>JBAIZL010000001.1:27142500-27805000 GCA_036971475.1 Prosapia bicincta
CCATTTAACAGCCGTGAAGACGTTTACTGAGCGAAATATTTCTCTTAGTTCCTGTTTGTAAAATTCTCTCAATTTCCACGTGCTCGTCTTTCTCTTGATTTAAAATTCACTTGCAATTTTATTTTTGAACATAGGTAGTTTAAGTGTGTCTTCCAATGCAAATGACTACTGTATATTTCTTAGCCTCGAGAGCACAGAATCTAGTCTTTATTAATTTTCCTAATAACATTTTCCTCAACGAAATTCAATAACGTTACTTGTGTATTTATTTCGCACCGAAATTTACAAGAAAACTCTAGAATGTGCAAACTTTATTTCGTTTATCAATTACATATATGAACGAAAAAGTATCGTTCTTCGTACGTAAGCTTTCAGTATATTTGCCTAGCTTTATGTAATTTGTTTTCTTTCATACCACTAATTTTCTGTTTTTTGTAACAAAACATACAAACTATACGAATTAAAATGTCATCTATATTCATTTTATTTAACCTAACTTTCCTGTACAAATATGGGTAATTATATCGACTACCGATATTTTCGTGATTTTTTTTTTACTTTTCTTGTGTATTTTTACGTCCTAGACACGAATCCAACATTAATTTTTGTCGCTGGTGCCGTTTTTTTAAAATATACTTAAAAAACATAAACCTTTATTGACGTGCGACTACCGCTATTTTCGTGAAATGTTTTTACTTTTCTAATGTATTTTTACGTCCTAGACACGAATCCAACATAATTTCTTGTCGCTGGGGCCGTTTTTTTAAAATATACTTTTAAAAAAACTGTAAAAATATAGTCTAAATGACGTTGGTTCTAAAATGTTTGTTTTGTTTTTAAATTACTCGTTTTAATGTGTAAAACACGATTATCTACATTTTTTCCGAGAAAAATACGGAGTGTTACTTTATTTCACATATTAAATGTTAGGTTGTAATGGCATGTAGGCCTATAGCGTGAACCGGGCACGCAGTAACTACAGCGGACTGCACTACGTCTAGATTTGTAATTTTATACAACATTACTATATACCTACATTAAAATATACCTACGAAGTATCCAGTCAGGATAGATTTGGTTATAATTTTATTCAGAGTTACTATCTATTTTTATCAAAGTATACCTACGAAGTATCCAGTCAGGATAAATTTGGTTATAATTTTATTCCATTTTACTATCTACCTATAATAAAATTTACCTACGAAGTATCCAGTCAGGATAGATTTGGTTATAATTTTATTCAGAGTTACTATCTATTTTTATCAAAGTATACCTACGAAGTATCCAGTCAGGATAAATTTGGTTATAGTTTTATTCCATTTTACTATCTACCTATAATAAAATATAGGCCTACCTACGAAGTATCCAGTCAGGATAGATTTGGTTGTAATTTTGGTAAATATTTAGGCTTATTGCCGATGCAGAAAATTACAACCAAATCTATCCTGACTGGATACTTCGTAGGTATATTTTAATGTAGGTACATAGTAATGTTGTATACAATTATAACCAAATCTATCCTGACTGAATACTTCGAAGGTATATTTCAATATAGGTAGATAGTAAAATGGAATAAAATTATAATCAAATTTATCCTGACTGGATACTTCATAGGTATATTTTAATGTAGGTATATAGTAATGTATAAAATTATAACAAAATCTAGACGTTTAGTAATAAAATAATAATGGCGATAAGACGTAGACGACAAAAAATAATGTTGTATTCGTGTCTAGAACGTAAAATTACATGAGAAAAGAAAACAAAAAATCAGGAAAATATCGGTAGTCGCACGTCAATAAAGGTTAGTTTAGGTTATGTTTTTAAAGTATATTTTAAAACAACGGCACCAGAGACAAAAAATAATGTTGGATTCGTTTCTAGGGCGTAAAAATACATTAGAAAAGTAAAACCATTTCACGAAAATAGCGGTAGTCGCACGTCAATAAAGGTTAGTTTAGGTTGTTTTTTTTTTTTAACGGCACCAGCGACAAACAATAATGTTGGATTCGTGTCTAGGACGTAAAAATACATAAGAAAAGTAAAAAAGGTTCAAGAAAATAGCGGTAGTCGCACGTCGATATAATTGCCCAAATATGTACAGTCCAGTGCCATTGCATTGCAGCCTTAATTTATTATTGATTTAGGCCTATATACATAGTATAAGTCATATTTTTTTACTATAAATAGAAACAATACAATATGTATAGTAAAAAAAAAAAGTATGACCTATATAAAGTGTTTGAAATCAATACACTAAAGGATTATTGCAACTATTTAATTAAAACTTTGCTCATTTTGCCAAAAACGAGCCTGTTACTGCAAAATTAATATGTATGGAATTCTGTATGCTTTTAATTTTAAGCCTAAAACATTTAAAATTGACAACAAATGTCATTCTGTTATCGTTACCTTAACCAATAATTTTTGAGATACATCGCAATAGAATATTTACTTAGTTCAAGTAATATATCTTAATAAATAACTAATAACCTACTCACAACAAATCATTATTCTTAAAACTCGTTTCAGTAACAAAGTCATCATCCACAATCAGTATAATTAATACGATGTCAATCCTATTAACTATAGCATTTATGTTGTATCAATTACTCACTGACGATGATCATTTCGACATTGAAACGAGTTTGAACAATAAATTATTGTTTATGAGTTTGATTTTGACTTTATTTAATTACAGTATTACATATGATCATGAGCGAAGCTCAACAGTTTTGGTGCTAAACATTTATTTATATAAATGGATTTAAGGGTAATCCATTTTGTGCAAATTATATTTGAGCTTGATTGGATGAATAAAAAAGTGTTCTATTAAGATTGAAAATTTGTAGAAGATATATATAAGGAGAGTGTGAGCTAATAGAAGGAATAGAACCGCTTTTGGTCCTAATTATAATAGCCCAAATGTTTAGCTTGACTTGTGAGTCAACGAGATCAACATCACTAACAATAAATTTGTGTGTTATACCAAACACGTTGCAATAAGCAAGTACTCTTTATCAAAGTAAAATATAACAGGAAAAAAAATAAAACTAAAAAAGCAAAAACCCATAACATTTCTTCAGAAAGGGCACTTAACCGGTAGTAAAACGGTCGATACGTAAACATCCGTAGTATATATTTCCTGTAATGTAAAAGGAAAGCAAACAGAAAGATTGGAAAGATTTACTTTGCAACTTGGTTAAACTCGGTTACCTTTGCACAGTATTTCCCGATGTATATTTTGTTAAGAGATTTATACTTTAACATGTATTGCAAAATAAAATAACATCTTTTCCCCAGAAAAATTGTGTTGAACCTTCTGAAACATTTCAATTAACTTAAAATTAAGTTTCCATATCTAAACTTAAATATACAAGTGTTTTAAATACTTAATTAAGTACCTTATAAAACCACTTGACCATATATTAATGTGTTACACTTGCCTGTGGTAACACTTACCATTTTGATTACTGAGGACAACCGATTCAGGAGTTGCATCCCATTGTCAAATCAGACCGTAACTAACATCTTGGTTGTTATAGGTTTGGGTTAGGGTAAAGTGGTGTAGGTTACGGATAACCTTACCCTTAACATACTTCCACCTCATTCTCGACCAAACCTAAGCAAGCAAGAGCTCAGTTACGGTCGACAATATTCTTTTTTTTATTACTAAAACTCGGAGCAACCTTATCGGTGTAGAGCACTTAGCTACAACCTTTGTACTCTCTTTACAACCCTAATACAGGACTAGCTTAGTGGATACTTACCTTTTTGCAGAATCCAAGTACCCACCTGATACTAAATCTTCTGATATCCTCTGGTGTACATACCTGCCAGCCAAACCACTTTCTCCTTGCAGCTCCCAAAGAGGGCACTCACAGAGCACGTGGATTGGGTTTCCTCTTGATCATCGTCGCATCTCTTGCACACAGGAGACCTAGATCTTCCAATTTTCCATGGCCTGTGACCAGCTCACAGCAACTCTGAGTTGAGGTCTACTTAAGGATAGTAGTTATTTAATTCAGCCTTGCCTGAGGACTAGCCTCAGCCTGAGTCCCGTCCTCGAGCTTAACTGATGGTACCACTTCTCTCAGCCATTTTGCGGATTCCTCCTCAACACTAATAAATGGTCCATGAACGTGCCCTTAAGGTGATAAAACGCCGTCATCTCCATCATCACTCCTACACCATCCCCTAGGGTCACTAGTACCCTCGGTAGGTTGGCGGAGATCGACGATAAAGACTGCCTTCCCAACCCAACAGGCCTAGACCCTTGTTTATTCCTCTTGGTCTCCGACTCTGGAGTAGGATAAGAAGTACTCCTTTCCTTTCTTTTCCTCTCTTTCTTCTGTCGTATTAAGGTCCTAACAGATCCAAAGGTTTCTTCAAAGAGGGTTCGGTGGTTCTCTGCTCTCTGCCTCCATCTTCTTTGCTTCCTCATGATAGAAAAGCCAGAATGCTTTCCTCCTTTGTGCCCCACTCATTCTTCCTGTTGCCTTCGTAACTAGTTTTCCGTCTGTCTCTACAGGGCGCTGAAGCCACATCCATCGGGACAGATTTGTCGGAAGGTTCTAGGCCCTGACCAATTAAATTAGTTTTATTATTTTCTGCCATGTGTATTCCCACGAGCAGCTAGAGAAGAAAGGTCCGCCGCCGCAGAGCCCCGTTTAAGGAGGTAAGGCTACTTAAATACTCAGAGGTGGCGAAAGGTGCCCCTGAGACTCCGTTAAAGACCCTTCTTACCCTGAGGACCACGAAACTACATCGGCAAGGATCGCATAACACCTTCAGATGGGGGTGTATGTACCCATCCAGACCACCAACCTGGATGGGGGGTGCTTCCTGGTTGCCGCCCGCAAGGGAAGGGCAGGGCGAGAGCCGAACAGATAACAACCTTTCAAGCGCTAGAACTGGCCTTTTTTGAGCCGCCTTCATGCACTCACACATTTTCCTGGACGTCCCAGCTATAGGGAGCCACATACATACAGCTCCGCTCCACCGGTCCCCCACGCGCGGATTAAGCCTCTCCACTACATCTAGGTTATGCAGCCCATAGGAGAGGGTTGAAAATATTACAAATCTCCCGAGACGGCTGTCTTCGGTAATAAAAAATTGTAAGGCTACTATAGGCAAGTGTAACATATGTTCAAGTGATTTAATGTAAAACTAGTAGCTTTAGTGATTTGGAATCCATTTATAACAATTAAAAAAAACTACAGTATATTACAATTATGTAAATAATATAGAAGACCATGAGTAGTTTATCTATGTACATTATGAACACAAAAAACCAACGCCTAAGGCTAACAAATCACTTATTTTCCATATTTTGAACACATTAATAATTAATTAATACTTTTTACAATATACGCTTTAGAATTTTAACGTTAAAAATGTGTATATTTTTTATATACTTATATATATATATATATATATATATATTAGAAGAAGTGTATATTAAGTAGTGTAAAATTAGTTCAGGTTAGTAATATATGTTAGTTTTTAATGTAAAAATAATTAAAACCCTTTTGAAAGACGAAACAGAAAATGTGAAACCAATACTCATCGAATACTATAAAATCTTCGATGTGGAAGACACACAATAGTTGTTCAAGGAAGAAACATTCTCACCTGTAATAAATAACAGATCCAGCTCTAACTGAGTGAATGAAAGGAAGAAAAACTCGTCTCTTAGAGTGAAAACCTTGAGGAAAAGAAAGCTCTTGTCGAAGTTATGTGAAAAGATCTTTAAAACAAGGTGTTTGTCAGGATGCGCAAACTCTTTTTTTAATCTTTATCATAGAATATCCACCTGGCCATTTATTTATTATTAGGCTGATATTTATAATATTAGTGTTTATTGTTATAAATTGTTTCAAATAATTAAAATGTTACCACAAAGGAGTGAGTTAGTAACACAAAACTACTACAGTAAAAGCGTGTTGCGTACTACATACAAGTAAGATTTTTGTAAGACGCCTGGAATGCTTGCTTTTAGATTTGTAAAAGACTAAAATGCAGTTATGATCAGAAGTATATAACCTAACATTAATGACATTCAATGATTCTGTTAGATCTTGAGAAATGTTTTATGACATCCCCGGCACAACAAATGACTACATGGCCTCATTACAATCAGTGGAAAAGCGGTTATCTTAAAATATGAAAATGTATAGATTTATTCTTATCAGAATAGAAGTGACTTTCTTCCACGACTACTCCAAATATATGTCTCAAATAATTTCAGTGTATTTTTATATAAAGAAACAATTGAGGGCGAAATATCAATATCACCAAAACAAATATTAAAGCAACAAGCAATTTAAATTGGAAGGTGGCTAAAACTAAAGACTTCCCACTAAACACTGAAAATTAAAATATATTTAAGATAAACAGCCAAGCAACTACTTATTTTGTTAAGACTGAAGACAAAATTTAATTGTGTTTCAGCATGAAATGGATCTTTTAGAAAATAATATTTTCGATTAAAAGTAGTCCTGAGACTTTTGTACCAGGATGCATGAATGACGAATGACATTTCCGATACGCAGAGATGGTTGGTTTTGGAAATAGCCACTTAAACCAAGCTCCTTGTTTTCAATTATTTTTGTAAAACTTCCACAGTACCTATTCTTGATACATCGCTTCCTTCTAAAGGTCTGCAGTCAGGATAGATTCTTGACCATAAACTCTCATTTAGGAACAGTGAACACAGATGGTTTTAATGCGTCTAGAGGTGTCACAGTACCAAGTTACTGCCGTAAGCGTATCGTGTCCATTGCTTCGTGCAAAAACAAAAGCAGTAAACCTATTAGAGAAGGAAAAAGATATTGGCCTGGATAAATCAAATAAGGAAGAAGAACCGCTATGCTGAACGTGTCAAAAAGGTCATGGGACCCGAAGTCGAAAGGACTGTAATTCCGCTCAAATCTTGGGTGGAAAGATTTATTTTAATCTCGCCCTTGTTTTAATCGAGACGTTTATTTTCGGCATTACATGTATAATACTAGAAAAATCCTATTCTTGGGACAATTGGTCCACTATGCGAACAGATTTTTCGGATACAGAGGAAGGTTCAAACAATGCAACTTTAGAAACGGAGATGGTAATCCGAAAATAATTTAAATCACAGAGGAATTCTAGAACCGTGTCGAGCTTTAGATAACAACTTTTCTGCGAATCGAGAAGGACTTAAGTGTGAGGGCCTTATAGTGGAGCAAAAGAAGGCTTACTCTAGTAGTGTGTCAAAACTGTTCCAGCTAATGATAAGAATACAGATTGATGGGTCTACCTCCACAGACAGTCCTAAACTTTACAGGGAATACTTGTTTCCTTATTATTACTGCTATTATCTATTAGGTAACTGCAAAAATAATAAGAAAGGTTGGTTTTACTAATCGTTTTAAAAATTAAATACAAACTATAATCTGTTATATAATTTAATATTTGTATTTGTGGTTTTCTGTTCAAAAAATATATGTAACTTATATAAAATATTAACATCAAGATTCCTTGCGCTGTAGTATTTCGATATTTACTAGAAAATTTACTAAACGGAATTATTACAAACCCGTAACAAAATTCTGTTTACAATTGACTATAGCTTGAATAGAGGTGTTTAGTATTGTCTCTGTTCTTGTTTGGCCAACTGTTAACGCATGCGCATTATATTTCCAATGACGTACATTCGCACTGAACGAGCATAACCAACGAAAGGTGTACCAATATCTTGAGTAAATTTTAAAAGTTTGGGAAACTCGGCTTTGCAAGAATTCGAAAATGAATTGGTGTAATTTTAAACAAAATTTGTTGATTTAATAAAGCAACCTACATTATACCTAAAGCAAACTGTACAAGCTTCGCGCTCTCCAACATTTTGTGATTCATTTTGTAATAACTTGCCATGCATCTTGCCGTAATAACTTACCATGCATCTTGTCTAATAATTGTCCTGCATCTTGCCATAATAACTTGCCATACATTTTCTGGTAATATTTTTTCATGCCTCTTGTCATAACAACCTGCCACGGCTCTTGTCAAAATAACTTGTCACTCAGTTTTTCATAATAATAGGCCATGCATCTTGTTACCAAAGCTTGCCTTACATTTTGTCCTAATTACTTGTCATGTATTTTCTTCTAATAGTATGTCATTCATTTTTTTTATAATAACATTTCTTTCCTCCTGTTATAATAACTTGACAAGAATCTGGTCATAATAATTTGCCATTCATCTTCACAATATCACTAATACATCTTCTCTAATAACTGCCACGAATCTTCTCATAATAACTTGTCATGCATCTTCTCGTAATAAATAGTCATGCAGTTTTTCATATTGACTGTCACACCGCCGTAGGAAGACTAAATAACGAGGTTATGCCCCAAAATAACATTTAAAATCTCACACTCCTCAAAAGAAGTTTTAACACATAGCCTTTCTCGGGCCGTGGCCGATGCACATACAATAGAGGCTATATATATATAAATTTAAAATAATGAAAACATTTATTTTTTGTGTCGTTGTCTCAAGATAAAAGGGTTAATTCCGTAGCTGGATTCCTTGGGGTAAATCCGATCGATCGGAGATTGGTCCCTTAGTCACTCGCTAGCATTGGCATTTTCCTGCCTGGACCCTTACGACACTCACACTTTGGCTTCTCTTATCCCGACCCCCACTTACTATTTAAATTTAAAAGGACCGGAAAAATCAAGTATGAAGTGAACAGCTGATTATAAAAAGGAGATCTAAATGTGCCCCCTCATACGGCGACAAAAGAAGCAGTAGACACTACTTGCGTCAATAATTACTTGCTGTTTGAAGGCAAAACAAAAAAATAGTTACTTAACTTGTCATGCATCTGGTCATAAGAACCTGCTATCCTTTTTGTTATAATAATTTGTACTCTATTTTCTCGTAATAAATTGCTATCATCATGTTTAATAATAGCCATGCATATTTTCGTATTAAATTACTCGTATCTTCTCGTAATAACTTGTCATGCGTTTTCTCACACCTTTCCATGCACCTACCGGATGTAACATATCGCACCTATATTAAAATACCTCTACTATAGGAACATGATCAAGGAATAATTATCCATCTCAACGGTAATGACATATGGCCATTGTTGTCGGATTTTTAAAGAGTAAAATGTGAGTACGCTCGAAGAATAAGTCAAAAAACGTACAAAAATAAGTCAAATCTTCCCTCGGAATAGTTCATGTAAGATTGTGTAGAATAGTTTATGTCGGAATAGTTCAATGTGAAGGCTGAAGGAAGAGATTATTTCTGTAAATGCATAGCCATTGAGTTAGTCTTCACATGATGTTAAGAAAACTCGAAAATAAAAATAGATTCATAATGAGCTTGCTGCAAGCAATTTCGTACTACGTGCTACAGCTTTAAATGTTATTATGACATTTAATCCTGTAAAATCATGAGCTGGACTCTTGAAAAATACTTCGAAAAAACTCAATTTCAAAGCATAACGTCTATCAATATTTTTATAAAATTCAAAAAATATTAATGTTTTCATACAAAATCTTACAACATAATTAGATATATATGCAGGGATAACGTAGGGAATTTCGGTGACAAATACACGGTTGGCAATAATGAAACAGGTCGCCCTTTCTACAAAACACTCTCATGTTCTAGCCTAAGCCTTAAGCCTTTATTATGAGCATTGTGTACGTAACTTGAGCTTTATACACGCCTCCATCTACTATTACACGCAATCATATGGGCTGTGAGGTGACAGACGAAGCCTATACACTAGCCTACACTTAAGATAGCTCTTTACTAACCTTGCAGAAATCTTAGTGATCGCCAACGCAGGTTATACATAACTGATGGAAAATTTAAAAATTAAAGGTTTTCATTTTTCAGGGAGTGCTACGATCCAAAACATTTTTAGCCAAATGCCACTGCAAGCGTATCCAAGACGATGTATTGAAAACGTGCATGACCCGGGGAGTTTTAAACATTTTTATCTCTAGAATTAATATTTTATGGTATTTTGGCACTTACAATTACACAATTTTTGGATCGTCGCAAAGCTCTTTTGCTAATACATACCAGGCTATAAAATACATTTTGTAAAAATGAGCTATTTTAGTAATCTAATCACCAAGAATTAATAACTTTTACTCAAAGAACAAGCTTGACTTTTATTCAAAAAAAATATATAAAAGAAAACCATTTGTGTAGTGTCGTTTCACAAAAATAATAATCAATATTAGTTTTGCTTCCTAGTATATGAGAAATAAAATAAAATTGTTTTATAGGTTAGTACTTTCTGCTGAAATTATATGGTTTGGGGGCACGTGACCCCTATCTCCCCAACCCAGTACAAATAATAATCTCGTTCCTGCTCCTTGTCTGAAATTCTTACTAAAGCTTAAATACTGATATAAGTAACCTTTAAATTCAAGAATTAAGTTTTTATGTGATCCACCTTTAAATATTTAAACTACTTGCATTACGTGACCTAAATAGGTTCCCGTTTCTTCCATTCACGTTTAATAATATTTGTAGTACAAGGTTTTAAGACATTGATGCAATTAGTTCATAAAAGTAGTTTGCACCTCTTCTTACGTTTACACATCAATTTTTTAGTATTTTCTATGTTTTTACTAAACAAAATGTGAATCACAATGTAAACTCATTCGAAAATAATAAATAGTATTGTCATAGTTGAGTCCTATAATTTTTTTAATGAAAAATATTTTGACACTTATCAAAGAAGACATGCGCATAAAATAAAGAACAGAAAAAAAATTATCTAATATGAAATGAAAATATTAGTAATAGCTCTGTAATTTAAATGTACTTGAAGTAGACATACATTATATCGAAATCGTAAATACAGGTTTCGTTACAACTAGTAAACATGAAGGATGAGAATGGGAGATACAAAACAGGAAGAACTAAGAAAAGGACTCTAGAGCTAGAACATTGCTCTGAGAATAGGGGGAAGTTATTTCATCGAGTAACCACGGTCACTTCCGTAAAGTATACTCATTACTCGAGGTCATTAAGAAGTATCCGTCGGTTACAACCCCTTGTGGAGTGGATAAGAAAGAAAGTTGGAATTAGGTTAAACTGAGGAAAGCACATAATGAAAGTATAGCATCGAGTATCAGGGTCGCTTACCCGAAGTGTATTATCTCTTTATATAAGTCATAAAGAAGTGTCAACTAATAATATAAACAATGATAAGTAAAGAAGATTGGAATTAGTTAATACCGAGGGAAACGCCTTATGATCTCCTAGCTCTTGGGATACGGTAAAATTATACCATCGCGTGGCCATACTTTTTGAAGTATACCTGGTCTCACCCGGGATGATGGTGTCGATGTGCTGACTGGATAAATAGGGGGAGTGAACGAAATATTCATATAAAGAAGCGAAAACCGTGATTTTGTGCATGTAACCGTTTAATTGTTACAATGGTAGATCTCACAGCGTAAATGTTTTCTTGTTAGATTCACAAAAAGTATTTAAAAGTGAGTGTAATATAACCATTACACGAACAGTGCTATGCTTCCAAACATACAAAATACAATACGTACAATCGTGTAATGTGTTATATAAGGCGATCTGATTATTACATTTCAACGTATTTAGGGTATATGAATATGAAATGCAGCTGCACTATATTGGTTTAGCTATTTCAAACTGTAACAAATTCAAAATAGGGCTTCTTACTTCTTTTATTACCCTTATTTAATATCGATTTGTGTGTGTGTGTGTGTGTGTGTGTGTGTGTGTGTGTGTGTGTGTGTGTGTGTGTGTGTGTGTGTGTGTGTGTGTGTGTGTGTGTGTGTGAGTGTGTGTGTGTGTGTGTGTGTACACACACTATATATATATACATATATCACTTGCACTATAATGTACTTAAACAAGAATCTTACTTGCTATACATTCTTATGTACTTTGGTACCTTAATCTCAAATGCCGAAAATGAGGGCACGTAATTAAAGTCCTCGAAAGTCGACTCGAAAATATATCAATTAAGGTTCTTGTTTAAGTTTTAATTAATTATAGTGTACGTGATATGTGAATACAAAAAAAAACGGTGTTGCAAGTTTATATATATATATATGTATAACATGTTACTTTAATATCTATCCCATTTAAGCGTCAACAGGATTACAAACAAAAGGTCAAAACTCTCATTTCCTTCTTGTAATAGTGCTATAAAACAGATTCGTGCAATAAAGTTCCATATATTTAGCAGCCCGACATGCGCGAGTTCCATTTGTTCACACATTTACATGCAGTGGAATAACAAATATATGATGCCAGTTGATATTTATTTTTTTAGAAATATTTTTTTGAAAAACACGTCCTGTCAGATTTACACATTAAAAAGTGTCTAAAACATTATGTTTCTCACTCATACTAATATTAACAAGATAATATATTTATAAATATTTTCTGCTAACTATTTAGTATGGTAAAAGAAGTCACCTATGATTTCACTGCTTGTAAATTGCAAATTTATATTTATTAATGCTAATTGTTTTGAAGCAGATCATTCAGTTACATGCCGTCTAAAGTAATTGTAATTATTTCTTTTTAAAATATTGAAATTTTTCATAATTTGTATTGAACGTTTTTCTTATTGCAATTATTTGTAGATATATTTTATTGTAACATTGAATAAGAGACATTTGTTTACTTCATCTGTTTACGTCCGTTCATAAGTTCAAACATTCAATATTTACATTTCTTTGTGAGAAACTAGTTTATGCTTTCTCTATCGCTCTTGCTATTAGTATAGCATATTTTGTTAGTGTATTTAAAGAGCCTTATTGTTATTGTACATATAATTCAATTCTATAAAATGGCCAAATCACTAAGAGTAATCACTGCTAAGAAGGAAGCTCTGTTTTCCCAGATCCAATCTATTTATGATCTCACGCAAAAGATTTCTGATAAAGCGATCATGCAGGAATTAATGATCCGAGCTCCCTCTGTCGCTAGCATTAAACAAGAATTTTTAAACACATTGGACTTATTCAATGAACTCTCGTTGGAAAAAGATAACGATTTTATTCCCAATTTCTCAACTTCGGCTGTGGTTAAAATCTTGTTTCTCGCATAAATTACACTGTTGCTTCAATAGAAGCGAAACAAGCTGCTAGGCAAAAAACCGAAGCTAGCTCTTCACTCTCGTCGCAAATCCCACTGCGACTCCCAAAATTGGAACTCAAACATTTCACGGGTGATCCATTTGAATGGATTTCGTTCAAAAATCTCTTTGACTCTACCATACATAAAAATACATCTCGCAATGCTGTCACCAAACTACAGTATTTGCTCAGTGTACTCTCAGGTAAACCATTAAAATTAATTAACTCTTTACCTATTTCGGAAGTTAATTATCAAGTCGCGTATGACCTTCTTATGGAAAGATATCATTCTCCAAGACGATTAATGTCAATTCATCTCAATAAAATTCTCGATCTGCCGAATATCAATTACACTTCTAACCAAATGCGTAACTTTGTTACAAGTTACACAGAAAACACCCAAGCCTTGAAGAGGCTACAAATTGATATCACGAGTAACGATCCCTTATTGTCAGCGATGATTTTACGCAAGCTGGATTCTACTATACTGAAGAAGCTTGAACAATCACGGGATAACACCTCGACCCTGGCAACACCTGCGGAAAATATCAACTTCCTCTCACAAAAATGTAGTGAACTTGAACACGCGACACTACATTCCTCTTCAACTCTCAAACCTAACTCATTACCTTCAAACTCACCTCAAATTTCAAAGGGAAAACAGTTCATGTATAAGACTCAGGTTAACCGAAAGGGAACTTCGCAGGTGACTTGTAATTCTGTCAATGACACAGCGTCTGAGACAAAGCATCCTTTATGTTTTTTGTGTAAAGGAACAGACCATAAAATCTATTCATGCCTTAAGTTTAAAGCCAAATCTCCAACAGAGCGTTTGAAGATCGCGAAGTCGTATAGTAGATGTATTTCATGTTTGGGCGCTCACAGTGTGAAGTATTGTAAATCCAAATCGACTTGTTTTAAATGTAAAAGGAAACATCACACTCTTCTCCATTTCGACAACGATCACCTGCCTCAGCATACACCATTAAAGTCCTCTCTTTCCCAGGACCAAGGTGTAACAGAAGTTGTTCAGTCACCTATTAGTATGACTTCTCAGGCGACTAATCCTACCTCTCAAAGTACAACTGTGCTCCTGGGCACACTTTTAGTAAAACTCTCCTCTCCTACCGGGACGACTTATGTTTTCCGGGCTCTGGTGGACTCAGGAAGCCAATCCTCATTTATTTCAGAGCAAGTAGCTCAACTAATGTGTGTAACTCGAACGAGAAGTAATCACAACATTGTTGGACTTTCTCAAACTCTTACTCGCTCAAGGGGCATGACCTTTTTAGGCGTGCACACTCTGTACAGTAGGATGGCACAGTAATAGCTGCCAAACATAATTTTCTCATTCTCGACAAAATTTGCGTCGATTTACCTCGTACTCACATTGACGTTAAAGTACTAAATAAGGTACAATCTTATACGTTTGCCGACCCTACTTTTCATTTGCCAAGTCGCATTGATATTCTTCTGGGCGGCGCTCTTTTTCCTTTAATAATGACTTCAACTACGCATTCTCTCGGCTCTAATATGCCGTGCCTAATAGGCACTCACTTTGGATTCATGGTTATGGGAGAAGCTCCATGTCTGCCTATCTGTGAAAGGGAATCTAGTGCTAGTATGTCCACCACATTAATCACGGTGAATGACTTGGAACTGCACAATTCTCTGCAAACATTCTGGCAACATGAAGAAGTGCCCTTCACCTCAAAACCCTCACCACATGATTAAGCATGTGAAGCTCATTATGTCGCTACTCATACACGCGACAGTTCAGGTCGTTACTGTGTCCGACTTCCCTTCAAACAAGATAAACCTCCTCTCGGAACTTCTCTCGGGAACGCGGAAGTACGATTAAAATCTCTCGAACAAAGGTTCAACTCTAAGCCTCGCTTCAAGCAACTTTATGCAGAATTCATGTCTGACTATTTGACTTCTGGACACATGATACTTGCCCAAAACACACAGCTCAGTTCATCTCACTACTTTTTACCTCATCATAGGGTTCTAAAGGAATCCAGCACCACTACTCGCCTTCGAACAGTCTTTGATGCCAGTGCAAAAACATCCAACGGTTTCTCTCTCAACGACACCCTGTGGACAGGACAGAAAATGCAGACCAACATTTGTGATCTGTTACTCATGTTTCGCTATCATAATGTGGTTTTTACTTGCGATATACGTCAGATGTATCGTCAGATCAAAGTCCACCCTGATGATCAACCTTATCAGCTGATCCTATGGAGGGGCCATGTCGATCAACCTGTTTCCACTTATCAATTGATCACAGTAACCTATGGACTTAGTTGTTCACCTTACCTGGCGATAAGAACTCTTCATCAGCTCGCCTCCGATGAAGGTGCTTTATTCCCTCAGGCTGCCGAAGTACTCCGCACACAAACGTTTGTCGACGACATTATTGCGGGTGGTGATTCCATTGATGAGGCCTCTCATTTGAAAACTCAGCTCATTTCTCTTTTACTTCGAGGTGGCTTCGAATTGCGGAAATGGACTACTAACGCTTATCAACTATTACAGGATCTTCCAGACGAACACCTAGAGACACCCACGTTTCTTCAGGATACCGCACAACCTCATTATAATATTCTCGGACTTCATTGGTCATCCTCTTCGGACGCTTTTACTTACCATTTGAATTTTCCTCAAAACTCTAAAACTAAACGCCAAGTGCTCAGCGTTATTGCTCAAATTTATGACCCTTGTGGTTTCTTTTCGCCAGTTGTCATGTGGGCGAAATGTTTTATGCAGCTCCTCTGGACAAAAGGGTTGGACTGGGACCAATCCCTACCACCTAAACTTCTAACTCAGTGGCAAACATTTGCAAAGACTTCTTATTCTTTAAAACATATTGTAATTCCGCGGGCTTTACGCTTGAGTCACTCGCCTAACATTCAGTTACACGGTTTCTCAGATGCTTCTGAGAGTGGATACGCTGCTGTCATTTACTTAAGATGTCAGATTAGTGACAACTCGGTGGTAATTCGGCAGCTATTATCGAAGACTCGGGTAGCCCCACTGAAAAAACTCACTGTACCTCGCTTGGAGCTAAGTGCTGCTCATTTACTCGCTCAACTAGTGGCGTATATTATATCTCTTTATAACAAAAAAATGGAATTTCCCTCTGTTTTTCTATTGTGCGATTCGACAGTAACACTGACATGGATACAAACACCTCCTTATCGACTAAAAACATTTGTCGCCAATCGGGTAGCGCAGGTTCAAGAATTATTGCCTTCTCATTATTGGAGGCACGTATCGAGTGAACACAATTCCGCTGACTTCGCGTCACGTGGATTACTTCCTTCAGACCTACCTCAACATAAATTATGGTGGTACGGACCCTCTTGGTTACAACAGTCTCATGATAACTGGCCTATATCTCATTTTGACCCTGCACAACTCATTGACACAGGGGAATATAACCCTATTTCACCTATATCTCTTCTCTCCACTGTTCACTCAGAATGGGACTTGCTGCGGAAATATTCTAGCTTTAGTCGACTGCAGCGTGTAATGGCGTACTTGTTGCGTTACAGAACTCTCGTCACTTAGGAAGAACTGTTGGACCTCTCACTACGGGGGAGTTGAACTCAGCCAGAATCAGAATATTCAAATTACTTCAGGCATTCTTCTTCATCGAAGATTTAAAGGCATTAGGACACACCCCTCCTAACAGGGTATCTTCTAGGCTCCGACGATTAACACCATTTCTCGATAGCGATGGCGTCCTGTGAGTTGGTGGACGACTCGAAGCAGCACAGATTCGTTATGAGACGCAACATCCGGTGATTTTGCCTAAGAAACACCCTGTGGTTGACTCCTTGATTGACCTATATCATCGGAAGTACCTTCATTCTGGAGTTCAACTTACTTAATCACTTCTCGCACAAGAAGTGTGGATATTGTGTGCTCGGAATGTAATCCGTGCACGCGTCTTCAAGTGTACTGTGTGCTTTAAGCACCGACCTAAAAATAAAAATCCTCTTATGGGAAACTTACCTCAACCTCGACTGACCCCTACTCGCTCATTTCTCAACACAGGCATTGATTATGGTGGTCCTTTCACTCCGAAAGTACATAATCTACGCTCTATTCGAACCATCAAGGCATACATATGTGTCTTTGTTTGCCTTGTCACCAAAGCTGTTCACATTGAGGTTGTCACTGATCTCTCGACGGACGCGTTCATAGCAGCATTGACTCGATTTGTGTCTAGACGAGGTCTTTGTCAACACGTCTATTCCGACTGCGGAACAAACTTTGTGGGAGCTGACAATGCTCTGCGATCTCTACTCAGGACCTCAGGACAAGATCTCGTTTGTGAATTTTCATTTCAACGTGGAGTTAATTTTCACTTCAATCCTCCTGCTGCACCTCATCAAGGAGGGCTATGGAAAAGCGCAATTAAAAGCGCTAAACATCACTTGCGTCGCGTCATAGGTGAACACGTTTTAACTCTCTCCGAATTCATGACTCTGACAACTCAAGTCGAGTCAATCCTCAACTCTCGACCACTCACACCTTTGTCTAACAATCCTTCCGATCTCACTGCTCTGGACCCAGGACACTTTTTAATTGGAGCTACACTCGTCGCCGTACCCGAAAGAAATCTGGCTGAAGTCCCTACTAATCGACTTAAGCATTGGCACCTCGTCCATGCTTTTCACCAACGCATATGGAAAAGGTGGCAGCTGGAATATCTTCACACTCTACAGCAGCGGATCAAATGGACGGAAACGACAGACAACCTTCGTGTGGGCGACCTAGTGCTAGTGCATCAACCTACTCCGCCTCTCTCTTGGCCTTTGGCAAGAGTGATACAAGTGTTCCCTGGCACAGACGGTGTGGTGCGAGTTGTTCAGCTCAAGACACAGCAAGGACTTAAAACTCGACCTTCTCATAAGGTTTTCCCCCTTCCCATTAGTGCCGAATAAACTTTTTCTCATGTCTCTAGAAAAGGAATTTTTATTTTTTATTAGTGTATATTTTGTTTTTTGTAAAGAACTCTCATTTTGTTTATTGTTAATTATTGTTTTTTTCTCTCATGCTGGGGTAGTTTATATTGTATTCTTCTTTGAATCCTAGGAGGATTCAAGGCCCCCGGTATGTTACGTACTTTTCTTTAAATTATATATTAAATTATATATATATATATATATATATATATATATATATATATATATATATAAATTATTTCTCATTACGTTTTCGTGGCTTTACCGGCAACGTTGCATTGACTTCGATTAACTAAATCATAGGTTTTGCATTAAAAACTTATATTGTACTCCAAAAAAATTTGTTTTATTTTGGGGGGGAATTGTTAACACGGGAAGGTTTTTTAAAATTCCAAAATAAGATTTAAAAGCTCTTGTATATTTCCTCAACAGACGAACCAATGCTCAAGGTTTGCTGGTCGCTTCCCTTTTCTCTCATAGATCAGCTGGGGTCACTAAATTTAAACAATTGATATAAGTAAATTTATGCTAGTTGACTAGCTTTCTTAAGTTATTGTAATACGTCAATTTATTTCAACATATATTTGATGGTTGGACGGCATATACTTGCACTTGCCTTATGCTACATGTATAAAAAAAGAAATGGTTTAGTCGCTTGACTTTTTAAATAAAATTAGACAGCCACCTGGGTTTACACCTAAAACAAACTGATGATGGCCAAAAAGCATTGTAGCATAGTAATTTTTTCAACAATTGAATATTAATATTAAGCTAATTAGAGTAGTAGCCAAACACTGTTGAGTGCCCATCGTCATTTTCTAATGAACTAGTGTGTTTGTTTTAATAAACTAATGTTTCGTGAGATTTAGAGTTAACTGTTTTAATTTTTACCGTTCTGGATTGAATATTAATTCTGCTTTAAAAGACTACTAATAACAAGTAAAAAAAATTAAGTACATTCCTACTAACATTATCAACAACAAAATTTATTTTACTTACCCTAGAGCACTATTTATGAGATTGTGTGGTAGCCATGGCAACAGTTTAAGGTTGTACAATGGAGGTTCCGACGACAACTAGATGGGAGGAAAAAATGCATATACATCTTTAAGAAATATATGTCGAACTATTGGAAAATCGGCACAATGCCAAGGCACGTTAGACATCGAACACGAAGATTCTTAGTTCGAATCCAGATGAACCTCACAGATTTTATAATTTAATTATTGAATAATTCCTTGAAAAAACTGTATTAACATCAATTGTCATCCACTAAAGGGTTTAAAAAAATGTATTTAAACTTGATTGGATGGATAAAAATTTATTTTATTAACGATTGAAAATTTGTACAAGATATATATCAAGAGAGTGAGAACTAATAGAAATAATTTTAAAATAAGTTGCAAAAGAATATTTGAATTAATTTTATTTCAAATTGATTTGTAAGTATTTATTAATGCTTTAAACATTAAAAATTATTACAGGTTTTGAATACCCTTGTGCATTAAAGAGTTTAAGATACGAGATGTATTTGTATCTGTTAGTTTATATGATCCAAAAACCTTGGTTGTTAACAAATTTAAAATATGTTTCGTAAAATATACATTCGAACTAAATTTACAGCTATTTACAATTTAAAATTTAAGATTTATATAGTTGGTAAATTTACATGAGTTTTATGTTGGCTAAAGAAGCCCTGACTTATATGTCAAATACACTCACTAACATGCATTGCTATTATAATATTTTATTTTAAACCAAAATTCTGAAGGAAAGTTTCCATGTTAAGGTTTTGTGCAACCCAGGTAATGACACATTGCAGACGAGCAACTTGAAAGGTAATCTAGGGCTTCTAGTTTTACACTCAGAGTATATAGGCTTCTCCTATATCTAAATAATGAGAAGGCTAATTAGCATTAGAGGGACAAATTAACCAAAAATTTCGCTCCTCATATAAACAAAAATTAAGTCCTACTATAGATAAATGTTCACATATTAATGTATAATAAAGTGTATAGCATTGCTTTAGTGTTAAGATGAAAGTATTGGGTTAGTATAGCTTGGAGTAGAAGAAATATGAATCTCCCTAGTAGGAGATGAGGAGAATTATTACGTAGTTATATATTAAACATATTACGCTCTTATAATATACTCTGCCTTTCTGCTAGCTTATATATAGGTTAATCACAAATAGATGGCCGTATCACAGCCGTGCGGGCTGGGAAAGGTTGGGAACAAAGTAAGCTGATATGATAAGTTCTTGTTTCTTGGTAATAAGGACTGGAACAATCGTCTGAAGGCAATTTTTATTAAATTTGCCTTCAGAAACTGTACGGAGCTACTTTGTGCCTGATATTCGGACGTGTTGAAGTCTCATCAAACAAGAGAAACTGGTATTAGTAACTGTCCCATGAGACGTAACATTTCCAATCAGCAGTTATGTGAAGTGAATAAGTATTAAACTGGTGTTTGGTTTACGGGTGAGGGGTCTCCGTTCGGGTTTCTTCTTAAATGAAATGGGCAAGGAGGTTTTAAGGGATGATCGGTTTATAAATTTTTAAAGGGTTTAGAATTTGCCAGAAATAAATATAGAAGAGTGTTAGGGAGCCATGAGCTCTCATAACTATCTTAACCCTTAAAGTGCGAATTGTAAGTCCAGGATGTCATATAAAAAATATCATAGGCAACAAGTAACTACTAAAAACGTTTACTCGAATCATCATCACACACTAGTTTATTAATACAGACTAATTTCAAACAAACAGTGAGTGCTAGCCAATCATTGATGAAGGCGACAACGTCGCCGAAACTAGTCTGTAATAATAAACTAGTGTGTAGTGGCGTTTTGAGTAAACTCTTTTCTTGACGGTTGTGGATTATTCTCACTAACTAAGGTCTAATTTCCGTAATATCATAGGCCTTTCTCATAGACAGTCACAATAGACTCATTGTATGAAGACTACTCCAAGATATCGTGAGCAAAGCAATCTGCCTATTTGGGTAGCTTACTCCATATAAAATCGTAATGCACGACGGATACAACTGATTTTACTCCCAAAATTGTGTCCATAGACATTTTTAGGCGTATAAATTTCCAAAATATATGATTTTTTCCTTAAACTATTCTTTTTAAATATTATTATGTCATATCAATCTAGCTTATTTATATTTCTAAACATGCTCGAAACATGTTACATGGGTAGAACATAAAGACACAAGAGAAAGTGCAAACATATACATTTATCTCGAAAAGAACATCTCGTGAAATGGAACTTTCTTTTTTTTGTTATATGTTTACTACACTGTTCGTTAAAAGTTTGTTATGTATTTTTAAGAAGCATTATTATTCATAAATGAACCTTTTTGGCAGCACCGTAACCTCTAATGAAGTCACTACTCTTTTACCTTCCACTTGTCCCTGAAAGGCTCTCTGTATTTCCTAATAAACGCTCTAATGAAAGATATTTAGTTCTAAAGTCAATTTCCTGTGCTTTCAAAGAAGATCCATAGCCTTCTAGTGACATGCGTTAGTGAAAACGACTGGTGTACGAAATATTGCAAAGATCAAAACACCTGTAATGGCAAGTGGATATAGATTAGTGTTTTCATTCAATAAGCAGCTTCTAATAGAACGAAGTAAAGCAATTTGCTGTTGATAAAAACATGTTATTTATTTTGTAAATACAGTATTTATTATTGGAAAAGAATATAATATAGATAGACTGTTAATGTAATTAACAGTTTAAATTTAACAAACTAAAAAACTAGATCCGCATACAAACTGAATGAAAAATAACAATAAATACCTTATTTACCCTAAATTTTGTCTAAACAATTCTATATGACACCTTAGTGTGTATTAGTTACTACTTGTGACGCGCTGAAACGTGTAGTAAACATTTGTTATATAAAGGTGTAAACATAAGTAAACTTTGAAAAATTTGTTCTTTCAAAACACCTTTTGAACATCAGTAACAACTGGTTCCATGGTTTGTCTCATGCTATACATAATCCAACCATTTACTAAGCCTCTCCAAACTGTTCTCATTTCTCACCCTTTTTCTGTTGCTATCCATACTCCCTCTCTTCTAAGCTTTCTCTTACGTTGTACATCAGCTGCTATCTACTCTTTCTGCGCTGCTGACGACAATTTATTATGTCTACATTGTGAAAGACTACTGATACGCCTTCACAAAAGAGCCAATGAGTCCCGCTCTATTACAGAGTATTGCTATTTAGTATTTTACAAAACGCAGGCGTGATGTGTCTCTATGTTATTTAAAACTTATTCTGAAATAATTACCTAATAAAACGTAATAACTAGTTTTTATTATAACATTTAATCGAAGAAGTTAATTTAATAATATTGTTTTATTATTAATAAGTAATGCATAATAATAACAATATAATTTATTATTATTTTTAATATTATTATTTATTACTTAAAATTATATTTTATATTATGATGGGAATATTGTATAATAATAAAGTATTTGTATTTTATTATTCCTAACCTACTAAAGACTACAAGGAATTCTATGTAGCCTACCTATATATTACATTTAAAAACATTAAATATATTTCATATAAATATATGTGACTATTTAATGTTATTAATTTAAATAAATAACTGATATATACATATATATGTGTGTGTGTATGTATGTATATATATATATATATATATATATATATATATATATATATATATATATATATATATATTAGGGATGGGCCGATTCCGATTCTCGATTCCAGGAATCGTCGATTCTAGGTGGTATCGAGAAATCGTCGATACTCGATTCTTCATTGATAAAAGTGTCGATTCCAAATCCTATTTTGTTAACTATTGTACGTGTGTATTTTGTTTAAAATATGCGTGTGGAGTAATTTATTACCAAACAAAATTTATTACCAAAAGTTTATTATATTTGTGTGGAAAAATAATTAATTACCAACTATGTCTTATTTATGTATTAGTTGATTTGAATGAATTAAATGATTAAAGTAAACGAAAATATTATTATTTATGAAGCAACAGCAATCAAGATAGTAACCATTTCTGGTCGTTTGACATCGCTCGTCTCTCTCTCTCTCTCTCTCTCTCTCTCTATCACTAAATGTCAGAACAAAACACAAAAACGTACAGTAAAAACTCGATTAACCGTCACCGTCGGAATCGTGGCCATGACGGTTGAGCGAATAGACGGATAACTGAAACACTGTATTATTCCTCCGAAACTTAACCTTAATAAATTATTTTATAGACAGATATCACTCTCACGGTTGAAGGTTTTGTGTAGCATATTACATTAAAACAGAACTTTTAAAAGGTTTTGCCATATGACCAATATGTTAACTAAATTAATTATTAGAGAACTAGAATGTAAGCTATATATATATATATGCTGATACGATATAAATATATGTATATATATATATATATATATATATATATATGCTGATACGTATATAAATATATGTATATATATATATATATATATGTGTGTGTGTGTGTGTGTGTGTGTGTGTGTGTGTGTGTGTGTGTGTGTGTGTGTGTGTGTGTGTGTGTGTGTGTGTGTGTGTGTGTGTGTGTGTGTGTGTGTGTGTGTGTGTGTGTGTGTGTATATATATATATAAATTTATGATATTTTACGTTATCCATTGTTTTTCCGTTGTACTGACTTTATGAAGTTAATATATTACTATTGTAAGTAATTTTATCCACCATTAAGTGCAATGATTTTACCTTGAGTGATGAGGCGCCTTTCGGTCACTTGACCATTGTCGAATCACTGATTACTTTTTCTTAATTTTTCTGGTGCGGATGTTCGGTCCGTCGTGTTGGTAATTGTTGACGTCATATACGTTTCCTCTTGAGTCTTGTGTATTATGTTTTTGAATAGTATGTCTTCTTTATATGTTGTTTGTAGATTCATTAAATTGTTGTGTATGTTTTTGTAAATGTGGTATTTTTCTAGTGAGTTTAGTTCTATTGGGGTATTATTTATTTCAAGTATGGTTAGGTTATTTTCGTAATTTGTTATTTCATGTTTATGTGATATTAGGTGTGCTGCAACATTTGATACTTTTGAATTTTTGTTTTTGAATGCTCTATAATGTTCTTCAAATCTTATTTTAAATGATCTGGTTGTTTTCCCTATGTAAAATGCGTTACAGTTGTTACATGTAATTTTGTAAATTCCTGATAGGTTATGTTTTTCTGAATTTGTTTTGTGGTTTGTGTTATTAAGATATTTTATTATTTTGTTGTTTGGTTTGTATGTTGGAGTGTAGTATTCTTTGTTGTATATATTTGTTATTTTTTCTATTGGTGTATTTATATTTTAGGCAGATTATTTTATTTTTATTATTTTTGTGTTCCGGTTGTAGTGTTGTGTTGAGGTTAGGTTTTTTGTGAATTTATTGTATATATTGTTTATAAAGTGTTTGTTGTATCCATTTTCTATTGCAATTTTTGTAATGTTATCTAATTCTTCATTTAATTTTTGTTTGTTATCCTGTGTATATTTTATTGCTTTATTTATCATGTTACTGTAACCACCCCTGGACACACAAAATTAACACTTACAGTGTTCAATACGTATGCTTAATCCATCTGAGATTTTACTCGACCTAGTGACCATGTGTAGAAATATTAATAATTCTTTATTTCAATATAAGTGACTGAATGTTCGGTCAGAAAAGTAGGTGGTCGAGCTTTAAATTATTTTCTTGTTTATTAAAAAACATCGACTTAAACGCCTCCAATCAGGTTCTAGTTATAATAGAACCTTCCCAGGATTGGGCTCAATAACTTTCAAAAGTTTTATATCTATCGGATAAACGGTTTATATTATACAGCCAGGCAGGTTTGAATTCTGTGCATTCTTATGGTAAACTTCTACCCGGCTTTGTTTTTATTTCTACCCCTTAAAATTAAATTTTTGCTAAATCCTTTCTTAGTGGGCCCCTACGTAATATAAAAAAGGTTCCCTCTAGATGTCAAGTCTGTGTCATTATTAGTTTCGGCTCTGCGTTGATCGTCAGTCAGTCAGTCAGGACTTCAATTTTCATATAGACAGATTAATAAGACAGGTAGGTCTTCATTGTACAATAACAATGTGTGTAGGGTTTGCAAAAATTCTTTTAAAACCTTTCACTGATTGCTTTTTTTAAATTAAATACTTGCAGAATTGACTTCCAAAAACTGTTGGATTCATTTACATTATCAATACCGTGTCAAAATTAACAAGCTAAAATCTCTTTCTTTATTTATTTTGTTGGGGAGAAAATATTTTCGACTATTGTAAAGGCATGTTTAGTGATAAAAAAATGTTAATTATCTGTTGAATTACAAATTTAATAGTTATTATAGTGTAGTTATTATACAAACCAGATACGTTTTATATTGAGTTTACGTAATCTTATAAAAATATTAAACTTTGAAATAACAAAGTTAAAGGGAGGGTCTTAATTTAACATTAAATCGCCCAAACCTTAAGGCAGAAGTAATTCTACAGTAGAGGTATTAACTGACAGGACATGTTAAGTACTTTCAGGGCTTTTCGTTCTGTTTAGGAAAATGTAGCCGTACAGAGAGAGACCTGAGAAAATACAAAAAGGGTATGACTTCAAGATTTAATACAAAAGATAGACCTAGACACCAGATTGTGAAACAAAATAATATAGGGTAAATACAGAAGAGCGTTGTGTAGTTGAATTTAATATGTGTATTGGGGTTTAATAATTCGTTAAAAGTAACATATATTTTTGTAAAACTTGTTTGGCAAGATAGGTTTCATAATCGGGCTATAAATTCCATGTAATAGAGGAATTACAGTTTCAAGTGTTTTTTTTTTTTCAAAAGGAAAAGGTAGCCGGGTAGTCGGCAAATGTTCTCTTCGCCCTTTAAGATAAGAGATCCGGCCTACCCGACTCCATAATTTTCTCCCATTCCCAGTACTAGAGGTACATTAGTCCTGCCTAATTCCACCAAAACCACATACCTTTCTTGTTACAAGAGGGTTGTAACTGGTAAACATCTATTTATGATATAAATTATATTTAAATTAAGTAAATACTTATTTATATTTTACATCTATATCTTATATTAACTTATACCAGGAAATATCAGGTAGACACCTATCTTTTGATTCTCATTTAGTCCACTTTTTCACGCACACACACACACAAACACACACACACACACACACACACACACACACACACACATATATATATATATATATATATATATATATATATATATATATATATAATTATATATTAATTAATTTATTTATATCACTTGCATTTTAATCAATGTACTCAAACCAGAACATATATTTGCGAGTCGACTTTCCAAAACTTATTAATTACTGTGTTCTCATTTTCGAGCTTAGTAGAAGACTTAAATGTTTAGTTTACTGGTTTACCTTAAAGGGTGATATCCATATTTTTTAATGAATAAAAATATTACGAATACAAATATAGTTTATATTTATGTATATATAATTTTTGTTTTATTTACCAACAATTTTCATTTTTGATGATGTTGGTACTGTTTACCAACGAAAAGCTTTGAATATAAATTAATAAATATTCATGTATTTGAATAACCTATGTTATTTAAATTATTAAACAAGAAAACGTATTTTATATATGTATATATATATATATATATATATATATATATATTTAGATACATATATATATATTACTCAAAATTTTTCGACAGTAAAATAAGTATTAGGATAATCAGGAAAAACAATGATATAACAAAATATTTTTACAAAAATGTAATAATAAATATACTACAAAACAACCATATGTTTATAAGTATTTATAACTCTATGTAATTTTTGTCATTCCATCAATGACCTTGTAAATAGTTTGATGTTTGCACTAGAATTTGTACATTAATTGATTTGTCTTCGACTTCTCCTATTTCTTTAAATCTGTGTTCATTATTAATACAATGAGTAGCCAAATTTGATGTGTGATTTAATATAAGTTAAAATGTTCTTTCTTTTAATTTATTTTTTGTTTAACCTACATTTAATTGGTTATAATCTTGACATTATATATTATATAAACCATTTCTTTCGTGCATACTGTTTTTAGTATAGTTATTGTTTATCATATTTTAATTTTATTATAAGTTTTGTAAGTAATTTGTAAATTTTTTAACAAAATATAGATATTGATAAAGATAAAATTATTAAAATATACGATCAATTTGCTTCTTCACTGTGTTGTTTGACATTGGTATGTTTTTAAATTTCTCTGGCTGCCTTTTCACCTAACACAGTTTGGACCATACCCACAGCAATAAGTAGTAATAGAGTCTCACCTATTGTGTGATGCTTCCATCTTTTCCTATAACTAGCAAGGTAGGACGACCTTATTAAGTTACTATCAGTATTTAAAAATCTGGTTAAACATTTATTTTCTTTCTTGAAAGAAGATTTTCTTTTTAAAGAATTTAATTGGGTTTCAAACTTACCAACAAAATCAAAGTGCTTTTTGTGACGCATCAGCAGAGACTTCATGCTTTGGTTCAAAAGCGTTTTGATGCAAACAACACATTTAGGAATGGGATTATCACTGTTTTCTGTGAAGGAACGTTACTGGAAGGCCTACTGGAAGTAGCTTTCATTGTATTTACAATGAACTACGGTCTAGGTTTTTTAACACTAACTTTGTAGTCACAGGGTTTATCAGAAACCACTTCATAGTTTATTATGGAAGCACAACAAAATCACACACAACAGTTAGTGATGCTTAACACAACATTAAAACCGTATATCTATCTGACAGATCACCATTGTTCTCGACGTTCTCTTTGATGTAAACGTTCATACTGCTGAATTCAAACTGGCAATCGAGGAGCCTGTGGATGGGAAAAATAAATGAAGGCAGAGGAGAGTATAGTCATCACCCGGTTGGCGGGACGAGGCCACTTGATGAGTACTACCCCTTGGGAACTCAGTGTCAAGTGCACAATGGCCCAAAAAACCGTAAATATACAGTAATACTAGTTAATGTAAAACTATTTATAAATATTCGTCCATTCATCCCTATAGACCTACAAAGTAAATGTGTTTATTTATGACCTTAACCCAACTATTTGAAGGGTTAATATACAATTTGTTGAAAATAAATTTCACATATTGCTTTAGAGGAATGCAGCCTTCTAGAAAAATATTTGCTACCCTAAATCTACAAGCCACAGAGTGTAAGAAGTCAATCAAATTGAGGTGTACACACAGTAAGATTGTTCTTAATTTAAAGATAACATCCTTAAATACAAATTTCAAACACTGAATAAAGCTACTTTAGTTTGTTCTAGTTTTATCGTATGATTTTTAGGAATCAGAAGGTATATATCATTAAATCCTTGCTCTTCAAGTATTTAAAGTAATTTGCATCTGCATTTGCAGTGTTTCTCCTTCCACCGAAACAACTATCCTGTCTTTACAGAAACTCCTCCTCAGATTTAGATCTCTTACCAAAAGCTCTATTCCCATATACCTACCCGCACCCAGTATCACAGCAGACTGGTGCTACATAACCTAGATTGGCACCAAACCCCCTCCTTCTCTGACTGGTACATCCAGCAGTGTCTAGGAACAGAGTGAAATTTAATTTATTCCAAATTAATAAATCCACATAGAATAAACCACAATCACAATTAATAACTTCATCTTGATTTTGAATCACTAGATTTCAAATTTAAATACAGCACATGTAATCAGCTTTGCTTTATTAAAAAGTACCTACTTAAATATATATCATATGAATCACAGAAAATTATAAAAAGAAAATAGAAAAACATTACTTGTGAAGATTTTGTGATAAATTAAAAAACCAAAGACGTTAGAAAATGTATTCCCTAATGTTTGCATATATTCTATAAAGGGTAGAGTGTGTTTGCTATTCTTTAAGTAATTAAAAATAAGCATGAACTCTATTTTAACTATAATAAACAAATTATTATTATCTAATTATATATATATATATATATATATATATATATATATATATATATATATATATTGATATTGTACGTTATCCATTGTTTTTCCATTAAACAATAAATACCTAATATCACATAAACATGAAATAACAAATTACGAAAATAATCTAACCATACTTGAAATAAATAATAACCCAATAGAACTAAACTCACTAGAAAAATACCACATTTATAAAAACATACACAACAATTTAATAAATCTACACACAACATATACAGAAGACATACTATTCAAAAACATTATACACGAGACTCAAGAGGAAACGTGTATGACGTCAACAAGTACCAACACCACGGACCGAACATCAGCACCAGAAAAATTGAGAAAAAGTAGTCAGTGATTCAACAATGGTCAAGTGACCGAAAGGCGCCTCATCACACAAGGTAAAATCATTGCACTTAATGGTGGATAAAATTACTTACAATAGTAATATATTAACTTCATATATATATGTATATATATATATATATATATATATATATATATGTGTGTGTGTGTGTGTGTGTGTGTGTGTGTGTGTGTGTGTGTGTGTGTGTGTGTGTGTGTGTGTGTGTGTGTGTGTGTGTGTGTGTGTGTGTGTGTGTGTGTGTGTGTGTGTGTGTGTGTGTGTGTGTGTGTGTGTGTGTGTGTGTGTGTGTGTGTGTGTGCATTTGTATGTATGTATAAAACAATTAAGTAATACTAAAAAGCCTCAAGATATACAACCCAAAAATGGCAAGTTTTATTATGGATCAGCAATACAAAGTAATAAACAAATAGAGACGGTAACCATAACATTACTATACACGTTCGCATTCAACATCCAAAAAAGTGCACAGATCTTGTGTGAAACACCTCTGATTTAAAAAGCATCAGTTAGTAGTGATGTTATGCCAATTTTAAATAATAAGTAATATATAAGGCTGTAGACGTTTCTGGTTCAGTTCATTGTATAACAAAAAACAAACTTGCCTCTAGCAAAACTGCTTGTATATTGTCACTTGGCAGTTGTAAAGCTCTTTTAATTATTTAATATTTCTAATTAATGAAAAACTAATAATAATTAATTTGTTCCTATTAGCAGTAAGACTTGCATACCAAAGCTAGAAAGAAATGTCTCATGATAAGTCATCAAGAATTCCCAATATGTCTAATGGTGACTCATATACAGTACTCACATGATATAATTTTTCTGTATTCGTTGTCTATGACTGTACAAAGGGAACATTATTCCTCTCCTTTGTCCTTCCATTGTAAAACATATTCTTATTTCTACAAGTTGGTAGAATGTAGACACTTCCCAATGATCCTGGTAGTATGAAGGTCTATTTCAGATATGGATCTATAACTGTTGATACCATAAAATTTCCATACACTGTATAATATTTAGCAGGAGATGTAGTAGTTCTAGTAAAACTCTTTTGTCACCTTTATTCACAATCCTTTCAAAACTCTCAAAATGAATAATAGTGGTTTAATTGCTACCAAAACAATAAAACACTAAAACATTAAAGGTTAGAACTAAGAAGCAAGAAAAGAATGCAAAACAAATTATAGTAACAGAAAGAACAAAACAAGATAAATAATGAGTTTTAATAAGAAAAAATACACATTAAATTTTGTGTTTTGCACAAAACATCGTTTTTTTACTGTCAAGTTTTTTAGGCCTATAGTGGTTAACATGGTTTCATGCCCCTACCCATAATACATTTATCCCTCCTCATTCTTCATCATTCAGGTATATTATCGATTACTGGTACCAACAGAGTGGCCAAAGCCAGACCTTTTAATATGTCTGGCCAAATTATCTTGTTCTCATTTTATTACAGTTTCACTGTTGATCAAAATGTATGTTTTAGTTTTTATTGTAAATTAGTTTTTATAAATATAGAGTAAACATAGCTAGAACTATGTTCAAATTATAAAACCATAGGGTTCATATTTATAATGTGTGGGAGAAATTGTTATTATTTCCCACCTTTCCTTACATTTTAAAATTACTTTGATTGTAAATAATCTCAGGGTAATTATAGTAGAGAGATTATTAACATTAAAATTTAGAACAACTAATTTTATATGTAATTTATAGTTTTTAAACTTTCATCTAGACTCTCTAGATTTTAATTTAGTTAGGTATTTTATTTGTTTTCCTATTGCATTTTGTGAGGAGAAAAGGTTCATTTAATTAGCTTAAATCCTGAATCTTCATCTGATGGTCAAGGGGTTTTAGATAATTTAGAGTACAGATAACTCAACAATTCCCCTTTCCTCAACCCATCTCACAATTGACATTCCAGATAACCATGGATTCTCATTTACAAGAAATGTTAAAAATGCATCAGATTTAAGAATCATGCCTGTTTTGGTTGTGATCCCTTAAGTACACATCAATTCCATGGATTTGTTTATACCTTTGTTAAAGTTAAGCTGATCAGTAAGATCTTCAACATTTTGATAATCATTTGGTTCTTGAATGCATAAGAGAAATCATCTCTCTGAACTTTCAAGATTTTGTGTATACACATCTTCAGTTTCTCTAACTGTTTTGTCTATGTTACTTGAGTACATGCGTCTGTAACATGTAAATTTTCTGTGTTTAAGATTAATGACAGAGCACAGACCATTTCATGCTTTTACAATTACACTCTCCTTTGGTTTACTATCCGAAAATCCTTTTCAAGAACTAAGAGTTTTAATTTTCAAAAGTCTGTTTTACAGACAGATCCTTTGTTATTTAAAGCACATCACAAACCACTAAATGAATACAATGTTAATTTCACTAAATCAATACAAAGTTAATGTTTGCTATCACAAATTTTTCAACTTTTATGATGACACTGAGGCAATCTGCCAAAATAAATACAATATCATTCCAAAGCAATAGACTATGCTGTTTAAGACAAAAATTAGAAATTCCTTTAAAATCATAGAACCATGGATTTGGGTCTTACTTAGACCTTTAAACTTGTGGCAGGCATGAATATTATTATTATCTATTATTTGATAGTAGAAGTCAGCTCATCAATATATAAACTAAAACTTTCTATCGAGTTTTTTTTTACTAATACTTAGTATTAAGTTTTAACTTAATAATTATGATTTGAAAAGAAGGTTATTTTTTCATATTTTGACTGTATTTTTATCTTTTTACAAAAAAAGATTAGAAAAAATTTTAATATGAAATCCTGAAAAGTTTTAATTGTTTCATCTTGAGGTTATCGAAACTATAATATTGTCCCAAGATTATGAATCCTGGGTTTGGAATAGTTATTTGGGTACATTTAGTGCAGAAACATTTTGTACAGATGTAGTGTTAGGTTGCTGTTAAGCAATTGTTCAAAAGAATCTAGCACAGCAACACTTTGGTTTTATCACTTAAATACTGCAGAATATAAACATTGCGATGCCTAACTCACAGAAAAAAATTATTGCATTAGTTAGAATCAGGGTAGCAAAATAGTAGGTTCATTTGTAGAATTTACTTTCTTTTCCATCTAGCCTCAGGGGAAATCAGTAATTTTTTCCTGAACATTTAAGACACAAACAAAATATATATTTTAATATCGAAATCTTGTTGCTGTTCATGACAAGCTGGTTGTAAATTACTTATTACACGTTTGCTATTACTTGCGACCAAACTTTTTGTTAACTAAATTTATTAAATTGTTAACTTACACTTGGAGGAAACATTTTCGTATTACGACCTCTTCAGCCTTATATTTTTACCGCTAGGAATGCTGCAGTTATGCTTCCTTGGTACCATTATTTTGAAAGTTAGAAGTGATGTGATCGAAGAGTATGTGTGATCTGTGCCATGTTTGTTAATTTAAGATGTAATTTTTATGTGTGTTGCTATGTCTATATATTTCATACTGTTCTAGTGTGTTTAATTTATTGCCTTTACAGGCAGATCTTTTGCCGAAAGATATAAAGAACACTAAAGCGCACTGCACACTACTATTGAATCCACCTTCGCAAATCACCTCATGGACACTAAACGCTCATGCAAAAGTATGAAAAATAACACATGAGAAAATATGAGCATCCTCCACACATGCAACAAAGGCCATAAATTAAACACACTAGAAAAGTATGAAATATACAGACATAACAACACACATAAAAATGACATCTCAAATGAACAAACACGGCACAGATCACACATACTCTTCGATTATATCACTTCTAACTTTCAAAATAATGGTACTGAGGAAGCACAACTGCAGCATTCCTAGCGGCAAAAATACGATACTGAAGAAAACGTAAGACGAAAATGTTTAATCCAAAAGTGTAAGTGACAACTTTAGTTAACAAAAGGTCTGGCCGCAAGTAATAGCAAAAGTGTAATAAATATCTTAATAGTTAGATTTTTTTTACATTTAGTATGTAAAATATAATTTAAGAAAATAATTATGTTAATATTTAAATGACAATAACTGATTTCAGCTTCTGGTTGAACATAAAAGTGTTTAGTATAAAATATTGAGTACCACATTTAAAAATAAATATTTTTACCAACAGGTGATTTATTATAAGGTTATATCTAATATAATGAACTGAATAAATTAATTTATGTAGCCTATGTTTGTCTATATAGTATAAAACAAATTAATATTACAGCACTTATACTTTTAAATTCAGCATTTTTTAATAACAAACTCTATTAATTTTTCATCAACTTTATACAACCACATCTTATATTGTCACGGCCGAGAAACAGACATGGATTTAGATCTTGTTCTGTTTATGAGTGAGAAGGGTCGAAGCAGGTAAGTTATTAAGAATTTCAAAACAAATCCTTGTAATAATAAAGTATCTATATTGTTACTTAGTTAACATCATTACTTTGTAGAACACAGAACACAAATTAATACTAGTTTGCTAAACACACATTTCTACTCTAACAAAATCTACCAATCATTCTCATGATTCGATTTATCATCTCATTACATCTAACATCAAACCTCTAACATCTAACATGATTCGATTCTATCTAACATGCCAATTTCTGCCTTTTTGGCTGGTGCATAACAATATATAGGACCCCTTCCAGAACACCATATGCCAACCCCTTCAGAATACTCTTCATACTCATTGACCATATTGTTGGCCTTAGCTCTATCCCTAACCTATCAAAAAGTACACATGTGATGATTCGGGGAATTTTATGGATGACGATTAAGGTCATGTTCTGGTTTAATAGGAAGTTGTGGTCTACTTGGGAAATTTGAAAGGAAGTACTGATGTCTGAGAGTTTGCTATTATCTGAGGAATAGGCAATAGTGTGTCCTGTTTGGAAATCCCTGGCATTACATCTACCCTCTCTTTTTGAAAAGGAAGACTCAGGGAGTCTATCTTTTCAACGAATAGGACATCTACTAAGCCACTAAAGCTAAATTCTAATACATTCAAGTATCAAATACTCTAATATCTAATGTATCTAAGGACATTATAAAAATCTTATAATCTTTTGTATGTAATATTATTCAATTAATAATGAAGAAATAAACAAAATTTAATTAAAGCATATGTTTTGCCTGTCTATATATGAATATAACTCTTATCCTTATATATTTATTATCTGACTATACAGATGAAAGTTCTTATCTTTAGCTTGTCCTTCGCAAGTCAAAAAAATTATTTACTTAACTTGAATCTAAACTTACATTTAAGTTAAAACTACGCAAATAACAATAGAATATTTAAAAATTAATACATTTTCACAACTCATAACTTCACACACTTTCCATTGCTATAGAAACGTGATGGTTGTTCCTTGTGGGGGGGGCTGAATCCTCCGTTAAGGCTAGATAGTTGGTTGTAGTGTCTGTATTGGTGTCAGCATCCCTAGTTTACGTTTGTCTCTTTAGGCATTTGTAAACTTTGGACAAAAGATTGTAATTAGATAACTACTAACACAACATAATACAAATAGAGTAACAAAATAGGTTATCAATGAATCATTGTTCACATATACAGTTCTCTGCGATCTGCAGCTCACTTTGCAGCTACTCCATTTCAATGATATCAGCCACAACTGTTGAGCAATTAAACATAAGATATATTTTAAGGTTGCATTTGGGTTTTGAATGTTACCTTGATAAGGTTGGATTTATGACAGTGGATGAGGTGTCGGCGTCTTGTGTGATGTATTGGAAAAGGCTATTGGCTTCAATGTGTGTGTGGTTGTTTAATATATTTTCCCTGTCTTTTGCGTAGTGTTTGTAGATTTCATATTTTTCTAAAGTTATTAGTTTTGTACTCTGTTTTAATATGTGTAGAGTATTTAAATTAGTGTGTATGTGTGTTGGGTGATATTTAGGTGTTTTGCGTAGCTGGAGTTAGGGTTTGTTTGTTTTTTTGGGGTAATGTGTTCATCGAAGCATGTATAGAATGACCTGCCGGTTTGGCCGATGTAATAATTGGGACAACCGTTGCAATTTAATCTGTAAATACCTGAGAGTTTGTATATGTCAGTTTCTTTTTGAAAAGGTTGTATATGTTTTTTTAGAGTGTTTGTTGTTTTGTAGGATATTTGATAATGGAGTTTTTTGAATGTGGAGGCTATTTTGTGTGTTTTTATTGTGATAGGTGAGGGATATGTATTTGTTGTTTTTTGTGTGGTGTGTTTGTGTGGCTGTTTGATGGTGTTTATGTTTTATTTTCCTGAGTATGTTGTCTATGAGTGTGTGTTGGTAGCCGTTTTGTTGAGCGATGTATTTTATGGTATTAAGTTCTTTGTCGTAGTCTTTCTGTAGCATTGGTATATTTATTAGGCAGTATAACATATGATTAAATGCAGCGTGTTTGTGTTGTGTGGGGTGATTAGATGTATTATGTATGACCATATCTGTAGTTGTTGGTTTTCTGTATATTTTGAAATTGTATCTAGTGTTGTGTTTGGCGATAGTAAGATCTAGAAAGTTTATTCTATTATTTTCTTCTAATTCGAGAGTAAATGTGAGGTTTTGGTGCATGGTATTAATGTAATTATGTATTTGTTTGATTTGCCGGTTGGTGCCGTTGTATAATATTAAAATGTCATCTACATATCTATGGTAGTAAATTATTTTATGTGTGTGGTTATTGTTCTGTAGAATATATTGTTATTCGATGTGGTGTAGGAATATTTCTGCTAGGATGCCTGAAATAGGGGAACCCAATGGGAGGCCATTTTTCTGTGTGTAGTATTTGTATTGGTATGTGAAGTAGTTTTGTGATGTGATGAGTTTGGTGAGTGTGATTATTTCATGTGTGAGTTTATGTGGCGTGTTGTTTGCTGTGAGCATATTTCGTAGTATGTGGAGTGTTTGTTCTATTGGCACATTAGTGTAAAGGTTTTTTATGTCGAATGAGGCTATGATAGAGTTGTGTGGTATGTGGATGTCTTGTATTTTGTGTGTGAGGTCTATGTTATTGTGTATGGATGTGTAACTATCTGTCTCTACAGAGGTAGCTAAAGTCCATGTATTGTTAGATAGATTAATGTCTCTCTCCTTTAGAAATACTAATCCTTTGTCTAGAGTGCATGACTGATCAGATGGCTTGGGTGTGCTGGAACAGTTTGGTGTCGTATTGGTATAATTCGTTAACATCAAAAACAGGATCACATCTGAAAGAGGAAAGTCGAGGGTTTTTATGCTGATTTACTATTTACTTCTACTACTAGTACCACTTGGTCGTAAGTTATAGGAATATAGTTGTTGAGGGGGTGGTAGGTTAGGGTTATTAGGTAACCATTCAGGGTCTCAAGGATCTATGAAGGTTTCATCGCCAATATTTGTTGCATCACAATCATCTAAATAAAATTCTTCGTCATAGGGTTCTTCATGTTGTAAAATGGGTCCTCCAAGTACATAATCATTTCCAGTGGTCGAATCTTCATCGTTTATCTCATGGTCTTCATCTACCATAAACATATTAAGCCATTCATTGCTGGAATGTAAGATAGGGAGCTTATCTTTGCAATTGCGGGTTGCGGTTTCCAGCTTCCTTTTACTAGGCTTCAATCTATTTACATGCACAATCACACTATCTCTATTATAAAGTTTTATCTTGTAGCTCAAATTATTTAACACATTTTCTATTTAACAAGGACCTTTCCAACTTTTACCAAATTTCTTAAGTGGTCCTAGTTTTATTTTAGGGTCATGTGAAATACAAAATCTCCTTCCGCATACCTCACTAATTTACTATTTTTATCATAGTAATTCTTATTCTTTACCTTATTAATTTCAACATTTTTAATTCTAGTCTTTCTAACCCGTTTTAAGTGTTCTATCAAATCCTTTATTTCCGGTTCTATTTCGCAAGTTTCCATATCAAGACGACATTAGAACATAGGGTACTACTTGGTCTGAATTTTTCTATCATTTGATATGTAATGTGCTATCATATTGGCTATAGTTTTGTGTAACCTTTCTAACATTCCGTTGGTCTGTGGATGATATGGTGTTGTTTGAATTTTTCTTTATGCCTAATGAGAAACACACAGTTGTAAAGAAATTTGAGACAAAATTTCGTCCTTGATCTGTTAACAACTGTATTGGTACTCCATGCCTTGTTATAATTTTGTTAACAAATTCTTTTGCTATAATGTCTGCATTCTGATAAGGGATAGGTATAGCTTCACAATACCTAGTTAAATGATCGATGAAGATTATTAAATAACGATTCCCATTTCTACTCACAGGTAGTGGTCCCACAATATCTAACGATACTAACTTGAAAGGTTCTGTTACAGAAGTAAAGATTGCCATAGGGGCTTTGTATGTTTCCCAGACTTTCTTTGATTACAGGAGAGGCATGTGCTAACGTAATTTTTTCTATCCCTATGCATACTTGTCCAATAATAACGTTATTTTATCAAACCTATAGTGTGTTTTATCCTTGATGTCCAGAAAATTTTGTATCATGGTGGTGACTAATTATTTGCATGACCAAAGTTTAAGATATTACTAATCTAGGTTTTCCAAATTCCATATTATAAAGCAAATTATCGATATCCAATTTGTATTTATCTTCAGGGTTGCTAATTTTTCTCTGACAGGACTCATCCTTTTGCTGTTCGGAAGCTATTTGTTATCTGGATAAATACGCTGTTATAATAGTATTGATATGACAACTTAAAGCATCTGCGTTTGTATGTTTTTTCCCAGGTTTATGGATAACATTATATTCAAATTCAGATAGTCGAAGAGCCCATCTTGTAAATCTAAAGGATGGATCTTTTAAACTCAGCATCCACTTTAAAGCATCATGTTCGGTTATAACTATAAATTTTTGTCCATATAAGTAACATTAAAATATTTTGTAGACCATATCAAGCATAAAAGTTCTCTCTCAGTGGTACTATAATTTTATTCTGCCTTATTTAATTGCCTGCTAGCATATGCAACAGGATGTTCCTGTCCGTTATGCACTTGCGGTAGTACAGTGCCCAAAGCAATAGACCATTCTCTGTTCTTAGAATAAAGGGTTTAGAGAAGTCTGGATATTTCAAAACCGGTTCATTACAGAGAGAATAAGATAATCTCAAATATGCAGTTTCATGGGAGTTTTCCCACTTTAAGACAACATCCTGCTTATAGAAACTCTCGAAGTTCCTGGTACGTTACTTTTAGTTTCTGGAGCGCTGGATTACTATTCAGGAATAATGCCGCTGGCCCTCTTAATTTCAATTTAAGGAGTGAAACTTTGTCTAAATCAGACCAATTTCCCACTTGAGCAGCTCTCTCTAAATTGTCAAAAAATTCTGTTACAGGGACCGGCCTATTTCCTCGCCAAACTTCTACAAGTTAGCTGTAGTTAAATCTTTTGTTTTTGTGGAAGAAGTCTGCTTGATTAACTTTATCTGTTCTGCATGTGCTTTGAGCTGTGATGGGCATTTACTAACGCCTGTTTTAAATCTTGAATTTCCTGTGAAGATGCCATTTTTTTAAAAATTTATTTTCCTAAGTTTACTACTTTAATCTGTTGGTGCTATTTATAGCCTCAATTGTACACCACAACAAAGAAATATTACAATGTTTGTTTTGATAGGCAAGAATTATCTGCGTGATAAAACAAACCACAATGCCTAACACGAATAAACTGAGGGACTGTAAGCATTTGTTCATAAGTAAAAGAATTTAAATGTCAAAATAATCAATTTCTAGCTTTATTAATTTTACTCTAATAACATTTGTCTCATCCGTGTAAGCAGCATAACCATTTATGTGTTTTTCAAACACACGTTGGATTAAAGATTTTAACAGTGTCTCACAGCCTTCAAACAATATATCAGGATTGGAGATAGGAATGCAATATACAGGTCTAGAAGTCATTGGTTTCTAGAACGAGGAATGTTATAGGTACGGTCATCAGGTTTAGAAATTTAGGACTCCGTGATAGTGGATAGCCTAGCAAACTGAACAGGTTTAACTAGGATTGCTACAGGTTTTGGATTACGTACCGGAATAATATGTTTATAATACCCAGTGATATTCCCCACTCTTGTACCTATTTTCATGAATAAATCCGGAGCTATCAGTGACCTATTAACTAGCTGACCTGTAGGGCTACCAAAATTTCTGCTATTTTTTATAGAACTACTATCTTTACTCTTACGTTTTTTCCCTATACTATTTTCCATATGCAAGAACAATACTTATAAATAACATTCATTTTTAAAATAAGTATTGATGGAAAAAAGGTTGATTATTTTATTGCTTTCAAGTACAAGAAAATTCTAAGCTTCAATTCAAATGTTAAAACTATATGTATTTTAGACAACATTTTTTAAAAAAGAAAATTAATAGTTTTCCTTTGCCACACTTTGTTACCAACCTCAATTCTCTCAATCAAAATTCAGAACAGTATTATGTTTTTTTTGCAACAGAATCCCACCTCTGCCACCATTTTGTCACGCCGAGAACCAGACTTGGATTTAGATCTTGTTCTGTTTATGAGTGAGAAGGGTTGAAGCAGGTAAGTTACTAAGAATTTCAACACAAATCATTGTAATAATAAAGTATCTATATTGTTACTTACATAACATCATTGCATTGTAGAACACAGAACACAAATTAATGCTATTTTGCTAAACACACATTTTATTTCTAACAAAATCTACCCATCATTCCCATGATTCGATCTAACATCTCATCGAACATCCAACATTGAACCTCTAATATCTAACATGATTTAATTCTGTCAAACATGCCAATTCGTGCCTTTTTGGCTGGTACATACCAATAAATAGGACCCCTTCTAGAACACCATTTGCCAACCCCTCCAGAATATTCTTCATACTCATTGGCCATCTTGTTTACCTTAGCTCTATCGCTAACCTATCAGAAGATACACATGTAATGACTCGGGGAATTTTGTGGAGGACGATCGAGGTTAAAGACTAAGGTCATATTCTGGTTTAATAGGACGTTGTGGTCCACTTGGGGAATTTGAAAGGAAGTATTGCTATCCGAGAGTTTGCTATTATCTGAGGAATATTCCATAGTGTGTCCTGCTTTGAAATCCCAGGCATTACAGTATATTAACTTCATTTCCTATGTTTGCAAGGACAAATCAGATCAAGTTACAATTTTTGAAATTTAATGAGTTTATTATTTATGAAATGGTTTACTATAACTTGCAGTTTTTGTGTTGTACATCTTGAGGTTTTTATAGAAATTACACTTCTTTGTATTATTTTGGCAAAATGACCACTACTTACTGATTTATTCTGTAGACACGTTTTACTCTAGGTCAGCACATTTTTCAATGCTGTGAATTACTGACAACAATGTTGCTCAGATGTGTTGTATTGGTGTGAGTCTGCGGTGTATTTTTATTCTGTGGTGTGTTATTGTTCATAGAGTAGTTGTTAATTATGTGCTCAAATATAGTGTTTGATTGGGAGTGTGTTTTTTCATTTAGAATGTGTTGTGGATAATATTTATAGTGTTCATGTATCTCATAGTTTTCTGATGTGTTAAGTTTTCTGCTTTTATTGATGTATTGTAGGATTTTTAGATTGGTCTCTATGTCAGTCTGTGAGTGTAGTGTGTTTTGTATGTGTATGGCGAAATTTGATGTGGGTTGTGTCTTTCTTATCTGTTTTACGTGTTCTTCATATCTTGTGGTAAATGTTCTCCCTGTTTGTCCTACGTAAAAGCTGGGACAGTTGTTACGTGTAATCTTGTATACACCTGCCCTGTTGTATTTAACCTGGTGTGTTTTTGAACTGTGTAGGTGTTTTTTAATTGTATTGGATGTTGTGAATGCTACTTTGTATTTATGTTTGCGGAGCGTGGAAGCTATTTTTGTGATTTGTTGTCATGATATGTAAGTATTATATATTATTGTGTTTGTGTGTTATTGTTTTTGTTGTGTTATATGTACGTTGATTTTTGCGCACTATATTGTCTATCAATGTGTGTTTGTATCCGTTTTTATGAACTATGTGTTTTATTGTGTTTAGTTTGTTTATTTTGTCTTTATTGCTTATAGCTATGTTGATTAATCTGTGTATCATGGAGTGGAAGGTAGCATGTTTGTACTCTACACTAGCATCATTTGACATCACCAACCTATACACAAAAATACTAGTCAAAGAAACGATAAATATAGTTTAACAAATGTTAATAAAAAATAACTCACCAGACAACACAACCAAAGAGATAATAACACTAACAGAAACAATCATTTCTAAGAATTACTTGTACAATGGCAAAAACTACACACAAAACAAAGGCTTGCCCATGGGATCCCCCATTTCAAGCATATTGTCAGAAATGTTCATACACAATTTAGAACAAAATCATATCATAAACAACAATAAACACGCCTACAAAATAATATATTGGTACAGATACGTAGATGACATCCTAATCCTATACAACGGCAACATAAGACAGATAAACACCTTTAACAATTACATAAACAAATTACACAATAATATAAACTTCACACTAGGAACAGAACAACAAAACAAACTCAACTTCCTAGACCTAACGATATCAAAACAGCAAACACACATTCAAAATATACAGGAAACCCACCACAACAGACAGAGCTATACACAAAACGTCCAATCACCCAGCACAACACAAACATGCTGTTTTCCACCCCATGATACACAGATTAATCAAGATACCCATGAGCAATGAAGACAAAATAAATGAACTAGAAACAATAAAACACATAGCTGATAAAAACTGATACAAATACCCCTTAATAGACAACATAATGCGCAAAAAACAACATACTCATAACACAACAAAAACAATAACACACAAACACAATAATATATAATACTTACATATAACGACAACACATCACAAAACATAGCTTCCACATTCCGCAAACTTAATTATAAAGTAACGCTCACAACATCCAACACAATTAAAAAACACCTACACAGTTCAAAAACACACCAGGTTAAATACAACAGGGCAGGCGTATACAAGATTACACACAACAACTTTCCCAGCTTTTACATAGGAGAAACAGGGAGAACATTTACCACAAGATATGAAGAACACATAAAACAGATAAGAAAAACACAACCCACATCAAATTTCGCCATACACATACAAAACACACTACACTCACAGACTGACATAGAGACCAATCTAAAAATCCTACACTACATCAATAAAAGCAGAAAACTTAACACATCAGAAAACTATGAGATACATAAACACTATAAATATTATCCACAACACATTCTAAATGACAAAACACACTCCCAATCAAACACTATATTTGAGCACATAATTAACAACTACTCTATGAACAATAACACACCACAGAACAAAAATACACCACAGACTCACACCAACACAACACACCTGAGCAACATTGTTGTCAGTAATTCACAGCATTGAAAAATGTGCTGACGTAGCGTGAAACACGTCTGTTGAATAAATCAGTAAGTAGTGGTTTTTTGCCAAGATAATACAAATAAGTGTAGGGTTATTATAGTTTGTAGGTTTTAACTATTTCCTAAAAACACTAGTAAATATTTTATAACTTGCCTATAGTACCACTCATTTATATTTGTTGAGGACGGCCATTTCGAGAGATGTGTCCCATTCTCAACTCAGACCGTAACTCTGAGTAAATGATCTGAGTTGACAATGGAACACATTTCCTGAAATGGCCGTCCTCAACAAATATAGATAAGTGCTACTATAGGCAAGTTATAAAATATTTACAAGTGTTTTTAGTGAAAACTAGTAGCTTTTATGAAGATGGAATCAACAAATATGAATTTATTTATTTAATCTATAGCTTCTTATTCAGTTTACCTACTCTTAGGGTCTAGCAGAATTTCAGGTATAAACTTCATCTTAGTCTTACTAGAATATGCACAAGTTTGCATCCATGAACAAGTATTACACTTTCCTTATTTACACAGTGTGCAATGTAATTTATTCCTCTAAAATTTTGAGGTTACATTAGATTGTTAGGTTGAATTGATTTGGGGTTTTGAATTGAGAGCCTGCAATGCCTTAATTAATAATATTAGGATGTTTTACAGGTATTTTAATTTAAAAATTGTGTGCACAATTAATTCTTTTTTTAAGAAGCAGGAAAATGATATTGTTAGATTTTTACTTAAAAAAGATAGAATATGAAAAAAGATAGATAGAATATTTGTAACTAGAAGAATTATTCTTTGTGAAAAAAGAAAAAAATTTGACCAATCATGTTATGTTGTCATTAAATTACTTCTCTTGAGGTAGATAAGGAGCCATTATACAAGAGATTGGCAAGATGTTAATTTGTCACCGTAAGATCAATTTATTCGTATATTATTCCTGTGTTGCAATGATTATGTGTATGCATACCTGATAATACTTTGTACTGATCGAAGTGTAAAGTTAATGTTTGTGTTGATTTTTCAAAAATAGCTAAAGGATTTTTGTTTGGACATCATAAGCTTTGGTGGACTGCAAATTTAATGAGAAACAGAGGAAAAAGAATTAATCAAAAATGTCTGCTTAAAAGAGAAGAAGTAGAGAGGAAAATGGATGGAAAGAGAAAAAAAAAAGATTAGAGGGAAAACGGGATGTTAATACGTTTTACAGATGTTTAGTATGATTTGTTATCTATCTGTTTGGGGAAAATATTTGCTTATAGAACACAATTAACTTATTGATACCTATATTTATAAAAATGTAAATTCTAGATAATTTTTTAAAAAATCATAACTTTTCAGGAAAATAAAATAAACTACAACTCTTTATATTCAATATCAATAACTATCATCCTTAAAAATTATCAACTAAAATAACAACAATCTTTCATTAGATCAACAGGTATAGTTTTAAAAATTATTTTTAAAATAGTCCCTATAGTAAAAGGAATGATCTTTGATTGTCCTTCTGAAGTTTATTATCAGCTGCAATAAGAGTTAGTAATATTGAAAAATTATAATGTTGCCCATAAGTTTAATCCTACAATAGTTTAAAATAATCAAATAACAGGTAATGTACACCAATATTTTTTACCAAGGCAATTGATACTTTGGTCAACAAAGAAATAATTTATTTTAGTTACTTTTTATTAGGTAATTACAACTAACATTAATAAAGTAACGTAACCTACATGATAAAAAGGCTGTTCTACCACATAAGCTATAAAATAAAATCTTATGAACTCATATCTTATCACTTGTTTCAATCCAAATAGGAATATATTGCATACCTTATCCCTTTTCTGAAAAGATTTGGTCCCACATAAAACTAAAATTAATTCATTAAATTTAATTAATAAAACTTGCAGTTTTTATATTATATGGTAGGTAGTGGTTTTTTTACCAAGTTAATACCAAAATTATCACTAAACGCATGTAAATATTTACAAACTTGCCTATAGTAGCACTTACTTATATTTATTAAGGACAGCCATTTCAGGAGATGTGTCAAGTTGTCAACCCCAATACCCTAACCTACGTAAACTTTGAGATCAGTTACGGTCTGAGTTGACAATGGGACACATCTCCCGAAACGGCCGTCCTTAACAAATATAAGTAAGTGCTACTATAGACAAGTTTGTAAATATTTACAAGTGTTTAGTGAAAACTAGTAGCTCACGTGAAGATGGAATCAACAAATACCAACATTATAATTAATATTTGAAAAAACTGTATTTACATCAAGTGTTCTGCACTACAAGTTTAAAGAAATGTATTTGAACTTAAGTGAATAAACAAAAAGTATTTGTGTGTGTGTGTGTTTATGAGTGTGTGTGTGTGTGTGTGTGTGTGTGCGTGTGTGTGTGTGTGTGTGTATGTGTTTGTACATCTTGAGGTTTTTCTATAAACTACTACTTTTGGTATCAGTTGGCAAAAAAACCACTACTTATTGATATTTTTCAGCAGACTCGCTTTGCTAGCTCAGTGCATTGTTCAGTGCTGTGAGTCACAAACAAAACTGTTGATCAGGTGTTTTTATAGGTGTGGGTCTGTGGTATATTGGAGTTCTGTGGTGTATTATTGTTCATACAATAATTGGTAATTATGTGTTCAAATATAGTAATTGATTGTGAGTCTGTTTTGTCGTTTAGAACTTATTGCGTTTAGGATGGTTTTTGTGGTGTTTATTCTAACATTATGAATAATTTTTGGTTACAATCCAGCATGTTGCATAAATATCTGCTATTTTAGTTAATGTAAAAATCGCTCTAGTTTAACAGAATTTTTTTTCTAAAAATATTTTATGACAACACTAGGTCAAAAGGACCCCATGATAAACCAATAAAAGGCCTTTTCTGAATATATAAGGATGGGGATTCAGAACCATGCTCTGTTACCATTATAAACTGCAGTTTAATCTAGGATCGTCATGGGCTTGCAATTGTTATAATTTTTTTATTAAATTTTTGTATTACACTTTTAATAGTTTGATTTTAAAAATTAAATAACTACCAAAAATGTTTTGTTTAGAAGCTTTGTTTTGTTTATTTTTGTATTATCAAAAATTAACTATGTTATAAGAGTAAACCCGTGTAAAGTTTTAAAATGTGTTAACAAAGTCATGTAAGTTCAAGTGATTGCCAAGGTGTTTTAAATTTAATTTATTGTTTTTTTTCGATAGATACAAATCAGTAAATATAGAACTCCAGTGTACATTAACCTAGCGTTGTCATAACGATTTTTGAAAGACATGAACCTTTTGTGTTTTAATTTAAGTTATTAGACTGGTAAAAAGCCATTTTTTTCAAGTGTTATATTCTAACTTGTTTTAAAATTAAATCTTTTTTGAAAATACAAACAAGAATTTTAATGTAACCTGTCTCCTTAGAACGATTTAGATAGACAGATAAATCTGCCCAAACCCAATTGTAAGATACTATTGTTAAGGAAAACAATTGACCTGGTGAGTCTTATCGATGTATAAAGAATAAAAATTAGTGAATAAAAGTAGTTAAGATTTTTAAAATAAATTAAAGCACATACTCATTTTCAAAATAGGGGTGGGGTTTCCATTATACCTCATAGTTTAGTTATTTTCTGTTGTGTTTAGTTTGATACTTTTTTGAAGGATTTTTAGATTAGTGTGTAAATTGGTGTATGTGTATAGTGTGGCCTGTATGTGAGTGCCGAAGATTGATTTAGGTTGCGTGTTTTTTATGTCTTTGATTTGTTCCTTGTATTGTGTGGTAAAGTTTCTTCCAGTTTGCCTTATGTAAAAGCTGGGGAGTGTGATCTTGTATACTCTTGCCCTGACGTCTTTGTTCTGGGGTATTTTTGTACCATGTAAGTGTTCTTTAGTTGTATTGGATGTTTTAAATGCTACTTTGTATATAAGTTTGCTGAATGAGGAAGCTACGTTTTGTGATATGTTGTTGTGATATTTTAATGTTAGGTATTATTAAGTTTGTGTGTTATTGTCGTTTTTTGTTGTGTTATGTGTGTGTTATTTTTTGTGCATTACTTTGTCTATCAAGGTGTGTTCGTATCCGTTTCTATAGCCCATGTATTTTACTATGTTGATTTCGTTTATCTTGTCCTCATTGTTCATGAGTATGTTGATTAGTCTGTGTATCCTGAAGTGGTATGCAGCATATTTGTGTTGTACGGGATGATCGGAAAAATTATGTATAACTCTGTCAGTGGTGGGTATTCTTATATTTTGAATCTGTGTTTATTTGTTATATCTCATTATTCTGAGATCTAGGAAGTTGATTTTGCTCTGTTTCCAGTGTGATTTTTATATTGTTAAATTTTTTAATGTATTTGTGGAACTTGTTTATTTGTCTTATGTTGCCTTTGTTGACTCACACCATTAAACAATGCATAGACCTAGTGTGAAACATCTCTGCTGAAAAATATCAGTAATTAGTGGTTTTCCCCCAAACAAAAAACCTATCAATGTTATCATCGCCTACCATAAGTGTTATTTAAAATAAATTTTCCATAAATAAAACTAATCAAAATAAAATAAATGTTTAAAATTAATTATAATTATCTAAAACTAAAGAAATTAAAATTATACAAAATTTAAATATTATTAAATAGATTCAGGTGGAGCAAGAAAGCGATGACAAAGTCAATAGCCATGACATTGTCCCTTAAAACAACCTTTAAACTCCTTCGAAGTTGGTAACGAATATACAAATCTGTCAACTCATCACAATCAAGCTGAATGTGCTTAATTGTGATGGTACTTCCACAAAACCGACATAGTGGGGGATCCTCATGTCGCATCAACCATCCATGCATTAACAAAGAGTGGCCGATTGGAAGTCGAGTAACCATCAATTCCTCCCTACGATTCGAACGAACAGATGTCCTCCATGGTCGGACTGTATATTTGATGTCCCTCAGCTTGTTTCTATTTACATTTTGCCATTCTTCATTCCAAACAGAGAATAGTGTAGTTTTAACATTGCATACAAAATCTGATGCAATCACACGTTGTGTCGATGGCACCATACTTGTAGCTAATTTTGCACTTTCATCTGCTTTAGTGTTTCCGAATATTCCGCAGTGACCAGGCATCCAGAGAAATGACACCTCGTAATTGAAGCCTGTGTATTGAGCACAAGATGTCACCAACTAATGGATTCTGACATTTCCTGAATAGCCTGGAGAACACTTTTGGAATCGGAACATACAAGATATTTAGATGTTGCCGACGAAATTGATCTTAGAGCTTGGAAAATTGCATAAAGTTCTGCAGTAAAAACGCTACACGCTGAGGGCAATCCGTAGGTGAAGGTTTGTCCTTCTGTTAAGTGTAGAATGTAACCTATATTTCATTAACTCACGTTATGTGTCACCTGTCTTTTGTTTTCGTATAACCTAGGATCAGCTGTTGGTCTGTAACTTCAATTCAGTTTCAACCGCCTACTATATCTTCGATACCGACTAATATTTAAGTTCTATTTGCTGCAAAGAGATATTTCCTCTGTGCGATAGCTCAAATCTAATAGTTTTTTGATCTAGTTACCAGCTGCTGGACTTTCCTTTTCGTCTAGTCTCACCTGGCCTGTTCTCTCTGTGTAGCAGTGCGGTATGGCAACTTCTTTGCCGGTTAAATCGAGTCTATAACCACGCTTAAATGTTGAACCGCGTGGTAAATTCATTCATTAAATGTCTCAAATGCGTTCTAACCATAAATTCATGACTTTAAACGTATTAAAACTATTTTAAACCGCTTTCTTAGTTAAGCTTAATTTCTTAGGTTAACCGTGTGGTCAATAACATTGTATCAGAACATTAATTCTTTTAACCACTTGAATGAACAATCATTTTATTAATTAAAGATGTTTCTATTGTTGTAAGTGAAGTGAAGTTATTTAAAATCAAATTAAATGAGTTTTAGTTTATGCCACTCTTCGAGAAACTTTTTTCATCTCTGCAAGATTCCAAACAGGCCTGTTGTGTTGAACGACTCATCGCTCTACAAGAACTGCATACAGTTTGATTGGTAAGTGGCTTAGAATTAACTGTGACTCATGAAACTTGTGTTATTTCTTTTAATTGTCTTTTGGTGTTTAACTTAAATTCAGTGTCGTTTTTATCAGTAAAGCAGACCTTGTACTGCTATATAAATAAGCAAGGTGATTCCTCCGGACTTTATTATACATACTCCTTACGAGTTTGAACTGCCTGTTTATTTTATTGGGAATTCCTATTTTCCTTTTAGTTTTTGCTACCGAAACTATACACCTTCTATATAAAATGCACATCCTATCCCATTGTCCAGTTTTGAACCGTTGTGAATATAGTCATAGTAAGTTTGTGAGTTAGTTATATCTGCAAAAACTCCTGACGATAAATAACGTCAGGAGTATTATTGTGTTTTAGGTACCTGGATAATGAGAAGTCAAATTTTGGCATTCGTATTATCCATGGAGGGATGTAGTGGTTTTTTTGCCAAGTGATACCAAAAGTAGCAATTTAAAAAAAAAAAGTATTTTATTAATGGATGATTAAAAATTTTAACAAGATATATAAATAAATAAAAATCCCCAAAATAAGTTTACATTGCGTGTATCACTAAGCGCGAGTAAAGGAGTGTCTTTCCGGGAGTGGGTATTTTTGGTTTGGATGGCAATGATCGCCACTGCCTCTATGACTGTATGCGAGTTGTCATTCAGTTGGTAGCCAATCGCAATGAAGACTGCACTGCAATCCGCTGCCAGATGTGAAGTGCGATATGTTATTAGCTTGTTCACTGCCAAAGTAAATCTGCCATTGAAATTCATCATCAGTTACGTGAAGTTTATGGTTAAAGTGAAATGTCTGTCCAAAATGGTTCGCCATTGGCAAAAAAAAAATGTTTTTAAGAGGAAGAGAAAGTCTTCATGATGAACAGCAAAATTATATTGTGTCATAGTTTGTCTATTATTGTAATGTTGTATACTTTTGTGTATGCTAAATATTTAATTGTGTCTATTTTTTTATTTATGTTCTCTGTGGTCAAAACAAAGAACTAGACACCATTACTTATCATCTTAGAACTTACACATCAACAAAAAAGGACATCTCAACACACTAGAACAATATGAAATTCACAGTTACACAAAACCCCAATGTACAAACATATTAAACGAACAAACCCAATACAAATTACACATAGGCCCTATTCTTTGATACTATTGAAAACCTGCTTTTAAAACCATCACTGCTTAACCCAACATCTCCAAGCAAAAGACACTGATGAAGATCACCACTTAACGATTAAAAACGTTCTGTCTCAGTAAGTTTTCACAAATTTACAAAATTTAAAAAGTTTGGATAGTCATAAACTAATGTTAAAGTGATTAATTAAGATTCACTGAACGTAATGAACTACAAAATTCAAGAATATGTATACATGTAGAGAGAGAGAGAGAAGGAACTATAAAATCGTAATGTGAGTACCCTACTGAAATAGAGGGGCAGTGCAGTGATATGTTAGGCACAAGAAAGGATCGTGAAAAAAATAACTATGATGAATATACACTTCGATTATGTCATACAAGTGAGATTTATGATTCGAATGAACTTACATTTTTATAATGCCAAATCCACAAGGTTATAAGTGCTGATAATCCATGTATGTTTTCACTGCATATACTTCAGATTATTTAATTTCAAGTTGATAGCATCAATAATTCCTGCTGATGGAGAAAGGGCTCAGGAATACAACATAATGAAGTTAAAACTTTGAATCGTCAGCTTCGACATCTTTTTTAATTCATACATAGTTCAAAGATACATGCAATAGAAGAAATAAGTAATTTTAGTTGTCAAAACACATAGGGTTTAAAAAGCGTTAGATTAGATATCCTCTTGAAAACATAACCTTACTAAATTAAAACTACTTTACCCTAGAGTGAACGGGCAAATAAAAGTTACATAAGTAGACGGGCTGGGCCTCACAGACCCAAAACGTAAAAAATCAGTAAAAAATTGGTAACAATTGTAATTGAGTCAAACATATTTTTATACTACTTCTAGGAATGTTTTCAGTATTTCAACACTAAATTCACAAAATAATATTGCTAAAAAAATTCATAACTATTTATTTACTTTTTTAAACATTTTACTCAAAAGAATTGCAATAATTTTATCAAAGTTACACTAAGAAGCTAAAAGTTGAACAAAAATACTGTGGTTGTTTTAGACGCACTATTTAAGAGTAGTTTTAACATTAAAACAATAACAATTACTTAAAATTGAAAAAAACAAGTTTTTATAGAGTTCCAAAGTTTTACTTTTTCCAGCATTGGCTACACAACATTTCAGCGTGGCCTAGATATAACCAAACTTTACACTCTTTACAAAAGTACTTTGTTTTGTTGTCTTTACACAAGGAACATCTACCACGCTTACCTGGAGCCGGATTCTGTTTAGGTTCAGCTTCATACCCGGAAAATTTAGTTGCTAACTGCCGAATCTCTCGTGGTAGGTCATCTTGCTGAGCCCGGATGATCAAGAAGGGCTGCAGCGTCTGTTTTGCTAAGTCCTTGAGAAAAGCTCTCCTGGTTATGGATTGACCATTTGATTTAAACACAATGAAAGCATTTAGAGCAGCAATGTTCATTGAAGCAAAAAATAAAGTTAATGGCCAACGTCTCGATCCTCTTGCAACGCTGTATTCAGCATACATAGCATCAGCCACATCAACTCCTCCTTTAGTTGAATTATAATAAGTTATGATGCTGGGCTTCTTCTTTTCCTCAGTAGAAGGGTCGATTTCACTGTCATGGTGCATAGATGAGAGTAATATAACACTTTTCGTTTTCTTGAGTACGTAAGATACCATTGTAAAATCTTCTTGGAATCCAAAAAGACTGGAATATTGTTCCTTGTTGGAAGAAAGCTTGGAGGTGTTTGAGGCTTATTCTTCCGCAGGGTACCCACAAGTGTTAGCTTGTATTCTTTCAACAGAGTCTTACCAGCGTCATAAGAAGTAAACCAATTATCAAGTGTCACGTTACGGCCACTACCTTTGATAGGCTCAACTAACCGGAAGATAACATCATTGGCCTTGTTACTTATCTCGTAAGGACCGTTGGGTTGAGTACCACAGAACACTTCAAAGTTTTTTACATAATATATCTTTGAACAAGCCAGTATAAAAACCTTAATACCATACTTGGCTGGCTTGTTCGGAATGTACATTCGAAATTTACATCGTCCTCGGAAGGGAACAAGCATCTCGTCCAATGTTGTGCATTTATATGTAGAAAAGTATTTTCTACAATTTGAGACAAGTATGTCTAGAAGCTGTCTGACTGCTGCAAGGTTGTCATAGGGTTTTCGGACATTTCTTGTTGTTACGTCATCAAAACGTATACATCTGGAAAGGAACCTAAAACGTCTAAAAGCCATTCCAGTCCTGAACATCTCAACCCCTGTTCCATCAGTCGCCCAAAACTCCCTTACATTCATCCATCCATCATGTAAAACTCCAGCCAAGTATAAAAGTCCTAAATAGGCTTTCATTTCTACAGCCGAGGTCGGTCGTGCCAGATTGGGATCATCAGTATAATTGTCCTTTACAGAATTGATGAAAATATTACTTGATTCAACAATCAACTCAAGTAGTGGCTCATTAAAAAGTAACGACCAAGAATCTAGTGCAGTTTGAACATTCCTAGCTTCGCTTAGGTTTCCAGGTAAATTAGATACTATATTGTGAGACTGGGTTCTAACAGTTTGTGTTGGTAAATTTTTTTGCCATTTTGTCTTTTTATCTTTACCAAGGAAATAATTTTGGGCTCTAGGTATACCTGCTGGTGTTGAACTTGAGTCACCAGAACCTTCAGGTATGTGTAGGTCATCACATTCCTCACTGAGTTCTCTCACATAACCAACTGAATTATTCTCAAGTTCATCATTGTCTACTAGTTCAATATCACTATTTGTGTCATGATCACTGTACAATTGAAAGTCAGGGTCTGCGTCTGAGTCGCTTACTTCACTTTCAGATAATTCCTCTAATAAAATATGCTCAACTTCATTCGGTGTTTCCACTCTTTTGCTACTCATAATGATAAAAAAAGCACTACACTATACACTTCTTAAAACACGTTAATACACTAACAGACGTTAAGTAAATAACAAAAAAGTAACATAAAACAATAATTCGTGAGTGTTGAAAAAAAGTCACTCAAGTGAACGGGCCGGGTCCAACTGACCCACACTATATACTTTATCGCGTGACAAATGATGACTAAGAGTCAAGTTGGCAAAAACAATGACACTATCGCTATCTGTGGACTATTTTGGGGAGGTACAGAGGAAACCAGCTATCTACAATAAAACTGACTTTATAAATAACCTAATATAGAAATGCTTGGGTCTCACAGACCCAGCCCGTTCATTGTAGGTTTAACTAAGTGAATACGTAATTGCTTACTTGCTGACGCGTTTCAAAACGATTGTTCCTTTTACGAAGCTACCCTCTACTCTTTTAAATTTAGTTTAATCAGTGAATTCAAGATGATTACATCAAGAAACTTCAATAACCTTACTGATGAAACACCCATTTATCAAGTAATTTGTCACATTCCTTCACTATGTTTCACTAATTATCACACAGCTTTTTTGTAAGTATAAATATCCTTTTAAAATTCGATTTGGTTATTTAAAAAATATAAAAAGTCAAATTTTGTTTATAATAGTTGCACTTTATAATCTCAAGGTTAGGTCTTCATTTTTTGTGATAGTAGGTTTCTAAATGTCTCAAAAGGACAAAACACACAAATTATTTTTTAGTTACACAATGCACAAAACTGAAATAAAAAGAATAAAATACATGGATGATAAACTATAAGACAAATTTAATGAAACAATTGTTGAAAGTGAAGAAACTGAGTAAACAGATTTAAAAATGTGCTGCCATTCTTTGGAAAAGTAAATTATTACTTTATGTAATATATTCCTGTAATCACAATCAGACTGATACTAAGATTGTAAATAGAAGTAAATTTCATATGATATATTTAATGTCTATTTATTTCAAACGATTATGTCTTCATTTAATACCTTTTTCCTAAAATTAATAAACTGAGCAGAAGCATCCTGCATATTGTACTTTTACTTATGATTTCTTTAAAAACAACTTAATGTAAAAAACAATTACGTTAATATTTGCCTCAGCTAGCAAAATACTCTTCATGATGCTTTAGAAGTCTAATCTACTTGTAAACATTTTGATTAACCTCTTCAGGGACAGATTTTTTTCAACTTTAACTAAATTGCTTAAGATTTGTTTTTTTGTAAAGATTATTAATCAAATAAAATATAAAAATTATTAAAAGTAACTTTTTACAAATTTAGACAATTTTATTATTAAAAAACTTAATAGCCACAAATGTTTCATATGCGGTTGGGGCTCATTTTTTTTAATGTGTTATATGGCGTTAAGGGGTCAAAAATTAATGTTATTACTAATATGGAAAATAATACTAATATAGACAGAAAAAATAGCATAGTTCTTAAATTACAATAGGTTATACAGCTTACAGTTTGTACAAATACTCATATAATAATATATTCTTCTTATAAAATTATTAAATCACTAAACAATATACTGAATAATGTTTCTTCTTTATAATGAACACAATATTTACACTTTGTACATAATTATAAATACATATAAGTCTAGTTTTTTTTTAATAATATGTGGAAATATTCCTTGCACTCAGGACATACTGGTACATTACATTTTCTATATATGTATCGAGTACGATGGACACAGTTTTATTCTCTGCAACGTGGTGGATTTTTCAGTACCATTTTGGCCGGAAAATGAGCCAAACCATACAGTCTAATCTTCTGTTCACATCCGAGTCTTAATCTTCTTTTTAATGGTTCTTGCTTCCAAGAAATAGAAGGGCGACCAGGGCGATTATTTTCTTTATTTATATTGAGCAAACTGTTTGCAATGCTAGCTTTGAATTCTAGAAAAGGCATTTTGTTTACCGTTTCCTGTTTAAACAGTATCCAAGCATTTACAATACTGACATTTAAGAAGTGAACAAATATTCTTAAATAAATTTCTTATTTTTAAATGCATGTGGATAGAACGCAACCATACAATCATTCATATCTACACCTCCCATTTTTTTATTGTAGGTGGAGACTGAAAAAGGACGTTAAATATTCACCATTTTTTCAGTCACACCTCTTTACTTCATCTTGTGGTTCTAAACCAGCAAAAGTTGACATTGTGTGTACAATATTACCATCTGACCACCGTACAATTTAAACATTGTCAGAACTGGTAACTACACTAACCAAACCCCTGCCATCTTTTAAAAGCTGTTTACTGTCTTTTAGTTTTTCATCAGCCTCACGCAATCTATTCACTCGTAGTGTACCCTTTTCAAACATTTCACTAAATTCTAAGTGGTGAATTATCAAGATAGATCTTATGATATTTGCTTTCCAACGTATTACGAAGTGATAAAACGACATCTCCTATTGGACCATATTTGGTTTTAGGTTGCCTCGACTTTCTCTGATACATTTGAAAAGATGACACATATCCATCTGAACTGGCTCGGACCCACACCTTAAATCCCCACTTTTTAGGTTTGGATTGAATATATTGTTTTGCCTTACTTCTGCCCTTGATTGGGATTAACATTTCATCAATTGATATGTCTTCTGTTGGTGTAGCTAACGATGAAAATACTGCATTCATCATATCTAAAATTGGACAAACTTTGATAAAAATGTCTGTTTTGCTTTGTGGTATCGAGCCATTGTCTATAAAATGGAGATATTTTTTTAGTTTCTAATAGGGCTTTGGGGATAAGGAATCTGCTATCAGGTCCATGGGAAGAGCATTTGAGTCATTCCGTTTCAAATCAACACACATAAAATAAAAATTTTACTTCACCTCTTTTGATTTTGATAAATTCTGGTACAATGATTGTTAGTGCTAAGGTAAACAAAAATATAAAATTTCAAATTTTTATCTTCAATGGTTTTTTAAATATGGATATATAAAGTTTTAAAAAACGCAGAAAACCCATAACAAACATTTTTGAAAATTTCCCAGAAGCTCTCCTAATTGAGCTAGAGAGCTCAGAGTGGTGTCATTTTTCAAGCCCTTTTCAATGATATATAATATGTTATAGGTTGTAATAAGAGTTTTTTCAAAATACAAACCAAAATTTTATTTATAATTTTTTCCAAAAAGCACGTATTTTAAAATTTTCAAAAAATTGTCATAAATACTGAGCATCTTGGTAAAATATAAACAAGGGATGGCGGTGTAATCAGTGTTAAAGAAATATATTACTGAAGCTTGATTTTCACAAATAGGTTGGTTTGAATGACCATCGGTCGTTAACCACAATCAACGAAACATCAGTTATATAACTATATTAAAAAAAGATTTTTAATGGAAGAAATACATAATACTTTCAAGAAATAAACCCTATAAAGTACATTTTTCATAATTATTTTTGTTGGTTCTAAAAATTATTAAATAAATGTTAAATAATTTTGGTTTGCAGTTAAAAGGTGGTTTTGAGCTAGATAGATATGTACACAAAAATATTAACCACTAACCTGAAAAAAAATGTCATTCCCATTTAAAGAAGAGTTACATTTATTTTTTATATTTTATAAAAAGGCCATTTGGCTTTGTTCACCATCATTTCTTGCCAAGAGCGTATGTTCTTCCTGTCGAAGTTACAGGGTCTATTTTCGTGAGAATATCCATAATTGAGACCCACACGACATCTGGACATCTAGGGTAAAAAATGTTTTGGCTGGTCCACATGAATGAAGAAACGTTTCTTTGACTTCATCTATATGCTTACTCATTATTTCCTAGAATATAGCCATAACCACCAGTTCTTGTCATACACAGCAGTGATGTAGCCTGAAATTTCATCCATCTTAAGTTTATCAAGTGATTTAGTAATTTTCCTTTCCCATCTGATTTATCGGAAAAGGGTTTCACTAATTCTCTTGAAGTACTTTTGAGAATATACACATGAAACTGATGTGTTCCTTGGATGGCCTATGCTTCTTCAAGTCAGAGTTCCAACATCTTTTTGGAAGCAATGTAGTCTTCCTGTGTGGAGTAGGTAAAATCTACTTCTGAAATGTTTCCCACTGCCCATTTAAAAAGATCTCTTGGAGTTTGGATCTGATTCTTGTATGGCCTTTGCGAACTAGCACGAGCTGCCAGTCTCTTAACACCTACTCCTACTCCATCACAAGGCCCTTTTCCACAGACCGTGGCTGAAAAATGCCACTCAGCTTTTATACTAAAATCTTCCTCATGAAGGCAAATGTTTGAGAAGTTATTTTTATACTGAGCAGCAGAACCGTCAAAAAAATAATACTTTTTTTCAGAACGGTTTAAAATTTGTCTTTCAGAAAAGAGATGAGTTTCTTTTGAAATGTGTAAACAGCGGCTGTATTGTAGTGTAGGCAATCAGATACAATGACAAAGCTTAAATGCTCAGTTTTGTTTTTCTTCCTATAATATATTACATAAAGAATGGATAGTGACCTGCTGGCCTGTTCAGTGGTAACTCTGAGCTACATACTATAGAACTATACTGTAATTTCAGAAAATAAACAGCAACAAATTCCAACTCATTGAAGATTTCTTTCAAGTTGTTGAGAAATCTTCCTTGTTGCCTTGTAATAAAATCATGACAGACCAAAGAGGACATCTTGCTGCAGGATAAGTATATAAATTCTTCCGACGACCTTTCCACAATCTCTAGGTTACAGCGATCAACAGACACCCATAACAAACTGGTTAAACTGAACTCTTTCGATAAAATTTTCTTGAAATGAAGTTTCCTAAGTTTCATGTACAACTGTTTCTCCAGGGCAGTACTCACTATTTGTCATGTTCTAATTTATTGTTGAAGGATTGCAAAGCATTTGTGCAATGCAGTGTTTTTCAAACTTCCATTAGTAACTATATTCCATTTAGCATTTTCCGTCATTAATTTAATGTTTTGATGAGTTTTACACACACACACACACACACACACACACACACAGAATGTGTCCCGCTCTGTTCAGTTAGGATACAATGTTTAGGTCGCAATTCAGCAAACTTGAAGAATCCGATTTTTACAGTAGGAAAGTTGTCTTTGAAATGTCTGTAAACTTCTTTAATATTACATAAAATAAGTTGTTTTGATATTTTTGTCTTACTGGAAAAAAACACGTACAAACTAAATTTTGAATGAATGACCTAGAATTAGCTTTAAAAACACCAAAATTATTGAAATATATATATATATATATATATGAAAAAAAATGTTTTATGTAAAAATATCAGTACTGGAAAAATATCACATCATGGAACTAAATATTTAAGAACTTGAAAAACACAACCTCTCAACAAGAGATGTAGTCACTGGATGATTACACAGACAGGTACCAGCTTGTACAGCAAGACAGTCTGTACCTGGTTGAAAGCACACACACAGATACCAGCTTGCTTTTTAAGCCTGCAGTTGAAAATTTTGTTTTAATATAGTTATAAAACCTATGTTTTGTTGATTGTGTGGTCATTCAAAACAATGTATTTGTGAAAAACAAGCTTCAGTAATATATTACTTAAAGACTGATCCCACCATCATCCCATGTTTATATTTTGCCAAGATGTCTATAGATATGCTGTATTTATGGAGTTTTTTTGAAAATTTAAAATTATGTACTTTTTGAAAAAATTAAAAATAAAGTTTTGATTTGTGTTTTGAAAAAATATTTTATTACAACATATGACATATTATATATCAATAGAAAGTGCTTGGAAAATGCTGAAAAATGACACCACTCTCAGCTCTAGTTGATGATATAGGTGAGCTTCTAGGCCATTTTAAAAAATGTACATTTATGGTTTTTCCATGTTTTTTTTAAAGTTTACATAGCTGTGTTTCAAAAACCATAGAAGATGAAAATTTGAAATTTTGTATTTTTGTTTACCTTAGCGCTAACAAACATTGTATCAAATTTTATTAAAATCTGATGAGGTAAGGCAAAATGGGTGTGTTGATTTGACATGGAATAAGTCATATGATACCACTACATGCGATATTGTTGGTATTTGATGTGTCATTATGAGAATTACAACTATGAATAGTTTAATTTCTTTTGTGGAAGTACTAAAATTATGCTCTCCTGATTATATCCCATACCGAATAGTCTCTTTTGTACATTTGTTGATTCCATCTTCGCGTGAGCTACTAGTAATCACTAAACACTTTTTAAATGTTTTAAACTTGCCTATAGTAGCACTTACTTTGCTTGTTGAGGATGGCCGTTTCGGGAGATGTGTCCCTTTGTCAACTCAGACCGTAACTAGGTAGTTACGGTCTGAGTTGATAAAGGGACACATCTCCCGAAACGGCCGTCCTCAACAAGCAAAGGAAGTGCTACTGTAGGCAAGTTTAAAAAATATCTTTTGTAATTAAGTCAAACATGTCAGAAATGAAAAAAATTTCAAAAAAGTAGTAAGGTGTTTCACCTCTTGTTGGTTCTGACAAAACTAAAGTGACATTTACACTATAAAGGGAATCATTATTTACAAAATTATAGTCTCTTGTATACCATAGAAGAAGATTATAGTCTGCTATAAATGAATGAGAAGGATAATGGCTGATGTATGGGTTGATTTATCAGATTCTGGTCAGTTGAATTTTATTATAGTTGTAGTGTCACCAGTTAACCTGACTTCCACTTGGTCAGCTTCGTCTCATGACTGATGTACAGCTTGTATGGATTGATTTATCCTATTCTTGTCAGTTGAATTGCTTACAATTATAGTGTCACCAGTTAACCTGTCTTCATTTTGGTCACATTAACCTACATTAATAAAGTTCTGTTCATTACAAATGTAGAGTTCATCACAAAAATGATCTTGTGAATCTATATCAGAAGCATTGAGGTCAACTAAACTTACCAAAATATCGAAATCTTGTTGCTGTTCATGACGTGCTGGTTGTAAATTACTTATTACACTTTTGCTATTACTTGCGACCAGACTTTTTCTTAGCTAAAGCTGTTAAATTGTTAACTCACACTTAGAGGAAACGTTTTCGTCTTACGACTTCTTCAGTCTTGTATTTTTCCAGCTAGGAATGCTGCAGTTGTACTTTCTCGGTACCATTATTTTGAAAGTTAGAAGTGATGTGATCGAAGAGTATGTGTGACCTGTGCCTTGTTTGTTCATTTAAGAAGTCATTTTTGTGTGTGTTGCTGTCTATATATTTCATACTGTTCTAGTGTGTATATGTTGATGGTCTTTGTTACATGTGTAGAGGATGCTCATGTTATTTTCCATAATTTTGCATGAGTATTTCGTGTCCATAAGGTGATTTGCGAAGGTGGACTCGATAGTAATGTGCAGTGTGCTTTTGTGTTCTTTATATCTTTCGGCGAAAGATATACCTGTTTGTCCAATATAGAACTTATTGCAGTTGTTGCATTTAGTTTGAATACTCCTGGGTTATTGTATGTGTTTGTATTATTATTAATGCTGTGTCTGATGGCTGTTTAGCTTTTATTTGTTGTTCTGTAAGCTACATTGTATCCTGCTTTTTTGAATTGGTGTGCTATTTTATTTGTGAGTTTGTTTATATATGTGAGGGTGATGAATTTGTTTGTGTTTTTGTTATTTGTGTTATTGTTACTGTTCTTGCTGAGTATTTTTCTGTGTAGTTTGTCTATTAAATAATTGTCATATCTATTTTTATTCTGTTTAGTTCCTCTGTGTAGTTAGTTGTGGACATGCGTATTATATTTAGTCTGTGTAGTAAATGTTTGAATTTTCCATGTTTTGTTGTATTGGGTGGTTTGATGAATTGTGTATCAGTGTGTCTGTCATGGTTGGCTTGCAGTATATGTTGAATTCATGTTTGTTTTGATTTTTTGTTATGGTGATGTCTAAGAAATTCAATGTTTTGTTGTTTTCAAACTCTGCAGTGAACTGGATAATTTTGTGTATTTTGTTTATATGTGTTTGGAGTTGTTGGCATTGTGTTATGTTTCCTCGCTATAGTATTATAACGTCATCTACATATCTGTGCCAATATATTATCTTATCTGTGTGTTTGTTGTTATTTATGATTTTATTCTGTTCTATGTGTTGTAGGAATACTTCTGGGAGAATGCTTGAAATCAGTGAACCCATTGGTAGGCGTTGTTTCTGTGTGTAAATTTTGTTGTTGTGAGTGAAGTAGTTCTGTTGTATAATGGTGTTCAAAATGTGTATGATTTGGTTTGTGATTTTTTCTGGAGTGTTGTTAAGTCTTAGATTGTCTCGTAATATGTTTAGTGTTTCAGTGACTGGGATATTGGTGTATAGGTTTGTGATGTCGAACGATGCCAGGGTTGAGTTATAAGTTATTTCAATGTCCTTTATTTGGTTTACTAGATCTATTGTGTTCTTTATATTTGTGTGTGTGTGGCTAGTTTTATGAATTTTTTAATACCTATATCCATATGGCGTGCTAGTTTGCAGATGATTGTTGGCTGTTGATTATCAGTCTTTTTGGTGTTCCTTATTTTAGCAAGTGCTTGTAAGGTAGGTGCCAAAGGTCTTTAAGGTATTTTTCTGTGTTTTAGATATTACGTGTTTTGTTGAATTAATTTTGTGTTTGACTGTGTTGTGATACTCGTTTGTTGGGTTTTATTTGTTTCTGAGATGTTGTTTGCCGCAATGAATTCATTAATTTTATTGTTTAAATCCTGTGTATACATAATAACTGTAGTATTACCTTTATCTGCTTTTACGTATTTTAAATCGTGTTCTCTGGCTTTTTGTTTTTGTGATTTGACTGTCTGTATTTCATTGGTGTTTGTTATGAACTTTGTGGCCTTGTGTGTTCAGATTGTGTTACTAATTACATGTCTTAAGTGTTCTTGATCTTGTATTTCTGTCTTTTGTATATTGGTTTCTGTGTCAATGATAATTGCTGTTTTTGTTTTATTGTTATCTTTGTAGTGTATATTATGTTTTAGGCTTTTATTTAGTAATTCTATTTCTTCAGTGGTTTTTCTCATTTAAAAATTGATTTATTCTCTTTTTATGTTTTTCATGTGCCTCTTGTAGTGTTTCAGTCGCCCATTTGTGCGACTCGTAATTAGTTCGCATGTGAATTCATGTCCATATGTATTAGAAATGTTTAAATGTAATTGTAACAATTTTAGGTTAAGTTTATCTTTCTTTGCATAAAGTTCTTTTATAGATTGTTTGATATACATTGCTTCTGCGAATTTAGTCGTTTTCATAGCTGCTTTGTTTATTTTTTTTGTTTACTTTGGCGTATTTAAGTGTGTTATTTTTAAGACACGTTTTTTAAATTGAATGTGTGCGTGGTCCAAAATTTTTGAACTTCTGCTTGCCGGGTTTCATTAAATATCGTAATCATGTTGCTGTTCATAACGAGCTTGTTGTAAATTACTTATTACACTTTTGCTATTACTTGCGACCAGACTTTTTGTTAACTAAAGTTGTTAAATTGTTAACTTACGCTTGGAGGAAACGTCCAGTTTTACAACCAGCTCGTCATGAACAGCATATATATAGACATAGCAACACACATAAAAATGACATCTTAAATGAACAAACAAGGCACAGATCACACATACTCTTCGATCACATCACTTTTAACTTTCAAAATAATGGTACCGAGGAAGCACAACTGCAGCATTCCTAGCGGCAAAAATACGATGCTGAAGAAGTCGTAAGACAAAAACGTTTCTTCCAAAAGTGTAAGTTAACAATTTAACAACTTTAGTTAGCAAAAAGTCTGGTCGCAAGTAATTGCAAAAGTGTAATTAGTAACTTGTATATATCTTGAATTTGCATATAGTAGCACTTACTTTGATAATTTTTGGGGACGGCTGTTTCGGGAGATGTGCCTTATTGTTAGCCTACAAAAACAATGGAATTGGCATTGCTATATTAACGCCTAAAACGCAAAAGTAAATTGAATTTTTAAATATTGAACTCATCCATTAAGAAGAATTAACTTTCCTTTATTTAATATAAATAAGGCTGATAACATAATGTTTGAGTGATTTTGTTGTACGCAATGTTTATAGTAACTTTTGCCTAGTTTTGTGTTCTGATAAAAGATGTTACAATTCTTGGTAAGTCTAAATGTTTTTTTTAAAAATATTGTCTGTATATCGAAGTACAGTATTTGTTCGATGTTCCTTACATGAAGATTAGAAAAGTTTTTATCTGTTCTGATTCAGGAGTAATTTTACATTGCGCATGCGCAAAAAAAAACTGTAAAGACTCACCATTGGTCAAGTCAAAGAAAAAAGATGTCGAGATATAGTATTAGACGCCGCAAATGTGTTTGTTACTCTTGGGTTGTAAGAGGCATAGTTGTTTCTTTTGCCAAACGTAAAGACAGGTGTGAAAATGTTCATTGAAGTATTTTCTCTTTTGTGTGTTGTGACTTGAAATAGTGTCGATAAGTGTTTGTTGTTTTGCTACTTACTATTGGAGAAAAATAAAGATTAAACTTACAAAGTTTATCTTTTACATGAAGTTTTTGTGAAAATGTAGGTAGAGGTTTTTAAAAATAAAAATTCGTAATTGTTAGTCGTAACCAACAGGTTAAATTACTTGTTGAGAAATGTTTTGAGTTACTACCTAAAAAAATTAAAGTAACAGGTTTTGGGTGTGCCGTAAGCATGTGGATGTGCTTTTTATTCAAAATTTGTAATTTTAGGGGATTGGGACTAATTTTTCGTGTCCCTGATGACTTTCTACATTGCCCTGTACGATTTGTTTTTAACTTGTGTCAAGGAAATAAATATCCAATAATGTATAAAGGTGTTTATATCCCGTTGCCACGTGTTTGAGTTTAGTAAAAAAAATGTATACCGGAAGATGCAGAAAGTCATTAGGAATAAAAAAAAAAATTATAATAACTTTCGCTAACGTCCTAAAAATGAAAAATTTTGGAAAATAGCAGTTCCTTCTTTAGTCAAGTAATCTTTACCACACTGTTATATCAAATTACTATAAACTTATATTTAAAGTTACAAAGTGTCTGGTTAGGATAGATTTGGGGTTTGAAAAAGTATGAAATAAAGGGTAATAACTTACAAATTTAGTTTTATTTTGCTTTTTACAGATGTTACTTTTGTAAACATAAATATATGTAAACATTGCAAATGTTACAGAGATATATCACTAGCTATTATATGCTACAATGTCCAACATGTAAAAATAACATTGAGGTTAGTGCTTTTTCTTACCATGTTGGAATTGTGGGGGCTCTGGTCAAATGTTTTAACGGCTCCTTTTGTCTGATTGTAATGTAAAAAAAAACTTTTAAACAATATTGGTTGGCCGAAATATAAAAATTTGATAATGTAACTTCACATAGTTATGTATAAATTAAATATTAATGAATTACGGCAATATTTCAAATGGTAATTATATAAAATTGCGACTTCTGCTATTTTTGTGAATTTTTTTCTTTCCTTATGTATTTAAGATGGCCTGAACACGAATTTGACATTAGTTTTTGTCATTGAGATCTTTTTAAGGCCAAATACTCTGAAGAAGAACACACTCGTCATTTTCTACTTACCGTTGTGGTAATTGCAAAAATTTGAGTCCACCTGAGATTAAAATAGAAAATTGTTTTAAAACACGTCCTAGGACGATATGCACTAGAATTTTTTAAAATTTTACATGGAAAGTTATTTGTTACCAATTTGAAGATGGGTGAAAAATTCAGTGCAGAGTAGTAAGTTGTGCAACATCCGCGGAGTGATACAGTGATGTCACGCTATTTCCATTCATAACTTGCATGTGTAAATATTTGAGAAACAACGTTTTGGCTTAATTTTTATGGTTTTTGCATATTAATTTAAATAAACTTATAAAGTCTCCAATTAGGATAGATTTGGTTGTAATTTTATGCATTACTATATACCTATATTGAAATATATCTATAAAGTGTCCAGTCAGGATAGATTGAGTGGTAATTTTATGGTTAAATTTATAAAATTACAACCAAATCTATCCTAACTGGATACTTCATAGGTATATTTCAATCATAGATAGGTTATATAAAATTAACCTTCCCTGGCAATAACAAAAGGATTAGTTATCAATATAGCTCAGGATGGGGTGGGCAATCTGCATATTTACAGATATTTGCATGTTTAGATTCTTAAAACACCAACTACAGTTGTGACGTCACTGTATCACTCCACAAATAATGCACAACCTACTACTCAGCACTAAATTTTTTACCCAAATTGATAAAAAAATTACTTTCCTTGTAAAATAACAAAAAAATTCTTGTGCATATGACGTGTCCTAGGACGTGTTTTAGAACAATTTTAATTTTAGATTTGGCCAAATTCTCATTATTACCGCAACGCTTTGTAGAAAATGATGAACCTGTTCTTCAGCGTATTTGGGCTTGAATTGACCTCAGTGACAAAAAACTAATGTCAAATTTGTGTTCAGGACGTAAAAATACATAAGGAAAGAAAATCAAACTCACAAAAATAGCGGTAGTGGCACGTCTATATAATTTCAAATTATTATAAAGCCACTTACGGTATATTAAAATAAAAGTTACAAAGAATCCAGTTATGCCAGATTTGGTAATGAAAGAAAGATATTTCAGCAGCTCAAGGTTAGATTAGTAGTTACCAACAATGACCGCACATTTTAAACTTTTTTTTTTATAATTACAGAAACCATGAATAATGTTATTGCAATATTTTTTTGTAACTGGTCAAGTTTCAGAGCCTATAGTTCCTTGAGTGTTGGTTTTCAGTAGGTTCTAAATCAGAACTCTGCGAGTTGATGTTACTTGTTTTTGACAGCCTTTGCTCCATCCCGGGCTTTGTAAGTTCTTCCACTAAATGAAAAGTACATATTGTAACCTGGTTAGAGTTTGCCTATCTTTAAAGCAAAAAGATATTTGTGTTGCCATTATTTTCTACCTTCTCTGAATTTCTATGATTTATATAAATTATATGGAGATATATCACTAGCTATTATATGCTGCTATGTCCAACATCTAAAACTAACATTGAGGTTAGCGCTTTGTTTTTCTTACCGTGTTAGAATTGTGGAAGCTCTGGTCAAATGCATTAGCTGCTCCTTTTGTCTGATTGTAATGTAGAAAAAAAACTTTTAAACAGTTAAACGATATTGGTAGTCCAAAATGTAAAATTTGGTAACCTAACTTCACATAGTTACGTATGAATTAAATATTGAAGGATTATGCCAATATATGAAGTAACTAAAAGTGTATACAGTATAATAAAATAAAGCTACAAAGTATCCAGTTAGGCCAGATTTGGTAATGAAAGTAAGATTTTAAGAACTCAAGGTTAGATTAGTAGTTGCCAGCGACAAAGGCACATTTTAAACTTTTTTTTTTAATAATAACAGAAACCATGAATAATGTTATTGCAATTTTTTTTGAACTGGTAAAGTTTCAGGGTCTATAGTTTCCTTAAGTGCTTGTTTTCAGCAGGTTCTAAATCAGAACTCTGCGAGTAGATGTTATTTGCTGTTGACAACTTTCGCTCCATCCAGGGTTTTGTATGTTCTTCCACTAAATGAAGTACATATTTAAACCTGGTTAGAGGTGGTTTTGGTTTTTGCGTATCTTTAGAGCAAAAAAATATTTGTGTTGCTATTATTTTCTACCTTCTAGAATACCGAATTTCTATAAATTTTGTAAATATGGATATATATCACTAGATATATTATATGCTGCTATGTCCAACATAGAAAGTAGTTCCATCATAGAAAGAAGTGTCTTAATTCTCATCTTTTTTGAAATATAGGACAATGCGGTTTGATCTTTAGCAAATAAACAATGATGATCCAAGTTTCCAATTCTAAAATTTCGGATGAACAAAGTCTACAGGGAGTTCAGGGTTGTTTTTTACTTACCTTTATCCAGAAATTTGTATTTCTCCAGAACAAATTTTTTGTTTAGTGGATGTTTGTGAACTAATTTTCCATAGCAATGTTGGATTTGTTTTTTCAATGTATGCTATTGCTAACCTCACGCCTTGTAGGCTTACACAACATTATGTGATTACTAGTCTAGGTTCTTGAGGTACAATGACTTCTAGAAAAATAATTCAATCACCAACACATTCCAGTGCAGGTCACACCTACTAACATCCATCTTGGATTCTCACGGAAGATGTTTTGTGATGGAGGAAGTGGCATTTTATAGAAAGTTGTTACGTGATGCTGCACTAATTAATAAGAGTTTAAATGTCTTTTTCAAAATTTTTAATTTTTAGCCATCACAAATTTTTTGTTTGTTCATGAAATGTTTCTACATGAGCAAAATTGATGGCATTTGGTTAGCAAAAACAGTTCTCTTTGTACCTAAGTTAATTTTTGAAATCTATATTAACCAAATAATGGAGTCAATTTTTAATAATTTATTCGTATAGAAGAAGCCATGTTTGTGAAGTGAGATTAGGTTTATGTTTGAATATTTAACAAAACTTTCAAGGGCTATTTATGGCTTTTGAAGTTTGAAATATTTTTTCCCTGTGTGGAATGTACTTTTAAATAAAATATGTGAATAGCAGAAAAAAATCAGAGGTGGTAGAATAATGATAAACGATTAGCATTAGTCAGTTTGCAACCAAACACATGCAAAATGCTATAGAACATAATTTTTATTTTTGTGGCACATCACTACTTAGAATATTACTATGAAGTAGAATAGTTTTGGTTTTTAATTGGAATTATCTTTGCTAACATTACTATTTAGAAAATAACTACTAACTTACAATAGAAATGCTTAAATGCTTCGTGGGAACCCTGCTTCTTATTTTGTGTGGTGATGAAAAAATGTATAAAAACATTAACTTTTCCTTTGGCAATAACTTACTTTTCAGGACTAAAGTTTAATTTCTTTTTTTAACACTAAAAAATTCTGTTTTTTATATCCGGCTCAACCAGATGTCTTGTAGCTATATTTTTAATTTAACTGTATAATATACTGCAGCAAACCTTCAGGGTTTAATGCACATAGAATTGTGTGAAGTTAATTTACACAATTTTTACATTTTAGTCCATCAGTATCAGATATTATTATGTTGTTTAGAATAGTACTTATGTTAACCCTGTTTGTAACATCAGCCGGGGCGACAAGTCTGACAAACCCATTTAAGTTTTTATTATTTTCAGGAATAGAAATAAAGGCTAGATTTTTTTTAAAAATTGATATACTTGTAAATTAAGTTCTATCAAATTGTTTTTATGGAGTGTAATAAAAAAAATTAAAAAAGTTTCAAGATATTTACTACAATTAAACCAACTTGTAGAAATTTATATATAAGAAAAACAATTTCGTGCTAGGGATGGTAAAACAATAACTATACATTATAAAATTATCATAAACTTCTAGAAAACAATGTCACAAAAAACAGACTGGTTTCAAAAACGTTTAGAATTTACTCTTACAAATTACCCTATTCAGTGTTTAGGCAGTTTGAGCATACACACTGTGCATGGCCTAAACATATATACTTCTTGCAGTACCTACAACTGTATTTGTCTTTACTGTCCTTTTTACAAAAAAAAAAAAAAAAAAAAAACACCTACTCCAGGTACCTAGAGGAAATTTGTTCAGCCTGTTCTGCAGTTTTTGAAGTGCCAGCAACCTCTTGTCTTCTTTGGCGGATCTCAATTGATGTTAGCAAAGATCTGCATTGAAGTTCTTCAGACATTAAACTCAAGCCAGCTCTTTCAAATACCCCCTTCTACTTGTAGTTGTAGTTGGATTGTATGCAATGTAAATTATTTCAGTGTTAAAGCCTCCCACATTCAATATAGAGTAGAATATAACCATTGGGCACCTTCTTGTGCTTCTATCCACATCATATGTACCACACAACTGATCCAGAGTATCAACTCCATCTTTGGTTAAATTATAAAATGTGACTATTTCTGGCTTCATGGCATCATCAGTACACAATGACCCTCCTGATCTTCATCTGGGCTGTCATCAAGCTCAGAATAATGATTTTCATTTAGAAGTTGGTGAATTTAGTCTTTTTGAAGAGCACTAACCATTGTTCAAAGAGTTTATAAAAAATATCCGATATAGTCGATAATACTAACACTTTATTCGAAAAAATCATTCATAAACACTAAGAATAAATATCTTTTCTTTATTTTAAATCACAAAATTCAGTAACAGAAGCCAGGGCTCCAAGTCTGTTAGACCCTGGCACATTATCAACCGTGGCAACAAAATTTTCTTGCTTCATGGCTCCCCGGCTCTAGGGTTAGTAGTATTTCGTTTAAATATATATACATATTTAAAGGGCTTCGGTCTAGAGCATTTGAGGCAAAATAGATAATTAATATTTCAGTATTATTATTTCAAGATTTTAACCAAAATGTTATAATCAAATTTACTTGTGTCACACTAATTATAGTAATATAGAATTTTGAATAGGGCCTGCCTCATTATTTAAAATATTATTTTCATTTCTATTAATATACAAAGTTTCCCTTGCATCCAATTCACTACACTTAACAACGATTTTTAAAAACGTTACATTGTCTACTTTAAATTCGTGCTTCTTCTCTAGACATGTTTCGTTATCACAGATTTTTCTGGTCTGTTATATTTAATGTGGGGAAAATGTTCTTTAGCCTTAGTTTTAATATTTTTGTTTGTTCGTCCTATAACAGAAACTAGCAGCACCTACTAAGAGGGGCTTGGTGTCCCTCACGGTACCCTACTTTAACAACACACCACTCACAACACACACATCACCACCACAAACCACACACACGCCCTCCTATGTCAACTCCCCTCCTAAAACGTTATCAAGTTCCTCACATTCCACTGACCATGTTCAGATGAAAACATTGCCTGATATCCCCTGAAGTTCCAGGCAATTCAAATTGTGACATTAATGAAATCCAGGTGAGTACGTTTTACTAAAAACACAATGTTCACACTCACATTCCATGATACAGTGGATTTTTTTCCCAGGCGAAAACCCTATCAAGGTTATCATTGAAGTTTTATTATAAAATAAATGTTACACCAATAAAACTAAACAAAATAAAATAAAATAAATGATTAATACTAATTCTAACTAAAACTAAAGAGACTAAAATTATATATAATTTAAATATTATTTAATAGATTCAGGTGATGTAAGAAAGCGATAACACGGTGGATAGTCGTGACATCGTCCCTTAAAACCACCTTTAAACTACCTCAAAGATCGTGACGTACATACAAATCGCTCAACTCATCACAATCAAGCAGGATATGCTTGATTGTAATATTGCTTCTACAAAACGGACATCGTGGTGGATCCTCATGTCGCATCATCCATCCATGCGTTAACAAAGAGTGGCCGATGCGAAGTCGAGTAACCACCACTTCCTTCCTACGATTCGAATGAACAGATGTCCTCCATGGTCGGACGGTATTTTTGATGTCCCTCAGCTTGTTTTTTATTTACATTTTCCCATTCTTCATTCCAAACAGAGAATAGTATAGTTTTAACATTGCATATAAAATCTGATGCCATCACACGTTGTGTCGATGACACCATATTTGTAGCTAATTTTGCACCTTCATCTGCTTTAGTGTTTCCAAATATTCCGCAGTGACCAGGCACCAGAGAAATGACACTTCGATACCCCGTAATTGGAGCCTGTGTATTAAGCACAAGTAATGGTGTCAGAGCACATTGAGGATCTCAAAGTAATTGAGAGAAATGTGTCTCCTATGTACATCTGTATTCAAGACATCTTCACGAATCGCACAATTTCCATCTGAGGAATTATTGTACATTTGTATTCAGAAGACACATCTCCATGAATCGCACAATCTCTATCTAAGGGAGTATTCAGTTTACAGATCGGTCTTCGTTACAGAAAATCGAGCTAGAAGGGAAAAAGCCATTCTGGCCCGTAACTGTGTCGATGGCATTTCTGTAAATTTAATAACTTCCTTACAAGCAGTAACCATTCAAATAGCTGATCCATGCAAGCTCAATCTCTGTTGTGTCTACTTTCCACCTAGTCACAACCTGCAAGAGACGTAGAGCTTATATACCAGTTTTAATTGTGTACGATTTCAATGCCCACCACGTTTAATGGGGTTCACCAGAATGCAACTCATGAGGGCATCTGGTTGAGATAGTCTGATCGGAACTTATTTATACCTGCTAAATGACAGTTCTCCGACACATTTAGCAGCGTCTACAGGCAGATGGACAGCTGTTGACTGGTCATTGTGCAGTCCTGCTTTGGCTACTAGGCTAACATGGTCAGCATTACCTGATCTCCACAGTAGAGATCTCATTGTGTGACTCCTCAGGCTGTTGTGTTCGAGATCCCCGTTGGATCTTGAAAAAAGCCAACGGAACAATTCTCACATGATCTGGAATCATTGGACGCAGATGACCTGGCTCCTAATAATGACATTGTTAATTCATTTACAAAAACAGTTTTAAATGCCGCAGGAAAGGCAATACCGAAGACATCTTCCAAACCACGACGACCACTTGTTCTGTGGTGGAATAAGTGCTTTGAAATCCTTAGTTTAAGAAGGAAATCTTTAAACAGGTTCAAAAGACATCCATCTAGTGACAACTTTGAAACCTATAAAATCCTCTGTGGAAAAGCACGGAGAATATTCAGGCAGAGTAGACGTGAATCGTGGTCACAGTACATTAGCACTATTTCAAGAATAACAGATCTATCCACAGTATGGAAGAAATTACGATCAGTTTCTGGTACTTCTATTTCGTGCCATTAAGTTCATTAAGGTAACCGGATGAACATTTGTCCACAGGCAGTACGGAAATTTGTAATCTACTGGGATCATTTTTCTCACAATGTTCTTCATCTACTGCATACGGAGACGCTTTCCAGGTTTACAAGTGTAAACAGGAAGCTTTACCTTTTTCTGTTGGATTGTCTGGAGATCCTTGTTTGTATATCTATTCGCCTCTTGACGAACTAGAGTCAGCTCTTTCGTCAACGAAGGATTCAGCCTCAGGCCCGGATGATATTGTATACCCTATGATTACAAATCTTCCACCGTCCATTTCTCGACCATCTGTTTATGCAAACTACGGGGGATGTTCAATTGACGTGCCTGGACACTGGAATAACAGGCATTACAGGAAATACAAGAGGTAGATAAAGGTGCAAAATTAGCTACTAGTATGGTGCTATCGACACAATGTGTGATGGCATCAGATTTTGTATGTAATGTTAAAACTACACTACTCTCTGTTTGGAATGAAGAATGGGAAAATGTAAATAGAAAGTAGTGGTCGCTTGACTTCGCACCGACTACTCTGGTTAACACATGGATGGTTGATGCAACATGAGGATCAACCACTGTCCATTTTGTAGAGGCAACACAACGTACTACTTACTTACTAGCCAACGCATACCCTTGGCAGGGTAGTCATTTGGCGGCGCGTTTAATAGTAGAGGCGGAAAATCTCCCTGTTGTTTTCTTCGTCCACTGAGTTGGCTTGTAAGGATGGGCACTGGAATAAGTGAGCTGCGTCCATCCTTGGGGGGTTGGCACAGCGTACAGGCTGCATCTGCGCTTAACCCAATGCGGTACAGATGGGCTGCCAGGTAGTCGTGGTCAGTAGTGGTTCTGAACGCAACTACTGCTACATCTCTAGGCAAGTTTCGGGGTATGAGTGAGTATCAGCCCAATTCTTCCTTATGCTGGCTTGGCTGTTTCGTGTTCTGGTCCAGTTGTTTACCGCTTGGTTGATTGCTTGCTGTCTTTGCGGAAGGGTAGGACTGAGTGCAAGGATGTTGCTGGAGAGGAGTTGCCGTTTTTAGCGAGAACATCGGCCTTTTCGTTCCCTTCCACAACAAAATGGCTGTTTATCCACTGTAGGTGTAAGGTCCAGCTACCTTCTATCAAGTTGGAGAGTCTCAATTGGCATGCAGTAGTTTTCAATCAAAAATTTGGTTTCCAGTTATTAGCTTTAGTGACCAAAAAATTGGTTTCCAACTCAAAGACTAATGTTGAATGTGCGGAAAAATCTCCATTGCCAGTTATCTCTGCGAAAAATAGAAGAAGTAAGACAGTATTGGATACAAGTGTGAAAAACGTTAAAACTACTCCTAATACGAGTAACAAAAATAATAACAAAGCTGCACCTGTGAAAGTAGGTACAAAATCACAAACGACTCAAAAGAGGACCATTTCAAACTCCTCTTCTGAGTCAAAAAACTCTTCAGATTCCACCACTACAATAGTGGTGATGGAATCTGATGACTCCCTACCTGGAACGTCCAACATTCCAGGCCAGCAAATTTGCAATGACACCAGTGAGAGCCAGGTGAATCCATTTCAATAAAATACAATGTCCACACCTAAACAATCCGTGATTCAGTGGAACATTAACGGTGTTAAAAGTCACATTGAGGATCTCAAATTAATTGTAAAGGATGTGTTCCCTATGTACTTTTGTATTCAGGAGACACATCTCCATGAATCGCACAATTTCCATCTAAGGGAGTATTCAGTTTACAGATCGGACTTCGTTACAGAAAATCGAGCCAGAGGTGGCGTAGCCATTCTGGCCCGTGACTGTGTCGACGCCGTTTCTCTGAACTTAATAACTCCCTTACAAGCAGCAGCAATTCAAACAGCTGTTCCATACAAACTCACTCTCTGTTGTGTCTACCTCCGACCAAGTGACAACCTGCAACAGAGAGATCTTGTAGACCTTATAAATCAGTTACCGACTCCGTTTTTCTTAGTGGGCGATTTCAATGCCCACCATGTTTCATGGGGTTCCCCAGAATGCAACCCGCGAGTTAATCTGATCGAAAGCATCAGATCGGAACTGGATTTATACCTGCTAAATGACGGTTCTCCGACACATTTAGCAGCGTCAACAGGTGGATGGACAGGTGTAGACTTGTCATTATGCAGTCCTGCCTTGGCTACAAGGCTAAAATGGTCAGCATTGCCTGATCTTTACAGTAGCGACCACATTCCTATTGAGATCTCTTTGTCTGACTCCTCACCCTGTTGTTCGACATCCCCGTTGGATTCTGAAAAAAGCCAACTGGGAACAATTTTCACAAGATCTAGAATCACTGGACGTGGATTACTTGGCTCCCATTGATGACATTGTCAATTCATTTACAAAAACCGTTTTGAATGCCGCCGGAAAGGCAATTCCGAAAACCTCATCCAAACCACGACGACCACCTGTTCCGTGGTGGAATGATGAGTGCACTGTGATCCTTCATCAACGGAGAAGAGCTCTGAACCAGTTCAAGAGATATCCAACGAGTGAAAACCTGGAAAAATATAAAATCTTCCGTGCGAAAGCACGGAGAATATTTAGGCAAAGTAAACGAGAATCATGGTCGCAGTACATTGGCTCAATTACGAGAACTATAGCTCCATCTACACTACAGTATGGAAGAAATTACGATCAGTCTGTGGCATTTCCGTTCCGATGCCATTAATTTCATTAAGGCATTCGGATGGTGTTTTGACCACGGACTGTGAGGAAATTGCCAATGTGCTAGCGTTATCGTTTTCAAAACATTCTTCATCTTCTGCATACAAGGACGCTTTCCAGGTGTTCAAACATAAACAGGAAGTCTTACCTTTCACCGTTGGATTATCTGGAGATTCTTGTTTGAATATCCATTTCTCTATCGATGAACTAGAGTCGGCTCTCTCGTCAACGAAGGATTCAGCTCCAGGCCCGGATGATATTGTATACTCCATGATTAAAAATCTACCACCGTCGGCAAAACTAGTTCTCCTTCGGATATACAACCGTATATTCGAGGAGCACGGTTTTCCCGATGCATGGTTAGAAGCGACAATAATTCCTCTTCTAAAACAAGGAAAGGACAAAACTAATCCCAGTAGTTACAGACCCATCTCTCTGACCAGCTGCTTATGCAAACTACTGGAGAAGATGGTCAACCGTCGTCTTGTCTGGTATCTAGAAACAAACAAATTTCTTACTAACGTCCAGTGTGGTTCCAGACAAGGACGTTCATCAGTTGACCAATTGGTTTTGTTGGAGTCAGCTATACAGAATTCCTTCATCTTACGACAAACACTGGTAGCTGTTTTCTTCGACCTCGAGAAGGCATATGACATGGCATGGAGAAGAGGAATTTTGAACGTACTGAAATAATGGGGTAACATTCTTGCTTTTATACAAAATTATTTGAATAACAGGACTTTTTTTTTCCTGGCGAAAAATCAATTGTGGTTATCATCGCCAAACAAAATCTAACCGAACGCAATATTTTAAATAAAACCAAATAAATTTAAATACAACAAAAATTACAAAACAAAAAAAACAACAATAAATAACAAAAAACAACAATAAACCTATAACAACGAAAAAATTCTTAAAAAACTAAATAACAAAATAACAACAAAGAACAATATAACAGTAAATAAATAATAACATTATTTAAAACAATAATAGGTAACAGTTTACCAATAAATAAATTTCAATAACAATAACAAGAACACAAAATAAATTAAATTAAAATAAATAAAAGAAACAGAGAATTATATATATAAATGAAAAAAAAATGTATTTGTGTATTAAATTTCAAAAAATATTTTCAAGTGGTGCAAGAAAGCGATGACTCGGTCAATGGCCGCGGCATCGTCCCTTAGCACCACCTTCAAACTCCCTTTTAAATTAAAAAACTCCCTTACATTAACACAATCTACTAAAATTTGTTTTATTGTGAAGATATCACCGCAGTATTGGCATATTGGTGGATCTTCACGACGCATCAAATATCCATGAGTTGCAAAAGAGAGGCCAACGCGAAGGCGTGTAACCACCACTTCCTCCCTACGTTTTGAACGAATTGAAGACCTCCATGGACGGACGGTATCTTTAATTTCCCTCAGCTTATTCTGAATCACGGTATGCCACTCGTCATTCCAAGCAGCGAGCAATAAATGTTTCGCGAAACACACATAATCAGATGCCATAACCAGTTGAGTAAGAGGCACCAAACTTGTAGCTTTCTTCGCCGCTTCATCCGCTTTTGTGTTTCCAAGTATTCCGCAATGTCCAGGAACCCAACAGAAAGTTACCCCCACACCCCTCAATTGAAGACTGTGTACAGCACACAAAATGTCCCCAACTAAAGGGTTGTTAGAGAAAACATCCTGAAGAGACTGAAGAGCACTTTTGGAATCCGAACACAAAAGATAATGCGAGGATCGAGATTGAATGACGTCCAAAGCTTTAAAAATAGCAAATAGTTCTGCCGTAAAAACACTGCAAGCTGAGGGCAATCCGTACGTGTAGGTACATCCAGATGCATAAAACGCACACCCAACGCCATTGTCCAGTTTAGATCCATCAGTGAAAATAATTTCACTGTGTTGGTGAGATTTATAAATGGATAAAAATTCCTGGGGGTAGACCACAACAGGAGTATCGTGTTTTATATAACTGGACAATGAGAAATCGAAGTGCGGCGTTTTTATTATCCATGGAGGTAGATAGCACATTTGTCGTTCAAACATAGTTGGAAGTTGCAACTCAAGGTCATCCAATATTCATAAAGTTCGTACGCCAAATGGAACGGTCGAACGTTGACGTGTATTGTACACTTCATTTAGCGTATTGTGAAAGACTATTTCAAATGCCGGGTGGTTGGGTTTGCTTCGAAGAACAGAAACGTAAGATATTTGTAGCATCTGACGTCGTCTAGAAAGGGTAGGTTCCCCAGCTTCGACAAGAAGACTAGGGATTGGGCTAGTTCTAAATGCACCAGTAGCCAGTCTAAGTCCAGAGTGGTGGATGGTATCAAGAGTTTTCAGAACAGTAGGTCGTGCAGATGAGTAAACTTAACAACCATAATCTATGCGCGATCTAACGACTGCGCGTTAAAACCGAAGCATACTATTTCTGTCTGCTCCCCAATTCGTACCACTAAGGACTCTTAACATATCCAATTTCTTGCTGCATCTCACCTTCAAATCACGAACATGTGGACCCCATGAGAGTCTTTTATCAAATAAAAGACCCAAAAATCGAACACTATCCGTGGTTTGAAGCTGAATCCCATCAAGATAAAGAATCGGCACCTGGTGCTGCCTACGACGACTAAATGCTACACATTGGGTCTTCGAAGCAGAGAATTTGAAACCTGTAGTTTTTGACCATTCCTCTAATCTGTACATTGCTTACTGCAAAGACCTTTCCGCTGTTGCCATACACCGAGCAGGCACATATATACAAAAGTCATCCACAAAAAGGGAACAGTGTACCGGAGATCGTATATTGCTGGTGATACTATTTATTGCAACGGCAAATAGCGTGACGCTAAGCACGCTGCCCTGCGGTACACCATTCTCCTGTGTATAGCTGTTTAAATAAGTGCCTCCAAGTCGAACGCGGAAAGATCTGTTTGAAAGAAAGTTAGCGATGAATGCTAGGATATTCCCTTGTATACCCCATGATTTTAAAGTGTTCAGAATTCCTCTTTTCCATGCCATATCGTATGCCTTCTCAAGGTCGAAGAAAACAGCAACGAGTGTTTGACGCAAGAGAAAGGCATCTTGAATAGCGGATTCTAACAAGACCAATTGGTCAACCGATGATCGCCCTTGTCTGAAACCACACTGCTCGTTGCAAATGAAATTGTTGGTTTCTAGGTACCAGACAAGACGGCGGTTGACCATCTTCTAGAGTAGTTTGCACAAGACGCTTGTTAGAGCTATAGGCCTGTAACTACTGGGATTGGTTTTGTCTTTACCTGGTTTTAAGATAGGAATTACTGTCGCTTCTAACCATGCATCGGGGAAAGACTGCTCCTCGAATAGCCGATTTTATATTCGAAGGAGGAAAAGTTTCGCCGATGATGGTAGATGTTTCAGCATGGAGTATACAATGGAATCAGGACCTGGTGCAGAATCCCTCGTTGACGCGAGAGCTGACTCCAATTCCCCTAAGGAGAAAGGAGTGTTTAAAGGTGAGTCGCCAGACAACCCAACAGTAAACGGTATTGCTTCTTCCTTCAATTTATGTCTCTGGAATACTATGTTATAGGCTGTAGTAGCAGAAGAGTTAGAAAATGATTTTCCCAGCACATTAGCAATATTATCACTGTCCGTGGTCAAACTTCCATTCGGTTGATTCAGCGCAATAGCTGGCAACGGAATGGAAGTACCACAAACTGATCTTAGTTTCCTCCACACTGTGGAGGATGAAGTTGTTCGTCTAATTGTGCTAATGTACTGTTCCCAAGAGTTCTTTCTACTCAGCCTAAATATCCTCAGTGCTTTCGCACGGAGTATTTTATATTCCTGAAGGTTGTCACTTGTTGGGTGTCGTTTAAATTTCCTAAGAGCTCTTCGTCGTAAACGGAGGATTTCTGTGCATTCATCGTTCCACCACGGCACAAGCGGTCGGCGTGGATGCGTAGCGGTTTTCGGAATGGTCTTTTCAGCGGAATTTAAAATTGCTTTCGTAATATTTTCTATATTTTCATCAATGGGTGTCAAATAATCCATGTCAAGTGATACAAGGTAATTAGAGTATGAGTCCCAGTTGGCTTTTCGCAAAATCCAACTGGGATTTCGAGCATAACAGGTTTGGGAGTCACATAAACTGATCTTAATAGGCACATGGTCGCTTCCATACAAATCATTGAGTACCGACTATGTGCATCTAGTAGCTAATTGATGGCTGCAAATCGATAGGTCAACAGCTGTCCATCCACCAGTAGATGCTGCTAAATGGGTAGGCGAACCGTCATTTAGCAGACATAAGTCCAGTTCCGTTCTCACTCTCTCAACAACGTCACCTCGAGAGTTCCTAGTCGGAGATCCCCAAGACGAATGGTGGGCATTAAGATCCTCTACCAATAAGAACGGAGTTGGTAACTGGCTTATTAAATTCACTAAATCACTGTGATGCAGGTTTTCTTGTGGTGGCAAGTAGACACAACACACAGTGGTTTTATACGGGACAGCTGTTTGAACGGCTACTGCTTGTAAAGGAGTTATTAAGTTTAGAGAAACAGCATCGATACAGTCACGGGCTAGGATGGCTACGCCACCTCTAACTCGATCTTCTGTAACGAAGTCCGATCTAAAAACTGAATACTCCCTTAAATGGAAATTATGCGATTCGTGGAGATGTGTCTCCTGTAGACATACAAACATTGGATACACATCTCGCACGAGTACTTTAAGTTCTTCTATGTGACTCCTAACACCGTTGACGTTCCATTGTATCACTGACTTCCTAAGCAAAGACATTTATTAGCTTAACAAAGGATTTATTTGACACCCATTGGTGCTCTCTCCTTTCTTGCCTGGGACGTTTTTAGACGTCTCAGGCTTACATTTCTCAGATTCCATATCCACCCGTTCAGGGATGGAATCTGAGGAAGTTTTGGGTTTAGGAGGTTTAGTTTTTACATTCCCTCCTTTGTTAGCATTTTGTTTAATACCCGGTAACGACGGTGGCGATGTGGTCTGACGTAACACTGGTTTACGTGGTTTTGATTTTTCCAACGTCTTCTGCACAGAAGGTTTATTACCCGTTGATAATATCTTCTGCACAGAAACACAAGGCTCGCTTAGTGATTTATTTCGTGCCCCAATCCCCCCAGTGGAAGGGATAGGTACACGAGGCAAAACACTATCAGTTGCTGCAGGTTGTAACAAATTCAAAGACGGACCATTTGTGACTAAGCACAAAAGGTGACACACTTGTTCAGTTAGAGCTACAATCTTCTTGGACAGCTCAGCACAGTTGGTACAAGACGATTTTGAAGCGGTCAGGGTAGCGGCATAAGTCTTACTGTCTGTCTTTGGCTGAGTGGATCGATAGAGTTTGTTGGCCTCTGGAAACGACAGCTTGTCTTTCGCCATGATGCCTAGGATAGCTTTCTCTTCCTTAAAGGTAGGACAGTTGTAGGATCGCGCTGGGTGGTCACTACCACAGTTGGCGCATTTCGGAGAATTTACACAATCCTTATCATCATGGCATTCAACGCTACATATACCGCATACGTTCTGCTTCGAACAGGTAGAGCTGATATGCCCAAAACGCTGACACTTGAAGCAGCGCCTAGGGTTAGCCACGTATGGTCTCACTGAGATCCTTTGGTAACCTGCATGCAAGTATTCGGGTATTTCCGGCTTTCCAAAAGTTACAATAAAAGACGCTGTTGCTACTTTTTCTCCTTTGTCCATTTTCATTATAGGGATAACGTCCGTAACTAACTGAGAAGACAGTTCGGACTTTATTTCATCGATTGGAAGGTGCATTAAATCCCTACATGTGATGACCCCCTTTGAGTAATTCAAGGATCTGTGGGGAGCCACAGGTACCATGACCTGGTCAAAGAAGGAGGTCATTTTTGATAGAGAACGGGTTTGTCTGTCGGTTGAAGTCGCAATTAAAAGTGTTCCGTTTCGAAGTTTCTTAATAGAGGCTACTGGGCCTCCAGCACACGCAGTAATAGCCTTGTTAATCAGGAAAGGAAAAACTTTGGAAAGATCTTTCCCTTCTTCGGCACTAGAAACAACTAAATACTTTGCTGATGGTAATGTCTGCGACGTTGCCACCATCAACTTTTTACTCAAATATTGACCATCGTCAGGAGAATCCTGGCGTGTCCTCTTCAGACTAGTCATATTTGACGTGGTTTTGGAATCCATAAATATTTTTTGCCAGCCATCGTGTCAAGCGTTACGGGCGAGACTATAGGAACGGGTACACCCTTGGATCACATTAAGATCATTTCCAACCCTCAGAACTCTGAGGCCTATAGCTTTTCTCCTTAGCTCGACTGGATGGGCATCAGTCGAGAACTCGTAACAGGCTCCGACACCCGTGCACCGCGGACACTCCCTGACCAAGGACCGAAGTGGCTGGTAGACCAGAAACCGCGCTTACGTCTTCGGCAGAGCAAGCTCACATCAGCGTCCCAGACCAGAGTTTGTCAAGCTCTGGCCTTTTCAGCACTCCCAACGCGCAACGGTTCTGACCATTCAAAAAATCCCTAAAAGAAGATGTAAGTGTTGAAATGTCTATAGATTGTGTTGGTGTGTGTATGTGTGTGTATATGTTTTGTGAGTGGTGTAGTGTTAGGCTAGGGTACCGCGAGGGACGCCAAATCCCTCGTAGGTGCGGCTAGTCCGCACCCCTCTGCGGAATAACAGGACTTTCCGTGTACGTCTAGGAGGCATATATTCTGATCGTTGCGAACTAGAGAATGGTGTACCACAGGGTGGCGTTTTTAGTGTGACGCTGTTTGCTGTTGCCATTAACAGCGTCACTTCAAACGTACAGTCACCGGTCCACTGTTCCCGGTTTGTAGACGATTTTTGTATATATATGGCTGCTGGAAGTATGGCAAGAGCGGAAAGATCCTTACAATTAGTAATTAATAAATTGCAAGAGTGGACCAAATCTACGGGCTTCACGTTTTCGGCTTCGAAGACCCAGTGTATAGCATTTAGTCGTCGCAGGCAACACCAGGAACCTAATCTTTATCTTGATGGTACGCGGCTTCAAACCGCGGATAATGTAAGATTTCCCGCAGGGGGGTGCGGACTAGCCGCACCTACGAGGGATTTGGCGTCCCTCGCGGTACCCTAGCCTAACACTACACCACTCACAAAGCCCACACACACACACACACACACACACACACACACACACACACACACACACACACACACACACACACACACACACACACACACACACACACACACACACACACACACACACACACACACACACACACACACACACACACACACACACACACACACACACACACACACACACACACACACACACACACACACACACACACACACACACACACACACACACACACACACACACACACACACACACACACACACACACACACACACACACACACACACACACACACACACACACACACACACACACACACACACACACACACACACACACACACACACACACACACACACACACACACACACACACACACACACACACACACACACACACACACACACACACACACACACACACACACACACACACACACACACACACACACACACACACACACACACACACACACACACACACACACACACACACACACACACACACACACACACACACACACACACACACACACACACACACACACACACACACACACACACACACACACACACACACACACACACACACACACACACACACACACACACACACACACACACACACACACACACACACACACACACACACACACACACACACACACACACACACACACACACACACACACACACACACACACACACACACACACACACACACACACACACACACACACACACACACACACACACACACACACACACACACACACACACACACACACACACACACACACACACACACACACACACACACACACACACACACACACACACACACACACACACACACACACACACACACACACACACACACACACACACACACACACACACACACACACACACACACACACACACACACACACACACACACACACACACACACACACACACACACACACACACACACACACACACACACACACACACACACACACACACACACACACACACACACACACACACACACACACACACACACACACACACACACACACACACACACACACACACACACACACACACACACACACACACACACACACACACACACACACACACACACACACACACACACACACACACACACACACACACACACACACACACACACACACCTACCCGGTGCGGGTATTTGAGTCAGCCGGTCTATGAAATGCTTCGTATCCTGAATGTATGATGGAAGGTTTTTTATCACCAAAGGTTGAATATATACGAATCCAGAAAAGCTGAAAAGCAATTTCAAGATAGAATTGTTGTAATCTGATGTTGGGTTATACATGAGGATCTTATATGTTGTGCTGTCAGACAGTAACTTGTTTGCCTCGTTTATGTAGCCCTCTCTGTTCATGACAACCGTGGTTGAATCTTTATCTGCTGGAAGAATCATGATGTTATTGCTGAAATTGTACTCGGTGGTAGTCTGAGAAACTATTAATATCTAGTTTCAAGTAATCAATATTTACACAAATCACATATAACAATATTTTTACAAATCACATATAGTACTATATCATAAACTATAAATCTGTGACATTTGGATATCTATACACCAGGCCGGATTTAGGATCTATGTGCCCCTAGGCTCAGCTTGTGGCGCGGGCCCTTCTGGGAGGAGGGTTTCTGGCGATATGGAATATCCCCATCCAACTGATTTATTTAGAATAATTCAAAATACGTACAATCATATTAAATATACCTTTGTCACCAATTACCATGTGAATGATTAATAAATAGTCTTCAATTAAGTTTCATATTAAACAAAAACAAAATATTTATTTTTCAAAAAACATTTAGTTATAGTTGATAGTGTAACATTTTATATTAATTAATTATGACATTGAGTTATTCCCCACTTTAAATTCACGTTAAAACACGTTGCACAAAACTAAAACACTTTCAAGATAAAAATTTTGAAATAATTTGCATAATATTTTGAAATCTTCATCGGTTAATTAGTTGATCTAATTTTCATTAATGTACACAAGAAATAGTATTGAAAATGTAAGCATAACTGTAAATCTCTACCTTTCTGAATCCTGGGCACACATCCTTGCATGGTAGTGATTTGTGTTTATTCATTAATCACACGATATTAAAACTGCATTTAAATTACAAAATTTACATTTTTAAATAAAATAAAATTAATTAACTGCAATTCTGAAATAAATAGAAATAGCTAATCGATATTAAATGATTTAATCATTCCTTCGCCCGCTGGCGAGGGGAAGGTCGATTCTTGGCTGCAATCTGAGATAGAGAGAGAAAAAACTTAAGTACAACCGAGTACCAAGTAGAATTATCACGCACCTTTATACATCCTATAGGAAATGCCCTTTTCAATACAGCGTTAAATACAAATGCATTAGTTTGTTTCAAAATAATTTTACATGCTTAATTTAATTATAACACACACACACACACACACACACACACACACACACACACACACACACACATATATATATATATATATATATATATATGTATATATATGGACCGTGTCATCCCTTTCTTACGCCACCTGAATCTATTTAATAATATTTAAATTATGTATAATTTTAGTTTCTAGTTTTAGTTACAATTAGTATTAAACATTTATTTTACTTCGTTTAGTTTGGTTAGTTTTATTTGCAATATTTATTTAAAATAAAAACTTTAGTTAGGCGATGATAACCTTGATAGGTTTTTCGCCTGGAAATATATATATATATATATATATATATATATATATATATATATATGTGTGTGTGTGTGTGTGTGTGTGTGTGTGTGTTCTTGTTATTGTTATTGAGATTTATTTATTGGTAAATTGTTACCTATTATTGTTTTACATATTGTTATTATTTATTTACTGTTATATTGTTCTTTGTTGTTATTTTGTTATTTATAGTTTTTTAAGAAATTTTTCATTGTTATAGATTTATTGTTGTTTTTTTGTTATATATTGTTTTTGTTTTGTAATTTTTGTTGTATTTAAATTTATTTGGTTTTATTTAAAATATTGCGTTCCGTGTTAGATTTTGTTTGGCGATGATAACCATAATTGGTTTTTCGCCAGGGGGAAAATATATATATATACTCGTATATATATATATATATATATATATATATATATATATATATATATATATATATATATATATAACCTAACTACAATACCGACCGTGTTGGACTGCATTAATAATATGTATTTTATTTCATTATGATAAAATAATGTTACACATTAGTAGCTACTGTACTTAGAAATACTACAATGAATTAGCTACTACCGATTGGTTTTCTGCTTAATTTTAAATGAATAAAGGTACTAATTACATCATTATAGTTAACCTGCATCAAGATATTTTTGATACTTAGCAAAGATAAAATATTCAGTCGATCTTCTGACATAGATGTTCTGAGTCTGTTCTTTATTAATTTTAATTTGGAGAACGATCTTTCTGCTGAACAATTGGTTACCATCAAAGACAGGTACATCCTTAATGTGGCCTCTTGCAGCGGCCAGAATGTCCGATGCAAAGAATCTGGGTAATTGTACAGAATACCAGAATCAAACCTAACCGGGTTAAATAATTGACTAAATTTATATATAAAAATTGTAAAACATTATAATAATAATAATATTAAAACTAGGGTAAATAATAGTAAAATGAAGAAAATTAGAAATAACTTTAGACTTAAAAAACATAAATTATAAGCAATAAGAAAAATTATCACTTCAAAGTGGATAGCCTAAATTATGTAAACAAAAAAAAGACGGTAATTGTGTAGTATAACAAACTAGGCCTAGATGCCGGCTATTAGAATAATTGTACTTAAAAATAATCAGGAATAAAGAATGTAAATTAAGATGTGAGGAAAGTAAATTAGGCCTAGCTAGGGAAAATAGTATTTATGTAAAAGTAAAGATTAAATGTTAAAGTGTAATAGCCTAAGAAATTAGGTTATAATAGAAGAAGTCATATTTGATTTCGGAAAAATCCGCTTAGGGCATTGATTATAAATCTTGTCACTACGAAACGAAAGCGCTACAGTCGAACTTTGGATTAAGAATGTTAAAAAGTTAATTAAATTAAATGAGAAGAAATAAAGTCAAATATGTTATTAAATAAAAGGTAAAAATGCAAAGGACACATCAGAATACAGAAACGCCTTTTATAAAAAGGGAAACTAATCTTAGTTCAGAATTTCCGAACAAACAAAGTCAATTGCCATGGCAACGGCTTTCTGATTGGTCAAAAGTTGAAAAATGGATACTGGGACGTGGGAAGTTTGAAATTGGAGAAGGAGGCCTCACAAAAGAACGCTATCCAAGATCAGAATGCATTAGGCTCTCAAAGCGAGCAGACGTGTTTTAGTACCATGCGATCAGGACAAGAAAAAATGTGCTAAAAACAGAGTAAAAAGTGCTACGATGTGATCAGGGGAAGGAAGATATATATGAGCGAGGGCTCATATATACCCAGAACAAAATTTCGACCACCAAAATGCAAAATTAAAGAAAATAAGAAGATTAACCAAAATTATGGAGAGACGCCTACCTACCAAGACCCTTGAAGCTGTAACAGGACCGACAGATGACAACATTAATGAAGATAAAAAGATTTCTACAGTACAAGGTTATATAATCAATTTAATTATTCTTTTTTAAATAACATTTTACTTCAAATTATATTAACTTAATTTCAAAATTAAATAAGATGGGAATAACCTAAGGGACTGATTAGTCAACTCTCTTAGGTTACCCAAATTTAAGTAATAAAGATTCAAAATTGACTTTCCATTCCCATCGCTGTGGGAATGTATGGATTAAGTATAAAGATGTATATCTTATATGGCTTTTTCTAAGTGAATTTCTAATGAATAACTTCCAAAGAAGTTAATTGTTCAAGGCCTAGCCTAAAGGCATTACATAGTAATATTAAGTGTTTGAAAAAGAATCAGATTTTAAAATATGTTAAATTTAACTCTACTAATCAAAATTATATACAAAATTAATTATGGTAACTTTGATAATTTAAATTATATGTAAAATTAATGATAATAAGAAAATTTAAAAACAGAAGGAGATAATAATGTTTAGTTAAATGGCAAGTTGTATGAAATTTTGAAAAAATAATTAGTCAAGAAAATCCTGTGAAATTAAATAAAAACAATAATAATTAATTTGAACCTTGGAACAAATAAATAAAAATGTATATTTTCCAATTAGCTGTGTTTTCATTCTAGATAAGATAAGTTCACTAGGTATCCAGGTATAGTCTTTAAATCACAAGTGTCTCTCAAAGATTCCACTACCCGAAAAGGAGCTTGAACAGGGCTTATCGGAGGCTAATTGGTTTTATCAAAAATTCAGGGGTTGGTTCCTCTGAGAGGTTTATTCCTTGAGGCACAGGTCTATGAAATTAGGTTCGTAGTCAATGGATAAACCATTACTTTCTTACTGACTTAGCAATTGAGGAAGAGAAATAAACAACGGCAAAGGTTATAAAAAGTAAGTCGGTAAGACTCTACATTGGGCAGGCAATCCTTGAGATTATTATCTAGCAACATTTTATAGAACCGTCTTTCCTTAGTCAAGACTTTTTCATTTTTTTAGTATTCATGACGATACTGCTCAGAAAAGTTATTAAACTGCACCAGTTCATTTTCAAGATCATCTTAAAGATCGTTTTTATATATGCCCACTAGTTTCTTACTCGCTACCACCCGCAGGGGGGTGCGGACTAGCCGCACCTACGAGGGATTTGGCGTCCCTCGCGGTACCCTAGCCTAACACTACACCACTCACAAAAACATACACACACACATACACACACCAACACAATCTATACACATTTCAACACTTACATCTTCGCTTAGGGAATTTTGACTGGTCAGAACCGTTGCGCGTTGGGAGTGCTGAAAAGTCCAGAGCGTGACAAACTCTGGTCTGGGACGCTGATGTGAGCTTGCTCTGCCGAAGACGTAAGCGCGGTTTCTGGTCTACCAGCCGCTTCGGTCCTTGGTCAGGGAGTGTCCGCGGTGCATGGGTGTCGGAGCCTGTGCACAGTATTACGAGTCCTCGACTGATGCCCATCCAGTCGAGCTAAGGAGAAAAGCTATAGGCCTCAGAGTTCTGAGGATTGGAAATGATCTTAATGTGATCCAAGGGTGTACCCGTTCCTATAGTCTCGCCCGTAACGCTTGACACGATGGCTGGCAAAAAATATTTATGGATTCCAAAACCACGTCAAATATGACTAGTCTGAAGAGGACACGCCAGGATTCTCCTGACGATCATATACAAAAGGATTTGAGTAAAAAGTTGATGGTGGCAACGTCGCAGACATTGCCATCAGCAAAGTATTTAGTTGTTTCTAGTGCCGAAGAAGGGAAAGATCTTTCCAAAGTTTCTCCCTTCCTTATTAACAAGGCTATTACTGCTTGTGCTGGAGGCCCAGTAGCCTCTATTAAGAAACTAAGAAACGGAACACTGTTAGTTGCGACTTCCACCGACAGACAAACTCGTTCTCTATCAAAAATGACCTCCTTCTTTGACCAGGTCATGGTATCTGTGGCTCCCCACAGATCCTTGAATTACTCAAAGGGGGTCATCACATGTAGGGATTTAATGCACCTTCCAATCGATGAAATAAAGTCCGAACTGTCTTCTCAGTTAGTTACGGACGTTATCCCTATAACGAAAATGGACAAAGGAGAAAAAGTAGCAACAGCTTCTTTTATCGTCACTTTTGGAAAGCCGGAAATACCCGAATACTTACATGCAGGTTACCAAAGGCTCTCAGTGAGACCATACGTGGCTAACCCTAGGCGCTGCTTCAAGTGCCAGCGATTTGGGCATATCAGCTCTACCTGTTCGAAGCAGAACGTATGTGGTATATGTAGCGTTGAAGGCCATGATGATAAGGAATGTGTCAATTCTCCGAAATGCGCCAACTGTGGTGGTGACCACCCAGCGCGATCCTACAACTGCCCTACTTTTAAGGAAGAGAAAGCTATCCTAGGCATCATGGCGAAAGACAAGCTGTCGTTTCCAGAGGCCAAAAAACTCTATAGATCTACTCAGCCGAAGGCAGACAGTAAGACTTATGCCGCTACTCTGACCGCTTCCAAATCGTCCTGTAACAACTGTGCCGAGCTGTCGAAAAAAATTGAAGTTCTAACTGAACAAGTTTCTCGCCTTTTGTCCATAGTCACGAATGGTCCGTCCTTGAATTTGGTACAACCTGCAGCAACGGATAATGTTTTACCTCGTGTACCTGTCCCTTCCACTGGGGGGATTGGAACACGAAATAAATCACTAAGCGAGCCTTGTGTTTCTGTGCAGAAGATATTATCAACGGGTAATAAACCTTCTGTGCAGAAGACGGAAAAATCCAAACCACGTAGACCAGTGTTACGACAGACCACATCGCCACCGTCATTACCGGGCATTAAGAAAAATGCTAACAAAGGAGGGAATGTGAAAACTACCCCTCCTAAACCCAAAACTTCCTCGGATTCCATCCCTGAACGGGTGGATATGGAATCTGAGAAATGTAAGCCTGAGACGTCCCAAAACGTCCCAGGCAAGAAAGGAGAGAGCACCAATGGGTGTCAAATAAACCCTTTGCTAAGCTAATAAATGTCTTTGCTTAGGAAGTCAGTGATACAATGGAACGTCAACGGTGTTAGGAGTCACATAGAAGAACTTAAACTACTCGTGCGAGATGTGTACCCAATGTTTGTATGTCTACAGGAGACACATCTCCACGAATCGCATAATTTCCATTTAAGGGAGTATTCAGTTTTTAGATCGGACTTCGTTACAGAAGATCGAGCTAGAGGTGGCGTAGCCATCCTAGCCCGTGACTGTATCGATGCTGTTTCTCTAAACTTAATAACTCCTTTACAAGCAGTAGCCGTTCAAACAGCTGTCCCGTATAAAATCACTGTGTGTTGTGTCTACTTGCCACCACAAGAAAACCTGCATCACAGTGATTTAGTGAATTTAATAAGCCAGTTACCAACTCCGTTCTTATTGGTAGGGGATTTTAATGCCCACCATTCGTCTTGGGGATCTCCGACTAGGAACTCTCGAGGTGACCTTGTTGAGAGTGTGAGAACGGAACTGGACTTATATCTGCTAAATGACGGTTCGCCTACCCATTTAGCAGCATCTACTGGTGGATGGACAGCTGTTGACCTATCGATTTGCAGCCCTCTATTAGCTACTAGATGCACATGGTCGGTACTCAACGATTTGTATGGTAGCGACCATGTGCCTATTAAGATCAGTTTATGTGACTCCCAACCCTGTTATGCTCGAAATCCCAGTTGGATTTTGCGAAAAGCCAACTGGGACTCATACTCGAATTACCTTGTATCACTTGACATGGATTATTTGACACCCATTGATGAAAATATAGAAAATATTACGAAAGCAATTTTAAATGCCGCTGAAAAGACCATTCCGAAAACCTCTACGCATCCACGCCGACCGCCTGTGCCGTGGTGGAACGATGAATGCACAGAAATCCTCCGTTTACGACGAAGAGCTCTTAGGAGATTTAAACGACACCCAACGAATGGAAACCTTCAGGAATATAAAATACTCCGTGCGAAAGCACGGAGGATATTTAGGCTGAGTAGAAAGAACTCTTGGGAACAGTACATTAGCACAATTAGACGAACAACTCCGTCCTCCACAGTGTGGAGGAAACTAAGATCAGTTTGTGGTACTTCCATTCCGTTGCCAGCCATTGCGCTGAAGCAACCAGATGGGAGATTAATCACAAACAGTGATGACATTGCTAATGTACTTGGAACATCTTTTTCTAACTTTTCTGCTACTACAGCCTATAATAGATTATTCCAGATTTATAAACTGAAGGAAGAAGCAATACCGTTTACTGTTGGGTCGTCTGGGGACTCTCCTTTAAACACTCCTTTCTCTATAGGGGAATTGGAATCAGCTCTTGCGTCAACGAAGGATTCTGCACCAGGTCCTGATTCCATTGTGTACTCCATGCTAAAACATCTACCATCATCGGCGAAACTTGTCCTCCTTCGAGTATACAATCGTTTATTCGAGGAGCGCTCTTTCCCCGATGCATGGTTAGAATCGACTGTAATTCCTCTTTTGAAGCCAGGTAAAGACAAAACCAATCCCAGTAGTTATAGACCTATATCCCTTACAAGCGTCTTATGCAAACTACTGGAGAAGATGGTCAACCGCCGTCTTGTCTGGTACCTAGAAACCAATGACCTTATTTGCAACGAACAGTGCGGTTTCAGGCAAGGACGATCATCCGTTGACCAATTGGTTTTGTTAGAATCCGCTATTCAAGATGCCTTTCTCTTGCGTCAAACACTCGTTGCTGTTTTCTTCGACCTTGAGAAGGCATACGATATGGCATGGAAAAGAGGAATTCTGAACACTTTAAAATCATGGGGTATACAAGGGAATATCCTAGCATTCATCGCTAACTTTCTTTCTAATAGATCTTTCCGCGTTCGACTTGGAGGCACGTATTCAAACAGCTATACACAGGAGAATGGTGTACCGCAGGGCAGCGTGCTGAGCGTCACGCTATTTGCCGTTGCAATAAATAGTATCATCAGCAATATACGATCTCCGGTACACTGTTCCCTTTTTGTGGATGACTTTTGTATATATGTGCCTGCTCGTAGCATGGCAACTGCGGAAAGATCTTTGCAGTTAGCAATAGGTAGATTAGAGGAATGGTCAAGAACTACAGGTTTTAAATTCTCTGCTTCGAAGACCCAGTGTGTAGCATTTAGTCGTCGTAGGCAACACCAGGAGCCGATCCTTTATCTTGACGGGGTTCAGCTTCAAACCACGGATAGTGTTCGATTTTTGGGTCTTTTATTTGATAAGAGACTCTCATGGGGTCCACATGTTCGTGATTTGAAGGTGAGATGCAGCAAGAAATTGGATATGTTAAGAGTCCTTAGTGGTACGAATTGGGGAGCAGACAGAACTAGTATGCTTCGATTTTATCGCGCAGTCGTTAGATCGCGCATAGATTATGGCTGTCAAGCCTATTCATCCGCACGACCTACAATTCTGAAAACTCTTGATACCATCCACCACTCTGGACTTAGACTGGCTACTGGTGCATTTAGAACTAGCCCAATCCCTAGTCTTCTTGTCGAAGCTGGGGAACCTACCCTTTCTAGACGACGTGAGATGCTACAAATATCTTACGTTTCTGTTCTTCGAAGCAAACCCAACCACCCGGCATTTGATATAGTCTTTCATAATACGTTAAATCAAGTGTACAATACACGTCAACGTTCGACCGCTCCATTTGGCATACGAACGATAAGAATATTGGATGACCTTGAGTTGCAACTTCCAACTATGTTTGAACGACAAATGTGCTATCTACCTCCATGGATAATAAAAACGCCGCACTTCGATTTCTCATTGTCCAGTTATATAAAACACGATACTCCTGTTGTGGTCTACCACCAGGAATTTTCATCCATTTATAAATCTCACCAACACAGTGAAATTATTTTCACTGATGGATCTAAACTGGACAATGGCGTTGGGTGTGCGTTTTATGCATCTGGTTGTACCTACACGTACGGATTGCCCTCAGCTTGCAGTGTTTTCACGGCAGAACTATTTGCTATTTTTAAAGCTTTGACCGTCATTCCATCTCGATCTTCGCATTATCTTTTGTGTTCGGATTCCAAAAGTGCTCTTCAGGCTCTTCAGGATGTTTTCTCTAACAACCCTTTAGTTGGGGACATTTTGTGTGCTGTACACAGGCTTCAATTGAGGGGTGTGGGGGTAACTTTCTGTTGGGTTCCTGGACATTGCGGAATACTTGGAAACACAAAAGCGGATGAAGCGGCGAAGAAAGCTACAAGTTTGGTGCCTATTACTCAACTGGTTATGGCATCTGATTATGTGTGTTTCGCGAAACATTTATTGCTCGCTGCTTGGAATGACGAATGGCATACCGTGATTGAGAATAAGCTGAGGGAAATTAAAGATACCGTCCGTCCATGGAGGTCTTCAATTCGTTCAAAACGTAGGGAGGAAGTGGTGGTTACACGCCTTCGCGTTGGCCACTCTTTTGCAACTCATGGATATTTGATGAGTCGTGAAGATCCACCAATATGCCAATATTGCGGTGATACCTTCACAATAAAACATATTTTAGTAAACTGTGTTAATGTAAGCAATATTCGTGACCTTTTTAATTTAAAAGGGAGTTTAAAGGTGGTGCTAAGGGACGATGCCTCGGCCATTGACCGAGTCATCGCTTTCTTGCACCACTTGAAAATATTTTTTAAAATTTAATACATAAATATATATATATATTTTTATACATATAATTCTCTGTTTCTTTTATTTATTTTACTTTAATTTATTTTGTGTTCTTGTTATTGTTATTGAGATTTATTTATTGATAAATTGTTACCTATTATTGTTTTACATATTGTTATTATTTATTTACTGTTATATTGTTTTTTGTTGTAATTTTGTTATTTAATATTGTTATAGATTTATTGTTTGTTATTTATTGTTGTTGTTTTTTTGTTTTGGAATTTTTGTTGTATTTAAATTTATTTTGTTTTATTTAAAATATTCGTTGTCCGTGTTAGATTTAGTTTGGCGATGATAACCACAAATGGTTTTTCGCCAGGAAAAAAAAAAAAAAAAAAAAAAAAAAAAAAAAAAAAAAAAAATCTTACTCGCTACCTGCATTTCGTCTACAAAAAGTTCATGCATTTGCTGAGAAACCCAAAACGTGCATCAACTTGTTGTTAAGCTTGCAGCCTCTTGTGTAATGTCCGTTCTAATTCGTCAATGACAGGAAAAAACCTTTCCGTTCTAAACCTATTTGAAAGTGTCAAATCTACCTCTGGGGCTTGAGCACTGTCCACGGTGGCTAAACGTACATTTGTTTTGCGCTTGCGCTCTTCCTCATATTTGTCACCATCAACATCACCATTAGCCAAGTCTGAGGCTCACTTTTCGTATTCCTCATAACTAACTCGCTTACTTTCTATCAAGCTTTTAAGGGATAAGAGTAACGATGCAGCTTTGTTTATGCCCAGCCTTGGGTTTTGAAGAGTTACAATGTGCGTCAATGTTCAACTGCTCCCTTCGGAATAAGAACGTTGCGCATTTTTAGCAATCTAAATTTAGAACATCCACCTATATTCGAACGAACATCATGCTACATCACTCCATGGCCAATACAAAAGCCAAAATGTTACTTTTCATTGTCCATGTACCTAAAACACAATACTCCTGACGTTATTTATCGTCAGGAGTTTTTGCAGATTCAACAAACTCACCAACATACTGTGACTATATTCACAGACGGTTAAAACTGGACAATGGGATAGGTTGTGCATTTTATATGGAAGGAAAAACTTTCACTTACGGATTGTCCTCAGCCTGTAGCGTTTTTACTGCAGAACTTTATGCAATTTTCCAAGTTTTAAGATCAATTCCATCTGCAAAATCTAAATATCTTGTGTGTTGTGATTCCAAAAGTGCTCTCCAGGCTATTCAGGAAATGTACACTAAGAACCCTTTAGTTGGAGACATCTTGTGCTCTATACACAGGCTCCAATTACGAGGTGTCGAGGTGTCATTTCTCTGGGTGCTTGGTCACTGTGGAATATTCGGAAACACTAAAGCAGATGAAGGTGCAAAATTAGCTACACGTATGTTGCCATCGACACAACGTGTGATGGCATCAGATTTTGTATGCAAAGTTAAAACTACACTATTCTCTGTTTGGAATGAAGAATGACAAAATGTAAATAGAAACAAGCTGAGGGACATAAAAAATACCGTCGACCATGGAGGACATCTGTTCGTTCGAATCGTAGGGAGGAAGTGGTGGTTACTCGGCTTCGCATCGGCCACTCTTTGTTAACGCATGGATGGTTGATGTGACATGAGGATCCACCACTATGTCCGTTTTGTAGAAATAATATTACAATCAAGCATATCCTGCTTGATTGTGATAAGTTGAAAAATTTGTATATACGTTACGATCTTCGAGGTAGTTTAAAGGTGGTTTTAAGAGACGATGTCACGGCTATCGACCGTGTCCTCGCTTTCTTACGCCACCTTAATCTATTTAACAATATTTAAATTTTTTATAATTTTAGGTTCTTTAATTTTAGATAATTATAATCGCAATTAGTTTTAAACATTTATTTTGTTTTATTTTGATTAGTTTTAGGTAATATTTATTTTAAAAACTTATTATTTAAAATAACTTTAGTTAGGCGATGATAACCTCGATAGGTTTTTCGCCTGGAAAAAAAAATCTTAGCACATTCAACATTATTCTTTGAGTTGGAATCAGAATTTTTCGTCACCAATCCTAATAACTAACTTTCTCAGTGAGAATTTCAATTTTCTTGTTTAGCTCAACGCAGTTGGAACACGACTTCACAGTGGTGGTAGCTGAGGCATACGATTTCGTTTCAAGTCTAGGTTGAGTTGACTTGAACTTCTTTTTCGCTTCGTGGAAAGATGTTTTATCTTTCAATTCTTCTTCAATCTTCCAATTCCATATCATTAGAACAGATTCTCTTACCCCTGATTGCCTGATTGTATTGAATGGATCGTTTTATGTTTAGTGGGTGGTTGCTGTCGAAATGGAGATTTTGTAGGTGGTTTGTCTAATTGATGTGAATTCCTGTGTTGATATTTTCATTCTGGAGTGATAGCTCTTCATCCAAAAGGGTGATGGCTGATGTAGATTTCTCCCAGGCAAATTGAAATGTGGAGAATTGTGTCAGGCTGTCTACAAATTCCTCAAGTGTTGAAGCACGCTGTCTCCAAATTAGGAAGATGTCATCTATATACGAGGTGTGGCTAGAAAAAAACCAACTAATGCTATAAAAAATTTTTCCATTATTTACAATTTGATGTTATCTCCTTCAATGTACTCTCCTGCTCAGTCTATACACCGCTCCATACGAATTTTCCACTGTTCATAACAATGCTACAGATAATTTTCGGTAAGTCCATACATTACTTTCGTCGCTTTTTCTTTTACTGCTTCAACACTCTCAAATCTAGTTCCTTTCAAAGCTGACGACTTTAGGGAAAAGAAAAAATCACAGGGGGCCAGGTGAGTAGGGTGGATGGTCTAAGATGGGAATGTTGTGATTGGCTAAAAACGTCTTCACTGACAACGCATTGTGAGCTGGGGCATTGTCTTGGTGTAGGATCCATGTCTTTTTTTCCACAAATCGTTCCGTTTTCTCCGTACTCGCTCACGTAGGGTAGTCAGGACGCTAATGTAGTAATGCTGATTCACTGTTTGTTCCTCTGGTACCCAATCAATGTGTCCAATCTCTTTGACATAAAAAAAACAATCATCATTGCCTTGAATTTCGATTTTGACATTCTTGCTTTTTTTTGTCGTGGAGAATCAGGAGATTTCCAATGCATCGATTGGCGTTTGGTTTCGGGATCGTAAGTAAAAAACCACGATTCATCACAAGTAATAACATTTTGTAAAAAGGTGGGATCACTTTCAATGTTTTCTAGGATGTCAGAACAAATCATTCTTCGGCGTTCCTTCTGTTCAATTGTGAGACACTTTGGAATCTTTTTTGCACACACTTTGTTCATGTTGAAACTTTCATGAAGAATCTGCCTAACACTTTCCTTGTCAATTCCTGTCAACTCAGACATTGCTCTGATTGTTAAACGGCGATCTTCTCGAACAAGTTTACCGATTTTTTCAATGTTTGCATCAGTTTTTGCTGACAATGGTCTGCCAGTGCGAGCGTCATCACTTGTGTCTTCGCGGCCATCTTTAAATCGTTTAAACCACTCAAACACTTGTCTTCGCGATAAACAATCATCGCCGTACACTTGTTGCAACATTACAAACGTTTCACTTGCAGATTTTCCAAGTTTGAAAAGAAATTTGATGTTAACACGCTGTTCTTTCTGTACACTCAACATTTTTCCGACGCACAGACAAAATGTCAACTACTTAGAACAGATGCCACGGGCAGACTGAGTGCAGGAGGCAGATGAAACTCGAGCAGTAGGCGGAGCAAGAGTCACGTGACAGGCCAGGCGACTTTCAGCCTTATAGCATCGTTGTATTGTTTCACCTGTGCTAGTTCGGTTTTTTTCTAGCCTCACCTCGTATACCTATACCAACATAATGGCTGGTATGTTTGTGTCTTTAGAAAACTATCTTCCAACAATTCCATCTACAGATTTGCGTGCGTTGGGGCCATTCTAGTGCCCATTGCTATTCCCTTTATTTGAAGGTAGTTCTTTCCCTCAAACTGAAAGTTGCTCTTCTCGAGGATGAACTTGGCCAGGTTCACAAGAAAAGGTGTAGTGGCAAAAGACATGCCTGCGCGTTTGTTTAGAAAATTCTCTATTGCAGATAGGCCGTGTGCATGAGGGATGTTGCTATTGTTTTTTAACGAAAATATTGCCGCTTAATTTGGTAAGGTTAGGTTTAGTCTTCAGATTTTTGAATAGTCTCCAGATCAGGTGAATTGAAGTGTAGAGAATAGTGATAAACCCTTCAAAAACCTTTCCAGTGTTGAGATTCCCTGTGTCCAAATTACGAAGATATTGTCTATATCTGTACCAACCTAATGGTTGGTGTGTTCGAGTTTTTAGGAATTCTGCTTCGTTATTACCCATGTACAGGTTTGCGTACGATGGGGCCATCCTAGTAACTTTTGTTTTTCCTTTTATTTGCAAGTAATTCTTTCCCTCAAATTGAAAATTATTTTTTTCAAGAATGAATTTGGCGAGGTGAACAAGGAAAGGTGTAGTAGGGTAAGGGTTGTCTGAGCGTTTGTTGAGGAAATTTTCGAGAGCTGATAGACCATGTGCATAAGGGATGTTTGTATAAAGAGAGGTAACATCTATGGTGACCAAAATTGTTTCAGGAGGTAGAGGTGCGGGTATTTGAGTCAGCCGGTCTATGAAATGCTTCGTATCCTGAATGTATGATGGAAGGTTTTTCACCAAAGGTTGAATATATACGAATCCAGAAAAGCTGAAAAGCAATTTCAAGATAGAATTGTTGTAATCTGATGTTGGGTTATACATGAGGATCTTATATGTTGTGCTGTCAGACAGTAACTTGTTTGCCTCGTTTATGTAGCCCTCTCTGTTCATGACAACCGTGGTTGAATCTTTATCTGCTGGAAGAATCATGATGTTATTGCTGAAATTGTACTCGGTGGTAGTCTGAGAAACTATTAATATCTAGTTTCAAGTAATCAATATTTACACAAATCACATATAACAATATTTTTACAAATCACATATAGTACTATATCATAAACTATAAATCTGTGACATGCCGGATTTAGGATCTATGTGCCCCTAGGCTCAGCTTGTGGCGCGGGCCCTTCTGGGAGGGGGGTTTCTGGCGATATGGAATATCCCCATCCAACTGATTTATTTAGAATAATTCAAAATACGTACAATCATATTAAATATACCTTTGTCACCAATTACCATGTGAATGATTAATAAATATTCTTCAATTAAGTTTTATATTAAACAAAAACAAAATATTGATTTTTCAAAAAACATTTAGTTATAGTTGATAGTGTAACATTTTATATTAATTAATTATGACATTGAGTTATTCCCCACTTTAAATTCACGTTAAAACACGTTGCACAAAACTAAAACACTTTCAAGATAAAAATTTTGAAATAATTTGCATAATATTTTGAAATCTTCATTGGTTAATTAGTTGATCAAATTTTCATTAATGTACAAAAGAAATAGTATTGAAAATGTAAGCATAACTGTAAATCTCTACCTTTCTGAATCCTGGGCACACATCCTTGCATGGTAGTGATTTGTGTTTATTCATTAATCACACGATATTAAAACTGAATTTAAATTACAAAATTTACATTTTTAAATAAAATAAAATTAATTAACTGCAATTCTGAAATAAATAGAAATAGCTAATCGATATTAAATGATTTAATCATTCCTTCGCCCGCTGGCGAGAGGAAGGTCGATTCTTGGCTGCAATCTGAGATAGAGAGAGAAAAAACTTAAATACAACCGAGTACCAAGTAGAATTATCACGCACCTTTATACATCCTATAGGAAATGCCCTTTTCAATACAGCGTTAAATACAAATGCATTAGTTTGTTTCAAAATAATTTTACATGCTTAATTTAATTATAACACACACACACACACACACACACACACACATATATATATATATATATATGGACCGTGTCATCCCTTTCTTACGCCACCTGAATCTATTTAATAATATTTAAATTATGTATAATTTTAGTTTCTAGTTTTAGTTACAATTAGTATTAAACATTTATTTTACTTCGTTTAGTTTGGTTAGTTTTATTTGCAATATTTATTTAAAATAAAAACTTTAGTTAGGCGATGATAACCTTGATAGGTTTTTCGCCTTTAAATATATATATATATATATATATATATATATATATATATATATATATATATATATATATGTGTGTGTGTGTGTGTGTGTGTGTTCTTGTTGTTGTTATTGAGATTTATTTATTGGTAAATTGTTACCTATTATTGTTTTACATATTGCTATTATTTATTTACTGTTATATTGTTCTTTGTTGTTATTTTGTTATTTATAGTTTTTTAAGAATTTTTTCATTGTTATAGATTTATTGTTGTTTTTTTGTTATATATTGTTGTTGTTTTTGTTTTGTAATTTTTGTTGTATTTAAATTTATTTGGTTTTATTTAAAATATTGCGTTCCGTGTTAGATTTTGTTTGGCGATGATAACCATAATTGGTTTTTCGCCAGGGGGAAAATATATATATACTCGTGTATATATATATATATATATATATATATATATATATATATATATATATATATATATAACTATATATATATATATATATATATATATATATATACATATATATATATATATATATAACCTAACTACAATACCGACCGTGTTGGACTGCATTAATAATATGTATTTTATTTCATTATGATAAAATAATGTTACACTTTAGTAGCTACTGTACTTAGAAATACTACAATGAATTAGCTACTACCGATTGGTTTTCTGCTTAATTTTAAATGAATAAAGGTACTAATTACATCATTATAGTTAACCTGCATCAAGATATTTTTGATACTTAGCAAAGATAAAATATTCAGTCGATCTTCTGACATAGATGTTCTGAGTCTGTTCTTTATTAATTTTAATTTGGAGAACGATCTTTCTGCTGAACAATTGGTTACCATCAAAGACAGGTACATCCTTAATGTGGCCTCTACATTGGGCAGGCAATCCTTGAGATTATTATCTAGCAACATTTTATAGAACCGTCTTTCCTTAGTCAAGACTTTTTCATTTTTTTAGTATTCATGACGATACTGCTCAGAAAAGGTATTAAACTGCACCAGTTCATTTTCAAGATCATCTTAAAGATCGTTTTTATATATGCCCACTAGTTTCTTACTCGCTACCTGCATTTCGTCTACAGAAAGTTCATGCATTTGCTGAGAAACCCAAAACGTGCATCAACTTGTTGTTAAGCTTGCAGCCTCTTGTGTAATGCCCGTTCTAATTCGTCAATGACAGGAATAAATCTTTCCGTTCTAAACCTATTTGAAAGTGTCAAATCTACTTCTGGGGCTTGAGCACTGTCCACGGTGGCTAAACGTACATTTGTTTTGCGCTTGCGCTTTTCCTCATATTTGGCACCATCAACTTCACCATTAGCCAAGTTTGAGGCTCACTTTTCGTATTCCTCATAACTAACTCGCTTACTTTCTATCAAGCTTTTAAGGGATAAGAGTAACGATGCAGCTTTGTTTATGCCCAGCCTTGGTTTTTGAAGAGTTACAATGTGCGTCAATGTTCAACTGCTCCCTTCGGAATAAGAACGTCGCGCATTTTTAATAATCTAAGTTTAGAACATCCACCTATATTCGAACGAACATCATGCTACATCCCTCCATGGACAATACAAAAGCCAAAATGTGACTTCTCATTGTCCATGTACCTAAAACACAATACTCCTGACGTTGTTTATTGTCAGGAGTTTTTGCAGATTCAACAAACTCACCAACATACTGTGACTATATTCACAGACGGTTAAAAACTGGACAATGGGATAGGTTATGCATTTTATATGGAAGGACAAACTTTCACTTACGGATTGCCCTCAGCCTGTAGCGTTTTTACTGCAGAACTTTATGCAATTTTCCAAGCCTTAAGATCAATTCCGTCTGTAAAATCTAAATATCTTGTGTGTTGTGATTCCAAAAGTGCTCTCCAGTCTATTCAGGAAATGTACACTAAGAACCCTTTAGTTGGAGACATCTTGTGCTCTATACACAGGCTCCAATTACGAGGTGTCGAGGTGTCATTTCTCTGGGTGCCTGGACACTGTGGAATATTCGGAAACACTAAAGCAGATAAAGGTGCAAAATTAGCTACAGGTATGTTGCCATCGACACAACGTTTGATGGCATCAGATTTTGTATGCAAAGTTAAAACTACACTATTCTCTGTTTGGAATGAAGAATGGCAAAATGTAAATAGAAACAAGCTGAGAGACATCAAAAATACCGTCCGACCATGGAGGACATCTGTTCGTTCGAATCGTAGGGAGGAAGTGGTGGTAACTCGACTTCGCATCGGCCACTCTTTGTTAACGCATGGATGGTTGATGCGACATGAGGATCCACCACTATGTCCGTTTTGTAGAAATAATATTACAATCAAGCATATCCTGCTTGATTGTGATAAGTTGGAAAATTTGTATATACGTTACGATCTTCGAGGTAGTTTAAAGGTGTTTTTAAGGGACGTTGTCACGGCTATCGACCGTTTCATCGCTTTCTTACGCCACCTGAATCTATTTAATAATATTTAAATTTTGTATAATTTTAGGTTCTTTAGTTTTAGATTATTACAATTAGTTTTAAACATTTATTTTATTTTATTTTGTTTTATTTTGATTAGTTTTATTTATTTAGTATTATTTTAAAAAACTCATCTTTTAGTTAGGCGATGATAACCTCAATAGGTTTTTCGCCTGAAAAAAAAAGAAAAAAAAAAAATCTTGCCTTACATCTTGGTTACCAGAGAGTTCAATTATCGGTCGCAAGCAAGCGTCCTAGTTACCGTCGCATCGATGTGCTCATACTACTTTAATCTTAGTTTCAAACTCTTCCCAAAGATGCCACTACCAACCAGAGATTTGATTTATTTCTAACAAATAACATTTTTTTTTATCTAATTCTATTATTGTTCCTTTTTTTAATACATTCTCGTTCGTTTTCTGAAATTTCCTTTTTTAATATGTAACATGGTGTTAGAGAGGGATGCTATGGTTTGTTAATGGCCACATTGTTTTTCTATGCTATCTAAATGTATTTAATAAAATGTAATATTTTTTGTTTGGTTTTAGTTTTTCTAAGTTAGTATTACTTTAAATTAATTCTGTTATCTTAAACCTTTTCTCTATTTCACGTTTAGTATGTAGGTTGTAGTATTATGTGCTAGTTATAAGGGTATGTAATCGCTTTGTATGTAAGAAAGTTTTAATTACAATATTTGAAATATAATATTTCATGCGTTTATGGGATAATAACCATGTTTGGTTTTTTGCCAGAAAAAAAATCCTAAAGATTTGGGACAAACCTGTCACTTATGTAGGTTTGTTAACTTTGTAGAACGTATGTTTATTCTGTTAACGTGTAGAATATTATGCTTTTGTATGAAATAATTTTTTTTTTTGTTATACAGTTGAAGAGTTAAAATGATTTTTAATAATTAATTTTTTTAAATGTTTTTTAGTTGGATTTTAGTTGAACTATGAATAACTACAAAATCTTCCTTGACCAATCTCCTCAAACTGCGCTGTATGGACAGATGTTAGAAAGTATGGATAGTGACTTGTGTGTCTTTTAAGATGTCAACTATTTATCAATATCCTCTGAAAGAGATATACCTGAAAATCTTTTGAACTTGGAAGTTGAATGTGTTTGTTAAGTTTAGTAAACTTGTTTTTAAGGATTAACAGTAACGTTTTAAAGTAAAAATTGTGTTTTAAATTCTGTAGTAACTCTAACAGTTTATTTTATGCTCATTCTTATATTTTGTATTATTTAGCATCCAAATTGTATTACAAAATGATGGCCCCTACTTCTCCACTATATAATATAATTAATGGACAGGATCCAAATGCAATTAACATTATAGAGAGCTTTTTATTTGCAACAAATACCTCAATAAACGATCCAATAGACACTCTTGGCAATACAGCGTTACATTTTGCAACATTGAGAAACCGAGAACACATTGTGATATATCTTTTAAGTAAATCACCTAATGTAAATGCAAAAAATACACTGGGAGATACACCTCTTCATATAGCGATAAAGACTTACAATATTTCAATTGCAAGAGTGTTATTGGAAAATGGAGGTGACGTGAATGAAAAAAGTGATTGTGAGTTAACAGGAATGCTTTTATCCATTCGGCATAGCAGTGTAGGAATGGTGAAACTTTTAATGAAATTTGTTAAGGATATTAAAATATACTCACAGGTAATAGATGGTGTAAAAATGGGACCTTTAGAATATGCAGTAACACTCCTTAGAGATGATGTTGTTGAGGTTTTAATTGATAGTGGTATTGATGTAAATGATTGTATGACGGAATCTATAGACTCATGTTTCACACCTCTTCAAACACTTGCTGTCAGGCTAATAAATGGATGCAAAAATACTAATGAAAGTAAAATAAAAGCAACAAGGATTTCTGAACTTTTAATAAAAGCAGGTGCAAATATAAATGTTACAGATCAAAATGGATATACTCCGCTTCATTTAGCTCTAAAAGCAGATGATTTTCATCTTGCTGAAATATTTGTAAAAAATGGATGTAATGTCAATGTTTCCCTTCCACCAAACGAAGCATCCAGAACACCTTTGCATCTGATTGTTTTAAGCCCTGTGCGGAAAAAATTATTGGATCTGTTTCTGCGTTTTAATGCAGACTTTTATAAAACTGATGGTTGGGGATATTCTCCTTACCACTATACGTTATTTAATGACAGTAGTGATCTTCAATTAGCACAAATATTTTGGAAGTATGGATGCCCATATGATTTACCTTTTCAAAAACCTTCCCTTTTTCCATCACTTTCTGCTGTGTTTAATGAAAATATACTTTACTACCAAAGCTTAATGTTTAAGGGGGTAAAATCGAATAATGTAGAAATGTTTAAGGAAGCTTTAGTGCATGGAGCTGTTGTTAGAGGTACATCAATGGAAATACCATATCCTTTACATTTTGTATGCACTAAAGGATATATAGATGTTGCAAAACTGATGCTTGAAAAAGGTATTAAAGTAAATGACTTTAATGATAAAAAGGAAACACCTATACAATTGGCCATTAGATTCAGGCATGTAAATATCTGTAAACTTTTGTTTCAATATGGTGCTTATTTAGATTTAAAAAAAGAAATATTAAAACTAAAATCAAGAGTTGATGAGCCCAGTATTGAAGTAAGAGCACTTTTAAAATCAATTCATTTGTGGTTCATTTTAATCAAGCAAGGGAAGTGTGTCATAATCAAAATAATGAAAGATTTTCTTGGAAATAACGAGGAATTGTTTCTTGCTCATTTAAATGCTTCAGATAAAAATAAAAGAAGTATAATGGCCACAGCTATCTATTATGGACATAATAATATTGTGGAAGAAATAATGAAAAATCGTTTAAATTGTAAAAAAAGGGAATTAGTGTTAACTGATCTTTAGAAAATACGTAATATTGTTTTAATAATAATACATAAATTTTCATAAATTTATTTGAAGTAAAGTATAAATTTAATGATAATATTTACAAGGTACAAGTACATATAAATTATTGCACTTAGTGGTTTCAGCTGAATGTCTACAAATTTATTGAATACTTGAAACTTTATTTTCTTTGTCTGGGAAGATTTAGACAAATTTCCGAAAATGCATTTATTTATCATCTAAAATGGTGCTTTGTTCTATTCCAATAAATACAAAAGGATGTTTTTTAAAAAGAACCACACTGTTTCCTTGATATGCATAATCATTTTATTGTGAAAATAGAGTACAGCATGACTATACAATATAAATCAATCCAAAGTTGAGTCATTGACATTATTATATCCATCTTATAAACCCTCTTCTGACCTGAAAACGTTGTAGGAATTATTCAAGTAGATCGATCATTGACTTTGTCTTTTATCTTTTCCATAGAAATTTCCTACCCATTTGACCATAGAGAGGTCACTTTGAATAATGAAAAATATCTGCTGAAGGTTGTCCTTTCTCTTTCATTTTCTTAATATCTACTTTGATCTATTCACTCTGTGCATGACTTTTTTCAGCGTTGAGATGGGTTTGCTTCTGTCCAGCATAACCTCCTTAATTTTCAGCCAATTTATTTTGTTACCTTGCAGATCTTTCAGTTGGTTACAGATTTTTCAATTACTGCCGTACTTTTAAAATCAATACCACAAATTTCTGTAGTAACTAAGTTATTTTTCTTATGACAAGATTTAATGATATTAATGTAATCTTGCCGACAATAGATCCTTTGCTAAAAACGTAATGTTGATTATACATCTCCAAAGTAAGAAAAGGCAAAACATATATCTGTACTATGAAAAACTTACAGTATCTTCTTCAATATCTTCCTTGTACAAATTAAACATTTTCATTATTTGAAATTCCATTGGAATTTCAGTTTGTACAGGCACATTCCATATAAATGTTTTGTACAACATTTAATATTGGTTGCTGAAATTTATTCTTTTGAAGAAAGAAAATGTGCTTGATAGTACAAAACTAACCTGAAAGTTAGCTTCTGGAGTAAAAGACAGATTTCTAATTTTCATATTTTGACCTAGACCAACCGAATACTTCCTCTTGAATAATACATCATGCGTTCCATGAACAGTAGAAATTATTTTCATAAACACCATAAACATAATCATGAATATATATTTTAAGTAAACACCATGAATTAACACTATCTTCAATTGATACCATATCCTTGTAATCAGAACAAACTGGCAGACTCTATTTGGTTCTGTTTATAGTAAATAGTTATCATTCAATCTAATGGAAATAGTTTGATCAAGAGCCAATAGATAGCAGCAGAAGCCCTGCTGTTTTTTTATACAAACTATGGTGAATTCAATGCTCCTTAGCTAATAAAATCAAAATGAGAAGATTGGTGGTTGGTTCCTTTTATATAAAAGCCGTCCATATATGTGTGTGTGTGTGTGTGTTTGTGTGTGTGTGTGTGTTTGCGTGCGTAGACGTGTGTGTGTGCGCGTCTCAATACAAAATCCTATTTCAATTACTGAAATATACTGAACAATTACTGTTCAAAGACACAATTGACCTATATTGTGTGGGGGGTCAACTAAAAGCACATGAACACACAACTTCCTGTCGATCAAAATAAGTCGCCATCCCTCACTCCTGTGATCACCAGAGCTGCCACAGAACCTATTCCAAAGGAGCGAATTCTTGTGCTCCACTGTGTTATACTTTCATTGTACGTGAATGTCTTCATGAATTAGTTTTTATCTTTGTTTATATTTTATACCTAGATTATACACTATTCATCCATACTTATGTGCAACTGTATTTCTAATGAACATAAGTGAAATGTTTGTCCAGTTTATATCTTGTTTAAGAAATAAAGTAAAATAATTATTATAATAGTTAGTTCTCATTTTTTATTTCTGAAGACTTATATTTATTATTTCGGCAATGAATTGCTAGATATATTTCTATCCATTCAGTTTTATGGAAATAATAAAACATCCTTTATACCTTACTTTTGTCTGTTAATCTGCCTAAAACCCATAGCAATGTTTATATTTTATATTACTCATACTGTGTTTTTTTCATGTAAATTGAATGTATTATTATAGTTTTAATTGTAGAATAAATTTGTCATTACTATGCAGGTTTTTTTGAAAATTAGTATAAGTATACTCATGGTACACCTCGTCGGGATTATGAATGGGAAAATACCATAACTCCAAGATTGTATACTCTTCAGTAGAGGAAACAAAAATATTATTTTGTAACTTCTAGGCATAGCTGAACAAAAACATATGTAATGTTGAAAAATAGTTTATAAGTTGTTTTATATTTAATTTTAGTTATGTTATTTCAACCCATAATTACTCACTCCTATTTTAATAACGTACTTACTCACGCGGGGTATTTTGCACCCCACAATTTTTTATCAATATGTAAGGTTAATAAATATACTTACAATAATGTATGGTTTATGAACTTTATAAAAAATGTTTATTAGTGTATAAAAATGAGAAATAAGTATTTTTAGTAACAGAAAAACAAAATTATTTAAGAAAATTAAAGAAAATTAAAAGCATAAAATTTTTAAAATTATTTACCCATTTTATTGGTATATAGCTACTCACTGGAGTCCACATTAGCAGCAGCCACACATGACTGGCATTTAATTTCAGTTTTGACGAGATGGCTGGCAAAAAATATTTATGGATTCCAAAACCACGTCAAATATGACTAGTCTGAAGAGGACACGCCAGGATTCTCCTGACGATAGTCAAGATTTGAGCAAAAAGTTGATGGTGGCAACGTCGCAGACATTGCCATCAGCAAAGTATTTAGTTTTTTCTAGTGCCGAAGAAGGGAAAGATCTTTCCAAAGTTTCTCCTTTCCTGATTAACAAGGCCATTACTGCTTGTGCTGGAGGCCCAGTAGCCTCTATTAAGAAACTTAGAAACGGAACATTGTTAGTTGCGACTTCCACCGATAGACAAACCCGTTCTCTATAAAAAATGACCTCCTTCTTCGACCAGGTCATGGTATCTGTGGCTCCCCACAGATCCTTGAATTACTCAAAGGGGGTCATCACATGTAAGGATTTAATGCACCTTCCAATCGAAGAAATTAAGTCCGAACTGTCTTCTCAGTTAGCTACGGAGGTTATCCCCATAGTAGCAACAGCGTCTTTTATAGTCACATTTGGAAAACCGGAAATACCCGAATACTTGCATGCAGGTTACCAAAGGATCTCAGTGAGACCATACGTGGCTAACCCTAGGCGCTGCTTCAAGTGCCAGCGATTTGGGCATATCAGATCTACGTGTTCGAAGCAGAACGTATGCGGCATATGTAGCGTTGAAGGCCATGATGACAAGGAATGTGTTAATTCTCCGAAATGCGCCAACTGTGGTGGTGACCACCCAGCGCGATCCTACAACTGTCCTACTTTCAAAGAAGAGAAAGCTATCTTAGGCATCATGGCGAAAGACAAGCTGTCGTTTCCAGAGGCCAAAAAACTCTATAGATCCACTCAGCCAAAGGCAGACAGTAAGACTTATGCCGCTACCCTGACCGCTTCGAAATCGTCTTGTACCAACTGTGCTGAGCTGTCCAAGAAGATTGAAGCTCTAACTGAACAAGTGTCTCGCCTTTTGTGCTTAGTCACAAATGGATCGTCTCTAAATTTGGCACAACCTGCAGCAACGGATAGTGTTTTGCCTCGTGTACCTATCCCTTCCACTGGGGGGATTGGAGCACGAAATAAATCACTAAGTGAGCCTTGTGTTTCTGTGCAGAAGATATCAACGGGTAATAAACCTTCTGTGCAGAAGACGTTGGAAAAATCGAAACCACGTAAACCAGTGTTACGTCAGACCACATCGCCACCGTCGTTACCGGGTATTAAACAAAATGCTAACAAAGGACGGAATGTAAAAACTAAACCTCCTAAACCCAAAACTTCCTCAGATTCCATCCCTGAACGGGTGGATATGGAATCTGAGAAATGTAAGCCTGAGACGTCTAAAAACGTCCCAGGCAAGAAAGGAGAGAGCACCAATGGGTGTCAGATCAATCCATTGCTGAGTTAATAAATGTCTGCAATTAACAAGTCAGTGATACAATGTAGCCATCCTAGCCCGTGACTGTATCGATGCTGTTTCTCTAAATTTAATTACTCCTTTACAAGCAGTAGCCGTTCAAACAGCTGTCCCGTATAAAATCACTGTGTGTTGTGTCTACTTGCCACCACAAGAAAACCTGCATCACAGTGATTTAGTGAATTTAATAAGCCAGTTACCAACTCCGTTCTTATTGGTAGGGGATTTTAATGCCCACCATTCGTCTTGGGGATCTCCGACTAGGAACTCTCGAGGTGACCTTGTTGAGAGTGTGAGAACGGAACTGGACTTATGTCTGCTAAATGACGGTTCGCCTACCCATTTAGCAGCATCTACTGGTGGATGGACAGCTGTTGACCTATCGATTTGCAGCCCTCAATTAGCTACTAGATGCACATGGTCGGTACTCAACGATTTGTATGGAAGCGACCATGTGCCTATTAAGATCAGTTTATGTGACTCCCAACCCTGTTATGCTCGAAATCCCAGTTGGATTTTGCGAAAAGCCAACTGGGACTCATACTCGAATTACCTTGTATCACTTGACATGGATTATTTGACACCCATTGATGAAAATATAAAAAATTTTACGAAAGCAATTTTAAATGCCGCTGAAAAGACCATTCCGAAAACCTCTACGCATCCACGCCGACCGCCTGTGCCGTGGTGGAACGATGAATGCATAGAAATCCTCCGTTTACGACGAAGAGCTCTTAGGAAATTTAAACGACACCCAACTAATGGAAACCTTCAGGAATATAAAATACTCCGTGCGAAAGCACGGAGGATATTTAGGCTGAGTAGAAAGAACTCTTGGGAACAGTACATTAGCACAATTAGACGAACAACTCCGTCTTTCACAGTGTGGAGGAAACTAAGATCAGTTTGTGGTACTTTCACTCCGTTGCCAGCCATTGCGCTGAAGCAACCGGATGGAAGAATAATCTCAAACCGTGATGATATTGCTAATGTACTTGGTAAATCATTTTCTAACTTTTCTGCTACTACAGCCTGTAATAGATTATTCCAGATTTATAAACTGAAGGAAGAAGCAATACCGTTTACTGTTGGTTCGTCTGGGGACTCTTCTTTAAACACTCCTTTCTCTATAGGGGAATTGGAGTCAGCTCTTGCGTCAACGAAGGATTCTGCACCAGGTCCTGATTCCATTGTGTACTCCATGCTAAAACATCTACCATCATCGGCGAAACTTGTCCTCCTTCGAGTATACAATCGTTTATTCGAGGAGCGCTCTTTCCCCGATGCATGGTTAGAATCGACTGTAATTCCTCTTTTGAAGCCAGGTAAAGACAAAACCAATCCCAGTAGTTATAGACCTATATCCCTTACAAGCGTCTTATGCAAACTACTGGAGAAGATGGTCAACCGCCGTCTTGTCTGGTACCTAGAAACCAATGACCTTATTTGCAACGAACAGTGTGGTTTCAGGCAAGGACGATCATCCGTTGACCAATTGGTTTTGTTAGAATCCGCTATTCAAGATGCCTTTCTCCTGCGTCAAACACTCGTTGCTGTTTTCTTCGACCTTGAGAAGGCATACGATATGGCATGGAAAAGAGGAATTCTGAACACTTTAAAATCATGGGGTATACAAGGGAATATCCTAGCATTCATCGCTTACTTTCTTTCTAATAGATCTTTCCGCGTTCGACTTGGAGGCACGTATTCAAACAGCTATACACAGGAGAATGGTGTACCGCAGGGCAGCGTGCTGAGCGTCACGCTATTTGCCGTTGCAATAAATAGTATCATCAGCAATATACGATCTCCGGTACACTGTTCCCTTTTTGTGGATGACTTTTGTATATATGTGCCTGCTCGTAGTATGGCAACTGCGGAAAGATCTTTGCAGTTAGCAATAAGTAGATTAGAGGAATGGTCAAGAACTACAGGTTTTAAATTCTCTGCTTCGAAGACCCAGTGTGTAGCATTTAGTCGTCGTAGGCAACACCAGGAGCCGATCCTTTATCTTGACGGGGTTCAGCTTCAAACCACGGATAGTGTTCGATTTTTGGGTCTTTTATTTGATAAAAGACTCTCATGGGGTCCACATGTTCGTGATTTGAAGGTGAGATGCAGCAAGAAATTGGATATGTTAAGAGTCCTTAGTGGTACGAATTGGGGAGCAGACAGAACTAGTATGCTTCGATTTTATCGCGCAGTCGTTAGATCGCGCATAGATTATGGCTGTCAAGTCTACTCATCTGCACGATCTTCAGTTCTGAAAACTCTTGATACCATCCACCACTCTGGACTTAGACTGGCTACTGGTGCATTTAGAACTAGCCCAATCCCTAGTCTTCTTGTCGAAGCTGGGGAACCTGCCCTTTCTAGACGACGTCAGATGCTACAAATATCTTACGTTTCTGTTCTTCGAAGCAAACCCAACCACCCGGCATTTGAAATAGTCTTTAATAATAAGCTAAATCAAGTGTACAATACACGTCAACGTTCGACCGCTCCATTTGGCATACGAACGTTAAGAATATTGGATGACCTTGAGTTGCAACTTCCAACTATGTTTGAACGACAAATGTGCTATCTACCTCCATGGATAATAAAAACGCCGCACTTCGATTTCTCATTGTCCAGTTATATAAAACACGATACTCCTGTTGTGGTCTACCACCAGGAATTTTTATCCATTTATAAATCTCACCAACACAGTGAAATTATTTTCACTGATGGATCTAAACTGGACAATGGCGTTGGGTGTGCGTTTTATGCATCTGGTTGTACCTACACGTACGGATTGCCCTCAGCTTGCAGTGTTTTCACGGCAGAACTATTTGCTATTTTTAAAGCTTTGACCGTCATTCAATCTCGATCTTCGCATTATCTTTTGTGTTCGGATTCCAAAAGTGCTCTTCAGGCTCTTCAGGATGTTTTCTCTAACAACCCTTTAGTTGGGGACATTTTGTGTGCTGTACACAGGCTTCAATTGAGGGGTGTGGGGGTAACTTTCTGTTGGGTTCCTGGACATTGCGGAATACTTGGAAACACAAAAGCGGATGAAGCGGCGAAGAAAGCTACAAGTTTGGTGCCTATTACTCAACTAGTTATGGCATCTGATTATGTGTGTTTCGCGAAACATTTATTGCTCGCTGCTTGGAATGACGAGTGGCATACCGTGATTCAGAATAAGCTGAGGGATATTAAAGATACCGTCCGTCCATAGAGGTCTTCAATTCGTTCAAAACGTAGGGAGGAAGTGGTGGTTACACGCCTTCGCGTTGGCCACTCTTTTGCAACTCATGGATATTTGATGAGGCGTGAAGATCCACCAATATGCCAATATTGCGGTGATATCTTCACAATAAAACATATTTTAGTAGACTGTGTTAATGTAAGCAATATTCGTGACCTTTTTAATTTAAAAGGGAGTTTGAAGGTGGTGCTAAGGGACGATGCCTCGGCCATTGACCGAGTCATCGCTTTCTTGCACCACTTGAAAATATTTTTTAAAATTTAATACATAAATAAATATAATTTTTTTTTTATACATATAATTCTCTGTTTCTTTTATTTATTTTAATTTAATTTATTTTGTGTTCTTGTTATTGTTATTGAGATTTATTTATTGATAAATTGTTACCTATTATTGTTTTACATATTGTTATTATTTATTTACTGTTATATTGTTTTTTGTTGTAATGTTGTTATTTAATATTGTTATAGATTTATTGTTGTTTTTTGTTATTTATTGTTGTTGTTTTTTTGTTTTGGAATTTTTGTTGTATTTAAATTTATTTGGTTTTATTTAAAATATTCGTTGTACCGTTTAGATTTAGTTTGGCGATGATAACCACAAATGGTTTTTTCGCCAGGAAAAAAAAAAAAAAAAAAAAAATAATAATAAAGCTTTGACCGTCATTCAATCTCGATCCTCGCATTATCTTTTGTGTTCGGATTCCAAAAGTGCTCTTCAGGCTCTTCAGGATGTTTTCCCTAGCAACCCTTTAGTTGGGGACATTTTGTGTGCTGTACACAGGCTTCAATTGAGGGGTGTGGGGGTAACTTTCTGTTGGGTTCCTGGACATTGCGGAATTCTTGGAAACACAAAAGCGGATGAAGCGGCGAAGAAAGCTACAAGTTTGGTGCCTATTACTCAACTAGTTATGGCATCTGATTATGTGTGTTTCGCGAAACATTTATTGCTCGCTGCTTGGAATGACGAGTGGCATACCGTGATTGAGAATAAGCTGAGGGAAATTAAAGATACCGTCCGTCCATGGAGGTCTTCAATTCGTTCAAAACGTAGGGAGGAAGTGGGGGTTACACGCCTTCGCGTTGGCCACTCTTTTGCAACTCATGGATATTTGATGAGTCGTGAAGATCCACCAATATGCCAATATTGCGGTGATATCTTCACAATAAAACATATTTTAGTAGACTGTGTTAATATAAGCAATGTTCGTGACCTTTTTAATTTAAAAGGGAGCTTGAAGGTGGTGCTAAGGGACGATGCCTCGGCCATTGACCGAGTCATCACTCATCATCATAAAAATATTACATACATAATAATAGCATCAATAAACAAAAGTGAATTCTATTAAAAAAAAAAAACATTAAAATTAACATGATTTGCTGAATTTCTCCAGGAATTAGCATTTTGAATGGAAATCCTTGTAGTAGTTATTACTTTTGTTATAGCAGAGAACACCCCCACACTTGTCACATTTAGTCTGTGAATACCTTTTACAACCCGGCATTTTACATTTATTCCGGTTTGTCCACACCTTCCAGTGGCCTATGTTATCAGTTCTCATGTTTTTTGCTGGGACATGTTGTTGTCCCTCTCCGTTTTTTAGCCTGAAGTTGTTGCTCTACATTGATGCTGCCAGGACGACCACGCTTTGGTGTTATGCAGCTTCCGAAATGACAAGGCGTATCTGCTAATTCACTTCGAAAGATAGGCATTGTCATTAATTGTTTTTTCTTTACAACTTTTACTATGTTCACTCTTTCATGGAGAAGCCATGCATTCATCACCGCCACATCTATCATGTGATATACTAGTCTTAAATATCACTTTCGACCTCTGACGCGTATATGACATCGTCCCACATAGGCATCCATATTGTCAACTCCACCCATACAGGCATTGTATTCTTTGACAATGTTTGGTCAAGGAATTTCAATACTTTTCTTTAATTTTTTATCATACCTTTCAATTTTTCCTACCGGCTGAACTCCCACATAAGTTGAAAGTAAAGTTATTACGTTATTGTCTTTCCAAACGGTAGCTGATAAATCGATTCCATCATTAGTGGTCAAATGTTCCTCGAGGGATGTTTGTCTTCATAAGATGTTTCTTATTAGGTAACCTACAATTTCTCAGCCTGTTTTGTTGCAAAGTCCCTAAGCAGTAAATCCCTCTTTTTGCTAAGTATGTAAAAAGTGGAACTGAAGTATAATAATTATCACAGTAAATAATGTGGTTCATTCTGTCAGGTAAGATACGAACTAGACCCGCAGGGGGTGTGTGGACTAGCCGCACCTACGAGGGATTTGGCGTCCCTCGTGGTACCCTAGCCTAACACTACAACACTCACAAAGCACACACACACACACACACGTACGCACGCACACACACACACGCTCGCACGCACTCACGCACGCACGCACACACACACACACACACACAGGTCAGAACCGTTGCGCGTTGGGAGTGCTGAAAGGTCCAGAGCTTGACTAACTCTGGTCTGGGACGCTGCTGTGAGCTTGCCTGTCGATGATCAGGATCAATTCCGTCTGCAAAATCTAAATATCTTGCTTGCAAAAAATCACTTCAAACGTACAGTCACCGGTCACTGTTCCCTGTTTGTAGACTATTTTTGTATATATATAAGGCTGCTAGAAGTATGGCAACAGCGGAAAGATCCTTACAATTAGTGATTAATAAATTGCAAGAATGGACCAAATCTACGGGCTTCAAGTTTTCGGCTTCGAAGACCCAGTGTATAGCATTTAGTCGTCGCAGGAACCTATTCTTTATCTTGTGCTCTATACACAGGCTGCAATTGCGAGGTGTCGAGGTGTCATTTTTCTGGGTGCCTGGTCACTGTGGAATATTCGGAAATACTAAAGCAGATGAAGGTGCAAAATTAGCTACAGGTATGTTGCCATCGACACAACGTGTGATGGCATCAGATTTTGTATGCAAAGTTAAAACTACACTATTCTCGGTTTGGAATGAAGAATGGCAAAATGTAAATAGAAACAAGCTGAGGGACATCAAAAATACCGTCCGACCATGGAGGACATCTGTTCGTTCGAATCGTATGGAGGAAGTGGTGGTAACTCGACATCGCATCGGCCACTCTTTGTTAACGCATGGATGGTTGATGCGACATGAGGATCCACCACTATGTCCGTTTTGTAGAAATCATATTACAATCAAGCATATCCTGCTTGATTGTGATAAGTTAACAAATTTGTTTATACGTTACGATCTTCGAAGTAGTTTAAAGGTGGTTTTAAGGGACGATGTCAGGGCTAACGACCGTGTCATCGCTTTCTTACGCCACCTGAATCTATTTAATAATATTTAAATTATGTATAATTTTAGTTTCTTTCGTTTAGTTACAATTAGTATTAAACATTTATTTTATTTTATTTTGTTTAGTTTGTTAGTTTTATTTTGAAATAATTATTTAAAATAACTTTAGTTAGGCGATGATAACCTTGATAGGTTTTTCGCCTAGAAAAAAGGAAAAAAATGCTCCAAGCCAGAGGTATGCGGACAGTGCTGATCTGAAGGCCATGTAGAGAAGCTTTGCACAAGTACTCCAAAATGCCCAAACTGTGCTGGTGATCACCCTGCTCGCTCCTTTAACTGCCCAAAGTTTAAGGAGGAGAAACCGATCCTCAGCATAATGGGAAAAAAAGGAAAGGATAAAACATCTTTCAACGAAGCAAAAAAGTTCAAGTCAACTCAACCTAGACTTGAAACAAAATCTTATGGCTCAGCTACCACCACTGAAAAGTCGTGTTCCAACTGTGTTGAGCTAAATCAAAAAATTGAACTTCTCACTCAGCAAGTTAATCAGTTATTAGCATTAGTGACTAAAAATTTGGTTTCCAATTCAAAGTCTAATGTTGAATGTGCGGAAAAATCTCCATTGCCAGTTACCTCTGCGAAAATTAAAAGAAATAAAACTATTAGAGACAAGTGATAAAAACGTAAAAACTACTCCTAATACGAGTAATAAAAATAATAACAAAGCTGCACCTGTGAAAGTAGGTGCAAAATCACAAGCGACTCAAAAGAGGACCATTTCAAACTCCTCTTCTGAGTCAAAAACCTCTTCAGATTCCACCACTACAATAGTGGTGATGGAATCTGATGACTCTCTGCCTGGAACGTCCAACATTCCAGGCCAGCGAATTTGCAATGACAGCAGTGTGAGCCAGGTGAATCCATTCCACTAAAATACGATGTCCACACCTAAACAATCCGCGATTCAGTGGAACATTAACTGTGTTTTTGCAGATTCAACAAACTCACCAACACACTGTGACTATATTCACAGACGGTTCAAAACTGGACAATGGGATAGGTTATGCATTTTATATGGAAGGACAAACTTTCACTTACGGATTGCCCTCAGCCTGTAGCGTTTTTACTGCAGAACTTTATGCAATTTTCCAAGCTTTAATATCAATTCCGTCTGCAAAATCTAAATATCTTGTGTGTTGTGATACCAAAAGTGCTCTCCAGGCTATTCAGGAAATGTACACTAAGAACCCTTTAGTTGGAGACATCTTGTGCTTTATACACAGGCTCCAATTACGAGGTGTCGAGGTGTCATTTCCCTGGGTGCCTGGTAACTGTGGAATATTCGGAAACACTAAAGCAGATGAAGGTGCAAAATTAGCTACAGGTATGTTGCCATCGACACAACGTGTGATGGCATCAGATTTTGTATGCAAAGTTAAATCTACACTATTCTCTGTTTGGAACGAAGAATGGCAAAATGTAAATAGAAACAAGCTGAGGGACATCAAAAATACCGTCCGACCATGGAGGACATCTGTTCGTTCGAATCGTATGGAGGAAGTGGTGGTTACTCGACTTCGCATCGGCCACTCTTTGTAAACGCATGGATGGTTGATGCGACATGAGGATCCACCACTATGTCCGTTTTGTAGAAATAATATTACAATCAAGCATATCCTGCTTGATTGTAATGAAATGACAAATTTGTATATACGTACGATCTTCGAGGTAGTTTAAAGGTGGTTTTAAGAGACGATGTCACGGCTATCGACCGTGTCCTCGCTTTCTTATGCCACCTTAATCTTTTTAACAATATTTAAATATTTTATAATTTTAGGGTCTTTAATTTTAGATAATTATAATCACAATTAGTTTTAAATATTTATTTTGTTTTATTTTGATTAGTTTTATGTAATATTTATTTTAAAAACTTATTATTTAAAATAACTTTAGTTAGGCGATGATAACCTTGATAGGGTTTTCGCCTGGAAAAAAAAACAAAAACAATCCTCACCCTGTTGTGTTCGACATCCCCGTTGGATCCTAAAAAAGCTAACTGGGAACAATTTTCACAAGATCTAAAATCACTGGACGTGGATTATTTGGCTCCCATTTAAGACATTGTCAATTCATTTACAAAAACCGTTTTGAATGCCGCCGGAAAGGCAATTCCGAAAACCTCATCTAAACCACGACGACCACCTGTTCCGTGGTGGAATGATGAGTGCACTGTGATCCTTCGTCAACGGAGAAAAGCTCTGAACCAGTTCAAGAGACATCCTACGAGTGAAAACCTGGAAAAATATAAAATCTTCCGTGCGAAAACACGGAGAATATTTAGGCAAAGGAAACGAGAATCATGGTACATTGGCACAATTTCAAGAACTACAGCTCCATCCACAGTATGGAAGAAATTACGATCAGTCTGTGGCATTTCCGTTCCGATGCCATTAATTTCATTAAGGCATTCGGATGGTGTTTTGACCACGGACTGTGAGGAAATTGCCATGTGCTAGCGTTATCGTTCTCAAAACATTCTTCATCTTCTGCATACAGGGACTAGTACTCCTTCGGATATACAACCGTATATTCGAGGAGCACGGTTTTCCCGATGCATGGTTAGAAGCGACAATAATTCCTCTTCTAAAACAAGGAAAGGACAAAACTAATCCCAGTAGTTACCGACCCATCTCTCTGACCAGCTGCTTATGCAAACTACTGGAGAAGATGGTCAACCGTCGTCTTGTCTGGTATCTAGAAACAAACAAACTTCTTTCTAACGTTCAGTGTGGTTCCAGACAAGGACGTTCATCAGTTGACCAATTGGTTTTGTTGGAGTCAGCTATACAGAATGCCTTCATCTTACGACAAACACTGGTAGCTGTTTTCTTCGACCTCGAGAAGGCATATGACATGGCATGGAGAAGAGGAATTTTGAACGTATTGAAATCATGGGGTATAGAAGGTAACATTCTTGCTTTTATAAAAAATTATTTGGATAACAGGACTTTCCGTGTACGTCTAGGAGGCTTGTATTCTGATCGTTGCGAACTAGAGAATGGTGTACCACAGGGTGGCGTTTTGAGTGTGACGCTGTTTGCTGTTGCCATTAACAGCGTCACTTCTAACGTACAGTCACCGGTCCACTGTTCCCTGTTTGTAGACGATTTTTGTATATATATATGGCTGCTAGAAGTATGGCAACAGCGGAAAGATCCTTACAATTAGTCATTAATAAATTGCAAGAATGGACCAAATCTACGGGCTTCAAGTTTTCGGCTTCGCAGACCCAGTGCATAGCATTTAGTCGTCGCAGGCAACACCAGGAACCTATTCTTTATCTTGATGGTACGCGGCTTCAAACCGCGGATAATGTGAGATTTTTGGGTCTTTTATTGGATAAAAATCCGCATGTGCGTGATTTGAGGACCCGGTGCAGCAAGATATTGGATATGTTGAGAGTTCTAAGCGGTACAAATTGGGGAGCAGACAGAACCTGTATGCTCCGTTTCTATCGCGCAGTTTTTAAGATCGCGCATAGATTACGGCTTTATAGCCTATTCATCTGCTCGATGTACGTATGCAATGTTAAAACTATACTATTCTCTGTGTGGAATGATGAATGGCAAAATGTACATAGAAACAAGCTGAGGGACATTAAAAATACCGTCCGACCATGGTGGACATCTGTTCGTTCGAATCGTAGGGAGGAAGTGGTGGTTACTCGACTTCGCATCGGCCACTCCTTGTTAACGCTTGGATGGTTGATGCGACATGAGGATCCACCACTATGTCCGTTTTGTAGAAATAATATTACAATCAAGCATATCTTGCTTAATTGTAATGAGTTGACAAATTTGTATATACGTTACGATCTTCGAGGTGGTTTCAAGAGACGTCACGGCTATCGACCTTGTCCTCGCTTTCTTACGCCACCTTAATCTATTTAATAATATTTATATTTTGTATAATTTTAGGTTCTTTAGTTTCAGATAATTACAATTAGTTTTAAACATTTATTTTGATTAGTTTTATGTAATATTTTTTTAACTTTAGTTAGGCGATGATAACATCAATAAGTTTTTCGCCTGGAAAAAAAATACTTTTACAAAGTACGCTGTAACGGTTGAGGTTACTTGTGAAATGAAAATATACTTTTACTCATTTGAAATACATAAATAATCGCTTCTGACTTCTTCTTTAGCTCGTTAATAAAATTTGGTACCGGCCTTGACATCTTAAAATTTGGAATACTGGAAGCTTACAAATTTCTAAATTATGTCCGAAAATGCCATTACGTCTGTTCTGTTCAAAAACCTCTGGATGAGTGGGCCTTCTGAAGGGGCACGCCAACGGAAATCCCACCCTTGGTTATTATTTTGAATATTCTGTATGTTCCATCAGATCAGGCGATATCGGACCATGCTTACGTCACATCGGGTGATGTCAGTTTTTTAAGTTAAGCTACCAACTCGTACGATATTTTACATTTTTACCCGCTAGGGGTGCTACTATCTATGCTAGCTTCACAATGAGCACGAATAAAACAAAAATTTTCTTTTATATTGGGAAGATATAATTATTAAATAAAAATTAACTATATAAATGAATTTATATGGAACACCTTATTTTTAAGAGTGTTACATTTTCTCTTGTCGACTTGAAAAGAAAATTTTTGTTCGACATTACATCTTATTTCTACTTCAACAGTTTATACATGAGTGTGTGCAGTCCCCTTTTACAATTGAAGAAAATTTTATACGTACTATATAGAGCACTAACGTACTATAGTAAAAGTGTAAACAATCTATTCAATAACGGATGTTTTTGTTTACCTACATTCTCCACTATGGAATGTTCGCTCTTCCCCCTAAGGAAGTACATCCGCTTCTCACGTAAGCTCTCACGGGCCTACCGTTGACTAACCATATTTACAATATTATTTTGCAAACTCGTTTTATACACTTCACAAACCTTGAATTTCAGGTCCATATCTTTAAACTAATATTCTTAGGTTTCGTTAGCACTTCATTGTTTTAACAACCTTATGTTATTATATTACAACTTTGTACGGCGTATGTTTTGAATTTGTAAACTTTTGAAATTTTAAGTCCCATACCTTAAATTTCATTCTTCACTCTAACCTTACCTTTAACTTACATCTTTTACATTGCTGAACATTTGTAAATCTTGAAATTTTATGTCCCATACCTTAAATTTCATTCTTCACTCTAACCTTACCTTTAACTTACATCTTTTACATTTCTGAACATTTGTAAATCTTGAAATTTTAAGTCCCATACCTTAAAATTCTTTTTCCTTTTTTTTACATTTGCACAAAGGATAATCAATAGTAACCCTTGCTTGTAAACGCATACTCAAGTGGTATATTTAGATTGTACACAATTTAGTTAGTCTGTAGTGTAAAGTCTGGATTGGAATCGTGTTGTGTTAAATGTAATAGAAGCTATAAGTCAGTCAGCCTCGTGTATTTGTGTGGGCTATATACCATGCAGGCATGACATATATATTGTTGTCGTGTTGTGTATGCAATTGCGTATAATCGTATATACCTTTACTTGTATACCCTATGAAATTTTCCTACCCCTTTCCTTTTTATAAGGAATTTATCTTTCAGTACGTCCCTGTTTCAATTTTAATATACTTATATGAGCTCTTCTTATATTATTGAGGTTATTACTTTGTTGGATCAGTACAGACACAGGACTAAAAAAATACAATATTTTATACGGACCTTCATATTTCATAGCCAATTTACTTTGAAAATTATCAACCTTTTTTCGATAAATAATGGCATCTAACATAAACCTCATCCCCTATTTTAAACGGATGTTTGTTTTTCTCTTTAACATATTTTCCGTATCTTTCGTTGCGTTTTGAAGATTTTTTTAAATTTTCAACTGCTCTACTAATCTTTTCTATCCATTCCCCCTTCGAACACTTGTTCTCTATTATATCATTTAAGCCCCACATGTTGCTTAAAGGATCATTCGGTTTATAGTTAAACAGTAATTCAAAGGCGGAATATCCAGTAGATTCATTTAGAGCAGAATTTAAACTCCTCTGCAAAAGGCTTATTCCTTCGTCCCAAGATTTTTGTTTGTTATGGAAGTATGCTCTTAACATGTTTTTAACGTTTTTAATATATCGCTCAGCGCGATTTTCACAAGGCATATAGGGGATAATTTTTGTATGTTTGATACCATTATTGAACATAAAATTTTTAAATTCTGTTGATTTAAAGCACGGACCTTGATCAGAAACAACACATTGTGGTACTCCGAAATTAGCAAAAATAATATCCTGCATTTTTTTGATGACATTTACAGAGGTAGCTCTTCTTAACGGTATAACAAAACAAAATTTTGATAAATCGTCCACACAGATTAACACATAATTATTACCCTTTTTACTACGAACGAGAGGCCCCAAAATATCAATATACAATTTTCCCATCGGTTTATTGGCGGTCTTGCTTATTAATGGTCCATAATACACTCTCGGAGCTTGTTTGGATTTAATACAAATTTCACAGTTTTTCACTTTTTCCAAAATAATGTTCTTTAAATTAGGTCTATAAAAATATTCATTTATTTTTGCGAATGTTCTCACTTGACTTAAATGGCCTCCCATCATAGAGTTATGATAATATTGGAATAATATATCTATTAACAATTTTGGTAAATAAATCTGTGCTTTGGATTTCTTCTTAATTTTAAACATTAAAACTCCTTTGTTCAAATAAAAATTTTTTATTATTAGTTCCGTTTTGTACACTTTGAATTATCGTATTAACTTCTGGATCATTTCTTTGGTGTTCCATTATATCTATAAAACTTAAGGGTATTTGAGATATTACATTTACATTTAACAATTTATTATTGACCCATCTATTTTTTTACTTATTTTGTTAATGTTAAGAATTTCATCTTTTGATTCTACTTCTATTATTTCAATTTCTATGTCACTACATTCGGTATGAATTCTACTTAAGGCATCAGCTACAGGGTTGTCCCTACCCTTTACATGGAATATTTTGAAAGGTAAACTTAATATGCGCTCAAGCCAACGCCCAATTTTTCCTAGGTTTCTGAAGTGACTTAAAGACCATGACAGCGCTTGATTGTCAGTTATTAAATAAAATGGCATTACTTCTAAATATTTGTAAAATTTTTCGATACTTAACACTATCGCTAAAGTTTCCTTTTCATACACTGATAAGTTGCGTTCAGAATCTGTAAATTTTTTTAGAATAAAATGCTATAGGTTTATGTTTATCGTTATTATCTTTTTGCATCAAACATGAACCTATACCATGTTCACTGGCGTCTGTCATTAATTAAAATTGTTTATCATCTAAAGGAACCTCGTCAACAAAATTGTTTTGCAATGATCCAATTTTAGACCTTATCCTATTTGCAGATCCTCCAGCATTAAATTCAAACACAACTCTGGTTGATAATCTGGCAACTTCTCTCAGGGTTTCTATGGTTAATAGCTCAGCTCCGGCATCACCCATATTTCTGACTCCATTGATAAAGGTATCACTCAAATTACTCTTGAATTAAGATAAAACCTTTGAAATTCTCAAAGTACTTCAATTCAGTAAATCGCTGATCCTTTTCATTATGCATAGCTATCCAATCCATTGCTAAAGCACCTAGGACAAATAACTTCTTTTTAGTTGCAAGAAATTCTGCATGTTGATATTGAAATCCAACACCCAACAAATGTCGGTAAGGAGTAAGTGGATTTAAAGCATTAAAAACTATTTTAGCTACTAAAGGAGATGTGGGAACACTTTGAATAGGGTCATCAAATTCAGTATTTGCAACCTTCCTATGTATGAACCTATGTAACATTGCATAAAATTTTATTTTAGTAAGATCATTTGCCAAGATATTTGTGCTAACTAAATCGAAATTCATTATAAACCCAACAACATTCACAAACTTTTTGCCTCTAGATCTAGCTTCTTTAATTCCATCACTAACAATTTTGCCTTTTTGCAAAAGAGAATAAAATACTTCTCTGCGATTATTAAATAACTCTAATAATGGTCGACTATTAATTGTAGTGATAGCATTAATATCTATAGGACTTCCACCAACTGTTTCTCCTATGTTTATAGCAAACACATCTTTATCTTGAACTAAGCTAGTAGACTGGCTCATCCTTTGTCTTTTATCTATTTTAAGAAATCTTTTAAGTCGTCTGACATTTTACGTTCTAATTCAAATTTCAACAAGCATTTACATCTTAATCTTAAATGTACTAGTTTTGTTTCAGCTCTTAAAACATCAATAGCTCTAGGGTCGGTTTTTAAATTATTACACATTTCTACTAAGTCCTTAAATTTTCAATTAACAAAACCTCGCTAGGCACATCCATTTTACCAATTAAATTATTAGGGTCCGCTTTATAACTAGAATCTTTGGCTATTTTTCTCAAGGTCTTTCTTATTTCGACGACACATTTAGCAGCGTCTACAGGCGGATGGACAGCTGTTGACTTGTCATTGTGCAGCCCTGCTCTGGCTACAAGGTTAACATGGTCAGCATTGCCTGATCTTTACAGTAGCGATCATACTCCCATTGAGATCTCTTTGTATGACTCCTCACCCTGTTGGGATCGACATCCCCGTTGGATCTTGAAAAAAGCCAACTGGGAACAATTCTTACAAGATCTAGAATCACTGGAAGTGGAAGACCTGGCTCCAATCAATGACATCGTAAATTATTTTATATCGTAAAACTCTTTTGAATGCCGCCGAAAAGTCAATACCGAAAACCTCATTAAAACCACGGCGACCACCTGTTCCGTGGTGTAATGATGATTGCTCTGTAATCCTTCGTTTACGACGAAAAGCTTTGAACCAGTTCAAAAGAAATCCAACGAATGAGAATCTGGAAAATATAAAATCTTCCGTGCGAAAGCACGGAGAATATTTAGGCAAAGTAAACGAAAATCATGGTCTCAGTACATTGGCACTATTACAAGAACTACAGCTCCATCTACAGTATGGAAGAAATTACGATCCGTCTGTGGCATTTCCGTTTCGATGCCATTAATTTCATTAAGGCATCCGGATGGAGTTATGACCACGGACATTGAGGAAATTGCCAATGTGCTAGTCTTATCGTTCTCAAAATATTCTTGATCTTCTGCATACAAGGACGCTTTCCAGGACATATATTGCATTCATTTTATCCTATATTAGCACCGGGTTTTAAAATAGTTGAAAAACCTCATAATCTTGTTTATTTACCTTTAAATGTTACTCATATTTCAGACATTAATTTAAACGTATTGGATCAAGACGGAGATTTTGTAGATTTTAGAGGAGAGACTATTACTTCAAGACTTCAATAAAAGAGCGCTAAAGGAAACTAGTATATCTACTACACATGGGTTTAACTTTTAAATCAATCTTTAGTAACGAAAACGTTAATAGTTGTCAGTCTGTTCAAAAGTTAACTAACGAGAACATACGTTTTCTAGAACAAATTGGTTTCACTGTTAATAAAAATGGATATTCTGAACATAAAGAATGGACCTATATTCGACGAGACAATATGGGAGAAGGAGTATCATTCTCACAACCCCTACGCTTCATCGAGATTAGGAAATAACGACGAAATACGCATTCCTATACAACATCAAGACGCGTACACTTTACCGTGTGAAAGTTATATATACGTCGAAGGGATTGTTACGAAAAAAGATGGAACACTGGGAACCACAGTTCCATTTATCAATAACCCAATGGCATTTTTGTTTGAAGAAATAAGATACGAGATTTCAGGAATAACTGTAGATTCTACGAAACGTGTTGGTGTGACTAGCACTTTAAAGACGCTTATTTCTCAACCACCACATGAAATAAACAAATTGCGAACATCGGTTTGGGTGTTTCCAGTATCTACAACTATCACACCAAATAAAGAAGGATATTTTGAATTGTCTATACCGCTCCGTTTACTATTAGGGTTTGCAGAAGACTATGGGAAACTAATTATAACTTGTAAACAAGAATTATTCTTGCTTCGGTCTTCAACGAATAATGACGCGATTATAGCCCCCCCCATCCACTAGAGAAGTAAATATGGATTGGAAATTGAACATAAACAAAATAACGTGGAGGGTACGTACGACTTGCCGACGAACACCGGCTTTCACTGTTGAAACAATTAGAGTCGGATAGAGACATCGTTTTACCTTTTAGGAACTGGGAAATGCATCAGTATCCTATCTTACCTTCAACTCAACGACAGTCTTGGAATATCAAAACCTCCACTCAATTAGAAAAGCCTAGATATATCATATTTGCATTGCAGACAAACAAAAGGAATAATATAACAGCCAACGCCGGGACGTTTGACCACTGTAAACTTACTAATATTAAACTTTATTTAAATTCTCAGTTTTCCCCTACGATAATTTAAATGTATCGTTTTCAAAGAACAGATATGGCATACTTTACGATATGTACACTAGATTTCAGTCATCATACTATGGCAGGTCAGACACGCCTTTAATATCGCCTGACACGTTTAAAGAGCACGCGCCTATTGTTGTCATAGATTGTTCAAAGCAGAACGAATCCGTAAAGTCTTCCACTGTAGATATACGGTTGGAATTTGAAACTGAAGAGAATATTCCAGATAATACTTCAGCTTACTGTTTAATACTGCATGATACTGTTGTTACGTACACTCCGTTAACAGGGGTGGTCAGAATGGTTGTGTAGGATATGTATCGATTAAAAAAGGAGTGGGGGATAAAAACACACTTCCCTGCACCATTTTCCGACTATATAAGGACTGACGATTTCGGTTAGTGCTCATTTATAAGCTGTTCCGCTACCTCAACTTTGCTACAGTGTAATAGCGAAATGTCACTTTCACAAGAAGGTAATGAAGATATGAAACTAAATACTGAAAATGAAAATACGTCTTCTAACATTGCATCATATGGAACTTCTGAAGTACCGATGGAAACAGATGGAGCTACAGATGATTCTGAAAATATCATAAAAAATTCAGAAGATGTTTGCGGCATTTATGAACATATGTATAATCCTATGACGAGATCAGTGACTTTTACAACAAAAAGAAACGAAGGAGAACTGATTGAAATTTTAACTGGTATATTTTTACGTATATTTTATCCACTTACAGCATGCATGGGCAAAAATATTACAGTTGGAATATTTGAAGTTTTGGGATATACACCAGGTGTTTTGTTGAACCACTATGACAAACATATATTATTTAATATATCTTCCTGGGCACATTTTCTTCATAATATTAGCAGTTTTGAACAACATATAGTAGGCAAACACAGCTGTAAGAAGACAAAGCTAATCAGATTAGAGAATCTGACATCGAAGTGGATAGTCTTAAAATTTATGGAAAACAGTATATACGAACAGACCTTTATAAAGGAATATTTAATGAGTGCAGTTCAACAGGATAAGACAGTGTCATACGTACAACCTGATTCTACGATTATTAACCGACTCGCTCAAGAAATATCTTCATACAGGTATATAAACACACTCAAAGCTCTACCTGATTATGACACAAAACAACCTTGTGCTTCTGACTACGCACAAAATTAAAAACAGGCAAAATTTAAATAAGCAAACAACTACAGAAGTTGAAATTGAGAATAGTGGTGTGTAGGCCTAAAGGGGAGGTGACCACTTAAAAAAATCACCAACGCGCCTAGAACCATACAGCCTAACTATAAATGTTTACTGTGGTGGGGAAAATGGTTCATTGACAAACAAAGAATTAAAAGACGAAATGTCTCGTACAACTCGTTTCAGCAGTTTCACGGATATATACGAACTTTCTGATGAAGAAGAAAATAGGAGAAACAACCATTACTTAGATCACATACGATTCAAAAGTAGGATTTTTCAAGCTGAAGTTATATTAAGACCAATTTTAGAGAAACACTTATTAAAAGCTACAGAGATGGCTGAAACATTACAGAAAAAAAATGAACGAAGCGTGAAAGAATGTGTTGTCGAGTTTCAAGCTTTTCGAGGAAATTACAAATAATTATTTAAAATAAAATTTTAGTTAGGCGATGATAACCTCGATAGGTTTTTCGCCTGGAAAAAAAAAAAAAAAAAAAAAAAAAAAAAAAAAAAAAAAATCGAGGAAATTACGATGAATTTTTGATCAAGGAGTTGATTATACATGATATTTCATCTCTAGAGACAGATTACTTTCTATTCAAACCCCCTTACGATTTCAATCACCTAAACCAAAAGTCGGCTAGAACCAACAATTGGTTAAGTAAACGATATCATTTCATTAAGTGGTCTGAAGGTTTCACTACTTTCAATGATTTTTTCACTATTATTAAACAGTATACTAAAACCTATGATATATATACTTACGGTTCTGAAAAGACTAAATGGATAGATACATACACTACAGCCAAAGTTATAGACTATCACATAATATCTGCACCGTTGTTAAAGATCACCGACATCAAAACGGAAATTGTGCTCTACGTAATGCGCTAAATCTAAGCGTTTGTTTAAGAGCTAGAAACGTAGACGTGGAAAAGGATAAGAGGGGGTAGGCGCTCGTCAATTCTAAAAAAAAAATGAACTTAAAAACCTTCAAAATTTCATCATAAACGAAAATAACATCTATAGCAATATCAGTTATAAGGTTCAATATATTTCCGTACATAAGTAACTTTTAGAAAAGTGAATTTTTTTTAACAAAAAAAGACTCTCCGAAAATCGACATATCCTTCTGCATCTTCAACTTACAACAAAGTCAATAAATGCACTTTTAAAAAGTGCATTAATGACAAATATGCGATTTTGTATGAGCTGGAAAATTGTAGAGGGGGGAAATAGAGAGGGTGGTGAGGGGGTAGTATGGGGAGGGGGGATAAAACAAGGGGGGATAGGATCTATAAATTAAACTGCAAGAAGTCCTAATCATCACTAACACCGCAAACTTCAAAATAGAAACATCGTGATGGCAGATAATCAAGAACAATCCCTTGTAGAAAAATTCAACCAGAGATCAAAAGCTAAAACAATTGTAACGAAAAAATGTTCAGATTTAAAGCCGTTAAAAAATTATGCTGTGTACTACTTTTGTAAAAAAAAACGGTAAATGGAAGTGCTGTGATTCCAGTACTTGGAGACTTTCCTTACAAAGAAGAAAATGTTTCGAAACTGCAAGTATTGTTACCGAAGAGGTTTGTTTTTTTATTAATGAATGAAGGCTTAGATTCAATACGTCCTGGGCAGTACTTCATTGTTTCTCATGGACCTTCAGGAGAGAAATCAACTGAACTAAAACTGCATTTGTCTAATGAATAATAGTTATAGAAAGTGATTTTAATTCATATGTAACAATATATATTTATTGTTATAGTTGTAAAAGTAGATTTGAAAACAGCCTTTTTTTAAAGTGATTTTAATTTATATGTAGCAATATATTCCTTGTTATAGTTGTAAAAGTAGTTTTGAAAACAGCCTTTTTTTAAAAACTCATTTGTTTGACCTTGAATGTAATTCATGTTCACCCCCACCCCTACAGTTAACTTTAAAGAGGAGCGTATATAAACTGCAAGAGCAATCAAAAAGATACCATTTATCCTTCAGATCGACTAGCGATGAACATTGTACAAGTTAGAAAATTGCATTGCCCACAATACGTAACCATTGAGTTCAGAATAAAAACCTTTGATAACGGACCACCTTTGTTGAGGGAGAAAAAAGAAGAGTTGAGTGCTGCTGGCTTGTTCTATATAAATCATTCTGACCATACTCTTTGTTACTGCTGCGGAGGCGGCCTTAAGGACTGGATGGACAAAGATGACCCATGGATTGAACACGCAACATGGCATGGTACATGTTCATTCGTATTACTAGTAACAGGCAAGGCATTCGTTGATAGGATCAGAGAAAAGGCTGAAGTTACTAAGAAGACCACCAAGCTGCCTTCATTGACACCAGATATACTTCCTGCAGAATGTAAAATCTGTAGAGTAGAAGAAGTTCAAGTGGTCTACTTACCCTGCAGACACGTTATTGCTTGTGCGTTTTGTGGATTAGCTTGCAAAACTTGTGTATGTAGAGAGACTGTACAATCTGTGAAGGAATTTATCTTTCTTAACATTTGTAATAAGTTTTTTTTGTCTAACCGCATTATTTCTTTTTAATAATACAATTAATATAACTTATGATTTAAAAAAATATATTATGTCTTTTAGAAAAAATGTAAGTATTTGATTAGTTGTGAGCGGTACTGTAGAACCGCATTTATTTTTTAAAACGACATTTGTTTGACCTTGAAAAAAGTGTAAAATGCTATTTTCTAAATAATAAATATATGTTACAACTTTATGTGTGTTTTATATTTCCCCTTACATTCCACAGACGGGATTCATTACTGTAGAACCGCAATATCTGTTTAGTGATATAATTATCATAACTTGTAATTTAACGAACAGTTATGTGTTGCAGAAAAATGTAACTTTTACAATAGTTGTGAGCGGTACTGTAAAAACGCATTTATTTTTTAAAACGCCATTTGTTTGACCTTGAAAAAATGTAAATGGTCTTTTCATAATAATAAATATATGTCTTACGAGTCCTTAGTTGATAAATAACGAAAAAATTGATTCATGCACATTTTGAAGATATGAATTTAAAAAGACAATCTTTATAAAGTACGTTTACTTCCAGACACTCTTCTAAGCTAACATTAGTATAGGAAAGGTAACCCCCCACCACTAAAGTATTTATTATTATACCTCCCACCAAATATTAATTTATAAATATGAGTACTTGAAGCTAAGTAGTCATTTGTTAACAGTCAGCTGAGAAGGTAACATGTGTGTTGATGAACGCTCGTTAATAATGGAAACAATGAAAAATATTAATAAAGATTAACGTATCATCGAAAAGTGACTTTTTTATAAGTGCATTTTATAGTTCCAAAACAATCATATCCTGAATATCATATTAACTCCAATACCTATAAATACACTTTTCTTAAAGTGCATTTAATAATAAATACACTTTTCAATAAAGTGCTTTTAATATTCCATTAAACATCCTTCATTAAATACACTCAGATCCAAATACTACTTTTACTATAAAAACTTAAACGCACTTTTAACTCAACTACCTCCCCTCACCCCCTCATGACGTCACACACTCACACAACTACCACCATTTTCACGTCACCACACCTACGCACCCGCAATCACACACAATTTTACATTTTTAAATTTTAGCGGCCCCAATTTAATACTACTCAGATGAAGGTGCAAAATTAGCTACAGGTGTGATGGCATCAGATTTTGTATGCAAAGTTAAATCTACACTATTCTCTGTTTGGAACGAAGAATGGCAAAATGTAAATAGAAACAAGCTGAGGGACATCAAAAATACCGTCCGACCATGGAGGACATTTAATCGTTCGAATCGTAGGGAGGAAGTGGTGGTTACTCGACTTCGCATCGGCCACTCTTTGTTAACGCATGGATGGTTGATGCGACATGAGGATCCACCACTATGTCCGTTTTGTAGAAATAATATTACAATCAAGCATATGCTGCTTGATTGTGATAAGTTGGAAAATTTGTATATACGTTACGATCTTCGAGGTAGTTTAATGGTGGTTTTAAGGGACGATGTCACGGCTATCGACCGTGTCCTCGCTTTCTTACGCCACCTTAATATATTTAATAATATTTAAATTTTGTATAATTTTAGGTTCTTTAGTTTTAGATAATTACAATTAGTTTTAAACATTTATTTTGTTTTATTTTGATTAGTTACATGTCTTAAAAACTTAACTTTAGTTAGGCGATGATAACCTCAATAGGTTTTTCGCCTGGAAAAAAAAATAAATTAAAAATAAATGACTAGTCTGAAGAGGACACGCCAGGATTCTCCTGACGATAGTAAAGATTTGAGTAAAACGTTGATGGTGGCAACGTCACAGACATTGCCATCAGCAAAGTACTTAGTTGTATCTAGTGCCGAAGAAGGGAAAGATCTTTCCAAAGTTTCTCCCTTCCTGATCAACAAGGCTATTACTGCCTGTGCTGGAGGTCCTGTAGCCTCTATTAAGAAACTCAGAAACGGAACACTGTTATTTGCGACTTCCACCGACAGACAAACCCGTGCTCTATCTAAAATGACCTCTTTCTTTGACCAGGTCAAGGTATCTGTGGCTCCCCACAGATCCTTGAATTACTCAAAGGGGGTCATCACATGTAGGGATTTAATGTACCTTCCGGTTGATGAAATAAAGTCCGAACTGTCTTCTCAGTTAGTTACGGACGTTATCCCTATAACGAAAATGGACAAAGGAGAAAAAGTAGCAACAGCTTCTTTTATCGTCACTTTTGGAAAGCCGGAAATACCCGAATACTTACATGCAGGTTACCAAAGGCTCTCAGTGAGACCATACGTGGCTAACCCTAGGCGCTGCTTCAAGTGCCAGCGATTTGGGCATATCAGCTCTACGTGTTCGAAGCAGAACGTATGCGGTATACGTAGCGTTGAAGGCCATGATGACAAGGAATGTGTTAATTCTCCGAAATGCGCCAACTGTGGTGGTGACCACCCAGCGCGATCCTACAACTGCCCTACTTTTAAGGAAGAGAAAGCTATCCTAGGCATCATGGCGAAAGACAAGCTGTCGTTTCCAGACGCCAAAAAATGTATAGATCTACTCAGCCAAAGGCAGACAGTAAGACTTATGCCGCTACTCTGACCGTTTCCAAATCGTCCTGTAACAACTGTGCCGAGCTGTCGAAAAAAATTGAAGTTCTAACTGAACACTACACCACTTACAAAAACATACACACACACATACACACACCAACACAATCTATACACATTTCAACACTTACATCTTCGCTTAGGGAATTTTGACTGGTCAGAACCGTTGCGCGTTGGGAGTGCTGAAAAGTCCAGAGCGTGACAAACTCTGGTCTGGGACGCTGATGTGAGCTTGCTCTGCCGAAGACGTAAGCGCGGTTTCTGGTCTACCAGCCGCTTCGGTCCTTGGTCAGGGAGTGTCCGCGGTGCATGGGTGTCGGAGCCTGTGCACAGTATTACGAGTCCTCGACTGATGCCCATCCAGTCGAGCTAAGGAGAAAAGCTATAGGCCTCAGAGTTCTGAGGGTTGGAAATGATCTTAATGTGATCCAAGGGTGTACCCGTTCCTATAGTCTCGCCCGTAACGCTTGACACGATGGCTGGCAAAAAATATTTATGGATTCAAAAACCCCGTCAAATATGACTAGCTTAAAGAGAACACGCCAGGATTCTCCTGACGATCATATTGAAAAGGATTTGAGTAAAAAGTTGATGGTGGCAACGTCGCAGACATTGCCATCAGCAAAGTATTTAGTTGTTTCTAGTGCCGAAGAAGGGAAAGATCTTTCAAAAGTTTCTCCCTTCCTTATTAACAAGGCTATTACTGCGTGTGCTGGAGGCCCAGTAGCCTCTATCAAGAAACTCAGAAACGGAACACTGTTAGTTGCGACTTCCACCGAGAGACAAACCCGTGCTCTATCTAAAATGACCTCTTTCTTTGACCAGGTCAAGGTATCTGTGGCTCCCCACAGATCCTTGAATTACTCAAAGGGGGTCATCACATGTAGGGACTTAATGTACATTTCAGTTGATGAAATTAAGTCCGAACTGTCGTGTCAGTCAGTTACGGACGTTGTCCCTATCATGAAAATGGACAAAGGAGAAAAGGTAGCAACAGCTTCTTTTATCGTTACCTTCGGCAAACCGGAAATACCCGAATATTTACATGCAGGTTACCAAAGGCTCTCAGTGAGACCATACGTGGCTAACCCTAGGCGCTGCTTCAAGTGCCAGCGATTTGGGCATATCAGCTCTACGTGTTCGAAGCAGAACGTGTGCGGTATATGTAGCGTTGAAGGCCATGATGATAAGGATTGTGTTAATTCTCCGAAATGCGCCAACTGTGGTGGTGACCACCCAGCGCGATCCTACAATTGTCCTACCTTTAAGGAAGAGAAAGCTATCCTAGGCATCATGGCGAAAGACAAGCTGTCGTTTCCAGAGGCCAGAAAACTCTATCGATCAACTCAGCCAAAGACAGACAGTAAGACCTATGCCGCTACCCTGACCGCTTCAAAATCGTCTTGTTCCAACTGTGCTGAGCTGTCCAAGAAGATTGAAGCTCTAACTGAACAAGTGTCTCGCCTTTTGTGCTTAGTCACAAATGGTCCGTCTTTGAATTTGGAACAACCTGCAGCAACTGATAGTGTTTTGCCTCGTGTACCTATCCCTTCCACTGGGGGGATTGGAGCACGAAATAAGTCACGAAGTGAGCCTTGTGTTTCTGTGCAGAAGATATTATCAACGGGTAATAAACCTTCTGTGCAGAAGACGGAAAAATCCAAACCACGTAGACCAGTGTTACGACAGACCACATCGCCACCGTCATTACCGGGCATTAAGAAAAATGCTAACAAAGGAGGGAATGTGAAAACTACCCCTCCTAAACCCAAAACTTCCTCAGATTCCATCCCTGAACGGGTGGATATGGAATCTGAGAAATGTAAGCCTGAGACGTCTAAAAACGTCCCAGGCAAGAAAGGAGAGAGCACCAATGGGTGTCAAATAAACCCTTTGCTAAGCTAATAAATGTCTTTGCTTAGGAAGTCAGTGATACAATGGAACGTCAACGGTGTTAGGAGTCACATAGAAGAACTTAAAGTACTCGTGCGAGATGTGTACCCAATGTTTGTATGTCTACAGGAGACACATCTCCACGAATCGCATAATTTCCATTTAAGGGAGTATTCAGTTTTTAGATCGGACTTCGTTACAGAAGATCGAGCTAGAGGTGGCGTAGCCATCCTAGCCCGTGACTGTATCGATGCTGTTTCTCTAAACTTAATAACTCCTTTACAAGCAGTAGCCGTTCAAACAGCTGTCCCGTATAAAATCACTGTGTGTTGTGTCTACTTGCCACCACAAGAAAACCTGCATCACAGTGATTTAGTAAATTTGATAAGCCAGTTACCAACTCCGTTCTTATTGGTAGGGGATTTTAATGCCCACCATTCGTCTTGGGGATCTCCGACTAGGAACTCTCGAGGTGATATTGTTGAAAGTGTAAGAACGGAACTAGACTTATGTCTGCTAAATGACGGTTCTCCTACTCATTTAGCAGCATCTACTGGTGGATGGACAGCTGTTGATCTATCGATTTGCAGCCCTCAATTAGCTACTAGATGCACATGGTCGGTACTCAATGATTTGTATGGAAGCGACCATGTGCCTATTAAGATCAGTTTATGTGACTCCCAAACCTGTTATGTTCGAAATTCCAGTTGGATTTTGCGAAAAGCCAACTGGGACTCCTACTCGAATTACCTTGTATCACTTGACATGGATTATCTGACACCCATTGATGAAAATATAGAAAATTTTACAAAAGCAATTTTAAATGCCGCTGAAAAGACCATTCCGAAAACCTCTGCGCATCCACGCCGACCGCCTGTGCCGTGGTGGAACGATGAATGCACAGAAATCCTCCGTTTACGACGAAGAGCTCTTAGGAGATTTAAACGACACCCAACGAATGGAAACCTTCAGGAATATAAAATACTCCGTGCGAAAGCACGGAGGATATTTAGGCTGAGTAGAAAGAACTCTTGGGAACAGTACATTAGCACAATTAAACGAACAACTCCGTCTTCCACAGTGTGGAAGAAATTAAGATCAGTTTGTGGTACTTCCACTCCGTTGCCAGCCATTGCGCTGAAGCAACCAGATGGGAGATTAATCACAAACGGTGATGATATTGCTAATGTACTTGGAACATCTTTTTCTAACTTTTCTGCTACTACAGCCTATAATAGATTATTCCAGATTTATAAACTGAAGGAAGAAGCAATACCGTTTACTGTTGGGTCGTCTGAGGACTCTCCTTTAAACACTCCTTTCTCTATAGGGGAATTGGAGTCAGCTCTTGCGTCAACGAAGGATTCTGCACCAGGTCCTGATTCCATTGTGTACTCCATGCTAAAACATCTACCATCATCGGCGAAACTTGTCCTCCTTCGAGTATACAATCGTTTATTCGAGGAGCGCTCTTTCCCCGATGCATGGTTAGAATCGACTGTAATTCCTCTTTTGAAGCCAGGTAAGGACAAAACCAACCCCAGTAGTTACAGGCCTATAACACTTACAAGCGTCTTGTGCAAACTACTGGAGAAGATGGTCAACCGCCGTCTTGTCTGGTACCTAGAAACCAACAACCTTCTTAGCAACGAACAATGTGGTTTCAGACTAGGACGCTCATCAGTTGACCAATTGGTTTTGTTAGAATCCGCTATTCAAGATGCCTTTCTCTTGCGTCAAACGCTCGTTGCTGTTTTCTTTGACCTTGAAAAGGCATATGATATGGCATGGAAAAGAGGAATTCTGAACACTCTGAAATCATGGAGTATACAAGGGAATATCCTAGCATTCATCGCTAACTTTCTTTCAAACAGATCTTTCCGCGTTCGACTTGGAGGCACGTATTCAAACAGCTATACACAGGAGAATGGTGTACCGCAGGGCAGCGTGCTGAGCGTCACGCTATTTGCCGTTGCAATAAATAGTATCACCAGCAATATACGATCTCCGGTACACTGTTCCCTTTTTGTGGATGACTTTTGTTTATATGTGCCTGCTCGTAGTATGGCAACTGCGGAAAGATCTTTGCAGTTAGCAATATACAGGTTAGAGGAATGGTCAAAATCTACAGGTTTCAAATTCTCTGCTTCGAAGACCCAATGTGTAGCATTTAGTCGTCGTAGGCAACACCAGGAGCCGATCCTTTATCTTGACGGGGCTCAGCTTCAAACCACGGATAGTGTTCGATTTTTGGGTCTTTTATTTGATAAAAGACTCTCATGGAGTCCACATGTTCGTGATTTGAAGGTGAAATGCAGCAAGAAATTGGATATGTTAAGAGTCCTTAGTGGTACGAATTGGGGAGCAGACAGAACTAGTATGCTTCGGTTTTATCGCGCAGTCGTTAGATCGCGCATAGATTATGGTTGTCAAGTCTACTCATCTGCACGACCTACAGTTCTGAAAACTCTTGATACCATCCACCACTCTGGACTTAGACTGGCTACTGGTGCATTTAGAACTAGCCCAATCTCTAGTCTTCTTGTCGAAGCTGGGGAACCTGCCCTTTCTAGACGACGTCAGATGCTACAAATATCTTACGTTTCTGTTCTCCGAAGCAAACCCAACCACCCGGCATTTGATATAGTCTTTCATAATACGTTAAATCAAGTGTACAATACACGTCAACGTTCGACCGCTCCATTTGGCATACGAACGATAAGAATATTGGATGACCTTGAGTTGCAACTTCCAACTATGTTTGAACGACAAATGTGCTATCTACCTCCATGGAAAATAAAAACGCCCCGCTTTGATTTTTCATTGTCCAGTTATATAAAACACGATACTCCTGTTGTGGTCTACCACCAGGAATTTTCATCCATTTATAAATCTCACCAACACAGTGAAATTATTTTCACTGATGGATCTAAACTGGACAATGGCGTTGGGTGTGCGTTTTATGCATCTGGTAGTACCTACACGTACGGATTGCCCTCAGCTTGCAGTGTTTTCACGGCAGAACTATTTGCTATTTTTAAAGCTTTGACCGTCATTCAATCTCGATCTTCGCATTATCTTTTGTGTTCGGATTCCAAAAGTGCTCTTCGGGCTCTTCAGGATGTTTTCTCTAACAACCCTTTAGTTGGGGACATTTTGTGTGCTGTACACAGGCTTCAATTGAGGGGTGTGGGGGTAACTTTCTGTTGGGTTCCTGGACATTGCGGAATACTTGGAAACACAAAAGCGGATGAAGCGGCGAAGAAAGCTACAAGTTTGGTGCCTATTACTCAACTAGTTATGGCATCCGATTATGTGTGTTTCGCGAAACATTTATTGCTCGCTGCTTGGAATGACGAGTGGCATACCGTGATTCATAATAAGCTGAGGGAAATTAAAGATACCGTCCGTCCATGGAGGTCTTCAATTCGTTCAAAACGTAGGGAGGAAGTGGTGGTTACACGCCTTCGCGTTGGCCACTCTTTTGCAACTCATGGATATTTGATGAGGCGTGAAGATCCACCAATATGCCAATATTGCGGTGATACCTTCACAATAAAACATATTTTAGTAGACTGTGTTAATGTAAGCAATATTCGTGACCTTTTTAATTTAAAAGGGAGTTTGAAGGTGGTGCTAAGGGACGATGCCTCGGCCATTGACCGAGTCATCGCTTTCTTGCACCACTTGAAAATATTTTTTAAAATTTAATACATAAATATATATATTTTTTTATACATATAATTCTCTGTTTCTTTTATTTATTTTAATTTAATTTATTTTGTGTTCTTGTTATTGTTATTGAAATTTATTTATTATTAAACTGTTACCTATTATTGTTTTAAATATTGTTATTATTTATTTACAGTTATATTGTTCTTTGTTGTTATTTTGTTATTTAGTTTTTTAAGAATTTTTTCGTTGTTATAGGTTTATTGTTGTTTTTTGTTATTTATTGTTGTTGTTTTTTTTGTTATTTTTAATTTTTGTTGTATTTAAATTTATTTAAAAAAATTGCGTTCGATTAGATTTTGTTTGGCGATGATAACCACATTTGGTTTTTCGCCAGGAAAAAAAAAAAAAAAAAAAAAAAAAAAAAAAAAAAAAATAACGAAAAAATTGATTCATGCACATTTTGAAGATATGAATTTAAAAAGACAATCTTTATAAAGTACGTTTACTTCCAGACACTCTTCTAAGCTAACATTAGTATAGGAAAGGTAACCCCCCACCACTAAAGTATTTATTATTATACCTCCCACCAAATATTAATTTATAAATATGAGTACTTGAAGCTAAGTAGTCATTTGTTAACAGTCAGCTGAGAAGGTAACATGTGTGTTGATGAACGCTCGTTAATAATGGAAACAATGAAAAATATTAATAAAGATTAACGTATCATCGAAAAGTGACTTTTTTATAAGTGCCTTTTATAGTTCCAAAACAATCATATCCTGAATATCATATTAACTCCAATACCTATAAATACACTTTTCTTAAAGTGCATTTAATAATAAATACACTTTTCAATAAAGTGCTTTTAATATTCCATTAAACATCCTTCATTAAATACACTCAGATCCAAATACTACTTTTACTATAAAAACTTAAACGCACTTTTAACTCAACTACCTCCCCTCACCCCCTCATGACGTCACACACTCACACAACTACCACCATTTTCACGTCACCACACCTACGCACCCGCAATCACACACAATTTTACATTTTTAAATTTTAGCGGCCCCAATTTAATACTACTCAGATGAAGGTGCAAAATTAGCTACAGGTGTGATGGCATCAGATTTTGTATGCAAAGTTAAATCTACACTATTCTCTGTTTGGAACGAAGAATGGCAAAATGTAAATAGAAACAAGCTGAGGGACATCAAAAATACCGTCCGACCATGGAGGACATTTAATCGTTCGAATCGTAGGGAGGAAGTGGTGGTTACTCGACTTCGCATCGGCCACTCTTTGTTAACGCATGGATGGTTGATGCGACATGAGGATCCACCACTATGTCCGTTTTGTAGAAATAATATTACAATCAAGCATATGCTGCTTGATTGTGATAAGTTGGAAAATTTGTATATACGTTACGATCTTCGAGGTAGTTTAATGGTGGTTTTAAGGGACGATGTCACGGCTATCGACCGTGTCCTCGCTTTCTTACGCCACCTTAATATATTTAATAATATTTAAATTTTGTATAATTTTAGGTTCTTTAGTTTTAGATAATTACAATTAGTTTTAAACATTTATTTTGTTTTATTTTGATTAGTTACATGTCTTAAAAACTTAACTTTAGTTAGGCGATGATAACCTCAATAGGTTTTTCGCCTGGAAAAAAAAATAAATTAAAAATAAATGACTAGTCTGAAGAGGACACGCCAGGATTCTCCTGACGATAGTAAAGATTTGAGTAAAACGTTGATGGTGGCAACGTCACAGACATTGCCATCAGCAAAGTACTTAGTTGTATCTAGTGCCGAAGAAGGGAAAGATCTTTCCAAAGTTTCTCCCTTCCTGATCAACAAGGCTATTACTGCCTGTGCTGGAGGTCCTGTAGCCTCTATTAAGAAACTCAGAAACGGAACACTGTTATTTGCGACTTCCACCGACAGACAAACCCGTGCTCTATCTAAAATGACCTCTTTCTTTGACCAGGTCAAGGTATCTGTGGCTCCCCACAGATCCTTGAATTACTCAAAGGGGGTCATCACATGTAGGGATTTAATGTACCTTCCGGTTGATGAAATAAAGTCCGAACTGTCTTCTCAGTTAGTTACGGACGTTATCCCTATAACGAAAATGGACAAAGGAGAAAAAGTAGCAACAGCTTCTTTTATCGTCACTTTTGGAAAGCCGGAAATACCCGAATACTTACATGCAGGTTACCAAAGGCTCTCAGTGAGACCATACGTGGCTAACCCTAGGCGCTGCTTCAAGTGCCAGCGATTTGGGCATATCAGCTCTACGTGTTCGAAGCAGAACGTATGCGGTATACGTAGCGTTGAAGGCCATGATGACAAGGAATGTGTTAATTCTCCGAAATGCGCCAACTGTGGTGGTGACCACCCAGCGCGATCCTACAACTGCCCTACTTTTAAGGAAGAGAAAGCTATCCTAGGCATCATGGCGAAAGACAAGCTGTCGTTTCCAGACGCCAAAAAATGTATAGATCTACTCAGCCAAAGGCAGACAGTAAGACTTATGCCGCTACTCTGACCGTTTCCAAATCGTCCTGTAACAACTGTGCCGAGCTGTCGAAAAAAATTGAAGTTCTAACTGAACAAGTTTCTCGCCTTTTGTCCATAGTCACGAATGGTCCTCCTACTTTGAATTTAGTACAACCTGCAGCGACGGATAGTGTTTTGCCTCGTGTACCTATCCCTTCCACTGGGGGGATTGGAGCACGAAATAAATCATTAAGTGAGCCTTGTGTTTCTGTGCAGAAGATATTATCAACGGGTAATAAACCTTCTGTGCAGAAGACGTTGGAAAAATCCAAACCACGTAGACCGGAGTTACGACAGACCACATCGCCACAGTCGTTACAGGGTATTAAGAAAAATACTAACAAAGGAGGGAATGTAAAAACTACCCCTCCTAAACCCAAAACTTCCTCAGATTCCATCCCTGTACTGGTGGATATGGAATCTGAGAAATGTAAGCCAGAGACGTCCCAAAACGTCCCAGGCAAGAAAGGAGAGAGCACCAATGGGTGTCAACTAAACCCTTTGCTAAGCTAATAAATGTCTTTGCTTAGGAAGTCAGTGATACAATGGAACGTCAACGGTGTTAGGAGTCACATAGATGAACTTAAAGTACTCGTGCGAGATGTGTACCCAATGTTTGTATGTCTACAGGAGACACATCTCCACGCATCGCATAATTTCCATCTATGGGAGTATTCAGTTTTTAGATCGGACTTCGTTACAGAAGATCGAGCTAGAGGTGGCGTAGCCATCCTAGCCCGTGACTATATCGATGCTGTTTCTCCAAACTTAATAACTCCTTTACAAGCAGTAGCCGTTCAAACAGCTGTCCCGTATAAAATCACTGTGTGTTGTGTCTACTTGCCACCACAAGAAAACCTGCATCACAGAGATTTAGTGAATTTAATAAGCCAGTTACCAACTCCGTTCTTATTGGTAGGGGATTTTAATGCCCACCATTCGTCTTGGGGATCTCCGACTAGGAACTCTCGAGGTGACCTTGTTGAGAGTGTGAGAACGGAACTGGACTTATGTCTGCTAAATGACGGTTCGCCTACCCATTTAGCAGCATCTACTGGTGGATGGACAGCTGTTGACCTATCGATTTGCAGCCCTCAATTAGCTACTAGATGCACATGGTCGGTACTCAACGATTTGTATGGAAGTGACCATGTGCCTATTAAGATCAGTTTATGTGACTCCCAACCCTGCTATGCTCGAAATCCCAGTTGGATTTTGCGAAAAGCCAACCGGGACTCATACTCGAATTACCTTGTATCACTTGACATGGATTATTTGACACCCATTGATGAAAATATAGAAAATATTACGAAAGCAATTTTAAATGCCGCTGAAAAGACCATTCCGAAAACCTCTACGCATCCACGCCGACCGCCTGTGCCGTGGTGGAACGATGAATGCACAGTAATTCTCCGTTTACGACGAAGAGCTCTTAGGAAATTTAAACGACACCCAACGAATGGAAACCTTCAGGAATATAAAATACTCCGTGCGAAAGCACGGAGGATATTTAGGCTGAGTAGAAAGAACTCTTGGGAACAGTACATTAGCACAATTATACGAACAACTCCGTCTTCCACAGTGTGGAGGAAAGTAAGATCAGTTTGTGGTACTTCCACTTCGTTGCCAGCCATTGCGCTGAAGCAACCGGATGGAAGAATAATCTCAAATCGTGATGATATTGCTAATGTACTTGGTAAATCATTTTCTAACTTTTCTGCTACTACAGCCTATAATAGATTATTCCAAATTTATAAACTGAAGGAAGAAGCAATACCGTTTACTGTTGGGTCGTCTGGGGACTCTCCTTTAAACACTCCTTTCTCTATAAGGGAATTGGAGTCAGCTCTTGCGTCAACGAAGGATTCTGCACCAGGTCCTGATTCCATTGTGTACTCCATGCTAAAACATCTACCATCATCGGCGAAACTTGTCCTCCTTCGAGTATACAATCGTTTATTCGAGGAGCGCTCTTTCCCCGATGCATGGTTAGAATCGACTGTAATTCCTCTTTTGAAGCCAGGTAAAGAAAAAACCAATCCCAGTAGTTATAGACCTATATCCCTTACAAGCGTCTTATGCAAACTACTGGAGAAGATGGTCTACCGCCTTCTTGTCTGGTACCTAGAAACCAATGACCTTATTTGCAACGAACAGTGTAGTTTCAGGCAAGGACGATCATCCGTTGACCAATTGGTTTTGTTAGAATCTGCTATTCAAGATGCCTTTCTCTTGCGTCAAACACTCGTTGCTGTTTTCTTCGACCTTGAGAAGGCATACGATATGGCATGGAAAAGAGGAATTCTGAACACTTTAAAATCATGGGGTATACAAGGAAATGTCTTAGCATTCATAGCTAACTTTCTTTCAAATAGATCTTTCCGCGTTCGTCTTGGAGGCACGTATTCAAACAGTTATAAACAGGGGAATGGTGTACCGCAGGGCAGCGTGCTGAGCGTCACGCTATTTGCCGTTGCAATAAACAGTATCACGAGTTATATACGATCTCCGGTTCACTGTTCACTCTTTGTAGATGACTTTTGTATATATGTGCCAGCTCGTAGTATGGCAACTGCGGAAAGATCTTTGCAGTTAGCAATAAGTAGATTAGAGGAATGGTCAAGAACTACAGGATTTAAATTCTCTGCTTCGAAGACCCAGTGTGTAGCATTTAGTCGTCGTAGGCAACACCAGGAGCCGACCCTTTATCTTCATGGGATTCAACTTCAAACCGCGGATAGTGTTCGATTTCTAGGTCTTTTATTTGATAAAAGACTCATGGATCCCACATGTTCGTGATTTGAAGGTGAGATGCAATAAGAATTTGGATATGTTAAGAGTCCTTAGTGGTACGAATTGGGGAGCAGACAGAACTAGTATGCTTCGCTTTTATCGCGCGGTCGTTAGATCGCGCATTGATTATGGCTGTCAAGCCTATTCATCCGCACGACTTACAGTTCTGAAAACTCTCGATGCTGTCCACCACTCTGGACTTAGACTGGCTATTGGTGCATTTAGAACTAGCCCAATCCCTAGTCTTCTTGTCTAGGCTGGGGAACTCGCTCTTTCAAGACGACGTCAGTTGCTACAAATATCTTACGTTTCTGTTCTTCGAAGCAAACCCAACCACCCGGCATTTGAAAGAGTCTTTAATAACACGCTAAATCAAGTGTACAATACACGTCAACTTTCGACCGCTCCATTTGGCATACGAACGTTAAGAATATTGGATGACCTTGAGTTGCAACTTCCAACTATGTTTGAACGACAAATGTGCTATCTACCTCCATGGATAATAAAAACGCCGCACTTCGATTTCTCATTGTCCAGTTATATAAAACACGATACTCCTGTTGTGGTCTACCACCAGGAATTTTTATCCATTTATAAATCTCACCAACACAGTGAAATTATTTTCTCTGATGGATCTAAACTGGACAATGGCGTTGGGTGTGCGTTTTATGCATCTGGATGTACCTACACGTACGGATTGCCCTCAGCTTGCAGTGTTTTCACGGCAGAACTATTTGCTATTTTTAAAGCTTTGACCGTCATTCAATCTCGTTCCTCGCATTATCTTTTGTGTTCGGATTCCAAAAGTGCTCTTCAGGGCCTTCAGGATGTTTTCTCTAGCAACCCTTTCGTTGGGGACATTTTGTGTGCTGTACACTGCAACGGACCGGGCCACCACTTACGCCGCGCCGTCAACCCTACCGTTGACCAGCACGCGCGCGCAAGTCCGACCACCAAACGCCCATTGCAGAGCAAGAATTTTGAAACGAGCCGCTCGCAGCCAAAACCACGAACTCTGTGCAATGCTCGCCAAAATCTGCCAGAGAACCAGTCACTGGACTTAAAAAAGAAAAAACCTAACTTGCTGCGGATTCTACCCTTAACGGGTAAGTCATCCCGGGGGATGGGTTCTTTTGAAAGACATCTAAACGGCGAAATGACCATATCAGCTGTAGGAGAGTGTAAGAAACTTGTTTAAAAGAATACTCAGTTTGTTTGCAAGTTAGTTAGAAAATATTTATTTTTTAATTTTAAAATTTAAATTTACATCGCACAGTCTTCAATTTATTTGACTTAAAAATATCCTTTGTGTTGGTTCTTACACAGTTAAGAAACCATACTCTGCTTATTCTATTTGACATTAAAGTTTAAATTAAGATTTTACGATTTTAGTTTGCTTTCAATCGGAGTATACCAAAGCGTAAAACTTTGCTCTACTTAACGGTCAATCTTACTTGTCAAAATATAACCCTTTCCTACCTGAAGTTCTTGTTCTTATCTTCAAATTAAAATTTCTCTTTTCCCTTAAGTGACTTTTTAGCAACCCTTGACTGCTTGTCCTAATTTTATTTCAGTATCCCAGGTTCTCAACCTTGCAATTTTAATTGTTACAATTTACAAATTTTCGCTTTAACCTTTTGGATTCAAGTAAAGCCTTACTCTTCAATACACTCCGAAAGATCCCTACTTTTCACATTTTGTTCAATTAGTTAAACTTTCTAAACACACTACTTTTTTTTTATGGCCATACTCTACATAGCCATGTAAATGATAAAATTTTTCCTATATCTTTATCAATTTTAAATGACCTTTTTAAAATTCAATTTCTATTTGTTTTAGCAGGTAAAGTTTTACTCAATTTTACCAAACAACCTAAAAACAATTTCATAAATTATATCAGATTATATAAAAACCAATTATCAAGCCCATACTGAAACAAAAATTACATATAAAACATATAGCCATATCTCCCACAAGATTATCAAAATATTTACTGAACAACAAATCATAATCAATAAAAATTGTTAAGTCATCCGCTGAATAAATTCAAACACCTTCCCAATTGAAATTATAATATTTAAATACATATTTTAATTAAAACGTTTACTGAAACATATTTAAAACCTTTTTAAACATATCCTCAATCATTTACAAAATCTACAAATTTTTTAAAATTCATTTAACCCTTTTACTAGAAAATATTTAACCCTTTGGTTACTATTTGATTAACCCTTTCGGCATGAAAATTATAAATACTGAGTTTTGTTTACAACTTATTTAAACATAGTTAAACCCTTTTAATATAAAATATGTAACCCTTTGGTTATCATTTGGTTAACCCTTTCTTCATGAAAATTATACATACTGAAATTTAATTACAATTTATTTAAAATTTATCAATGCAATTTCTGAAGGAAATTGATATTTAATAAATTATGAGTAACCTTTTGCTAACGGGATACTAACCCCTTTGCCTAAATTATATAACTTATTCTTAAACCAATTTGCAAAAATTTCATTTTTCCCTCTAAGTTTCCCTATCACCAACATATTATTTTACATACATATAAATCATGAAATAAACAAAATATACTTATAATTCATAAAAGAAAAAACTTATTGTAACATATTAGCTAGCCCCACTCACAATTTTAAAATATCTTGTTTAACTTAACCCTTTTGTTGAACTTTTTTAAAATATTTAAAATCTACACATATCAAAATCATAACCCTTTATTTTTACTCAAACCTTGGTTTGATTTAATTTATTTAATACATTTATATATTTCACCCTTTTCTAAATAAAATCAATTTCAATTAAATAGCTTCAATTTGATATAACCCTTGTTTGTTTTAAATGAGAACAATTTATGTCAATTTGTTTCATATGGAAAAATGTCATAATGACTCCTTCTAGATAAAATAACAATTTAGTTTAATTTAATTATATGAAATAGCACTCCCGTTTATAGGAGTACTTGAAACTAAAGCATGACCTTCCAATCAGCTGTTGTAAACAATGGCATTTGTCCGCCATCTTGGATATTTACTTTTAGCAAATCGTATTTAATTTTATTACAACACATCTCTTATTCAAATTCCTTACACCTTCATAAGATTTTAACTTTTTAAATAATTTAAAACCCTTTATTTGATTTGTTTATTTAAAACCCTTACCCTTTACATAAGTTCTAACCTAAAATTTCTATTTCCCTTACTTTCATGAAATGCAACATAATTTCTGCTTTTATGGCATCGCCATTTTGAAATCCCACTCTTTAAAACAAAGCCACCAGCATTTACTTCTGAAATTCAAAGTTTACTGTTAATGGTTTGAAAATTTATTTAAATTTTATAACATTCTCCCATTAAGAAAAAATTCTTCAAATTAAAAATTTCTAATTTGCAAAGGGAAGACAAAATATACCTAACCTGAAATCCACCACAAAGCACGCCTTGCCCATTTCTCCCTCTCTTCTTCGTCTCTCCCTTTGTTCTCCAGTGGGGTGGGGGAGGTCCGGCTTGGATGTTGCATCTTTCCCACGCAGGTATACTTGGATGACTTCCCACGAGTCGCCGCCATCTTTGAAAGCCTCCATCCCTTTGTGCTACTGGCACGCCTCAGGTAGATCTGCTTGCTCACCCTTTGTTTGAAACTCTCCCATCTTCATTCTTCGATGCCTTTTGCACCTCTTTTAAATTTTAGACAGTTACTAATAAAATTTTTAACTTTAAGCCCTTTTTTAACACAGTTCTTAACTGGGCATTTTATGACAGAAAAGAATAAAAAAATTTTTTTTTTTTTTTTTTAAACGTTTACCTAGTTAGGTAAATTATGTTTAATCTTGTTTGAAATTTAGTATCACTTTTTTAAAACTGTTTGCTAGGTTATCACTGTTCACTTCGCCTTGTCTTTGTAGTAAGGCTGCAACACACACATTTAAAGACGCTCGCACATTATTGATGGAATTTTATGGGGAAACCTCTTTCGACGCGATCTTGAAATGCGAAAGGGCCCCATTTTCGGAAACACAGCGTCACGACATCTCAACGAAACGAACTTTCCCTAGCCACTCATAGTTTTTGAACTATTAACGGTAACAAAACTACTATTCATTGTTTTACCGGAGGTAACCCCGACAACGTCCGTATACTTCAAGAGTCCTGGTTTAGCTGGGGTGTAAAACGACGCTAACTTTTGTCTCCCACGGGAAGCCAGACTGTTCCCACGAGCCTATCAACCAATAAGAAACCTTATCGATGTCGTCATGATCGGCGCGCGCATCACCTTTTGTACAAAAGCGCAACGGCTCGCAGAATCTATAAAACAGATCGATTCTATCCAATTTTTCGTTCTAGCCGTATAACTCTTTAAGGGTGCCTTTGATGAAGTTTTATTAATCTTTGTTATTGATTTTTCTCGTCTTGCTTTATCTCTGGAAATGTCGATGGTAACTCTAGGTCAATTTTGACCATCTTCCCCTTGCAAACGGCCTTAAATTTAAGTTTCTAACCCTTCTTACGGTGGCTTGGTTTGTTTTATATAAAAGAAATTTAAACTCTTTATGTTTTAAATATAATCTTTTTGCGGTATGTATTCCAAGAGAATACTGCCCGCCGCAAGATCCCCCTTTAAAATTGAGAAAAAAAAAATTTTTTGAAAGTATCTCCAAAAAAAAAATTTACTTATACAAAAAAAAATTTATTTTTCGAGATTTATTTGTTTTCTTAGTTTATTTGTGGGTGCTAGCTAATTCTTAACTATCTTACTTATCTATCTACTTGTCCTTGGTCCTCTTCTATCTCGTATCACTGAAACACTTTTAAACACTTATACAATATTAATAAGTACAACCATAAGTTTATGCATTTGTATAAACCTCACAACTCTCACTTTTCACTCTCAGGCTTTACACAATATATCTGATTTTGTTTTCTCTTTGCTTCATTACTTTAAAAGTTTAAAAATTTAAAATTCTTTATCTTAAATTTTCCATTTCTTACATCGCCCTACATTTATTCCCTCTTTAGTGGCTTTATTTTATTTTTTTCTTTACACACATATAAACATTTTACATTTCCCATAACTACAATTCAAAATATCTAACCAACTTCTTACAATCTATACCTGCAGTTATTTACTTACGCTCCTTATCTTAAGTGAGGAACGATGTTCGGGTATTCCCCTCTCACTCTCGGGCGCTGTCCCTTTTATCAGCTGGCGTCTTGCGTAACTTGCCTACGCATTAGTCGGTCACTCCACACAGCTGTGACCTTGTGTACAAAAGCTATTTCCTTATCTTTTTATCCTGGGTCAGTGCTCCTACTATACACAACTTCGGATCAATATTTGTTGCACTAAGGCCACACACATTTAACTCCTCTTTATGAACGGTTTGTCTTCATATATTTTCAATTTATGTTTATACTTATTAGACCTTCCTGGAGTCTCGCTGAATACCTCTTTGTATTCATCTATTAATTTTTTCAGCCTTTCCCCCTGAGTCTTCGTGAGAATCGATTTATTTTCGTCCTGCTGCTGTACTGTACTTAGGTTTCTTATATTATATTCTCGACGTGGTTTCAGTGTTTGGTCGTCTTTATACTTTTTATTTTTCTTTCTCTTTACTCTGCTCTTCCAATTTACTACTCCTAATCTCCTCCTCATCCTGTATCTGGGTCTACTTCTTTTGGCCTTGTCCTGACTTTTCTTTTCTCTTCCTTTTTCCTTCCTATTTCGCTTGTTTTTCTTGTCCTCTGGCTCGCTCGCATCCTTGTTTCCTTCCGGGATTTCCGCATGGTCGTAGGAACATTCTGGGCCTCCTTGTCCTCTTTGTACTTTTCCTCCTATTTCTTCCTCTTGTCCTTTATGCTTTTTGTGCCTACTTTCGGCTTTCTCGGGCTCTGCCCTTTTTTTCCGCCCTAGTTCCACGTGTATGACCTTCTTTGCTCCTCCCTTCCGGCACATTTCTGTTTGCTTTGCCATCGGCTCCTCTTCTTTGGCTTGAAGTTGCTGCTCCCTTCTTGCTTTCTCTTCGCTCTGTTTCTTTTGCCTCCTGGCCTTCTGGTTTTCAATTTTTCTCCTGTTCACTACATCTCTGTGTTAATTCTGTTTCTGGTTTCTCTTTAGCCACGTCTGCTCCAACATTTCCCTCAGATTGGGATCCATGTCCCAATCCCCCCGAGACTCGGCCACTCCGGGTTCTCGATAGGGGTAACGACGTCAGCCTGGTGTTCGGCTGGCGCCAGTACAAGCCCCACTTCTTCGCTTGTACCAATCCATCCCACCTTGTCGATTTTTGCTCTCCTACTATTCTCTTGGAGCTCTCCTGGATGGTCTTGTTTAGATCTTACATCTTCTCCTTCTTGAGCTTCCAAGTTAGCAACTGATGTGTTTGGATGGTCTTGTTTAGGTCTTATGAAGTCGAGACTTGCAATCCCTCCTTCGACCTCGAAAGTCATGAAGCGTCTCTCCATGTTGATACGGGCTTTTAGTCGATGTAACAGATCGCAACCCATGACAATTTCCGCCCGTAAGCGTTCCACCACCATGAAGCTACTCTCTATTACATGACCTCCCAAACTCAGAGGAATAAAGGCCTGCTTACAGACTCTTATCTGGGGTGTCTTCACCGCCATAATAATGCCCGTATTGCTTACCGGCAATTCCAAGAATTCTTTCCCTTGGCGCTTCAGCTCGTTATACAGGTTGCCCTGTATAACGGACACGTCCGCGCCGGTGTCAATCTCAACACGCACTACCTGTTGCCAGATAGAGCCTATGAGTGCAGGGCATTCCTCAGAATTCTGGGATTGTTGGGGCAACAAACCTTCCTCCTCGAGCAGGTCGTCTCGTATCTCCATATTGAGACCTCCTAACTACCTTGCTTGTTCCATGTATGGCTGTTGAGCTGTGGCTCTTATCTGTTCTGGCTTTTCACTTCTTTCTTTGTTTTCCTGATTCTGAGTTTCTTCGAGATTGCTTGCATTTCCGTTTCCTTCCGGGATCTTGGCTAGGTCACTGGAACTCTTTGGGCCTCCTTGTTTTGCAGCTTCCTGCTGCCTACTTTTTCTCTCAATTTCCTCCTTTTTTCCTTCTTTACTGTTACTGGGTAGCTGTTCTACAGCATCCTTGGGCTCTGCCCCACCCATCGCCCTGTTTCCACTCTGTTCCCTTTTGCCTTCTCCTTCCAGCACGTTTTTGCTCGCTTCTCTGTCAGATGTAACTCCTTTTTGCCTCTCTTTTTCTTGTACTATTCTTTTACTCTCCTTTATACTACCAATATTTTTTTTCATTTCTATGTTCCGGGTCTCGGTTCCTTTTCCTTGCCATTGTCTGTCTCTATGTTGTCTGTTTCCATCTATTTTGCACGAGACCCCGCCTCGTTTTTTGGACTCCTTGTCCTATTTCCTGGTTCCACGTTCTGTCTTGGAGGTGGTCTGGTCTCTCTCTCTGTCCTGGGGTTCCCATTGGTGTTGTTCCTTGGGTGAGGAGGCCTCATATTTGGAGGTGGCCTCTGTTGGTACCTAGGCGGCACCTCTCTCCCATTTATACCCCGGCTCCCGTTGTCCGTCTCCACGCCGTTAAGGAAATCAATGGCACTGGCCACTGACTCCCTATGAACGCCAAGGCTAGCATTCCGGACCTCCCTTCCGAAATGTGTCATCACCTTGTTCACGAGGTAACGCTCTGGTATCGGCGGGTCCAAATTTCTGGCTTTGTTGACCATTACCACAAAGTACTCAGACTTGCTGTAAGGTCCCATTTCGTAATACTTCCCAGTGTCTAACTGCCGCCTTATTTTCTCTTGCGCAGCAAAACCCCAGTATCTGGCTAAAAACTTAGCCTTAAACTGTACATACTGGTCTCCTGGATTCATAACTGCCTTCCACCAGGCTTCTGCCGTTCCTCTTAAATTTCTGACCACCATCTTCAGTTTGGTCTCTTCTTCTAACATGGGGTCTACTTCATCAAAGAGCTCCTCCATGCTCTTTATAAACGCTACCGGATCTTCATTGTCTTTTCCATAATACTCTATCCTTTTTGCTCCTGCAAGCTCCTGATAATCCCAGGCCCGTGGTTTTATCCAGCTAACACTTGTCGCTTGTGCTCCTGCACTCCTTACTTTGTCCGCGACTCTTTTAACGCTGGTTTCCACTTTCTGCAGGCCTGTTTGGAGGTCCACGATTTTCTTGTCCGGCTCCAGTTGCTCCTCCTCCTCCTTTTCGATCCTTACTTGTAATTGGTCGACTTTGCTCTCATAGTTCGACACTCTTGCGTCCATGCTCACCATGTGCTGGGCTATGTCGTCCTTATGACTTTTAAACTTTTCCGCCATCTTTCCTTGGAATTGTTTCATTTCTTCTCTATCCCTTTTTTCTTTTTCTTCTCGCTCTTTCTTTTCCTGTTCTTTCTCTTGTTGTTTCATTTTCCTCCTAGTTTCCTTCTCCTCTGCTTCCCTTATCCTTCTCGCTTCTTCATTTTGCCATCTTAATTCGGCTTGTTCTCTCTCTTTATATCTCCTCGTCTCTTCCTCCTTCCTTTCTGTCTCCCTTTCTAACTTCCCCTCTTCCTTCTCCTGTTGTCTTTCTAACCTTTCCTGTTCTTTTTCTTGTTTTCTTTCTAATTTTTCTTGTTCCTTCTCCTTTTGTCTTTCTAACTTTTCCTGTTCTTTTTCTTTCTTTAGCATCGCCATTAGCTTTTCTATTTCACTTCTTTCCTGCTGCTTTTGTGTTGCCATGGCTTCTGTTCTGTTTATCTCCTTTTTGTTTTTATATCCTCTCCTTCTTTCTATTTCCTAATTCTAAACTTTTCTATAAAATCCTTTAATTTACGTAAAAGTGTCGCTGGATGTCGTGCGTGTGTTTCCTATGCGCGCGTTCGTCTAAAACATCTACCATCATCGGCGAAACTTGTCCTCCTTCGAGTATACAATCGTTTATTCGAGGAGCGCTCTTTCCCCGATGCATGGTTAGAATCGACTGTAATTCCTCTTTTGAAGCCAGGTAAAGAAAAAACCAATCCCAGTAGTTATAGACCTATATCCCTTACAAGCGTCTTATGCAAACTACTGGAGAAGATGGTCTACCGCCTTCTTGTCTGGTACCTAGAAACCAATGACCTTATTTGCAACGAACAGTGTAGTTTCAGGCAAGGACGATCATCCGTTGACCAATTGGTTTTGTTAGAATCTGCTATTCAAGATGCCTTTCTCTTGCGTCAAACACTCGTTGCTGTTTTCTTCGACCTTGAGAAGGCATACGATATGGCATGGAAAAGAGGAATTCTGAACACTTTAAAATCATGGGGTATACAAGGAAATGTCTTAGCATTCATAGCTAACTTTCTTTCAAATAGATCTTTCCGCGTTCGTCTTGGAGGCACGTATTCAAACAGTTATAAACAGGGGAATGGTGTACCGCAGGGCAGCGTGCTGAGCGTCACGCTATTTGCCGTTGCAATAAACAGTATCACGAGTTATATACGATCTCCGGTTCACTGTTCACTCTTTGTAGATGACTTTTGTATATATGTGCCAGCTCGTAGTATGGCAACTGCGGAAAGATCTTTGCAGTTAGCAATAAGTAGATTAGAGGAATGGTCAAGAACTACAGGATTTAAATTCTCTGCTTCGAAGACCCAGTGTGTAGCATTTAGTCGTCGTAGGCAACACCAGGAGCCGACCCTTTATCTTCATGGGATTCAACTTCAAACCGCGGATAGTGTTCGATTTCTAGGTCTTTTATTTGATAAAAGACTCATGGATCCCACATGTTCGTGATTTGAAGGTGAGATGCAATAAGAATTTGGATATGTTAAGAGTCCTTAGTGGTACGAATTGGGGAGCAGACAGAACTAGTATGCTTCGCTTTTATCGCGCGGTCGTTAGATCGCGCATTGATTATGGCTGTCAAGCCTATTCATCCGCACGACTTACAGTTCTGAAAACTCTCGATGCTGTCCACCACTCTGGACTTAGACTGGCTATTGGTGCATTTAGAACTAGCCCAATCCCTAGTCTTCTTGTCTAGGCTGGGGAACTCGCTCTTTCAAGACGACGTCAGTTGCTACAAATATCTTACGTTTCTGTTCTTCGAAGCAAACCCAACCACCCGGCATTTGAAAGAGTCTTTAATAACACGCTAAATCAAGTGTACAATACACGTCAACTTTCGACCGCTCCATTTGGCATACGAACGTTAAGAATATTGGATGACCTTGAGTTGCAACTTCCAACTATGTTTGAACGACAAATGTGCTATCTACCTCCATGGATAATAAAAACGCCGCACTTCGATTTCTCATTGTCCAGTTATATAAAACACGATACTCCTGTTGTGGTCTACCACCAGGAATTTTTATCCATTTATAAATCTCACCAACACAGTGAAATTATTTTCTCTGATGGATCTAAACTGGACAATGGCGTTGGGTGTGCGTTTTATGCATCTGGATGTACCTACACGTACGGATTGCCCTCAGCTTGCAGTGTTTTCACGGCAGAACTATTTGCTATTTTTAAAGCTTTGACCGTCATTCCTCGCATTATCCTCGCATTATCTTTTGTGTTCGGATTCCAAAAGTGCTCTTCAGGTCCTTCAGGATGTTTTCTCTAGCAACCCTTTCGTTGGGGACATTTTGTGTGCTGTACACAGGCTTCAATTGAGGGGTGTGGGGGTAACTTTCTGTTGGGTTCCTGGACATTGCGGAATACTTGGAAACACAAAAGCGGATGAAGCGGCGAAGAAAGCTACAGGTTTGGTGCCTATTACTCAACTAGTTATGGCATCTGATTATGTGTGTTTCGCGAAACATTTATTGCTCGCTGCTTGGAATGACGAGTGGCATACCGTGATTGAGAATAAGCTGAGGGAAATTAAAGATACCGTCCGTCCATGGAGGTCTTCAATTCGTTCAAAACGTAGGGAGGAAGTGGTGGTTACACGCCTTCGCGTTGGCCACTCTTTTGCAACTCATGGGTATTTGATGAGTCGTGAAGATCCACCAATATGCCAATATTGCGGTGATATCTTCACAATAAAACATATTTTAGTAGACTGTGTTAATATAAGCAATATTTGTGACCTTTTTAATTTAAAAGGGAGTTTGAAAGTGGTGCTAAGGGACGATGCCTCGGCCATTGACCGAGTCATCGCTTTCTTGCACCACTTAAAAATATTTTTTAAAATTTAATACATAAATATATATATATATATTTTTATACATATAATTCTCTGTTTCTTTTATTTATTTTAATTTAATTTATTTTGTGTTCTTGTTATTGTTATTGAGTTTTATTTATTGATAAATTGTTACCTATTATTGTTTTACATATTGTTGTTATTTATTTACTGTATATTGTTTTTTGTTGTAATTTTGTTATTTATTATTGTTATAGATTTATTGTTGTTTTTTGTTATTTATTGTTTTGTAATTTTTGTTGTATTTAAATTTATTTGGTTTTATTCAAAATATTGCGTTGTTCCGTGTTAGATTTAGTTTGGCGATGATAACCACAAATGGTTTTTCGCCAGGAAAAAAAAGAAAAAAAAGATCTCTTTGTATGACTCTTCACCCTGTTGGGATCGACATCCCCGTTGGATCTTGTCCGTGCGAAAGCACGGAGAATATTTAGGCAAAGTAAACGAGAATCATGGTCGCAGTACATTGGCTCAATTACGAGAACCACAGCTCCATCCACAGTATGGAAGAAATTACGATCAGTCTGTGGCATTTCCGTTCCGATGACATTAATTTCATTAGGGCATCCGGATGGAGTTACGACCACGGACTGTGAGGAAATTGCCAATGTGCTAGCATTATCGTTCTCAGAACATTCTTCATCTTCTGCATACAAGGACGCTTTCCAGGTGTACAAACGTAAACAGGAAGCCTTACCTTTCACCGTTGGAGTGTCTGGAGATTCTTGTTTAAATATCCCTTTCTCTCTCGAAGAACTAGAGTCAGCTCTCTCGTCAACGAAGGATTCAGCTCCAGGCCCGGATGATATTGTATACTCCTTGATTAAAAATCTACCACCGTCGGCAAAACTAGTTCTCCTTCGGATATACAACCGTATATTCGAGGAGCACGGTTTTCCCGATGCATGGTTAGAAGCGACAATAATTCCTCTTCTAAAACAAGGAAAAAACAAAACTAATCCCAGTAGTTACAGACCCATCTCTCTGACCAGCTGCTTATGCAAACTACTGGAGAAGATGGTCAACCGTCGTCTTGTCTGGTATCTAGAAACAAACAATTTTCCTTCTTTCTAACGTTCAGTCCGCAGGGGGGTGCGGACTAGCCGCACCTACGAGGGATTTGGCGTCCCTCGCGGTACCCTAGCCTAACACTACACCACTCACAAAAACATACACACACACATACACACACCGACAAAATCTATACACATTTCAACACTTACATCTTCGCTTAGGGAATTTTGACTGGTCAGAACCGTTGCGCGTTGGGAGTGCTGAAAAGTCCAGAGCGTGACAAACTCTGGTCTGGGACGCTGATGTGAGCTTGCTCTGCCGAAGACGTAAGCGCGGTTTCTGGTCTACCAGCCGCTTCGGTCCTTGGTCAGGGAGTGTCCGCGGTGCATGGGTGTCGGAGCCTGTGCACAGTATTACGAGTCCTCGACTGATGCCCATCCAGTCGAGCTAAGGAGAAAAGCTATAGGCCTCAGAGTTCTGAGGATTGGAAATGATCTTAATGTGATCCAAGGGTGTACCCGTTCCTATAGTCTCGCCCGTAACGCTTGACACGATGGCTGGCAAAAAATATTTATGGATTCAAAAACCACGTCAAATATGACTAGTCTGAAGAGGACACGCCAGGATTCTCCTGACGATCATATACAAAAGGATTTGAGTAAAAAGTTGATGGTGGCAACGTCGCAGACATTGCCATCAGCAAAATATTTAGTTGTTTCTAGTGCCGAAGAAGGGAAAGATCTTTCAAAAGTTTCTCCTTTCCTAATTAACAAGGCTATTACTGCGTGTGCTGGAGGCCCAGTAGCCTCTATTAAGAAACTTCGAAACGGAACACTTTTAGTTGCGACTTCCACCGACAGACAAACCCGCTCTCTATCAAAAATGACCTCCTTCTTTGACCAGGTCATGGTATCTGTGGCTCCCCACAGATCCTTGAATTACTCAAAGGGGGTCATCACATGTAGGGATTTAATGCACCTTCCAATCGATGAAATAAAGTCCGAACTGTCTTCTCAGTTAGTTACGGACGTTATCCCTATAACGAAAATGGACAAAGGAGAAAAAGTAGCAACAGCTTCTTTTATCGTCACTTTTGGAAAGCCGGAAATACCCGAATACTTACATGCAGGTTACCAAAGGCTCTCAGTGAGACCATACGTGGCTAACCCTAGGCGCTGCTTCAAGTGCCAGCGATTTGGGCATATCAGCTCTACCTGTTCGAAGCAGAACGTATGCGGTATATGTAGCGTTGAAGGCCATGATGATAAGGAATGTGTCAATTCTCCGAAATGCGCCAACTGTGGTGGTGACCACCCAGCGCGATCCTACAACTGTCCCACGTTCAAGGAAGAGAAAGCTATCCTAGGCATCATGGCGAAAGACAAGCTGTCGTTTCCAGAGGCCAAAAAACTCTATCGTTCCACTCAGCCAAAGACAGACAGTAAGACTTATGCCGCTACTCTGACCGCTTCCAAATCGTCCTGTAACAACTGTGCCGACCTGTCGAAAAAAATTGAAGTTCTAACTGAACAAGTTTCTCGCCTTTTGTCCATAGTCACGAATGGTCCTCCTACTTTGAACTTAGTACAACCTGCAGCGACGGATAGTGATTTACCTCTTGTACCAATCCCTTCCACTGGGGGGATTGGAGCACGAAACAAGTCATTAAGTGAGCCTTGTGTTTCTGTGCAGAAGATATTATCAACGGGTAATAAACCTTCTGTGCAGAAGACGTTGGAAAAATCCAAACCACGGAAACCTGTGTTACGTCAGACCACATCGCCTCCGTCGTTACCGGGTATTAAGAAAAATGCTAACAAAGGAGGGATTGTAAAAACTACCCCTCCTAAACCCAAAACTTCCTCAGATTCCATCCCTGAACGGATGGATATGGAATCTGAGAAATGTAAGCCTGAGACGCCTAAAAACGTCCCAGGCAAGAAAGGAGAGAGCACCAATGGGTGTCAAATAAACCCTTTGCTAAGCTAATAAATGGCTTTGCTTAGGAAGTCAGTGATACAATGGAACGTCAACGGTGTTAGGAGTCACATAGAAGAACTTAAACTACTCGTGCGAGATGTGTACCCAATGTTTGTATGTCTACAGGAGACACATCTCCACGCATCGCATAATTTCCATTTAAGGGAGTATTCAGTTTTTAGATCGGACTTCGTTACAGAAGATCGAGCTAGAGGTGGCGTAGCCATCCTAGCCCGTGACTGTATCGATGCTGTTTCTCTAAACTTAATAACTCCTTTACAAGCAGTAGCCGTTCAAACAGCTGTCCCGTATAAAATCACTGTGTGTTGTGTCTACTTGCCACCACATGAAAACCTGCATCACAGTGATTTAGTGAATTTAATAAGCCAGTTACCAACTCCGTTCTTATTGGTAGGGGATTTTAATGCCCACCATTCGTCTTGGGGATCTCCGACTAGGAACTCTCGAGGTGACCTTGTTGAGAGTGTGAGAACGGAACTGGACTTATGTCTGCTAAATGACGGTTCGCCTACCCATTTAGCAGCATCTACTGGTGGATGGACAGCTGTTGACCTATCGATTTGCAGCCCTCTATTAGCTACTAGATGCACATGGTCGGTACTCAACGATTTGTATGGAAGCGACCATGTGCCTATTAAGATCAGTTTATGTGACTCCCAACCCTGTTATACCCGAAATCCCAGTTGGATTTTGCGAAAAGCCAACTGGGACTCATACTCGAATTACCTTGTATCACTTGACATGGATTATTTGACACCCATTGATGAAAATATAGAAAATTTTAAGAAAGCAATTTTAAATGCCGCTGAAAAGACCATTCCGAAAACCTCTACGCATCCACGCCGACCGCCTGTGCCGTGGTGGAACGATGAATGCACAGAAATCCTCCGTTTACGACGAAGAGCTCTTAGGAGATTTAAACGACACCCAACGAATGGAAACCTTCAGGAATATAAAATACTCCGTGCGAAAGCACGGAGGATATTTAGGCTGAGTAGAAAGAACTCTTGGGAACAGTACATTAGCACAATTAGACGAACAACTCCGTCTTCCACAGTGTGGAGGAAGCTAAGATCAGTTTGTGGTACTTCCACTCCGTTGCCAGCCATTGCGCTGAAGCAACCAGATGGGAGATTAATCACAAACGGTGATGACATTGCTAATGTACTTGGAACATCTTTTTCTAACTTTTCTGCTACTACAGCCTATGATAGATTATTCCAGATTTATAAACTGAAGGAAGAAGCAATACCGTTTACTGTTGGGTCGTCTGGGGACTCTCCTTTAAACACTCCTTTCTCTATAGGGGAATTGGAGTCAGCTCTTGCGTCAACGAAGGATTCTGCACCAGGTCCTGATTCCATTGTGTACTCCATGCTGAAACATCTACCGTCATCTGCGAAACTTGTCCTCCTTCGAATATACAATCGTTTATTCGAGGAGCGCTCTTTCCCCGATGCATGGTTAGAATCGACGGTAATTCCTCTTTTGAAGCCAGGTAAAGACAAAACCAATCCCAGTAGTTATAGACCTATATCCCTTACAAGCGTCTTATGCAAACTACTGGAGAAGATGGTCAACCGCCGTCTTGTCTGGTACCTAGAAACCAATGACCTTATTTGCAACGAACAGTGTGGTTTCAGGCAAGGACGATCATCCGTTGACCAATTGGTTTTGTTAGAATCCGCTATTCAAGATGCCTTTCTCTTGCGTCAAACACTCGTTGCTGTTTTCTTCGACCTTGAGAAGGCATACGATATGGCATGGAAAAGAGGAATTCTGAACACTCTCAAATCATGGGGTATACAAGGGAATATCCTAGCATTCATCGCTAACTTTCTTTCGAATAGATCTTTCCGCATTCGTCTTGGAGGCACGTATTCAAACAGTTATAAACAGGAGAATGGTGTACCGCAGGGCAGCGTGCTGAGCGTCACGCTATTTGCCGTTGCAATAAACAGTATCACGAGTTATATACGATCTCCGGTTCACTGTTCACTCTTTGTAGATGACTTTAGTATATATGTGCCTGCTCGTAGTATGGCAACTGCGGAAAGATCTTTGCAGTTAGCAATAAGTAGATTAGAGGAATGGTCAAGAACTACAGGTTTTAAATTCTCTGCTTCGAAGACCCAGTGTGTAGCATTTAGTCGTCGTAGGCAACACCAGGAGCCGACCCTTTATCTTCATGGGATTCAACTTCAAACCACGGATAGTGTTCGATTTCTAGGTCTTTTATTTGATAAAAGACTCTCATGGATCCCACATGTTCGTGATTTGAAGGTGAGATGCAATAAGAAATTGGATATGTTAAGAGTCCTTAGTGGTACGAATTGGGGAGCAGACAGAACTAGTATGCTTCGCTTTTATCGCGCGGTCGTTAGATCGCGCATTGATTATGGCTGTCAAGCCTATTCATCCGCACGACTTACAGTTCTGAAAACTCTCGATGCTGTCCACCACTCTGGACTTAGACTTGCTACTGGTGCATTTAGAACTAGCCCAATCCCTAGTCTTCTTGTCGAGGCTGGGGAACCCGCTCTTTCAAGACGACGTCAGATGCTACAAATATCTTATATATCTGGTCTTCGAAGCAAACCTAAACATCCGGCATTTAATGTAGTGTTTAATAACCGCTACGAACCTACTTATATTGCACGCGAACGTTCAACCGCCCCTTTCGGTACACGGACGTCGCGCATAATTGATAATCTAGAGTCGGAACTTCCTACTACGTTTGAACGATCGATGTGCTGTCTACCTCCATGGATAATAAAAACGCCCCGCTTCGATTTTTCACTGTCCAGTTTTATAAAAACCAATACTCCTAATGTGGTGTACCACCAAGAGTTTTTGGCAATATACAGATCCCACCAGTATAGTGAGATTATTTTCACGGATGGATCTAAACTGGACCATGGCGTTGGGTGTGCATTTTATGCGTCTGGACGTACCTACACTTACGGATTGCCCTCAGCTTGCAGTATTTTCACGGCAGAACTATTTGCTATTTTTAAAGCTTTGACCGTCATTCAATCTGGATCTTCGCATTATCTTTTATGTTCGGATTCCAAAAGTGCTCTTCAGGCTCTTCAGGATGTTTTCTCTAGCAACCCTTTAGTTGGGGACATTTTGTGTGCTGTACACAGGCTTCAATTGGGGGGTGTGGGGGTAACTTTCTGTTGGGTTCCTGGACATTGCGGAATACTTGGAAACACAAAAGCGGATGAAGCGGCGAAGAAAGCTACAAGTTTGGTGCCTATTACTCAACTAGTTATGGCATCTGATTATGTGTGTTTCGCGAAACATTTATTGCTCGCTGCTTGGAATGACGAGTGGCATACCGTGATTCAGAATAAGCTGAGGGATATTAAAGATACCGTCCGTCCATGGAGGTCTTCAATTCGTTCAAAACGTAGGGAGGAAGTGGTGGTTACACGCCTTCGCGTTGGCCACTCTTTTGCAACTCATGGATATTTGATGAGGCGTGAAGATCCACCAATATGCCAATATTGCGGTGATATCTTCACAATAAAACATATTTTAGTAGACTGTGTTAATGTAAGAAATATTCGTGACCTTTTTAATTTAAAAGGGAGTTTGAAGGTGGTACTAAGGGACGATGCCTCGGCCATTGACCGAGTCATCGCTTTCTTGCACCACTTGAAAATATTTTTTAAAATTTAATACATAAATATATATATTTTTTAATTATATTTATATATATAATTCTCTGTGTTTCTTTTATTTATTTTAATTAAATTTATTTTCTGTTCTTGTTATTGTTATTGAGATTTATTTATTGGTAAATTGTTACCTATTATTGTTTTACATATTATTTATTTACTGTTATATTGTTCTTTGTTGTTATTTTGTTATTTAGTTTTTAAGAATTTTTTCATTGTTATAGGTTTATTGTTGTTTTTTGTTATTTATTGTTGTTGTTTTTTTTTTGTTTTGTAATTTTTGTTGTATTTATTTATTTGTTTATTTATTAATTTATTTGATTTTATTTAAAACATCGCGTTCTGTGTTAGATTTTGTTTGGCGATGATAACCTCAATTGGTTTTTCGCCAGGAAAAAAAAAAAAAAAAAAAAAAAAAAAAAAAAAAAAAAAAAAAAAAAAAAAAATCTAACGTTCAGTTTGGTTTTGACCACGGACTGTGAGGAAATGGCCAATGTGCTAGCGTTATCGTTTTCAAAACATTCTTCATCTTCTGCATACAAGGACGCTTTCCAGGTGTACAAACGTAAACAGGAAGCCTTACCTTTCACCGTTGGAGTGTCTGGAGATTCTTGTTTAAATAACCATTTCTCTATCGACGAACTAGAGTCAGCTCTCTCGTCAACGAAGGATTCTGCTCCAGGCCCGGATGATATTGTATACTCCATGATTAAAAATCTACCACCGTCGGCAAAACTAGTTCTCCTTCGGATATACAACCGTATATTTGGGGAGCACGGTTTTCCCGATGCATGGTTAGAAGCGACAATAATTCCTCTTCTAAAACAAGGAAAGGAAAAAACTAATCCCAGTAGTTACAGACCCATCTCGCTGACCAGCTGCCTATGTAAACTACTGGAGAAGATGGTCAACCGTCGTCTTGTCTGGTATCTAGAAAGAAACAAACTTCTTTCTAACGTTCAGTGTGGTTCCAGACAAGGACGTTCATCAGTTGACCAATTGGTTTTGTTGGAGTCAGCTATACAGAATGCCTTCATCTTACGACAAACACTGGTAGCTGTTTTCTTTGACCTTGAGAAGGCATATGACATGGCATGGAGAGGAGGAATTTTGAACGTATTGAAATCAGGGGGTATACAAGGTAACATTCTTGCTTTTATACAAAATTATTTGAATAACAGGACTTTCCGTGTACGTCTAGGAGGCATATATTCTGATCGTTGCGAACTAGAGAATGGTGTACCACAGGGTGGCGTTTTGAGTGTGACGCTGTTTGCTGTTGCCATTAACAGCGTCACTTCAAACGTACAGTCACCGGTCCACTGTTCCCTGTTTGTAGACGATTTTTGTATATATATGGCTGCTAGAAGTATGGCAACAGCGGAAAGATCCTTACAATTAGTAATTAATAAATTGCAAGAGTGGACCAAATCTACGGGCTTCAAGTTTTCGGCTTCGAAGACCCAGTGTATAGCATTTAGTCGTCGCAGGCAACATCAGGAACCTATTCTTTATTTTGATGGTACGCGGCTTCAAACCGCGGATAATGTGAGATTTTTGGGTCTTTTATTGGATAAAAGACTTTCATGGAGTCCTCATGTTCGTGATTTGAAGGTGAGATGCAGCAAGATATTGGATATGTTGAGAGTTCTAAGTGGTACAAATTGGGGAGCAGACAGAACCTGTATGCTCCGTTTCTATCGCGCCGTTGTAAGATCGCGCATAGATTACGGCTGTATAGCCTATTCATCTGCTCGACCTACGGTTCTGAAACTCCTGGATTCAATACATCACGCTGGTCTTAGACTTTCTACTGGTGCTTTTAGATCAAGCCCAATCTCCAGCCTTCTAGTTGAAGCTGGAGAACCATCTCTCTCTATGCGACGTCAAATGCTACAAATTTCTTATTACACTGGTCTTCGAAGTAAACCTAAACATCCGGCATTCAAAGCAGTTTTTGAAAACCACCTCGAGGATCGTTACAATGTGCGTCAACGTTCAACTGCTCCCTTCGGAATAAGAACGTTGCGCATTTTTAATAATCTAAATTTAGAACATCCACCTATATTCGAACGAACATCATGCTACATCCCTCCATGGACAATGCAATAGCCAAAATGTGACTTCTCATTGTCCATGTACCTTAAACACAATACTCCTGACGTTATTTATCGTCAGGAGTTTTTGCAGATACAACAAACTCAACAACACACTGTGACTATATTCACAAACTGCTCAAAACTGGACAAAGGGATAGGTTGTGCATTTTATATGGAAGGACAAACTTTAACTTACGGATTGCCCTCAGCCTGTAGTGTTTTTACTGCAGAACTTTATGCAATTTTCCAAGCTTTAAGATCAATTCCGTCTGCAAAATCTAAATATCTTGTGTGTTGTGATTCCAAAAGTGCTCTCCAGGCTATTCAGGAAATGTACACTAAGAACCCTTTGGTTGGAGACATCTTGTGCTCTATACACAGGCTCCAATTACGAGGTGTCGAGGTGTCATTTCTCTGGGTGCCTGGTCACTGTGGAATATTCGGAAACACTAAAGCAGATGAAGGTGCAAAATTAGCTACAGGTATGTTGCCATCGACACATCGTGTGATGGCATCAGATTTTGTATGCAAAGTTAAAGCTACACTATTCTCTGTTTGGAATGAAGAATGGCAAAATGTAAATAGAAACAAGCTGAGGGACATCAAAAATACCGTCCGACCATGGAGGACATCTGTTCGCTCGAATCGTAGGGAGGAAGTGGTGGTTACTCGACTTCGCATCGACCACTCTTTGTTAACGCATGGATGGTTGATGCGACATGAGAATCCACCACTATGTCCGTTTTGTAGAAATAATATTACAATCAAGCATATCCTGCTTGATTGTAATGAGTTGACAAATTTATATATACGTTACGATCTTCGAGGTAGTTTAAAGGTGGTTTTAAGAGACGATGTCACGGCTATCGACCGTGTCCTCGCTTTCTTACGCCACCTTAATCTATTTAATAATATTTAAATTTTGTATAATTTTAGGTTCTTTAGTTTTAGATAATTAGAATTAGTTTTAAACATTTATTTTATTTTATTCTGTTTTATTTTGATTAGTTTTATTTATGAAGTATTATTTTAAAAACACAACTTTAGTTAGGCGATGATAACCTCAATAGGTTTTTCGCCTGGGAAAAAAATAAAAAAAATAAAATAAAAAAAAATAAAAAAAAAATTAAAAAATTGTTACCTATTATTGTTTTACATATTATTTATTTACTGTTATATTGTTCTTTGTTGTTATTTAGTTTTTAAGAATTTTTTCATTGTTATATTGTTGTTTTTTGTTTTTTATTGTTGGTGTTTTTTGTTTTGAAATTTTTTGTTGTATTTATTTATTTGTTTATTTATTAATTTATTTGATTTTATTTAAAACATTGCGTTCCGTGTTACATTTTGTTTGGCGATGACAACAACAATTGGTTTTTTCGCCAGGAAAAAAAGGAAAAAAATACAAACCGTGATTCAGTGGAACATTAACGGTGTTAAAGTCACATCGAAGATCTCACAATAATTGTAAGAGATGTGTCTCCTATGCACTTCTGTATTCAAGAGACACATCTCCATGAATCGCACAATTTCTATCTAAGGGAGTATTCAGTTTACAAATCGGACTTCGTTACAGAATATCGAGCTAGAGGTGGCGTAGCTATTCTAGCCCGTAACTGTGTCGACGCCGTTCCTGTGAGCTTAATAACTCCCTTACAAGCAGTGGCAATTCAAACCGCTGTTCCGTACAAACTCACTCTCTGTTGTATCTACCTTTCACCAAGTGACAACCTGCAACAGAGAGATCTTGTAGACCTCACAAATCAGTTACCGACTCCGTTTTTATTAGTGGGCGATTTCAATGCCCACCATGTTTCATGAGGTTCCCCAGAATCCAACCGGCGAGGTAATCTGATCGAAAGGATCAGATCGGAACTGGATTTATACCTGCTAAATGACGGTTCTCCGACACATTTAGCAGCGTCAACAGGTGGATGGATAGCTGTAGACTTGTCATTATGCAGTCCTGCCTTGGCTACAAGGCTAAAATGGACAGCATTGCCTGATCTTTACAGTAGCGATCACATTCCTATTGAGATCTCCTTGTGTGACTCCTCACCCTGTTGTGTTCGACATCCCCGTTGGATCCTGAAAAAAGCCAACTGGGAACAATTTTCACAAGATCTAGAATCACTGGACGTGGATTACTTGGCTCCCATTGATGACATTGTCAATTCATTTACAAAAACCGCTTTGAATGCCGCCGGAAAGGCAATTCCAAAAACCTCATCCAAACCACAACGACCACCTGTTCCGTGGTGGAATGATGAGTGCACTGTGATCCTTCGTCAACGGAGAAAAGCTTTGAACCAGTTCAAGAGACATCCAACGAGTGAAAACCTGGAAAAATATAAAATCTTCTGTGCGAAAGCACGGAGAATATTCAGGCAAAGTAAACGAGAATCATGGTCGCAGTACATTGGCCCAATTACAAGAACTACAGCTCCATCCACAGTATGGAAGAAATTACGACCAGTCTGTGGCATTTCCGTTCCGATGCCATTAATTTCATTAAGGCATTCGGATGGTGTTTTGACCACGGACTGTGAGGAAATTGCCAATGTCCTAGCGTTATCGTTCTCAAAACATTCTTCATCTTCTGCATACAAGGACGCTCTTCTAAAACAAGGAAAAGACAAAAGTAATCCCAGTAGTTACAGACCCATCTCTCTGACCAGCTGCTTATGCAAACTATGCAAACTGAATGGCAAAATGATGAATGGAAACAAGCTGAGGGACATCAAAAATACCATCCGACCATGGAGGACATCTGTTCGTTCGAATCGTAGGGAGGAAGTGGTGGTTACTCGACTTCGCATCGGCCACTCTTTGTTAACGCATGGATGGTTGATGCGACATGAGGATCCACCACTATGTCCGTTTTGTAGTAGCAATATTACAATCAAGCATATCCTGCTTGATTGTGATGAGTTGAGCGATTTGTATGTACGTCACGATCTTCGAGGTAGTTTAAAGGTGGTTTTAAGGGACGATGTCACGGCTATCGACCGTGTCATCGCTTTCTTACGCCACCTGAATCTATTTAATAATATTTAAACTATGTATAATTTTAGTTTCTTTCGTTTTAGTTACAATTTGTATTAAACATTTATTTTATTTAATTTTGTTTAGTTGGTTAGTTTTATTTTAAGATAATTATTTAAAATAACTTTAGTTAGGCGATGATAACCTTGACAGGTTTTTCGCCTGGAAAAAAAAATATCTTTCACCATTGCTGGTCTAACAACGGGTACCTTACACTTTTTAGAAACCGACCATCTTAGAACTGTATCTGTTGGTTTTACTCCCACATATGATGATGCTAAACACACAAGTTTGTTGTCATACCATTTGCATGCCATGATTTTGTTTTCCATGTCTATTTTGACATCATAGCTTCCTCGTCCTTTTTGTGAAAGAGCCTTGTCTTCAATGAACTGACATCCAGCTAATCTATTTGTTCTAACAGTACCAACTGCCCCGCAGGGGGGTGCGGACTAGCCGCACCTACGAGGGATTTGGCGTCCCTCGCGGTACCCTAGCCTAACACTACACCACTCACAAAACATATACACACACATTCACACACCAACACAATCCATAGACATTTCAACACTTACATCTTCTTTTAGGGATTTTTGACTGGTCAGAACCGTTGCGCGTTGGGAGTGCTGAAAAGGCCAGAGCTTGACAAACTCTGGTCTGGGACGCTGCTGTGAGCTTGCTCTGCCGAAGACGTAAGCGCGGTTGCTGGTCCGCTAGCCACTTCGGTCCTTGGTCAGGGAGTGTCCGCGGTGCACAGGTGTCGGAGCCTGTGCACAGTATTACGAGTTCTCGACTGATGCCCATCCAGTCGAGCTAAGGAGGAAACTATGGGCCCCAGAGTTCCGGGGGTTGGAAATGATCGAAAGTGATCCATGGGTGTACCCGTTCTCATAGTCTCGCCCGTAACGCCTGACACAATGGTTAGCTTAAAAACAAATTATGGAAAACCAACAAATGTCCAACCAGTTGAATGTAAAGAGGCGTCGTGAGGTTTCTCCGAAAACGCCTAGAGAAGTAAATACGAGGAAAGAAATGATTTTAGAATCACCAAAGTTCTTAATTGTGTCTTGCGCAGAAGCTGGCAAAGATCTTTCAAAGGTATCGCCCTTTGTAATCCAAAAGGCTATAACTGGCGCAGCAGGACCTGTCTCTTCCATAAGTAAGTTAAGGAACGGAACACTGCTGATAGAAACAAGCAATACGAAGCAGTCACAGTTATTACTAAAAATGACCTCCTTCTTTGATCAGGTCAAGGTTTCGGTGGCTCCCCACAAAACCTTGAACTCATCAAAGGGAGTAATATCATGCAGGGATCTGTTGTATGTCCGTGAGGACGAAATTAAATCAGAACTGGTATCAGAAGGCGTAACAGATGTCGTACGAATTATGAGGATGGAAAACGGTCAGAGAGTTCCAACAACATCAATTATCCTGACATTCGGGAAACCATCTATCCCGGAATATTTATATGCTGGCTATCAACGGCTTTCTGTTAGGCCCTACGTTCCCAATCCACGCCGGTGCTTTAAATGCCAACGTTTTGGACACGTAAGTTCTTCTTGCTCCAAGCCAGAGATATGCGGACAGTGTGCATCTGAAGGCCATACTGATAAGGTTTGCACAAGTGCTCCGAAATGCCCAAACTGTGCTGGTGATCACCCTGCTCGCTCCTTTAACTGCCCAAAGTTCAAGGAGGAGAAAGCGATCCTCAGCATAATGGCAAAGGACAAAACATCTTTCCACGAAGCGAAAAAGAAGTTCAAGTCAACTCAACCTAGACTTGAAACGAAATCTTATGCCTCAGCTATCACCACTGAGAAGTCGTGTTCCAACTGCGTTGAGCTAAACAAGAAAATTGAAGTTCTCACGGAGCAAGTTAGCCAGCTATTAGCTTTGGTGACGAAAAATTCTGTTTCCAACTTAAATAATAATGTTGAATGTTCGAATAAATCTCCATTACCAGATACCTCTGGTAGAGTTAGAAGAAGCAAGACACTATTAGAGACAAGTGTGAAACCTATTCCAACTATGAGTAATAATATTAAAAATAACAATAACAACAAAACTGCACCTGTGAAAGTGGGTGCAAAATTAAAAGCGACTCAAAAGAGGAGCATTTCTAACTCCCCTTCTGAGTCAAAAAATTCCTCAGATTCCACCACTACAATAGTGGTGATGGATTCTGATGACTCTTTGCCTGGAACGTCCAACATTCCAGGCCAACAAATTGTCAATGACGGCAGTGAGAGCCAGGTGAATCCATTTCACTAAAATACAATGTCCACACCTAAACAAACTGTGATTCAGTGGAACATTAACGGTGTTAGAAGTCACATTGAGGATCTCAAATTAATTTTAAGGGATGTGTCCCCTATGTACATTTGTATTCAGGAGACACATCTTCATGAATCGCACAATTTCCATCTAAGGGAGTATTCAGTTTACAGATCAGACTTCGTTACAGAAAATCGAGCTAGAGGTGGCGTAGCCATTCTAGCCCGTGACTGTGTCGACGCCGTTTCTCTGAACTTAATAACTCCCTTACAAGCAGTAGCAATTCAAACAGCTGTTCCATACAAACTCACTCTCTGTTGTGTCTACCTCCCACCAAGTGACAACCTGCAACAGAGAGACCTTGTAGACCTTATGAATCAGTTGCCGACTCCGTTTTTATTAGTGGGCGATTTCAATGCCCACCATGTTTCATGGGGTTCCCCAGAATGCAACCCGCTAGGTAATCTGATCGAAAGCATCAGATCGGAACTGGATTTATACCTGCTAAATGACGGTTCTCCGACACATTTAGCAGCGTCAACAGGTGGATGGACAACTGTAGACTTGTCATTATGCAGTCCTGTCTTGGCTACAAGGCTAAAATGGTCAGCATTGCCTGATCTTTACAGTAGCGACCATAATCCTATTGAGATCTCTTTGTGTGACTCCTCACCCTGTTGTGTTCGACATCCCCGTTGGATCCTGAAAAAAGCCGACTGGGAACAATTTTCACAAGATCTAGAATCACTGGACGTGGATTACTTGGCTCCCATTGATGACATTGTCAATTCATTTACAAAAACCGTTTTGAATGCCGCCGGAAAGGCAATTCCGAAAACCTCATCCAAACCACGACGACCACCTGTTCCGTGGTGGAATGATGAGTGCACTGTGATCCTTCGTCAACGGAGAAAAGCTTTGAACCAGTTCAAGAGACATCCAACGAGTGAAAACCTGGAAAAATATAAAATCTTCCGTGCGAAAGCACGGAGAATATTTAGGCAAAGTAAACGAGAATCATGGTCGCAGTACATTGGCACAATTACAAGAACTACAGCTCCATCTACAGTATGGAAGAAATTACGATCAGTCTGTGGCATTTCCGTTCCGATGCCATTAATTTCATTAAGGCATTCGGATGGTGTTTTGACCACGGACTGTGAGGAAATTGCCAATGTGCTAGCGTTATCGTTTTCAAAACATTCTTCATCTTCTGCATACAAGGACGCTTTCCAGGTGTTCAAACATAAACAGGAAGCCTTACCTTTCACCGTTGGACTGTCTGGAGATTCTTGTTTGAATATCCATTTCTCTATCGACGAACTAGAGTCGGCTCTCTCGTCAACGAAGGATTCAGCTCCAGGCCCGGACGATATTGTATACTCCATGATTAAAAATCTACCACCGTCGGCAAAACTAGTTCTCCTTCGGATATACAACCGTATATTCGTGGAGCACGGTTTTCCCGATGCATGGTTAGAAGCGACAATAATTCCTCTTCTAAAACAAGGAAAGGACAAAACTAATCCCAGTAGTTACAGACCCATCTCTCTGACCAGCTGCTTATGCAAACTACTGGAGAAGATGGTCAACCGTCGTCTTGTCTGGTATCTAGAAACAAAGAATTTTCTTTCTAACGTTCAGTTTGGTTCCAGATAAGGACGTTCATCAGTTGACCAATTGGTTTTGTTGGAGTCAGCTATACAGAATGCCTTCATCTTACGACAAACACTGGTAGCTGTTTTCTTTGACCTTGAGAAGGCATATGACATGGCATGGAGAAGAGGAATTTTGAACGTATTGAAATCATGGGGTATACAAGGTAACATTCTTGCTTTTATAAAAAATTATTTGAATAACAGGACTTTCCGTGTACGTCTAGGAGGCATATATTCTGATCGTTGCGAACTAGAGAATGGTGTACCACAGGGTGGCGTTTTGAGTGTGACGTTGTTTGCTGTTGCCATTAGCAGCGTCACTTCAAACGTACAGTCACCGGTCCACTGTTCCCTGTTTGTAGACGATTTTTGTATATATATGGCTGCTAGAAGTATGGCAACAGCGGAAAGATCCTTACAATTAGTAATTAATAAATTGCAAGAGTGGACCAAATCTACGGGCTTCAAGTTTTCGGCTTCGAAGGCCCAGTGTATAGCATTTAGTCGTCGCAGGCAACATCAGGAACCTATTGTTTATCTTGATGGTACGCGGCTTCAAACCGCGGATAATGTGAGATTTTTAGGTCTTTTATTGGATAAAAGACTTTCATGGAGTCCACATGTTCGTGATTTGAAGGTGAGATGCAGCTAGATATTGGATATGTTGAGAGTTCTAAGTCTTACAAATTGGGGAGCAGACAGAACCTGTATGCTCCGTTTCTATCGCGCCGTTGTAAGATCGCGCATAGATTACGGCTGTATAGCCTATTCATCTGCTCGACCTACGGTTCTGAAACTCCTGGAATCAATACATCACGCTGGCCTTAGACTTTCTACTGGTGCTTTTAGATCAAGCCCAATCTCCAGCCTTCTAGTTGAAGTTGGAGAACCATCTCTCTCTATGCGACGTCAAATGCTACAAATTTCATATTACACTGGTCTTCGAAGTAAACCTAAACATCCGGCATTCAAAGCAGTTTTTGATAACCACCTCGAGGATCGTTACAATGAGCGTCAACGTTCAACTGCTCCCTTCGGAATAAGAACGTTGCGCATTTTTAGGAATCTAAATTTAGAACATCCACCTATATTTGAACGAACATCATGCTACATCCCTCCATGGACAATACAAAAGCCAAAATGTGACTTCTCATTGTCCATGTACCTAAAACACAATACTCCTGACGCTATTTATCGTCAGGAGTTTTTGCAGATTCAACAAATTCACCAACACACTGTGAATATATTCACAGACGGTTCAAAACTGGACAATGGGATAGGTTGTGCATTTTATATGGAAGGACAAACTTTCACTTACGGATTGCCCTCAGCCTGTAGCGTTTTTACTGCAGAACTTTATGCAATTTTCCAAGCTTTAAGATCAATTCCGTCTGCAAAATCTAAATACCTTGTATGTTGTGATTCCAAAAGTGCTCTCCAGGCTATTCAGGAAATGTACACTAAGAACCCTTTAGTTGGAGACATCTTGTGCTCTATACACAGGCTCCAATTACGAGGTGTCGAGGTGTCATTTCTCTGGGTGCCTGGTCACTGTGGAATATTCGGAAACACTAAAGCAGATGAAGGTGCAAAATTAGCTACAGGTATGTTGCCATCGACACAACGTGTGATGGCATCAGATTTTGTATGCAAAGTTAAATCTACACTATTCTCTGTTTGGAACGAAGAATGGCAAAATGTAAATAGAAACAAGCTGCGGGACATCAAAAATACCGTCCGACCATGGAGGACATCTGTTCGTTCGAATCGTAGGGAGGAAGTGGTGGTTACTCGACTTCGCATCGGCCACTCTTTGTTAACGCATGGATGGTTGATGCGACATGAGGATCCACCACTATGTCAGTTTTGTAGAAATAATATTACAATAAAGCATATCCTGCTTGATTGTAATGAGTTAACAAATTTGTATATACGTTACGATCTTCGAGGTAGTTTAAAGGTGGTTTTAAGAGACGATGTCACGGCTATCGACCGTGTCCTCGCTTTCTTACGCCACCTTAATCTATTTAATAATATTTAAATTTTGTATAATTTTAGGTTCTTTAGTTTTAGATAATTACAATTAGTTTTAAACATTTATTTTGTTTTACTTTGATTAGTTTCATGTAATATTTATTTTAAAAACTTAACTTTAGTTAGGCGATGATAACCTCAATAGGTTTTTCGCCTGGAAAAAAAAAAAAAAAAAAAAAAAAAAAAAAAAAAAAAAAAAAAAAAAAAAAAAAAAAACAGTACCAATTGCCAAGAGACCTTGCCTTTTGAGTTCAACTAACAGACTGTGGGAAGTGAACCAGTTATCAATAAATATCTTATAATTTTTATTTTTCGGTACAATCTCTGTAAGCTTTATAACAATATCGCCACTTACGCCAAGATTAGTACAGTTTTTTATGGTACCTTTTCCTACATATGTATCATAATCATGTACAATACCACAGTTAAAGGCCAAAGCAAAAACCTTTATCGCCCCTTTATGAGGTTTGTTTCGTACATATTGTTTCATGGCACAACGCCCTTTGTAGGGGATTATAAGTTCATCCACTGCACATTTTTCATCAGTTTCAACTTTTCGCATATTTTGTTTTACAGCGTCAATGAACGGACGAACCTAGAACAATTTATCATGCTTTGGATCAGTAGAGCTTAGCATATTTGAATTATCATTGACATGGAAATAATTAAGCAAGGAATCAAACCAATTTCTTGACATTACATCTGCAATGGGGGACGTGTTTCATCGGCCCAGTACATTCTATAACTAGGCATCCTAATGATCGAACTCATGAGATGAATGCCCAGGTATTGTTCAATCTCAGTGAATTGAATCTCCGCCCAGGATTGATTTTGATGTTTCACATTTAATGATCTAATAAAACGTCAATATAAAGAGACTGAAAATATACAACAGTCAACTCAACCTGTTATTCATTTCGTGCAAATAAAATATAGACTGGGAAGTGAGACATGCTTGAATGTGGAACAGTGGGATGACTCACTATTCAACACGCAAACATTTCTTACTGTTCCCAGTGTATTGAAGATTAAGAAAAAAACATTTTTACAGTCTTAAAGTAAGTGGAACTGGATGAATAAAACTGAGGTTAGTTTGTAAAGAATGCTACTATGACCTTATAATAATATATAACTTCAGACTATATTTATAATTTTTAAAAAAAACTACTTTTAAATCTAATGAAAATTTTACTTTCTACCTATGAAAACATAAAATTTAATTTATTAACTTACCTAAATAATTTGCAGGAATTTCACTGAAGTCAAACATCAACAATCATAAAGACTCATTAAATAGCTCAATGCTGCCAACACAACAGGTGAAAATTCCCTAAAATTAGGCCTGTCTCACTGTACCACCTGTCTCACTGTTCCCACCCTTCCCTACAGCATATCTTGCGTTATTCCAGTGATGATATCTATAATTATCTTCTTAAGAGCCTCTAAAGTCCTAGGTGGACCTTTAAGAGCCTCAGCTTTGAGATATCCCCTCCCAAAAAACACGCACAGGCTTTAATCAGGGGAGCCAAAGAACATCCCCTTGTAAAGAAATATGGTGGCCAGTAAACTGTTGTTGGAGAATTGGACATGCACGACGGCCAGTATAAGCCGTGGGACCATTCTGTTGAAACCAAAATGCTTTTTTGGTCGTAAATACTTTTAAATAGATTAAAAAAGGACTCTTCCTCGCGATTGAACCCGTCTCTATGTTCTCTACATCGATTTTGCCATCTTTCCTTACCGTATCAAGCTCTACGAGTTCACCCGTGTTAGACTGCTCAAATAAATTTTTAATATTTTACATATAACATCTTCTGTAACGTTTCTGCCACTCATAATTTTACAGATAATTTTAAACGTTTCCTTGAGACTTTTAACGTTTTTGAAATCTGTTAACAATGCAATACAAGATAAAACATTTTTTAAAGTTTCGGTGTCTTTTGCATATTTCTTGCAATCTCGCGAGACCATATGTGTGAAATGACTGCAATACAAATGTATGAAAACAATTGATTTGTGTTCTGAAGTTCTCGTTACTATGTTGAATGTAGTTTGCAGGTACCTCGAAACGCTGCATTTATTCCAGGCACAGATCGTAGCATTCATTAATATAAGCCTGAAATCTATAACTATTCTGGGGAACAGAACTTTCCTGCCTTCCACCTTCGTGCAAAAATGGAGAAATTAAAATTGTGGCCTTGTCATGTTTACAAGATATTAAATCAAAAACCGGAAGTATAACGCCATTAATACTGACACAACCGGTGTAATACAAAAACTCTATTTTTTTCGTTTATCCATGGCCGTATAATCCCGTAGCATCTATATGTAAAGTACGTCTTTTATTTTGACATTAAAAAAAACTTTCAACTGTCTCTCACTGTATATATACATTTGTAGTGGTAAACAAAATTGTTGTATAAATATAGTTTCATTGCCTGCCAGCAGTTCTTTGTATCTTTCAAAAAAATCCGTCATCTTGTCTTTTTCAAAGTCACCTTCTTTAAGGGATTCGCCACGAATTTTTTACGTTTACACACCATACGTTATTTCTAAACTTTAAAACCATACGAAACTCTTTGCAACAGTATCCGTAGTACACAATCCCGCTTTTGGCTAGGGAAAAGTTTCTGCTTTTGTTGTAATACTTAAATTCCATAACGCAGGCAATTTTATTTTTAATTTTCGTTTTTAAAATATATCGTATGTTAGGAAGGTTTTAACTATCTCTCAAATGAAAATCTCCAGCCTCCGTTTCTGCTACAGAAAATCTAAATTCATGAACCCAAAATATACTTTGGTTTTTCGGCGTTGTATTTTTTGGAACATGTTTATTTTTAATATTTTGGGACTATTTTGTCGACTAATTTTCATTTTCGACTAATTCAAGCGTCGCACACGTTTGCGCTCTATCACCACCTATTTCCTCACGTTTAATCTCATCTGGTTTAGTTTGCAAACATTTTTTACAGTTTGACGCACAAAGCAAACTGTGCTTTTTAATAACTTGCCTAACCTGATACACAATTTTTAATTTATTTGGTTTGTTCGGTAAAATCTGTAAATCATTGCAAATATTAGATAATAATTGGTCCGCACATTATATTTAATAAAGTTGGATCGTTGATGACCAAATTACGATTTTGCAACGCAGTTACAACTTCTTCCGAATTAATTTTCGTTTGCCCCTTGTCACGCCAGGTCGATTTAACCCTTTATATGGCAGTACTGCGGGGGTTATTCTAAATTATATTTTTTTATAAAATCCATTAATATGGTGCATAGTGAATGCAAATTAATAATTATTTAATTATTTTATCCATTAAAATAATCATTAAAATAAAATATAGCATTGTAAGTATACTTACCACAGTTCGTCTAGGAAATCAACAACCTCAATTGGTCTCTGGTAAGTATAGCTACCACATTTTAGGCCTAGTATTGAATAAAAACATTTTAGTGATTATTGATACATGCTATTTGAACTAAGAATACAGAACAAATCAAAAAGTACGTCAAAAAATCACTTCAAACGTACAGTCACCGGTCACTGTTCCATGTTTGTAGACTATTTTTGTATATATATATGGCTGCTAGAAGTATGGCAACAGCGGAAAGATCCTTACAATTAGCTATTAATAAATTGCAAGGATGGACCAAATCTACGGGCTTCAAGTTTTCGGCTTCGAAGGCCCGGTGTATAGCATTTAGTCGTCGCAGGCAACACCAGGAAACTATCCTTTATCTTGATGGTACGCGGTTTCAGACCGCGGATAATGTGAGATTTTTGGGTCTTTCATTGAATGAAAGACTTTCATGGAATCCGCATGTGCGTGATTTGAGGACCCGGTGCAGCAAGATATTGGATATATTGAGAGTTTTAAGTGGTACAAATTGGGGAGCAGACAGAACCTGTATGCTCCGTTTCTATCGCGCCGTTGTAAGATCGCGCATAGATTACGGCTGTATAGCCTATTCATCTGCTCGACCTACGGTTCTGAAACTCCTGGATTCAATACATCACGCTGGTCTTAGACTTTCTACTGGAGCTTTTAGATCAAGCCCAATCTCCAGCCTTCTAGTTGAAGGTGGAGAACCATCTCTCTCGATGCGACGTCAAATGCAACAAATTTCACATTACACTGGTCTTCGAAGTAAACCAAAAAACATCCGGCATTCAAAGCAGTTTTTGATAACCACCTCGAGGATCGTTACAATGTGTGTTAACGTTCAATTGCATCAACGGAATAAGAACGTTGCGCATTTTTAGCAATCTTTATCGTCAGGAGTTTTTGCAGATACAAGTAACTCACCAACATACTGTGACTATATTCACAGACGGTTCAAAACTGGACAATAGGATAGGTTGTGCATTTTATATGGAATTACAAACCTTCACTTATGGATTACCCTCAGCCTGTAGCATTTTTACTGTAGAACTTTATGCAATTTTCCAAGTTTTAAGATCAATTCCGACTGCAACATCTAAATATCTTGTATGTTCCGATTCCAAAATTGCTCTCCAGGCTATTCAGGAAATGTACACTAGGAACCCATTAGTTGGAGACATCTTGTGTTCAATACACAGGCTCCATTTACGGGGTATCGAGGTGTCATTTCTCTGGGTGCCTGGTCACTGCCGAATATTTGGAAACACTAAAGCTGATGAAGGTGCAAAATTAGCTACAGGTATGTTGCCATCGACACAACGTGTGATGGCATAAGATTTTGTATGCAAAGTTAAATCTACACTATTTCTGTTTGGAATGAATAATGGCAAAATGTAAATAGAAACAAGCTGAGGAACATCAAAAGTACCGTCCGACCATGGTTCGTTCGAATCGTAGGGAGGAAGTGGTGGTTACTCGACTTCGCATCGGCCACTCTTGGTTGCGACACGAGGATCCACCACTATGTCAGTTTTGTGGGAGTACCATCACAATTAAGCGCCATTCTGCTTGATTGTGATGAGTTGAGAGATTTGTATATACGTTACGATTTTCGAGGTAGTTTAAAGGTGGTTTTAAGGGACGATGTCACGGCTATCGACCGTGTCCTCGCTTTCTTACGCCACCTGAATCTATTTACTAATATTTAAATTTTGTATAATTTTAGTTTCTTTAGTTTTAGATAGTAACAATCAGTTTTAAACATTAATTTATATTTTATTTTGATTAGTTTTATTTATTTATGTAACATTTTTTTTTAAAATACCATTTTAGTTGGGCGATGATAACCTTGATAGGTTTTTTCTCCTGGATTTATGAACAAAAAATTTTCAACCACCATTTACGAGATTTCCAAGAAATATTATATGCAGAAAGTAGTTGATCAAAATTATCAACCCCTCCCATATAGGAATTGTAATCCTTTACTGAAACTGGGCATACTACAGAATCCCGTTTGCCCTCGTTAATGGTTCGGAGAACAGTAGCCTTGTCCTCAGAATTATGCATTGTGCTAACAATATAGACACAGACACATTATTTTCGACGGTCCCTCCATTTTGCAACTGACACATCTCCTGACATTACTGTGTCACTCTCGCCCATTTTGAGTGATTTATCTGCTTTTAGTTCTTTTTTGGAGAAGAACTTTTTTGTTTGCCTTATGGATAGTACAAAAGTTTTTAAAGTAGGCGTTTTAACATGACAAAGTCTTAAAAACAATTATAAAAAAAAGACAATACCCAAAACATTGAAAGGAAATTGTCAATAAATCAATGACACGCTCCCCAAGGCACAATACACTATCACCCTTCCCTTCTACTTTCCCATCGTACACTGACATTCTCAGGCAGTAACCTGTAACAGCAAATGCGAGAACACATATTTCGAAACCTCTTTTTATGGGTACATGGGCATGTACTGTTTCAAACTACTCCTTTCCTTGAATTTGACCATAGACTCATCAATTGATAAATATCTAGATGGGCAGAATAGCTTCTTGAAAACCCTATTTACGTGTTCTATTATCGGTCGCACTTTGTACAATCTGTCAAAATTTGGTTCTCCATTGGCATTTTGCTATTAACATTTAGGTGAAGATAGCGAAGGATTTTTAGGAACCTTTTCAATGGCATTACACTTGGTATACGGATGTTATAAAAGTTAGAATCACAGCTCCTGTGTAATCTTATACTAGGGACAGAATTGAAGCTTATTATTATCAGTAACCCAATAAATGCCTTCAGTTCCTCAAGACTAAGGTTCAAGTTCTGGTCACCGTTTTAAGTAGCGTAGAGATTGCTTTTAAAAACAATGTTTTCTAAAAACGTATTTGTTAAAATTAAAAGTAGTATCTTCAAAGGGCTATTTATGTCAACTTCAGCATTGTCACTCAAACTAAATGTTGGGTTGAAGGGGCATGCAGTAAACTTTTCTGGAAGCTGTCCTAGACCACACAAATTCATCACTTGACTCTTCACATGAAGATTCATCTTCACTGTTGATATGTGATTAATGTTCTTCCCTGTTATCTCCTAAAATTCTATCTTCAGAGGAAAGGTTCTGCCTCAGATCTCACTGAGCAAGTTGGTCACTTATTTGTATTGGTGACAAAAAATGTAGTTTCTAACTCAAAGAATAACCCATTTTTACATAAGAAACAATATTGAAGCTCTTATTTTTGTGAGTTTAGAAACATTTATTTGGTTCTTCTACCTTTTGTAGTTTGAAAGATATAGAGGTTGCAGTACAGCTCGTTCCCCGTGATGGTCCCCACTATGCCGCCGTTATGTCGACCACGTGAGGAGGTGACGACATACGTTTTTACAATCATCCAAGTTCCCAGAACAATGATATGAAATAAAATTGTGTTAAGCTTTCAGATATTGCTCAACCATCTTTAGATCCTGGACTACAAGATATTCAGCAGCCATGACTTTCATTTACAGTTTCTTACAAACTGTATGTACGCGTCATGTTTTGAAGTATTGCCGTTTCAATTAATTAACTAACAGCTCTTTTTCATAACAAATATACATTTTTTCCTTCCATTTGAAACATACATACATTAATTATTTAAAAGTGACCATCTTTTCAAAAAAAAAATCCAACTATCCAAATGGATCCGGTTCCAACTGAATCAAATAATTGGAGTTCTACTGTATTAATTAATACCTATCTCCTTTGCTTTGTTCAATATTATAGCCGTCAGAAAACATCGATTTCATAGATGATAGAATATTAATCAAAGATTCTGTTAATAATCCAGAGTCTAAGTTTCTCTTTGCTTGTCTAGCGATTTTTATACTCTTTGTTGCTGTTGAAGTGCTGCTCCTGAAAATTACCAGGTAAACACTTTAAGTTACTCATCTTTAAAAAACATTACTTTCTATCATACACAAATTGTTTTATTATTACACACACACACACACATATATATAATATGTATCTATTGTACTATGTTGTAACCGTTAGGTTAGGATAGGACGATAATTGTAAACGTTTCCTTGAGACTTTTAAAGTCTTTGATATCTGTTATCATGCAATACAAGATGAAACAAATTTTTTTTTTTTAAAGTTCCGGTTGTCTTTGCATATTTCTTACAATCTCGCGAGGCCATATGTATGAAATGACTGCAACACAAATGTATGAAAACAATTTATTTGTGTTCTGAAGTTCTCGTTACTATGTTGAATGTAGTTTGCAGGTACCTCGAAACGCTGCATTTATTCCAGGCACGTATCGTTGCATTCATTAATAGAAGCCTGAAATCTATAACTATTCTGGGGAACAGAACTTTCCTGCCTTCCACCTTCGTACAAAAAAATGAAGAAATTAAAATTGTGGCCTTGTCATGTTTACAAGATATTTAAAAAAAAACCGAAAGTTTAACGCCATTAATACTGACACAACCGGTGTAATACAAAAACTCTATTTTTTTTCGTTTATCCATGGCCGTATAATCCCGTAGCATCTATATGTAAGTACGTCTTTTATTTTGACATTAAAAAAAAACTTTCAACTGTCTCTCACTGTATATATACACTTGTAGTGGAAACAAACTTTTTGTATACACACATTTTCATTGCCTGCCAGCTGTTCATTGTATCTTTAGAAAAAAAAAATTCATCATGTCGTCTTTTTCAAAGTCACCTTCTTTAAGGTATTCGCCACGAATTTTTTTACGTTTAGCTTGGTTGTTTCCTACCAGTTCCGAAAGGCGACTCTTGAGATATATTGTTCGTTATTGCTCCTGATCTTGTTTGTGAATTTCACTGTGGCAAATTTTCTCCGATTTTCCAATGGGGTTAGGCCACATTCAGTTTCAGCTTTTAAATTATTTGTAGATGAGATGGCTTCGGAGGCTCTGTACTGGACGGTGTCGATTTTCGAGGATGAAGATGCTGGAGCCAAGATTAGTGATGCATATTCAAGGATTGCTCTGATGAGTGTTGTGTAAGTATTTAGGAGTGTCTTTGGTTTGGAACCCCAGTTTGAACCGCAAAGTCTCCTCAGGATGCTGAGTTTTTTCAGAGCTCTCTTTGAAACTGTTTCAGTGTGCTTAGTAAATCTCAGTTCCGCATCGAGTGTAAGACCAAGGTATCTGGGGTGTGTGACTTGTTTGACGGTAGTATTGTGAAGCATAATGTTAGGATGGTGAGTCTGCCCGTTCCTTCTGTTTGTTGAGAAAACACAAGATTTGGATTTATCAGGGTTATAAGGGTCTTAAGGTCTTTAGCCCAGGTTTCGATACCAAGCATCGATTTATGCACCATTTATTTTGAATAGTTTTAAGTATTTATGTAACATTTATTTTAAAATACCGCTTTAGTTAGGTGATGATAACCTTGATGTGAATAAAAAATCGATGCCAAGCAGGTTGGTATTTAAGGCTTCGGAGACTGAGATATCAGAGTGTGTATGCCAGATAGCGATGTTGTCTGCATAGCAGGCAATTTTAGTCTCATTGCATATGTGTTCATGGATGGTGTTCATGTACATGAGGAAGAGCAGAGGGCTGAGGACCGATCCCTCTGGGACTCCCGCCCACGATCTGTGCGTCTTGGAATACTTTCCATTAACTCTCACAAAAAAATTTTTATGTCTGAGGAAATTGTTTGCAATGAGTTGCAATTGATGTGAAAAATCACAATGAGTTTTTGCCTCCAGACTCTGCCAAACGCTGCAGAGAGGTCAAGGAAGACAGCGATAGTCTTTTTGTAAGGATTTTCTTGAAGTCCATCGATGATGGACTGAACCATGTAAAAATGTTGGTCTACTGTGCTGTGCCCGGCTCTAAATGCTGTTTGGTAGAAGTGTAAAATATTACGATCGATGAGCCAGTTCATGATTCTTGTGTGGATGATTCTTTCCTTTAATTTGCACAGGATGATGGTTAAGGAGATAGGCCGGTAATTCTTACAGCTGGTGGCAATCTTTGCCTGGTTTCAAAATCGGACTTTATATTAGTCCTGTTAGCTTATTAACAGACTTCTTCCTGATAATGGGCAGTGCATGTTTTCCAAGATAAGTTGAAGATTTGGAGAAGTATAAGCTTGGCCGACGCTCCAAAGTATTTAATCATTTGACCGAAGATAAGATCTTCGGTATAGACCTGGAAACTATTTGGGGTCGAGGTTTCGGATTGCGCACTCGAGTTCTTCCAAAGTGAGCTCATCAGTGAAAATGTCTTTGCTTAAAAAGTTTGTTTTTTTTTGTATGGCTTGCTTGTAGTTTCTCCTTTGTTTTCTGTCTTCGTTTTGGAAGCTCAGTCTGCTTGCTTTCTCGTAGTGTGTCAGCATGTTGGCTGCGTCTTTGTCAGTTTTGGACGGTTTACCATTGTCTGTGATAATATTAGAGGTGAGGCCGTTATTTTGTATGCTGCCTTTATCAAGGGATTTGATCACCTTCCAGTGTTGATGGTCTTGGAGGCGCATGTTCAAATAGTTTATAAACAGGAGAATGGCGTACCGCAAGGCTGCGTGCTGAGCGTCACGCTATTTGCCGTTGCAATTAATAGTATCATATCTAACATACGATGGCCGGTACATTGTTTTGTCTTTGTGGATGACTTTTGTATATATGTGCCTGCTCGTAGTATGGCAACTGCGGAAAGATCTTTGCAGTCCCCGCAGGGGGGTGCGGACTAGCCGCACCTACGAGGGATTTGGCGTCCCTCGCGGTACCCTAGCCTAACACTACACCACTCACAAAAACATACACACACACATACACACACCAACACAATCTATACACATTTCAACACTTACATCTTCGCTTAGGGAATTTTGACTGGTCAGAACCGTTGCGCGTTGGGAGTGCTGAAAAGTCCAGAGCGTGACAAACTCTGGTCTGGGACGCTGATGTGAGGTTGCTCTGCCGAAGACGTAAGCGCGGTTTCTGGTCTACCAGCCGCTTCGGTCCTTGGTCAGGGAGTGTCCGCGGTGCATGGGTGTCGGAGCCTGTGCACAGTATTACGAGTTCTCGACTGATGCCCATCCAGTCGAGCTAAGGAGAAAAGCTATAGGCTTAGAAAGATCTTTCCAAAGTTTCTCCTTTCCTGATCAACAAGGCTATTACTGCTTATGCTGGAGGTCCAGTAGCCTCTATTAAGAAACTTAGAAACGGAACACTGTTGCGACTTCGACCGAGAGAAAAACCAGTGCTCTATATAAAATGACCTCTTTCTTTGACCAGGTCAAAGTATCCGTGGCTGCCCAAGGATTCTTGAATTACTCAAAGGGGGTCATCACATGTAGGGATTTAATGTACATTCAGTTGATGAAATTAAGTCCGAACTGTCGTCTCAGTCAGTTACGGACGTTGTCGCTATCATGAAAATGGACAAAGGAGAAAAGGTAGCAACAGCTTCTTTTATCGTCACCTTCGGCAAACCGGAAATACCCGAATACTTACATGCAGGTTACCAAAGGCTCTCAGTGAGACCATACGTGGCTAACCTTAGGCGCTGCTTTAAGTGCCAGCGATTAGGGCATATCAGCTCTATGTGTTCGAAGCAGAACGTATGCGGTATATGTAGCGTTTGAAGGCCATGATGATAAGGAATGTGTTAATTCTCCGAAATGCGCCAACTGTGGTGGTGACCACCCAGCGCGATCCTACAACTGTCCTACTTTTAAGGAAGAGAAAGCTATCCTAGGCATCATGGGGAAAGACAAGCTGTCTTTTCCAGAGGCCAAAAAACTCTATCGATCCACTCAGCCAAAGACAGACAGTAAGACTTATGCCGCTACCCTGACCGCTTCATAATCGTCTCATACGTGGCTAAACTTAGGCGCTGCTTTACGTGCCAGCGATTAGGGCATATCAGCTCTATGTGTTCGAAGCAGAACGTATGCGGTATATGTAGCGTTTGAAGGCCATGATGATAAGGAATGTGTTAATTCTCCGAAATGCGCCAACTGTGGTGGTGACCACCCAGCGCGATCCTACAACTGTCCTACTTTTAAGGAAGAGAAAGCTATCCTAGGCATCATGGCGAAAGACAAGCTGTCTTTTCCAGAGGCCAAAAAACTCTATCGATCCACTCAGCCAAAGACAGACTGTAAGACTTATGCCGCTACCCTGACCGCTTCAAAATCGTCTTGTACCAACTGTGCTGAGCTGTCCAAGAAGATTGAAGCTCTTACTGAACAAGTGTCTCACCTTTTGTGCTTAGTCACGAATGGTCCTAGTTTGGTAGAACCTGCAACAACGGATAGTGTTTTACCTCGTGTACCTATCCCTTCCAATGGGGGGATTGGAGCACGAAATAAATCATTAAGTGAGCCTTGTATTTCTGTTCAGAAGACATTATAAACTGGTAAAAAACCTTCTATGCAGAGGAAAAACCAAACCACGTAGACAAGTTTTACGTCAGACCACATCTCCACCGTCGTTACCGGTATTTAAAAAAACATTACCGGGCATTAAGAAAAATGCTAACAAAGGAGGAAATGTAAAGACCACACCTCTTAAACCCAAAACTTCCTCAGATTCCATCCCTGAACGGGTGGATATGAAATCTGAAAAACGTAAGCCTGACACGTCTAAAACGTCCAAGGCAAGAAAGGAGAGAACACCAATGGGTGTCAGATAAATCCACTGCTAAGTTGATAAATGTCGCTTTTATCGCGCATTGATTATGGCTGTCAAGCCTATTCATCTGCACGACTTACAGTTCTGAAAGCTCTCGATGCTGTCCACCACTCTGGACTTAGATTTGCTACTGGTGCATTTAATACTAGCCCAATCCCTAGTCTTCTTGTCGAGGCTGGGGAACCCGCTCTTTCAAGACGACGTCAGATGCTACAAATATCTTATATATCTGTCTTCGTAGCAAACCAAATCACTCGGCATTCAAAATAGTCTTTAAAAACATGCATAAGGAAGATTACGACGTACGTCAATGTTCGACCGCTCCATTCGGCTTACGAACGGTACGAATAATAGAAACCTTGGGTTGCAACTTCCTACATTGTTTGAAAGATCAATGTGCTATCCACCTCCATGGATAATACAAGCGCCACACTTTGATTTCACATTGACCAGTTACATAAAACACGACACTTTTTCTGACTCAAAAGCTGCCTTAGAAGGAATCAAAAATGGAGAAAGCAACATCACCTCTGCCATCAACATCCTATTGGAAAGTTTGCACTGCAATGGGAAATCCTGCTTGCTGCAATGGATACCTGCATATGTGAATATTGAGGGAAACAAGTGTGGAGATTCGTTGGCCAAAGAAGGCAGAAACTCTGACCAACATTGCCCTTCTATAACGGTTGCAGACGCAAAATGCAGTTACAAAGTACATACTTCTGCCCCATTCTTTCAGAAAACTCCTTATTGTCCATTTTGATGGCCTCAGAATCCTTACGTCAACAATTGCATGACCTTGGACAAACCATTTTAAAGAAATGAAGATTGTTCCAGACAAGACCAGAACATATATCTCCTGCAAGAACTGTTCCGATGGCCATCTCACGCCAGACCACATTCTCGAATGCCCAGCCCTTGTTCCACATATCTTGCGACTTGGAATGGTGCCACTGGCTTCGGAACACAAAGAGGTCCTCTACTGTGAGGATGCCTTGAGGCTGGCGGACGCAGTTTTGAAGACAAATGATGCTATCTAAAATACCATGGACACGAAAAACAAAAGACACTCCTGATGTGCTCTACCACCAGGAATTTTTATCTATTTATAATTCTAATAAACACAGTGAAATTATTTTCACTGATGGGTCTAAACTGGACAATGGCGTTGGGTGTGCGTTTTATGCTTCGGGATGTAGTTACACGTACGGATTGCCCTCGGCTTGCAGTGTATTCACGGCAGAATTATTTGCCATTTTCAAAGCGTTAACCGTCATTCAATCTCGATCTTCCCACTATCTTTTGTGTTCTGATTCCAAATATGCTCTTCAGGCTCTTTAGGATGTTTTCTCCGTGATCCCTTTAGTTGGGGACATGTTGTGAGCTGTACACAGGCTTCAATTGGGGGGTGTTGGGGTAACGTTTTGTTCGGTTCCTGGACACTGCGAATACTCGGAAACACAAAAGCGGATGAAGCTGCTAAGAATGCAACACGTTTGGTGCCCATTACTCAACGAGTTATGGCATCTGATTATGTGTGTTTTGCAAACATTTATTGTTCGCTGCCTTGAATGACTAATGGCATACCGTGATTCAGAATAAGCTGAAGGAAATTAAAGATACCGTCCGTCCATTGAGGTCTTCTACTCGTTCACATTCTGGTGTATTGTGTTTGTGTTACTAATATTCGTGCCCATTTCTAATTTAAAAGGGAGTTTGAAGGAGGTGCTAAGGGACGATGCCTCGGCCATTGACCGAGTCATCGCTTCCTTACACCACTTGAACACATTTTTTAACATTTAATATTTAAAACACATGCTTTTATAGTTATACCTACATTTCTTTTAATTATCATCTACGTATATTTTTTATTTATTTATATTCAGTATATTTTTTGTTCTTGTTATTGTACTATTAAGGTTTATTTATTGTTAAATTGTAGAATATTGTTGTTTTGAATATCGTTATTATTTATTCACTGTTATATTGTTCGTTGTTGTTATTTTGTTATTTATAGTTTTATATTCTTTATTGTTATGGTTTTATTGTGGTTTTTTGTTATTTATTGTTTTTTTTTTAAATTGTTATATATTTATGATTATATAATTTTTTTATGTATAGCCACTCTGTAAAAATTTTATTTGTTTTGGAATTTTGTTTTATTTAAAATTGATTTTGTTATTTTGTCTTATTTAAAATATTTCGTTTTTTTAATATTTTGATTAGCGATGATAACCTCAGTGTGTTTTTCGCCAGGAAAAAAAATTCTATTCGTTCTAAATGTAGGGAGGAAGTGGTGGTAGACGCCTTCTAGTAGGCCACTATTTTGTAACTCATTGATGTTTGATGTGTCGTGAAGATCCACCAATATGTCTGTATTGTGGAGATATCTTCACAATCAAAAATATTTTGGTTGATTGTATTGAAGTAACTAATATTCTTGGCTTTTTTAATTTAAAGGGTAGTATAAAGGTGGCCACTATTTTGTAACTCATGGATGTTTGATGTGTCGTGAAGATCCATCAATATGTCTGAATTGTGGAGATATCTTCACAATCAAAAATATTTTGGTTGATTGTATTGAAGTAACTAATATTCTTGGCTTTTTTAATTTAAAGGGTAGTATAAAGGTGGTGCTAAGGGATGATGCCTCGGCTATTGACAGAGTGATTGCTTTCTTGCACCACTTGAAAATATTTTTTAAAATTAAATATATTTAAAATACAGGGAAACCTGTTTAAACCGGAATCCATTGGGACCGGCATTTTCCCCGTCTAAGATAGGTTTCCGGCTTATATAGTAGTAGTGTAGTGTATGATGGTATCATCACGAAACGTTTCCCGAGTCTATTTTTAGCTTTGGGGTGAGGGTAGGCCGTGGGGATTCTTAGCTATAAGACTGTTATTTCTACTGATCAGCTGTATGGCACTGTACCATCACCACATAGATAACGGACAATTGCCATCGTGTCTACATTTATTCTAATACAGTATTTAATTTAATTATTTATTTCCGAATAAGCACTGACTGTTTATTTTTTACAGATAACACTTCAACATATAAAGCAAGTGTAATTAAATCACAAGAAAACTATCACATCGTCATTCAACAGTAATATTGGTTATCTTGATTGCCTAATGATAGCCCATAGCCTGTGCCCTGTGACGTCACAACTCGCAAACCTTCTTTTGTAGGTGGTGTTGGCTATGTACAATATAGAAAATGTTAAAATCTACATTACATAATAAAAATCTTACCTTTTAATGGAGCATCGTTTTATCCTTCTCCACAAAACATTTTTAATAGAAAACACTAAAACTAAAACTAAAGCACTTATACACCTGTCAATAAAATTTATGAATTAATGGTGCAATTTATTAAAAACTGTTTTCCCTCTTACTGTATTTAGGCTTAATACTGTACATAGTAGGCTTACGTAAAAATAAAAGAAAATCAAGTAGGCTTGAAAAAATCTAGCGTTGACTTTTGTTTTAAAAGGTTAGTTTTACTAGCTTGTGTTTCAGTTATTGTTTTTAGTTGTAACAAATGGTGACGCATTTCCGGACTGTTAATACTTACCGCGAAATCTTCTAACTCACAAATTTTCATTAAAGCCTCGCCAAATGTTTTTATTTTGTTTTCTACGACTGGTCCGTCTTCAATTTTTTCTTCACTTTCTATATTCTTATTGGTCTCTTTTTCAATAATTTCGTCCAGAAATTTTAAACCTTTCTCTGTTGCCAGTTCATTGTCAAAACTTACGTATTCTTCAGCAGATAAATTAGAGTGTCCTGTTTCTATCAGCAAATCTTTCACCCTGTGCAAGATAATGTCTTGCGTCCCCATTTCAATAGCATTATTGAGTTCTTGTAGAATAAAACCAGCTTCTTTCAATGCATTTTGAACCACGATTTTGATATTTTCTCATAGGAACTCGATATCCATCTTATCGCATCCAAAACGGAGACATTACTAGTATATTCCTGTACTTACTAGCATGAATTTATGATAGCAATAAGAGATTTTAAAACATGTTTTCTATAGTGGACTTTAAGATTTTGGTTAACGCCCTGATCCATCGGTTGAGTTCCACTAGTAGTATTTGCGGGAAAAAACACTAATTTGATGTGAGAGTAATCTTCACGAGAATGACACGTTGCAATGTCCATAAATAGCAAAATATGTCAGTTATCATACTTCATTTTATCATTCAAATTTCGAAGCCAGTTTTCCATAATGGCTGACGTCATCCACGCCGTCTTTTTAGCATGCCATTGAACTGGTTACTGGCCTACATTTTTTAAACACCGCGGCTTCCATGATTTCCCAATTACCAAAGGTTTTTCTAGTTTTCCATCTGCAAAACCACAAACTGAAACTGTAAGCCTTTCTTTTGACTGCTTACCTCAAATACATTTTTCATTCTCTAAATTTAAAGTCCTATTTGGGAGAGCTCTAAAACACAAACCTGTCTCGTCCAGTTTCCAATATTTTTGGCTTCATAACCAGCTATTAATTCACAAACTTTATGCCTCCAATCATCATCTGTTTCCTGGTTAACTTCTTTTGCTTCACCACAAATTTGGTTGAAAGAAATTGAATGTGGATCTAAAACTTTCTAACCATCCATTGGAGGCTTTGAATTTTGTGTTCCCTAGCTTAGCGGCAATTGACGTAGCTTGTTAGTAAAGAAGGCTACAGTTGAGATGGAGCGCTTGGGAGGGAGCCAATAGGAAAGCCGGATTTGTTACCCCACCACTTCCCAAGATGGCGGCGCCCATGTGGCGAGAACAAGATGGCGGCACGCATGTGGCGCGAACAAAATGGCGTCTCGCTCTAGTGTCCTTACCTAAGAAAAAGTGCTGTATGTGTATGGGGTGTATGTTGGTTCGATGTGGGGGTTGTTGCGGGTTCGATCAGGGGGATGGAGTAGTTTTGCCAAAAAATTATCGGTTAGATAAATTACCAACGTTTCAACTAAACAACATTGAAAAACTATCGTACGTGCCGTTTAACCGACCAACTTACAAGCATTTCAATCGACCAACAATTACGTTGAATACAAATAAACAACAAGCTGTGTGGGAATCGACCTATCACATTGCAGGGGCTCGGTAGTGCTGTCAAACCCAAGTCACTTAGATGGCATGTAACCTAACCTACCCCTCAGTGTGTTGTGTGTTAGGGATGAGTTTTGTGGGTCACGGTGGATGAATTTGCAAGATGATGGCTTAATTCTATCGCGCTAGTGTCCTAACCCAAGAAAAAGTGTTGTATGTGTTTGGAGTGTATGTTGGGTATATGCGGGGTGGGTCCGATCCGGGAGATGGGGGTAGTTTATAATAATATATGAAAGCACAAAAAAATGATCGGTTAGATCAAATGACCAACGTTTCAAATAAACAACATTGAAAAACTATCGTACGTTTAACCGACCAACTTGTACTCATTTCAAACGACTAACAATTACGTTGAATTCAAATAAACAACAAGCTGTGCGGGAATCGGCCTATTAGTTTGCAGGGGCTCGGTTATTTTACGCAATACACGGACGCCTCGCATCCACAGTAAGGCGTGCATACCCTGTGGTCTGAACGGTGTCATCATCTGATGATAATGCAGTAAATGAAGGACGCCTCTAAATTACACGTAGAAATGATAATACATATCTAAAAATATTGACCCTAAAATAAAACGAGTATTATCTAGCGAAGTAGTAAATTGGTAAACGCGATACTCCAATGTGCTAGCGTTATCGTTTTCAAAACATTCTTCATCTTTTGCATACAAGGACGCTTTCCAGGTGTTCAAACATAAACAGGAAGACTTACATTTCACCGTTGGATTGTCTGGAGATTCTTGTTTAAATAACCATTTCTCTATCGACGAACTAGTCAGCTCTCTCGTCAACGAAGGATTCAGCTCCAGGCCCGGGTGATATTGTATACTCCATGATTAAAAATCTACTACCGTCGGCAAAACTAGTTCTCCTTCGGATATACAACCGTATATTCGAGGAGCACGGTTTTCCCGATGCATGGTTAGAAGCGACAATAATTCCTCTTCTAAAACAAGGAAAGGACAAAACTAATCCCAGTAGTTACAGACCCATCTCGCTGACCAGCTGCTTATGCAAACTACTGGAGAAGATGGTCAACCGTCGTCTTGTCTGGTATCTAGAAACAAACAAACTTCTTTCTAACGTCCAGTGTGGTTCCAGACAAGGACGTTCATCAGTTGACCAATTGGTTTTGTTGGAGTCAGCTATACAGAATGCCTTCATCTTACGACAAACACTGGTAGCTGTTTTCTTCGACCTCGAGAAGGCATATGACATGGCATGGAGAAGAGGAATTTTGAACGTACTGAAATCATGGGGTATACAAGGTAACATTCTTGCTTTTATACAAAATTATTTGAATAACAGGACTTTCCGTGTACGTCTAGGAGGCATATATTCTGATCGTTACGAACTAGAGAATGGTGTACCACAGGGTGGCGTTTTGAGTGTGACGCTGTTTGCTGTTGCCATTAACAGCGTCACTTCAAACGTACAGTCACCGGTCCACTGTTCCCTGTTTGTAGACGATTTTTGTATATATATGGCTGCTAGAAGTATGGCAACAGCGGAAATATCCTTACAATTAGTAATCAATAAATTGCAAGAGTGGGCCAAATCTACGGGCTTCAAGTTTTCGGCTTCGAAGACTCAGTGTATAGCATTTAGTCGTCGCAGGCAACACCAGGAACCTATTCTTTATCTTGATGGTACGCGGCTTCAAACCGCGGATAATGTGAGATTTTTGGGTCTTTTATTGGATAAAAGACTTTCATGGAATCCGCATGTGCGTGATTCGAGGACCCGGTGCAGCAAGATATTGGATATGTTGAGAGTTCTAAGTGGTACAAATTGGGGAGCAGACAGAACCTGTATGCTCCGTTTCTATCGCGCCGTTGTAAGATCGCGCATAGATTACGGCTGTATAGCCTATTCATCTGCTCGATCTACGGTTCTGAAACTCCTGGATTCAATACATCACGCTGGTCTTAGACTTTCTACTGGTGCTTTTAGATCAAGCCCAATCTCCAGCCTTCTAGTTGATGCTGGAGAACCATCTCTCTCTATGCGACGTCAATTGCTACAAATTTCATATTACACTCGTCTTCGAAGTAAACCTAAACATCCGGCATTCATAGCAGTTTTTGATAACCACCTCGAGGATCGTTACAATGTGCGTCAACGTTCAACTGCTCCCTTCGGAATAAGAACGTTGCGCATTTTTAGGAATCTAAATTTAGAACATCCACCTATATTCGAACGAACATCAGTCTACATCCCTCCATGGACAATACAAAAGCCAAAATGTGACTTCTCATTGTCCATGTACCTATAATACAATACTCCTGACGTTATTTATCGTCAGGAGTTTTTGCAGATTCAACAAACTCACCAACATACTGTGACTATATTCACAGACGGTTCAAAACTGGACAATGGGATAGGTTGTGCATTTTATATGGAAGGACAAACTTTCACTTACGGATTGGCCTCAGCCTGTAGCGTTTTTACTGCAGAACTTTATGCAATTTTCCAAGCTTTAAGATCAATTCCGTCTGCAAAATCTAAATATCTTGTGTGTTGTGATTCCAAAAGTGCTCTCCAGGCTATTCAGGAAATGTACACTAAGAACCCTTTAGTTGGAGACATCTTGTGCTCTATACACAGGCTCCAATTACGAGGTGTCGAGGTGTCATTTCTCTGGGTGCCTGGTCACTGCGGAATATTTGGAAACACTAAAGCGGATGAAGGTGCAAAATTAGCTACAAGTATGGTACCATCGAGACAACGTGTGATGGCATCAGATTTTATATGCAATGTTAAAACTATACTATTCTCTGTTTGGAATGAAGAATGGCAAAATGTAAATAGAAACAAGCTGAGGGACATCAAAAATACCGTCCGACCATGGAGTACATCTGTTCGTTCGAATCGTAGGGAAGAAGTGGTGGTTACTCGACTTCGCATCGGCCACTCTTTGTTAACGCATGGATGGTTGATGCGACATGAGAATCCACCACTATGTCCGTTTTGTAGAAATAATATTACAATCAAGCATATCCTGCTTGATTGTAATGAGTTGACAAATTTGTATATACGTTACGATCTTCGAGGTAGTTTAAAGGTGGTTTTAAGGGACGATGTCACGGCTATCGACCGTGTCCTCGCTTTCTTACGCCACCTTAATCTATTTAATAATATTTAAATTTTGTATAATTTTAGGTTCTTTAGTTTTAGATAATTAGAATTAGTTTTAAACATCTATTTTTTTTTTGATGAGTTTTATGTAATATTTATTTTAAAAACTTAACTTTAGTTAGGCGATGATAACCTCAATAGGTTTTTCGCCTGGAAAAAAAAACTCTGTAGACTATTTTTGTATATATATATGGCTGCTAGAAGTATGGCATCAGCGGAAAGATCCTTACAATTAGTGATTAATAAATTGCAAGAATGGACCAAATCTACGGGCTTCAAGTTTTCGGCTTCGAAGACCCAGTGTATAGCATTTAGTCGTCGCAGGCAACCCCAGGAACCTATTTTTTATCTTGTGCTCTATACACAGGCTCCAATTGCGAGGTGTCGAGGTGTCATTTCTCTGGGTGCCTGGTCACTGTGGAATATTCGGAAATACTAAAGCAGATGAAGGTGCAAAATTAGCTACAGGTATGTTGCCATCGACACAACGTGTGATGGCATCAGATTTTGTATGCAAAGTTAAAACTACACTATTCTCTGTTTGGAATGAAGAATGGCAAAATGTTAATAGAAACAAGCTGAGGGACATCAAAAATAGCGTCCGACCATGGAGGACATCTGTTCGTTCGAATCGTAGGGAGGAAGTGGTGGTAACTCGACTTCGCATCGGCCACTCTTTGTTAACGCATGGAAGGACGCAACTTTCGGAAAATAGCTCGGTGAAATGACTCCTGGTCATTGTTTGTCTGTCTTTGTTGTCTAAAGACGGACAAAGCCTGTACACCGACGCCTGCAGATAAAATAAAATTTGTGTTATGTTGCGTACACTCAACAAAAAAAATTCAAATAGTAAATTAAAATAACTTTTACAAATGCCACAGATTAACAGAACAAAAATATTAACACTGGATTGCTCGCGTGGTCTACTATTGTAGTTCACAGGTGTTGGGTTTTTACGTTTTAGTCGGTTGACAACATTGCACAACCATAAGGGTTTCTATACCTTCCCCCCCCCCCATCACTAGATCACACTCAGTCGAGTGGTATTAGTCAACATGAGCGTATTGATTATTTACGAATTTTTATATTAGCATGGCCTACTATTGTAGTCCACGCGAGTACTCTCATTACAACTAATGTTCTTATGTTTTTGGTTGTATATATAAATTTCAGTATAATTGTAATGTTTTTTCTCATCTCTTTTTATTTTTTAAAATAATTTTTATAATATAAAATTAAAAATTTATATCTCACAACACATATTTTTAAATTTATTGCAAAACATGCATATAACTACCAAAATGTGATCATATTTTAGAGTAAAAATGTTAGTAACAATTCTTTATAATATAAAATGTTATTTTCCATACATACATGTTTTATACTTCTTTAAGAACCATTAACCATAACATAAAGTTATTAGCTAGTCAATATCCGTAGAAAAAAAAACACATAATGGACTACATTAGTAATCCAAGCGAGTACTCGGGTTCAAAAAATTCCACACGAGCACTCCAGTATTAAAAGCACACTTCAAAATGTGATGGTGAATGAGAATAAACTCTATTAAAAAATTGTAATAATTAAAATGTGTCGGAAAGCATTCCTAAAAATCTTATAAATTAACAAAAAAGTTATACCCTCTTTCCATGTGCTGAGAACGTAATCGAGGAAATGCCCCAAGTCACCATTTTCAATGTCCTCTGCTTACTGGACAATGAAATCATATCCTTCCCTCATTCCGTTGCTGGGTAACAGGGGAAGGCTAGAACACATTCTAACAATCTTTGGAGCAGAGGCATTTGTCAGAATGAGGTTGGCCAAACCAAGATGCCGATCCCTTTTATTTACAGGCCCTTTGCTTTTTATTTGCAGGCAATGGCCTGCAATATAAAAAGATTGTAAACTATAATTATATTCTCAGTCATATTTGCAGTCATCGCTTCATCATAGATAAAACCGTTTCGAAATGTATCAGTGCAGTAAGCTTATGGTTTTCACTCAGTTTTTGAAATAATTCTCTTTTTATAAATATGATTTCATTGGTCAAATCAAGATGATCTCAACAATAAATAATAAACAATTATAGTATTAAACATTCTGTTGAAAAATAACATTAAAAACGGTCTTTGCAAAATTATACAAATAAGAAAACTTTAAAGATCATCAAGAAATACAACACAAAAACTGCAAGTTTTAGTTTTTAGTTTATTAGAGGTTTATCTAGTTAAATCTATAAAGAATTAATTGATAATGTAGGCAGTTCCACATAGATTCATAGTGATAAATAAATCAAACCCCTCTCTCTCTCTCTCCCCCCCTCTCTCTCTCTCTCCCTCTCTCTCTCTCTCTCTCTCTCTCTCTCTCTCTATCTCTCTCTCTCTCTCTCTCTCTCTCTCTCTCTCTCTATATATATATATATATATATATATATATATATATATATAAATTAATATTTTTTCATTTTTAATTAGTATAAATAATTAATATTTTTAATTATTATGTTGTTTAATTTTAATATTTTTAATAAACAACATAATAATTTAATTTACAAAAATAATAATACAATATAGACTTCATCTTATAGGCCACGAAACAAAAAAAATATCACAAAATTATTTAACCTTTTCAGGAGCCGGGGTTTTCAGTACTAGCGTCACCTGTAGGAGCGAGTTTTTTTTTTAAATATCCTGATTTTGAGATATTATAACTTTTAATGGTCCAAATAACACGTAAAACTTAAATAAAATACAATACCCCTAGTTATTATTCAAAAATATTTTTTAAAATTTCCAACATAACCTTACCTACGAAAAAATGTTACGTCAATTTTTATACAAATATTGGCAAATATAGGTAATAATAAATAGGAAATAATTTTATACAAGCATATTCATATATAAACACATTGAAAATATAATACTTCAATAGTTTTTCACTGTATGGAATACTTCAAAACAAGGTACAACACACAATGACCAGTCACAAGTTTTACCATGTACCTAGATTCTTTTCTTTTCTTCACTCCCACACTTGTGTGAGCACACACATGACACTCTGGTTGGATTGCACTTTTTTCAGTTGGTGGTATTAATGAGGGAAAATATTTTCTTTAAGCCGAAGAGGCGAGTCTCTTGATGATGAAGGTCTTCTTCCTCTATTTTTCAATCTCTGGATATGAAATTTGTCAATGATTTGTCGGATCACACACACACACACACACACGCGCGAAATTCAGCAAGAGAACACTTTTCCCCTGTATATCTATTATGTAATATCATTGCATTTCTAATGGTTACGTAAAGAATATGCTGAAAAAGCTTTTTATACCACTTGGCACTTTTTCGTCTGGTTCGAATTGAACTCATTTGCATATCTACTTGAATCTACAGCTCCCATGTGATTGTTATAATCTGATATATAACTTGGTTTTTGTATTTTATTTCCAGTTAGTCTGTCAGTCTTCTTACTGTCAATCATAGTCAAGTCATTGTGGATAGAGGATAAAATACGAACATTTCGTCGATCCATCCAATGAACATATGTTGCCTTTTCAGAGTAGGCAACATCAGTCTCCTTTTTTAAGTTTTTTAGCTGGTGGTAGTGGAAGGCCTTTTCTATTTTAACGAATGGTCGTATACCACAACAGTATACTATTTTTAAAGTAACAGCTCTAAAAGTATCGGGCTAGTATACCAGTTATCGATATACAAATGGTGGTTTTTATTAGAGTAATCATTCAACAATGACAAAACTACATTTGTTGGCAGGCTGTACTGTGGGTATTCCAAGTTTGTATCTTTCACAGTATAAAATATTATTTTCATCATAAGACCTGTTTCACAATCACTAAGTGCAAATAGTTTGATACCAAACCGTGCACGTTTGCTTGGTATAAACTGCTTTAAAAGTCACTAAACTTTCATCAATGCACACACTTTTAAATGGTGTGAAAATTTCTGATATTTTTTTGTTGAAGTATAGCACAATAGGTTCTATTTTATGCAACTTATTAGATCGGTCCACTTCTTCATTATTTACAAAATGAAGACACCTTAGTAGGAGCAAAAACCGATTTTGTGTCATAACTGTTGAAAAAAGGCGTACATAATATTTTATCAGTTGCCCAGTACTCTTTTATTGCTGGCTTTTTTACTTGAGCCATTAGAATCATAAGGGCTACAAAAACATACATCTTCCCAACATCAGTATCTCTCCAAAACTGTAATTTGCTTTTTTCTTTGACTAAAACTAAATCTACAAGTTGCCTATAATATCTGTTAGTTTCATTGCAAATGTGTTCAAATAAGTCCCCACCAAACAACTCCAAAAAGCAGTCCAATTCAGTAGGATGAGAATTTGCATTTATCAAATGCAACTGACCTGACTTTAGGCCTGATTTTGAACTATCAAAATTATCTATTTTTATTGTTGATGGTCCTGTTTTCTTCCAATAAATATCTTATACAATATTGTCAGGTAACCTATTAGAACTAATATCAGTCTCATCATCACTTGAAAAACTATTTTACTCAACATCATCATCATTATCACTTTCTTCTGTGTCAGAAGCCATGTCTGTAAAAATTTCTAATAACCTACTTTGAGTAAGTACTTTTCCTTCAAACATAGGATCTATTACAGAAAAAAACAATTATACTCCTATAGGTTAAAATAATTGGCTTACTAACACACAAAAATATCTATACTAAAAACTTACTGTTTACTAAACATTCACACTAATACACTATAGAACAATTATTTACTTATAATATAAAACTGAGTAAACGGAAATTGTGATCAGAATGATTGACACAATTTTATTATAAATGAAAATTTACAACTATTTTTAGCATGATTACATAAAAATACTTCTTGTCTAACAAACATGAAATGTCAGCTGATTTCCAGATGGTTGATCAAAAAACATTACAGAAAAGTTACTTCAATTATTTACCAATAGATGGCCTAGCAGATACAACAAAGAAGTTCAAATATTGACCAATAGATGGCCTAACAAATACCGAAGAAGTTCAAATATTGACATTGTAGTAATGACATTTGACAAAAAAATATAATTGCGTATGCTCTGACAGAAGAAATATCAAATAGAGTATTCTCGGGTGTACTCCGGCATTGCGCACCGTCCGGGATCGAGTATGTTCGGGAGTGCTAGTGAAAACGTTAAAAATACAAATCTCAAAGTTGCATACAAAACTAATAACAAAATAATAAATATAATAAATAACAACAAAAACCAAATAATATGCATGATAAAGGTGGTGTTTATAAATTAAAATGCGTAAACTGTAATGAGACTTATATAGGTCAAACGAAGAAAAAATTAAAAGGAAGATGTAAAAAAACATTTGAATGCTTATATAAATCCAAAAATATATAAATCAAATTTTGCAAATCATTGTATTAATAATAAGCACCAATTTCCAAATATTGAAAATATGGAACTTATAAAAGAAATTAATAAAGCATTAAGAATGAATATATATATACTACTGTTTACCAACGAAAAGCTTTCAATATAAATTAATAAATATTCTTGTATTTGATTAACGTATGTTGTTATATATATATATATATATATATATATATATATATATATATATATATATATATATAATATACTTATTTAGCCCGCAGGGGGGTGCGGATTAGCCGCACCTACGAGGGATTTGGCGTCCCTCGCGGTACCCTAGCCTAACACTACACCACTCACAAAGCATACACATACACGTACACACACCAACACAATCTATACACATTTCAACACTTACATCTTCTCTTAGGGAATTTTGACTGGTCAGAACCGTTGCGCGTTGGGAGTGCTGAAAAGTCCAGAGCGTGACAAACTCTGGTTTGGGACGCTGCTGTGAGCTTGCTCTGCCGAAGACGTATGCGCGGTTGCTGGTCCGCTAGCCACTTCGGTCCTTGGTCAGGGAGTGTCCGCGGTGCACAGGTGTCGGAGCCTGTGCACAGTATTACGAGTTCTCGACTGATGCCCATCCAGTCGAGCTAAGGAGGAAACTATGGGCCCCAGAGTTCCGGGGGTTGGAAATGATCGAAAGTGATCCATGGGTGTACCCGTTCTCATAGTCTCGCCCGTAACGCCTGACACGATGGTTAGCTTAAAAACAACTTATGGAAAACCAACAAATGTCCAACCAGTTGAATGTAAAGAGGCGTCGTGAGGTTTCTCCAAAAATGCCTAGGGAAGTAAATACGATGAGGATAGAGATGGATTTAGCGTCACCAAAGTTTTTAATTGTGTCTTGCACAGAAGCTGGGAAAGATCTTTCTAAAGTATCGCCTTTTGTAATTCAAAAGGCTATATCTGGATGCGCAGCAGGACCCGTCTCTTCCATAAGGAAGTTACGGAACGGAACACTGCTGTTGGAAACAAGCAATTCGAAGCAGTCACAGCTATTATTAAAAATGACCTCCTTCTTTGATCAGGTCAAGGTTTCGGTGGCTCCCCACAAAACCTTGAACTCATCAAAGGGAGTAACATCATGCAGGGATCTGTTGTATGTCCGTGAGGACGAAATTAAATCAGAACTGGTATCAGAAGGTGTAACAGATGTCGTACGAATTATGAGGATGGAAAACGGTCAGAGAGTTCCAACAACATCAATTATCCTGACATTCGGGAAACCATCTATCCCGGAATATTTATATGCTGACTATCAACGGCTTTCTGTTAGGCCCTACGTTCCCAATCAACGCCGGTGCTTTAAATGCCAACGTTTTGGACACGTAAGTTCTTCTTGCTCCAAGCCAGAGGTATGCGGACAGTGTGCATCTGAAGGCCATACTGATAAGGTTTGCACAAGTGCTCCGAAATGCCCAAACTGTGCTGGTGATCACCCTGCTCGCTCCTTTAACTGCACAAAGTTCAAGGAGGAGAAAGCGATCCTCAGCATAATGGCAAAGGACAAAACATCTTTCCACGAAGCGAAAAAGAAGTTCAAGTCAACTCAACCTAGACTTGAAACGAAATCTTATGCCTCAGCTATCACCACTGAGAAGTCGTGTTCCAACTGCGTTGAGCTAAACAAGAAAATTGAAGTTCTCACGGAGCAAGTTAGCCAGCTATTAGCTTTGGTGACGAGAAATTCTGTTTCCAACTTAAATAATAATGTTGAATGTGCGAAGACATCTCCATTGCCAGATACCTCTGGTAGAGTTAGAAGAAGCAAGACACTATTAGAGACAAGTGTGAAACCTATTCCAACTATGAGTAATAATAATAAAAATAACAATAACAACGAAACTGCACCTGTGAAAGTGGGTGCAAAATTAAAAGCGACTCAAAAGAGGATCATTTCTAACTCCCCTTCTGAGTCAAAAAATTCCTCAGATTCCACCACTACTATAGTGGTGATGGATTCTGATGACTCTTTGCCTGGAACGTCCAACATTCCAGGCCAACAAATTGTCAATGACGGCAGTGAGAGCCAGGTGAATCCATTTCTCTAAAATACAATGTCCACACCTAAACAAACCGTGATTCAGTGGAACATTAACGGTGTTAGAAGTCACATTGAGGATCTCAAATTAATTGTAAGGGATGTGTCCCCTATGTACATTTGTATTCAGGAGACACATCTTCATGAATCGCACAATTTCCATCTAAGGGAGTATTCAGTTTACAGATCGGACTTCGTTACAGAAAATCGAGCCAGAGGTGGCGTAGCCATTCTGGCCCGTGACTGTGTCGACGCCGTTTCTCTGAACTTAATAACTCCCTTACAAGCAGTAGCAATTCAAACAGCTGTTCCATACAAACTCACTCTCTGTTGTGTCTACCTCCCACCAAGTGACACCCTGCATCAGAGAGATCTTGTAGACCTTATGAATCAGTTGCCGACTCCGATTCTATTAGTGGGCGATTTCAATGCCCACCATGTTTCATGGGGTTCCCCAGAATGCAACCCGCGAGGTAATCTGATCGAAAGCATCAGATCGGAACTGGATTTATACCTGCTAAATGACGGTTCTCCGACACATTTAGCAGCGTCAACAGGTGGATGGACAGCTGTAGACTTGTCATTATGCAGTCCTGTCTTGGCTACAAGGCTAAAATGGTCAGCATTGCCTGATCTTTACAGTAGCGACCACATTCCTATTGAGATCTCTTTGTGTGACTCCTCACCCTGTTGTGTTCGACATCCCCGTTGGATCCTGAAAAAAGCCAACTGGGAACAATTTTCACAAGATCTAGAATCACTGGACGTGGATTACTTGGCTCCCATTGATGACATTGTCAATTCATTTACAAAAACCGTTTTGAATGCCGCCGGAAAGGCAATTCCGAAAACCTCATCCAAACCACGACGACCACCTGTTCCGTGGTGGAATGATGATTGCACTGTGATCCTTCGTCAACGGAGAAAAGCTTAGAACCAGTTCAAGAGACATCCAACGCACTCGTTGGAAACCTGGAAAAATATAAAATCTTCCGTGCGAAAGCATTTCATGAGTGTCCGCAAATTTGTATATACGTTACGATCTTCGAGGTAGTTTAAAGGTGGTTTTAAGAGACGATGTCACGGCTATCGACCGTGTCCTCGCTTTCCTACGCCATCTTAATCTATTTAATAATATTTAAATTTTGTATAATTTTAGGTTCTTTAGTTTTAGATAATTACAATTAGTTTTAAACATTTATTTTGTTTAGTCTTATTTATGTAATATTTTAATATTTATTATTAACAAACCTTAGGCGATGATAACCTCAATAGGTTTTTCGCCTGGAAAAAAAAAAAAAAAATATACTTATTTAATCCAATTTGTATGTCAGAACTAGTATGCTTCGGTTTGATCGCGCAGTCGTTAGATCGCGCATAGATTATGGTTGTCAAGTCTACTCATCTGCACGACCTACAGTTCTGAAAACTCTTGATACCATCCACCACTCTGGACTTAGACTGGCTACTGGTGCATTTAGAACTAGCCCAATCCCTAGTCTTCTTGTCGAAGCTGGGGAACCTGCCCTTTCTAGACAACGTCAGATGCTACAAATATCTTACGTTTCTGTTGTTCGAAGCAAACCGAACAACCCGGCATTTGAAATAGTCTTTAATAATACGCTAAATCAAGTGTACAATACACGTCAACGTTCGACCGCTCCATTTGGCATACGAACATTAAGAATATTGGATGACCTTGAGTTGCAACTTCCAACTATGTTTGAACGACAAATGTGCTATCTATCTCCATGGATAATAAAAACGCCGCACTTCGATTTCTCATTGTCCAGTTATATAAAACACGATACTCCTGTTGTGGTCTACCACCAGGAATTTTTATCCATTTATAAATCTCACCAACACAGTGAAATTATTTTCACTGATGGATCTAAACTGGATAATGGCGTTGGGTGTGCGTTTTATGTATCTGGATGCACCTACACGTACGGATTGCCCTCAGCTTGCAGTGTTTTTACGGCAGAACTATTTGCTATTTTTAAAGCTTTAGACGTCATTCAATCTCGATCCTCGCATTATCTTTTGTGTTCGGATTCCAAAAGTGCTCTTCAGGCTCTTCAGGATGTTTTCTCTAGCAACCCTTTAGTTAGGGACATTTTGTGTGCTGTACACAGGCTTCAATTGAGGGGTGGTGGTGTAACTTTCTTTTGGGTTCCTGGACATTGCGGAATACTTGGAAACACAAAAGCGGATGAAGCGGCGAAGAAAGCTACAAGTTTGGTGCCTATTACTCAACTGGTTATGTCATCTGATTATGTGTGTTTCGCGAAACATTTATTGCTCGCTGTTTGGAATGACGAGTGGCATAACGTGATTCAGAATAAGTTGAGGGAAATTAAAGATACCGTCCGTCCATGGAGGTCTTCAATTCGTTCAAAACGTAGGGAGGAAGTGGTGGTTACACGCCTTCGCGTTGGCCACTCTTTTGCAACTCACGGATATTTGTTGCATCGTGAAGATCCACCAATATGCCAATACTGCGGTGATATCTTCACAATAAAACATATTTTAGTAGATTGTGTTAATGTAAGCAATATTCGTGCCCTTTTTAATTTAAAAGGGAGTTTGAAGGTGGTGCTAAGGGATGATGCCTCGGCCATTGACCAAGTCATCGCTTTCTTGCACCACTTGAAAATATTTTTTGAAATTTAATACACAAATAATTTTTTTTCATTTATACATATAATTCTCTGTTTCTTTCATTTATTTTAATTTAATTTAATTTGTGTTCTTATTATTGCTATTGAAATTTATTTATTGGTAAACTGTTACCTATTATTGTTTTAAATATTGTTATTATTTATTTACTGTTATATTGTTCTTTGTTGTTATTTAGTTTTTTAAGAATATTTTCATTGTTATAGGTTTATTGTTGTTTTTTGTTATTTATTGTTGTTGTTTTTTTGTTTTGTAATTTTTGTTGTATTTAAATTTATTTGGTTTTATTTAAAATATTGCGTTCGGTTAAATTTTGTTTGGCGATGATAACCACAATTGGTTTTTCGCCAGGAAAAAATAAAAAAAAATAATAATAAAAAAAAAATAAATAAATGTTTTATAAGTACTTACATTGGCCACATGGAACCAACATCCAACCAGCCGTGTTTCAGGGAATGCAGCCTGAGCAGCTCCTTGCGAAGCTTTTTCAAAATCTGTTATTATTGTTAATGGCGTAAGTCCAGGGACAATATTTTTAATGTAATTAAAAATATTGTCATAGGCCTTTCGGGTTTTCCGCTCCATTAGCACATATATAAAAGGAAAACCTTAAAAGTTATGACAATCTATTTCAGTATAATACAATTGAAACCAATATTATTAAAATATATATATTCAACACACCAACTCCCAGCGTTTTATAAACAGGACGCAATATTTTTAATGTAATTAAAAATATTGTCATAGGCCTTTCTTGTTTTCCGCTCCATTAGCACATATATAACAGGAAAACCTTAAAAGTTATGACAATCTATTTCAGTATAATACAATTGAAACCAATATTATTAAAATATATATATTTAACACACCAACTCCCAGCGTTTTATAAACAGGACGCAATATTTTTAATGTAATTAAAAATATTGTCATAGGCCTTTCGGGTTTTCCGCTCCATTAGCACATATATAACAGGAAAACCTTAAAAGTTATGACAATCTATTTCAGTATAATACAATTGAAACCAATATTATTAAAATATATATATTTAACACACCAACTCCCAGCGTTTTATAAACAGGACGCTTACATATAAATTTTTTTTATTCCAATAAAGAAAATACCACATTCAACAGTGTAATAGTTATTTCTTCATTTAGGCTGGGAAATTTAGCCATTACTTTATGTTGTCAGACGCTGAGTTTGTATTATGCAATCTGTTTCATGATATATAATAATTCTCTAATAATTCTAAATAATAATTTAGGTTATGTTTGTATATTTTGTTTTATTTTAATTTTGTGTTATCTGAAATATTACCGTTTTCGTATTGGTTGTTGATTGGCGATGATAACCACAATTAGTTTTTCGGCAGAAAAAAAGAAAACAAATTTTTAATTTAGTTTTTAGACAGTTTATGTTTTTTTCGATGATACTCAAGATAGGTTTTTCGCCAGGAAAAATCATCCAGTTATTTCTGATTGTTTAAAACAGTGCACTATATCAAATGTTGAAAACATTTATAATAATAGTATTTAAATTATACTCAAACTTTAAGGACAAAATTATAATAACAAATCTTCAACACTGTAACTTGTTTTTTTATATCTCCTTATGTAAAATGGTGTCATAACTTCTTGAGTTGTGGCAACACAGTTTTGAATCGATTTTTATTAAATTTTATAATTAGAATCTAGATGTTAATAGAAGTGTTCCATGAATTTTTTTTCAAAAACTTCGCCCTTTTTTGAAATGTAAGTAGTACACATACGCGCACCTTGGGTTTTAACTACAAAAATAAATAAAATAAAATGTTTGCATTTATTATACTCTAGAAATCAAATAGATATTGCAAAACTAATAGCTTAAATTTCAATAACATGCATTCATGTCATAAAAATCCGTTTCAATAAAGTTATACAAATAAAACTATAAAACAGCGAACATTGAACTCGCAAGATTGCAGTATTTCTGACAGGAGTTATTTATGCTAATGTATACTTTGTAAATTACGCTTTTGCTATTACTTGCGACCAGACATTTGTTAACTAAAAGTTGTTAATTGTTAACTTACACTTGGAGGTGAACAGCAACAAGATTTCGGGTCCGCAGGGGGGTGCGGACTAGCCGCACCTACGAGGGATTTGGCGTCCCTCGCGGTACCCTAGCCTAACACTATATCACTCACAAAGCATACACACACCAACACAATCTATACACATTTCAACACTTACATCTTCGCTTAGGGAATTTTGACTGGTCAGAACCGTTGCGCGTTGGTAGTGCTGAAAAGTCCAGAGCGTGACAAACTCTGGTCTGGGACGCTGATGTGAGCTTGCTCTGCCGAAGACGTAAGCGCGGTTTCTGGTCTACCAGCCGCTTCGGTCCTTGGTCAGGGAGTGTCCGCGGTGCATGGGTGTCGGAGCCTGTGCACAGTATTACGAGTTCTCGACTGATGTCCATCCACTCGAGCTAAGGAGAACAGCTATAGGCCTCAGAGTTCTGAGGATTGGAAATGATCTTATTGTGATCCAAGGGTGTACCCGTTCCTATAGTCTCGCCCGTAACGTTTGACACGATGGCTGGCTTAAAAAATTTATGGATTCAAAAACCCCGTCAAATATGACTAGTTTGAAGAGAACACGCCAGGATTCTCCTGACGATGTAATTAGTAAAGATTTGAGTAAAAAGTTGATGGTGGCAACGTCACAGACATTGCCATCAGCAAAGTACTTAGTTGTATCTAGTGCCGAAGAAGGGAAAGATCTTTCCAAAGTTTTTCCTTTCCTGATCAACAAGGCTATTACTGCCTGTGCTGGAGGTCCAGTAGCCTCTATTAAGAAACTTAGAAACGGAACACTGTTAGTTGCGACTTCCACCGAGAGACAAACCCGTGCTCTATATAAAATGACCTCTTTCTTTGACCAGGTCAAAGTATCCGTGGCTGCCCAAGGATTCTTGAATTACTCAAAAGGGGTCATCACATGTAGGGATTTAATGTACATTCAGTTGATGAAATTAAGTCCGAACTGTCGTCTCAGTCAGTTACGGACGTTGTCGCTATCATGAAAATGGACAAAGGAGAAAAGGTAGCAACAGCTTCTTTTATCGTCACCTTCGGCAAACCGGAAATACCCGAATACTTACACGCAGGTTACCAAAGGCTCTCAGTGAGACCATACGTAGCTAACCTTAGGCGCTGCTTTAAGTGCCAGCGATTAGGGCATATCAGCTCTATGTGTTCGAAGCAGAACGTATGCGGTATATGTAGCGTTTGAAGGCCATGATGATAAGGAATGTGTTAATTCTCCGAAATGCGCCAACTGTGGTGGTGACCACCCAGCGCGATCCTACAACTGTACTACTTTTAAGGAAGAGAAAGCTATCCTAGGCATCATGGGGAAAGACAAGCTGTCTTTTCCAGAGGCCAAAAAACTCTATCGATCCACTCAGCCAAAGACAGACAGTAAGACTTATGCCGCTACCCTGACCGCTTCAAAATAGTCTTGTTCCAACTGTGCTGAGCTGTCCAAGAAGATTGAAGCTCTAACTGAACAAGTGTCTCGCCTTTTGTGCTTAGTCACAAATGGTCCGTCCTTGAATTTGGAACAACCTGCAGCAACGGATAATGTTTTACCACGTGTACCTGTCCCTTCCACTGGGGGGATTGGAGCACGAAATAAATCACTAAGCGAGCCTTGTGTTTCTGTGGAGAAGATATTATCAACGGGTAATAAACCTTCTTTGCAGAAGACGGAAAAATGCAAACCACGTAGACCAGTGTTACGACAGACCACATCGCCACCGTCGTTACCGGGCATTAAGAAAAATGCTAACAAAGGAGGGAATGTAAAAACTACCCCTCCTAAACCCAAAACTTCCTCAGATTCCATCCCTGAACGGGTCGATATGGAATCTGAGAAATGTAAGCCTGAGACGTCTAAAAACGTCCCAGGCAAGAAAGGAGAGAGCACCAATGGGTGTCAAATAAATCCTTTACTAAGCTAATAAATGTCTTTGCTTAGGAAGTCAGTGATACAATGGAACGTCAACGGTGTTAGGAGTCACATAGAAGAACTTAAAGTACTCGTGCGAGATGTGTATCAAATGTTTGTATGTCTACAGGGGACACATCTCCACGAATCGCATAATTTCCATTTAAGGGAGTATTCAGTTTTAAGATCGGACTTCGTTACAGAAGATCGAGCTAGAGGTGGCGTAGCCATCCTAGCCCGTGACTGTATCGATGCTGTTTCTCTAAACTTAATAACTCCTTTACAAGCAGTAGCCGTTCAAACAGCTGTCCCGTATAAAATCACTGTGTGTTGTGTCTACTTGCCACCACAAGAAAACCTGCATCACAGTGATTTAGTAAATTTGATAAGCCAGTTACCAACTCCGTTCTTATTGGTAGGGGATTTTAATGCCCACCATTCGTCTTGGGGATCTCCGACTAGGAACTCTCGAGGTGATCTTGTTGAGAGTGTGAGAACGGAACTGGACTTATGTCTGCTAAATGACGGTTCGCCTACCCATTTAGCAGCATCTACTGGTGGATGGACAGCTGTTGACCTATCGATTTGCAGCCCTCAATTAGCTACTAGATGCACATGGTCGGTACTCAATGATTTGTATGGAAGCGATCATGTGCCTATTAAGATCAGTTTATGTGACTCCCAACCCTGTTATGCTCGAAATTCCAGTTGGATTTTACGAAAAGCCAACTGGGAATCCCACTCGAATTACCTTGTATTACTTGACATGGATTATCTGACACACATTGATGAAAACATAGAAAATTTTACAAAAGCAATTTTAAATGCCGCTGAAAAGACCATTCCGAAAACCTCTGCGAATCCACGCCGACCGCCTGTGCCGTGGTGGAACGATCAATGCACAGAAATCCTTCGTTTACGACGAAGAGCTCTTAGGAAATTCGTTAGGAAACGACACCCAACGAATGGAAACCTTCAGGAATATAAAATACTCCGTGCGAAAGCACGGAGGATATTTAGTCTGAGTAGAAAGAACTCTTGGGAGCAGTACATTAGTACAATTAGACGAACAACTCCGTCCTCAACAGTATGGCGAAACTAAGGTCAGTTTGTGGTACTTCCATTTCGTTGCCAGCCATTGCGCTGAAGCAACCAGATGGGAGATTAATCACAAACAGTGATGACATTGCTAATATACTTGGAACATCTTTTTCTAACTTTTCTGCTACTACAGCCTATAATAGATTGTTCCAGATGTATAAACTGAAGGAAGAAGCAATACCGTTTACCGTTGGGTTGTCTGAGGACTCTACTTTAAACACCCCTTTCTCTATAGGGGAATTGGAGTCAGCTCTTGCGTCAACGAAGGATTCTGCACCAGGTACTGATTCCGTTGTGTACTCCATGCTAAAACATCTACCATCATCCGCGAAACTTGTCCTCCTTCGAGTATATAATCGTTTATGGCCATCTTTTGCTACTCATGGATATTTGATGCGTCGTGAAGATCCACCAATATGCCAGTACTGCGGTGATATCTTCACAATAAAACATATTTTAGTAGATTGTGTTAATGAAAGCAATATTCGTGCCCTTTTTAATTTAAAAGGGAGTTTGAAGGTGGTGCTAAGGGACGATGCCTCGGCCATTGACTGAGTCATCGCTTTCTTGCACCACTTGAAAATATTTTTTGAAATTTAATATACAAATACATTTTTTTTTCATTTATACATATAATTCTCTGTTTCTTTTATTTATTTTAATTTAATTTATTTTGATCCGCAGGTGGGTGCGGACTAGCCGCACCTACGAGGGATTTGGCGTCCCTCGCGGTACCCTAGCCTAACACTACACCACTCACAAAGCATACACACACACACACACACACATACACACACCAACACAATCTATACACATTTCAACACTTACATCTTCTCTTAGGGAATTTTGACTGGTCAGAACCGTTGCGCGTTCGGAGTGCTGAAAAGTCCAGAGCTTGACAAACTCTGGTCTGGGACGCTGCTGTGAGCTTGCTCTGCCGAAGACATATGCGCGGTTGCTGGTCCGCTAGCCACTTCGGTCCTTGGCAGAGCCTGTGGTACAACTATCCGTTATTTTAAACGGCTATTGCGCGCTTTCTCTTCAGATTCAGATTTAACTTTTTTCTACAGAAGATGGCGTAATTAGAATGCTAGCTAACCGTAATCCGTACTGTAGCAGAGAAAATCTTTTTTTGAAACGAGCCTGCTATGTAAGTTGGGTCCCTCCCACATTCAAGTTGTGCATCTTTTTAATTGCTAGTTGAACTACATCAATTTTTTGTTTTTCTTCTTCTGACCTGCGTTTACATGTAGCAACTGGTTCATTAACCTAACCCAAGTTGAAAGAAGGGTAACACTTATTATTCTTTCATATAATGACACCAACTCTATTCAGGGGCGCGCCCAGGATTTTGCCAAGGGGGGCAGAACTACAACGGGGCCGGGAATGCCGGGAAGGTTCAGTTTGTTCAACCCCCGTAGAAAATATTGAATTTTTAGCCTACAATTTATTTTTATAGCATATGCAACATTAAAAAGACTCAAATTAAGACTAAATCTGTGTATCTTTCATGCCATAGCAAAGTAGGTTGTTTTTGTATTTTTTGACAAGTACCTTGGGCGTTTTTACATTTTGATTACTGTACCATTAAGTTTCATTGAAGTTTCGTTTTTTAATGATAATAATCAAAAAAACATTTTATAACTACGATCTAAAACATAAACAGCAAAAAAAAAAAAAAAAAAAAAAAAAAAAAAAAAAAAATTTGACAAATATATGGAATATTTATTGTTACAAGTTGATTTGGTTTTTCATAATGGCCTTAGAATTTACACCGAAATATGGACAATGTTATTAAAACAGTTTGCCTGCTCCTCTTGATATGACATCTCGGAAATGGGTTTTAAAGTGACGGGTCTAATGCCTCCTATTTATTAGGTTATTTTTTTTTAACTAATGATCGTACTATAGCGATACCCTTTGGCGATTGCAGGGAGATGTTAACCGCCGCCGAAACTGCCATAAAAGACTTGAAACAAAATCTTATGCCTCTACATCACGCTGGCCTTAGACTTTCTACTGGTGCTTTTAGATCAAGCCCAATCTCCAGCCTTCTAGTTGAAGCTGGAGAACCATCTCTCTCAATGCGACGTCAAATGCTACAAATTTCATATTACACTGGTGTTCGAAGTAAACCTAAACATCCGGCATTCAAAGCAGTTTTTGATAACTACCTCGAGGATCGTTACAATGTGCGTCAACGTTCAACTGCTCCCTTCGGAATAAGAACGTTGCGCATTTTTAGCAATTTAATTTTAGAACATCCACCTATATTCGAACGAACATCATGCTACATCCCTCCATGGATAATACAAAAGCCAAAATGTGACTTCTCATTGTCCAGGTACCTGAAACACAATACTCCTGACGTTATTTATCGTCAGGAGTTTTTGCACATCCAACTAACTCTCCAACATACTTTAACTATATTTACAGACGGTTCAAAACTGGACAATGGGATAGGTTGTGCATTTTATATGGAAGTACAAACCTTCAGTTATGGATTACCCTCAGCCTGTAGCGTTATAACAGCAGAACTTTATGCAATTTTCCAAGCTTTAAGATCAATTCCGTCTGCAACATCTAAATATCTTGTATGCTCCGATTCCAAAAGTGCTCTCCAGGCTATTCAGGAAATTTACACTAAGAACCCATTAGTTGGAGACATCTTGTGCTCAATACACAGGCTTCAATTACGGGGTATAGAGGTGTCATTTCTCTGGGTGCCTGGTCACTGCGGAATATTTGGAAACACTAAAGCAGATGAATGAACAAAATTAGCTACAAGTATGGTACCATCGACACAACGTGTAATGACATCAGATTTTGTATGCAATGTTAAAACTATACTATTCTCTGTGTGGAATGAAGAATGGCAAAATGTACATAGAAACAAGCTGAGGGACATCAAAAATACCGTCCGACTATGGAGGACATCTGTTCGTTCGAATCGTAGGGAGGAAGTGGTGGTTACTCGACTTCGCATCGGCCACTCTTTGTTAACGCATGGATGGTTGATGCGACATGAGGATCCACCACTATGTCCGTTTTGTAGAAATAATATTACAATCAAGCATATCCTGCTTGAGTGTAATGAGTTGACAAATTTGTATATACGTTACGATCTTCGAGGTGGTTTAAAGGTGGTTTTAAGAGACGATGTCACGGCTATCGACCGTGTCCTCGCTTGCTTACGCCACCTTAATCTATTTAATAATATTTAAATATTGTATAATTTTAAGTTCTTTAGTTTTAGATAATTACAATTAGTTTTAAACATTTATTTTGTTTTATTTTGATTAGTTTTATGTAATATTTATTTTAAAAACTTACCTTTAGTTAGGCGATGATAACCTCAATAGGTTTTTCGCCTGGAAAAAAAAATTGTATACAATGTCTAAACTACACTATTCTCTGTTTGGAATGAAGAATGGCAAAATGTAAATAGAAACAAGCTGAGGGACATCAAAAATACCGTCCTACCATGGAGGACATCTGTTCGTTCGAATCGTAGGTTGGAAGTGGTGATTTTTCGACTTTGCATCGGCCACTCTTTGATAACGCTTGGATGGTTGATTGCGACATGAGGATCCACCGCTGTCAGTTTTGTGGGAGTGCCATCACAATTAAGCACATTCTGCTTGATTGTAATGAGTTGAGTGATTTGTATATGTTACGATCTTCGAGGTAGTTTAAAGGTGGTTCTAAGGGACGATGCCACGGCTATCGACCGTGTGATCGTTTTCTTACGCCACTTGAATCTATTCAATAATATATATATTTTGTACAATTTTAGTTTCTTTAGTTTTAAAGGTGGTTTTAAAAGACGATGTCACGGCTATCGACCGTGTCATCGCTTTCTTACGCCACCTGAATCTATTTAATAATATTTAAATTATGTATAATTTTAGTTTCTTTCGTTTTAGTTACATTTAGTATTAAACATTTATTTTATTTTATTTTGTTTAGTTGGTTAGTTTTATTTTGAAATAGTTATTTAAAATAAAATTTTAGTTAGGCGATGATAACCTTGATAGGTTTTTCGCCTGGAAAAAAAAAATTTAAATAATTATAATTAGTTTTAAACATTTATGGTATTTTAATGAGTTTAATTTATCGAACATTTATTTTAAATAAAAATTGAGTAAGGCGATGATAGCCCTAATAGGTTTTTCGCCTGGAAACAAATTCTGGTCTTCGAAGCAAACCTAAACATCCGGCATTTAATGTAGTGTTTAATAACAGCTACTGACCATGTTATAATGCACGTGAACGTTCGACCGCTCCGTTCGGTATTCGGACGTCGCGCATAATTCATAACCTAGGTTTGGAACTTCCTACTACGTATGAACGATCGATGTGCTCTCTACCTTTATGGATAATAAAAACGCCCCGTTTTTTTTTTTTATTGACCAGTTTTATCAAAAGCAATACTCCAAATATGGTGTACCACCAGGAGTTTTTGGTAATATATATATTCCACCAATATAGTGAGATTATTTTCAAGGATGGGTCTAAACTGGACCATGGCGTTGGGTATGCGTTTTATGCGTCTGACTTACCTACACGTACGGATTGCCCTCAGCTAGCGTTGTTTTCACGGCAGAACTATTTGCGATTATAAAGGCTCTAACTGTAATTCAATCTCGATCTTCCCATTATCTTTTGTGTTCTGATTCTAAAGTGCTCTTTAGGAGGTTTTCTCTGTTAAGCCTTTAGTAGGGTAATTTTTTGTGCTGTACACAAGCTTTAATTGAGGGGTGTGGTGGTAACATTCTGTTGGGTCCCTGGACATTGCGGAATACTCGGAAACACAAAAGTGGATGAAGCGGCGAAGAATGCTACAAGTTTGGTGCCCATTACTCAACGATTTATGGCATCTGCTTATGTGTGTTTTGCTATACATTTATTGCTCACCGCTTGGAATGACAAATGGCATACCGCGATTCAGAATAAGCTGAGGGTAATTAAAGATACCGTCCGTCCATGGATGTCTTCTATCCGTTCAAAACGTATTGAGGAAGTGGTTTTCACACGCCTTCGCTGTGGCCACTGTTTTGCAACTCATGGATATTTGATGGGTCGTGTAGATCCACCAATTTGCCAGTACTGCGGTTATATCTTCACAATAAAACATATTTTAGTTAATTTTGTTAGTGTAACTAATATTCGTGCCCTTTTTAATTTAAAGGGAGCTTGAAGGTGGTATTAAGGGACGAAGCCTCGGCCATTGACCGAGTCATCCCTTTCTATATCATTTGAATATATTTTTCAAATTTAATATTTAAAGTATATGCTTTTATAAATTCCTTTTAATTATTATTTGCGTATGTATTTTATTTATTTAAATTTAATATATTTTATGTCCACGTTATCGTGCTATTAAGATTTTCTTATTGTTAAATTGTTGACTATTGTTTTAAATATTGTTATTATTTATTTACTGTTATATTGTTCTTTGTTGTTATTTTGTTATTTATAGTTTTATAATTGTTATTGTTATAGATTTGTTGTTGTATTTTTTTGTTATTTATTGTTGTTTTTGTGTTTTATTAAAAATTTGTTTTATTTTGTTTTATTTTAAATATTGCGTTTTTTGTTAGATTTTGATTGTCGATGATAACCACAGATGGTTTTTCGCCAGGAAAATAAATTATTTAATAATACTGTATTTAAATTATGTAAAATTTTGTATTATGTATTATTTTAAATAATCATTTTATTTTAATTAGTTTCATTTACGGAACATGTATTTCAAATTTTAAATAACACTTGTGGTAGGCGATGATAACCTTGATAGACATTTTCGCCTAGAAAAGAAAAAAAATAAAACTTCTTCAAACTCCATCCTAGAGCAGGTGGATATGGAGTTTGATGATGCTAATCTTGAGACGTCTAAGAACGTTCAAGGTAAGATAAGAGAGAGAGCACCAATGGGTGTCAAATAAATCCTTTGCTTAGCAAATAAATGTCTTTGCTGTTAACGCATGGATGGTTGATGCGACATGAGGATCCATCACTATGTTCGTTTTTTGGGTGTACCATCACTATTAAGCACATTCTGCTTGATTGTGATGAGTTGAGTGATTTGTATATATGTTACGTTCTTCGAGGAGGTTTAAAGGTGGTTTCAAGGGAAGATGTCACGGCTATCGACCGTGTCATCGCTTTCTTACGCCACCTGAATCTCTTTAATCTAATATTTAAATTTTGCATAATTTTAGTTTCTTTAGTTTTAGATAGTAACAATTAGTTCTAATCATTTATTTTATTTATTTAATCTATTTTGATTAGTTTTATTTATGTAACATTTGTTTAAATTACATTTTAGTTAGGCAATGATAACCTTGATAGGTTTCTCGCCTGAAAAAATGACTTTGCTTAGAAAGTCAATGATACACATACAACGTGTGATTCACCTAATCCACTTTAGATGGAAAAACTTTTCAAAATCATATATCCTAATAAATGCAGAGCCAGTGTTCATTTCAGCTAGAGCTCTAAAGGATCAGTTTGAGGGAGTAAGGGTAGAGTTATACCTCACAACTTTCCACAAGAAGAGGATCAAAGGAACACCTTTCTCAATATTATTGTATCGAAAAATAAATCCTGTTAGATCCATTGATGTGCATGGTCGTATATCTGTTTAAAGTTATAAAATTATACTTAAATTTCTATAATATCTTGCAAATAGTTTTTGGAAAATGTAGGACGTATAATATAGGACGTTTATTTTATTTATCTATATAATTTTTAAAATTACCATCCTTATAGTGACAATCGATTTACATTGACGTAAGAAACAATTGCTTAATTAATAACGCAAATATCACTACGTACGCTTTGTTTTTACATAGATGAAAAATATAATACGTATTAGGTATAAAAACGCCGCAACATTTACCACGTGTATCCAGCAACATTGACATTCAATTGCGTAAAGCGCTGTATTATTTACACAGGTGGCTTCATAGTGAATAATATTAATTAAAAAACTAACGACACCTGTACAATATACTTATGTAGGATTAATTTTGTTACAGTTCTCTATGTATGTTGCCGAAAATACCTGCGAACCCTTAGGGGCTGATGGTAGACATCCCACTTAGTTTAAATAAAAACTGGTTTACTTCCATTTAATCCTAACCTAACAATGCCATCATGATGCTACAAGTTCCCTATAATCTCTGCCAGGGACTTGCATTCCTTTACTACCTTATAGGCCAGTGGTCCATATACCTTTCAAATCATGAGGTAATAGTTTTCTGGCACCGCCCCTACAGAAAATCGACCATTATATTGTTAATAGTATGGTTTTAAGTAGATTTTTTAAATGTTTTTTTTGTGGCTAAAACTATGAAAGGACGCCAGTGTTCGTTTTACAAATTTTTTAAAAATTAAAATAGACAGTAGTCATTGATGACAGCCTCACCTACGTAGAGCACATGAGCCAAACAAATTTAACTTTTATATTAATAAAAATAAGTATTCACAGGGTAAAAAATAAAGACAGAACAGTATTTTATATCGTAGCAGCCCTTGAGACTTAAAATTAATTTTAAAAAAAGACCATCTTCAACACACCGATTTAGTGGACTATTGAAACAAATGTTTTTGCAGAAAAACGGGGTAGTAACAACAGCTTCACTACCACTGAAGTTTTTAATTCTCCTAATTGACAAAGATTAAAGTATCTCAATTATTGATCAAAATGGCTATAACTGAATGTGTAGGATGCCCTGCTACATCCCTAAGGATGTTGCGGATTGGAAACCTGCTGCGGATGGGAAACCTGCTAGTAGATACCAGTATTCGAAAGCAATTTCAATATGTTATCGTTGACCTTGTTTTTTGACCAGGTTAAAGTTTTTGTGGTTTCACACAGAGCATTGAACATTTCAAAAGGGGTCATTAGGGAAATTTTGTATGTAAGTTACTTATTCTGGCCACCACGTGTTCAGCTACACCTAGTGCAAAAACTATGATATAACCGTGGATTCATTTTCTGCCCCAAGTACCGCCTCTGGAAAGCTTGGTGCACGAATCGAGTCACTGACAGACACAAATTTTAAAATAATTACAGTGGTTGAGAAAAATTATCACAAACAAATTGCCCACTTTAGTAAAATATCCATCTTTTATAGTTTTGCAAAACCTTGCCTCAAGGTGGAACTCTTCCTCTACAACTTTCCTCTTCCTTCGTCAACAAATTCTCCAGTTTCCACCACTGACATAGTCGTAATGGAATCTCAACATACATAGCCTGAGACGTCTTCCAACTTCTCAGGCTCATTGTTAGTAGACATTAAACTAATCTGCATCTCCACACCCAAAGTAATAGAAAGGAACATTCACAGCGTTGAAAGCAACAAAAAGATTACATAATGGTAAAATTGTATACAGAATTGTAACCCCGTCGCCCCCCCCCGCAGGGGAGGTGCGAACTAGCCGCAACTACTAAGAGGGGTTTGGCGTCCTTCGCGGTACCCCAGCCAAACATATACACTATTAACAACACGAACTCCACTAATATACACTAATACACTATCTACAGACACCACATATTCAACACAATCTCTAAACATTTCATCACTTACACCTACTCTTAAGGATTTTCACTGTTCAGAACCGTTGCGCGTTGGGAGTGCTGAAAAGTCCAGAGCTTGACAAACTCTGTCTGGGACGCTGATGTGAGCTTACTCTGCCGACGACGTAAGCGCGGTATCTGGTCTACCAGCCGCTTCGGACAAGGAGTGTCCGCGGTGCATGGGTGTCGGAGCCTGTGCACAGTATTACGAGTTCTCGACTGATGCCCATCCAGTTGAGCCAAGAAGAAACACTATAGGCCTGAGAGTTCTGAGGGTTGGAAATGATCTTAATGTGATCCAAGGGTGTACCCGTTCCTATATTCTCGCCCGTAACGCCCGACACGATGGCTGGTGTAATATATTTCTATGGAAAACAAAAACACATCAAATGGAGTTAGTTTAAAGAGGATACGTCAGGTTTCACCCGATAAGCCTAAGGTTTATGAGGGGCGTAAAGACTTGATGGTAGCAACGTCACAGACTTTGCCATCACCAAAGTATTTAATATTTTCTAGTGCATAGGAAAGGAAAGATCTCTCGAAAGTTTCTCATTTCCTTATTACTGCTTGTTCCGGAGGTCATTTAGCCTCTATTAAGAAACCTGCAGGGGGTGCGGACTAGCCGCACCTACGAGGGGTTTGGCGTCCCTCGTGGTACCCTAGCCTAACACTACACCACTCACAAAGCACACACACACACACATACACACACACATACTTACATCAACTCTTAGGGATTTTTGACTGGTCAGAACCGTTGCGCGTTGGGAGTGCTGAAAAGTCCAGAGCGTGACAAACTCTGGCCTGGGACGCTGATGTGAGCTTGCTCTGCCGAAGACGTAAGCGCGGTTTCTGGTCTACCAGCCGCTTCGGTCCTTAATCAGGGAGTGTCCGCGGTGCATGGGTGTTGGAGCCTGTGCACGGTATTACGAGTTCTCGACTGATGCCCATCCAGTCGAGCTAAAGAGAAATGCTATAGACCTCAGAGTTCTGAGGGTTGGGAATGATCTTATTGTGATCCAAGGGTGTACCCGATCCTATGGTCTCACCCGTAACGCTTGACACGATGGCTGGCTTAAAAAATTTATGGGTTCAAAAACCCCATCAATTTTTTTTTTCCAGGCGAAAACCCTATTGAGGTTATCATCGCCTAACTAAAGGTAAGTTTTTAAAATAAATATTACATAAAACTAATCAAAGTAAAACAAAATAAATGTTTAAAACTAATTGTAATTATCTAAAACTAAAGAACCTAAAATTATACAAAATTTAAATATTATTATATAGATTAAGCTGGCGTAAGAAAGCGAGGACACGGTCGGTAGCCGTGGCATCGTCTCTTAAAACCACCTTTAAACTACCTCGAAGATCGTAACGTATATATAAATTTGTCAACTCATTACAATCAAGCAGGATATGCTTGATTGTAATATTATTTCTACAAAACGGACATAGTGGTGGATCCTCATGTCGCATCAACCATCCATGCGTTAACAAAGAGTGGCCGATGCGAAGTCGAGTAACCACCACTTCCTCCCTACGATTCGAACGAACAGATGTCCTCCATGGTCGGACGGTATTTTTGATGTCCCTCAGCTTGTTTCTATTTACATTTTGCCATTCTTCGTTCCAAACAGAGAATAGTGTAGATTTAACTTTGCATACAAAATCTGATGCCATCACACGTTGTGTCGATTGCAACATACCTGTAGCTAATTTTGCGCCTTCATCTGCTTTAGTGTTTCCAAATATTCCGCAGTGACCAGGCACCCAGAGAAATGACACCTCGACACCTCGTAATTGGAGACTGTGTATAGAGCACAAGATGTCTCCAACTAAAGGGTTCTTAGTGTACATTTCCTGAATAGCCTGGAGAGCACTTTTGGAATCACAACACACAAGATATTTAGATTTTGCAGACGGAATTGATCTTAAAGCTTGGAAAATTGCATAAAGTTCTGCAGTAAAAACGCTACAGGCTGAGGGCAATCCGTAAGTGAAAGTTTGTCCTTCCATATAAAATGCACAACCTATCCCATTGTCCAGTTTTGAACCGTCTGTGAATATAGTCACAGTGTGTTGATGAGTTTGTTGAATCTGCAAAAACTCCTGACGATAAATAACGTCAGGAGTATTGTGTTTTAGGTACATGGACAATGAGAAGTCACATTTTGGCTTTTGTATTGTCAATGGAGGGATGTAGCATGATGTTCGTTCGAATATAGGTGGATGTTCTAAATTTAGATTCCTAAAATGCGCAACGTTCTTATTCCGAAGGGAGCAGTTGAACGTTGACGCATATTGTAACGATCCTCGAGGTGGTTATCAAAAACTGCCGGATGTTTAGGTTTACTTCGAAGACCAGTGTAATATGAAATTTGTAGCATTTGACGTCGCATAGAGAGAGATGGTTCTCCAGCTTCAACTAGAAGGCTGGAGATTGGGCTTGATCTAAAAGCACCAGTAGAAAGTCTAAGACCAGCGTGATGTATTGAATCCAGGAGTTTTAGAACCGTAGGTCGAGCAGATGAATAGGCTATACTAAGCTAATCTAAGCGCGATCTTATAACGGCGCGATCTTACAACGGCGCGATAGAAACGGAGCATACAGGTTCTGTCTGCTCCCCAATTTGTACCACTTAGAACTCTCCACATATCCAATATCTTGCTGCACCGGGCCCTCAAATCACGCACATGCGGATTCCATGAAAGTTTTTATCCAATAAAAGACCCAAAAATCTCACATTATCCGCGGTTTGAAGCCGCGTACCATCAAGATAAAGAATAGGTTCCTGGTGTTGCCTGCGACGACTAAATGCTATACACTGGGTCTTCGAAGCCGAAAACTTGAAGCCCGTAGATTTGGTCCACTCTTGCAATTTATTAATTACTAATTGTAAGGATCTTTCCGCTGTTGCCATACTTCTAGCAGCCATATATATACAAAAATCGTCTACAAACAGGGAACAGTGGACCGGTGACTGTACGTTTGAAGTGACGCTGTTAATGGCAACAGCAAACAGCGTCACACTCAAAACGCCACCCTGTGGTACACCATTCTCTAGTTCGCAACGATCAGAATATATGCCTCCTAGACGTACACGGAAAGTCCTGTTATTCAAATAATTTTTTATAAAAGCAAGAATGTTACCTTGTATACCCCATGATTTCAATACCTTCAAAATTCCTCTTCTCCATGCCATGTCATATGCCTTCTCAAGGTCAAAGAAAACCGCTACCAGTGTTTGTCGTAAGATGAAGGCATTCTGTATAGCTGACTCCAACAAAACCAATTGGTCAACTGATGAACGTCCTTGTCTGGAACCACACTGAACGTTAGAAAGAAGTTTGTTTGTTTCTAGATACCAGACAAGACGACGGTTGACCATCTTCTCCAGTAGTTTGCATAGGCAGCTGGTCAGCGAGATGGGTCTGTAACTACTGGGATTAGTTTTGTCCTTTCCTTGTTTTAGAAGAGGAATTATAGTCGCTTCTAACCATGCATCGGGAAAACCGTGCTTCCCGAATATACGGTTGTATATCCGAAGGAGAACTAGTTTTGCCGACTGTGGTAGATTTTTAATCATGGAGGATATAATATCGTCCGGGCCTGGAGCTGAATCCTTCGTTGACGAGAGAGCCGACTCTAGTTCGTCGATAGAGAAATGGTTATTTAAACAAGAATCTCCAGACACTCCAACGGTGAAAGGTAAGGCTTCCTGTTTACGTTTGTACACCTGGAAAGCGTCCTTGTAAGCAGAAGATGAAGAATGTTCTGAGAACGATAATGCTAGCACATTAGCAATTTCCTCACAGTCCGTGGTCATAACTCCATCCGGATGCCCTAATGAAATTAATGGCATCGGAACGGAAATGCCACAGACTGATCGTAATTTCTTCCATACTGTGGATGGAGCTGTAGTTCTTGTAATTGAGCCAATGTACTGCGACCATGATTCTCGTTTACTTTGCCTAAATATTCTCCGTGCTTTCGCACGGAAGATTTTATATTTTTCCAGGTTTTCACTCGTTGGATGTCTCTTGAACTGGTTCAAAGCTTTTCTCCGTTGACGAAGGATCACAGTGCACCCATCATTCCACCACGGAACAGGTGGTCGTCGTGGTTTGGATGAGGTTTTCGGAATTGCTTTTCCGGCGGCATTAAAAACGGTTTTTGTAAATGAATTGACAATGTAATCAATGGGAGCCAAGTAATCCACGTCCAGTGATTCTAGATCTTGTGAAAATTGTTCCCAGTTGGCTTTTTTCAGAATCCAACGGGGATGTCGAACACAACAGGGTGAGGAGTCACACAAGGAGATCTCAATAGGAATGTGGTCGCTAATGTAAAGATCAGGCAATGCTGACCATTTTAGCCTTGTGGCCAAGGCAGGACTGCATAATGACAAGTCTACAGCTGTCCATCCACCTGTTGACGCTGCTAAATGTGTCGGAGAACCGTTATTTAGCAGGTATAAATCTAGTTCCTATCTGATGCTTTCGATCAGATTACCTCGCGGGTTGCATTTTGGGGAACCCCATGGAACATGGTGGGCATTGAAATCGCCCACTAATAAAAACGGAGTCGGTAACTGATTTATAAGGTCTACAAGATCTCTCTGTTGCAGGTTGTCACTTGGTGGGAGGTAGACACAACAGAGAGTGAGTTTGTATGGAACAGCTGTTTGAATTGCTGCTGTTTGTAAGGGAGTTATTAAGTTCAGAGAAACGGCGTCGACACAGTCACGGGCCAGAATGGCTACGCCACCTCTGGCTCGATTTTCTGTAACGAAGTCCGATCTGTAAACTGAATACTCCCTTAGGTAGAAAAATGTGCGATTCATGGAGATGTGTCTCTTGAATACAGATGTACATAGGAGACACATCTCTTACAATTATTTTGAGTACCTCAATGTGACTTTTAACACCGTTAATGTTCCACTGAATCACGGATTGTTTAGGTGTGGGCATCGTATTCTAGTGAAATGGATTCACCTTTCTCTCGTTGCTGTCATTGCAAATTCGCTGGCCTGGAATGTTGGACGTTCCAGGCAGAGAGTAATCAGATTCCATCACCACTATTGTAGTGGTGGAATCTGAAGAGTTTTATTTGACTCAGAAGAAGAGTTTGAAATGGTCCTCTTTTGAGTCGTTTGTGATTTTGCACCTACTTTCACAGGTGCAGCTTTGTTATTATTTTTGTTACTCGTATTAGGAGTAGTTTTAACGTTTTTCACACTTGTATCCAATAGTGTCTTACTTCTTCTATTTTTTGCAGAGATAACTGGCAATGGAGATTTTTCCGCACATTCAACATTAGTGTTTGGTTTGGAAACCAAATTTTTAGTCAACAAAGCTAATAACTGGCTAACTTGTTCCGTGAGAACTTCAATTTTCTTGTTTAGCTCAACGCAGTTGGAACACGACTTCTCAGGGGTGATAGCTGAGGCATAAGATTTCGTTTCAAGTCTAGGTTGAGTTGACTTGAACTTCTTTTTAGCTTCGTAGAATGATGTTTTGTCCTTTGCCATTATGCTGAGGATCGCTTTCTCCTCCTTGAACTTTGGGCAGTTAAAGGAGCGAGCAGGGTGATCACCAGCACAGTTTGGGCATTTCGGAGCACTTGTGCAAACCTTATCAGTATGGCCTTCAGATGCACACTGTCCGCATACCTCTGGCTTGGAGCAAGAAGAACTTACGTGTCCAAAACGTTGGCATTTAAAGCACCGGCGTGGATTGGGAACGTAGGGCCTAACAGAAAGCCGTTGATAGGCCGCATATAGGTATTCCGGGATAGATGGTTTCCCGAATGTCAGGATAATTGATGTTGTTGGAACTCTCTGACCGTTTTCCGTCCTCATAATTCGTACGACATCTGTTACACCTTCTGATACCAGTTCTGATTTGATTTCGTTCTCACGGACATACAACAGATCCCTGCATGATATTACTCCCTTTGATGAGTTCAAGGTTTTGTGGGGAGCCACCGAAACCTTGACCTGATCAAAGAAGGAGGTCATTTTTAATAATAACTGTGACTGCTTCGCATTGCTTGTTTCTAACAGCAGGGTTCCGTTCCTTAACTTCCTTATGGAAGAGACAGGTCCTGCTGCGCATCCAGTTATAGCCTTTTGGATTACAAAGGGCGATACCTTTGAAAGATCTTTGCCAGCTTCTGCGCAAGACACAATTAAGAACTTTGGTGATTCTAAAATCATTTCTTTCCTCGTATTTACTTCTCTAGGCATTTTCGGAGAAACCTCACGACGCCTCTTTACATTCAACTGGTTGGACATTTGTTGATTTTCCATAATTTGTTTTTAAGCTAACCATCGTGTCAGGCGTTACGGGCGAGACTATGAGAACGGGTACACCCATGGATCACTTTCGATCGTTTCCAACCCCCGGAACTCTGGGGCCCATAGTTTCCTCCTTAGCTCGACTGGATGGGCATCAGTCGAGAACTCGTAATACTGTGCACAGGCTCCGACACCTGTGCACCGCGGACACTCCCTGACCAAGGACCGAAGTGGCTAGCGGACCAGCAACCGCGCATACGTCTTCGGCAGAGCAAGATCACATCAGCGTTCCAGACCAGAGTTTGTCAAGCTCTGGACCTTTTAGCACTCCCAACGCGCAACGATTCTGACCAGTCAAATTCCCTGAGAGAAGATGTAAGTGTTGAAATGTGTATATATTGTGTTGGTGTGTGTACGTGTATGTGTATCCTTTGTGTGTGGTGTAGTGTTAGGCTAGGGTACCGCGAGGGACGCCAAATCACTCGTAGGCGCGGCTAGTCCGCACCCCCTGCGGAACCCCATCAATTATGACTAGTTTGAAGAGGACACGCCAGGATTCCCCTGACGATCATAGTAAGAAGGATTTGAGTAAAACGTTGATGGTGGCAGGCAACGTCGCAGACATTTTTAACATTAAACAATCTGGTCTGATCATAATTTTGGGTTTTCAAAATTAAAAACAAAATTGCACTTTTTCTTTTGCAAACCTTGGGATTCTAGCAATCTAGAGGTTTTCTGGCTTCTCGCGCCATTTCTCGTGAAAATAACCGACGATATTTTCGTTCTGCTTTTGTTATTGTTGCTAAACACAGGATATATTATTTTAACGGCTATTTGGTTTTAACCTGTACCTGTCGCCAGGCGTAAGCCCGTAAAAACTCTTAGAGTGTGTCCTAACTAAACACGGTGCGTGCGATGCGGTGAAAATACCTCTCCGTTCAACAATCGTCGAGTGCGGCGAAACCGGACTGTGCCCAAATACAAGCCGTGCGTGCGATGGGGCCCACAGTTGAGTTTTCACCTACAATAATGGCTTCGGTCCCAGCAACATCTCTGTTGTTGTTTGAAAATAGTGCGTTGACGGTGAACGGATGTGATCTATAGGGACAGAAATACATTGGGTGAATTCCATCACCTATTTCCCCAACTCCGAGCAGATGATAATGCATTCTGTCAGTATACAAGAATGTCAATAACCACATTTGATTATATCGCATTAAAAATACGGGATGTCTGCCAACACTGGACAACGTTGAGGTAAGTGACTGGACTATAAATATACCATAATATAAATTATGATCAATGACCAACTATTTGTCAATTTTCATTTTTTTTTTAAAACACTACGTTTCGAAACTTTCCATTTCCAAGAACTTTTACTTTTAGCATTTTGCTGTACAGGTTCCCGCAGGGGGGTGCGTACTAGCCGCACCTACGAGGGATTTGGCGTCCCTCGCGGTACCCTAGCCTAACACTACACCACACACAAAGCATACCCACACACACACGCACGCACATGCACATACACTAATATCTTCACTTAGGGAATTTGACTGGTCAGAACCGTTGCGCGTCGGGAGTGCTGAAAATTCCAGAGCTTGACAAACTCTGGTCTGGGACGCTGATGTGAGCTTGCTCTGCCGAAGACGTATGCTCGGTTGCTGTTCCGCTAGCCACTTCCGTCCTTGGTCAGTGAGTGTCCGCGGTGCACAGGTGTCGGAGCCTGTGCACAGTATTACGAGTTCTCGACTGATGCCCATCCAGTCGAGCTAAGGAGGAAACTATGGGCCCCAGAGTTCCGGGGGTTGGAAATGATCGAAAGTGATCCATGGGTGTACCCGTTCCTATAGTCTCGCCCGTAACGCCAGACACGATGGTTGGCTAAAAGCATTCTATGGATCCTAAAACTACGTCAAAATTTTTGAGTTTAAAGAGGGCTCGTCAGGATTCACCTGATGAGCCTAAATGTAACGATTTGAGGAAAACGTTGATGGTGGCAACGTCACAAGCATTGCCATCGCCCAAATATTTGATAATTTGTAGTGCCGAAGATGGAAAGGATTTGTCTAGGGTTTCTCCGTTTCTTATAAATAAGGCAATTACTGCCTGTGCTGGAAGTTCTGTCTCATCTATAAAAAAATTAAGAAATGGGACACTGCTTGTTGCTACTAGTAGTGAAAAACAGACCCGATCTCTTTTAAAAACGACTTCCTTCTTTGACCAAGTCAAGGTGTCTGTGGCTCCCCATAGATCGTTGAATTTCTCTAAGGGGGTCATTACATGTAGGGACCTGATGCACGTCCCAATAAATGAAATCAAGGCCGAACTCTCGTCACAGTCTGTCACGGATGTTGCTGTTATTATGAACTCTGAAAAAGGCGAGAAAATTGAAACAGCCTCTTTCATACTAACTTTTGGTAAACCAGAGATTCCAGAATATATTAATGCAGGTTATCAAAGGCTGTCAGTGAGGCCTTACGTAGCTAACCCTCGGCGATGCTTCAAGTGTCAGCGTTTTGGGCACATTAGTTCTGCGTGTTCCAAACAGGGTGTATGCGGCAAGTGTAGCATGGAAGGTCATGATGAAAAAGATTGCGGCAACCCTCCGAAGTGAGCTAACTGTGGGGGCGATCATCCGGCGCGATCTTACAACTGTCCTCACTTTTAGGAGGAGAAAGCAATCCTTGGCATTATGGCTAACCAGAGGATATCATTTGCTGAAGCTAAGAAGATCTTTAAAGCTTCCCAACCAAATGTTGTCAATAAAACTTACGCTGCTTCCGCGAGCGCTACGAAGTCGTCCTGTGCCAACTGCGCAGTTCCTACCGAAAAAATTGAAGCCTTTACTGAGCAGGTTGCACACCTTCTGTCTTTAGTGACAAATGGACCTTCAGTAGGTGTAGTACAACCAGCGACTACGCCGAGTAATCTGCTACTACGTAGCAAATCAGACGATACAGGCATTCCTGCACAGGTATCTCTCCACAAAGGAAAGACATTTAGAACAATTAATAAGTCTGAAAGCGTTAAGTCCGTAACATCAGATGGTAGGAAAAATAAATAAAATTTTGATATTTTAAAAAGAATGCCCCAATTAAAGTTGGGGGAAAAAAGAAAAAAAAGCAAAGGCTGAAGGAGGGGCCCATTCCATCTCACCTCCCGAGCATACAAATTCCTCGAGTTCCACCACTGCAATAGTGGTGATTGAATCCGATGATACATTGCCTGAAGCGTCTCCTGACGTTCCAGGTAAATTAACATTTAATGCCAACAATGAGAGCCAGGTCAATCCTTTTCACTAAGTAGCAATGTCCACACCTAAACAATCCGTGATTCAGTGGAACATTAACGGAGTTAGAAGTCACATTGAGGATCTCAAATTAATTGTAAGGGTTGTGTCCCCTATGTACATTTGTATTCAGGAGACACATCTCCTTGAATCGCACAATTTCCAACTAAGGGAGTATTCAGTTTACAGATCGGGCTTCGTTACAGAAAATCGAGCTAGAGGTGGCGTAGCCATTCTAGCCCGTGACTGTGTCGACGCAGTTTCTCTGAACTTAATAACTCCCTTACAAGCAGTAGTAATTCAAACAGATGTTCCGTTCAAACTCACTATTTTAATGCCCACCATGTTTCAAGGGGTTCACCAGGATGCAACTCACGAGGGCATCTAGTTGAGAGTGTCAGATCAGAACTTGATTTATACCTGCTAAATGACGATTCTCCGACACATTTAGCAGCGTCTACAGGCGGATGGACAGCTGTTGACTTGTCATTGTGCAGTCCTGCTCTGGCTACAAGGTTAACATGGTCAGCATTGCCTGATCTTTACAGTAGCGATCACATTCCTATTGAGATCTCCTTTTGTGACTCCTCACCCTGTTGTGATCGACATCCCCGTTGGATCTTGAAAAAAGCCAACTGGGAACAATTCTCACAAGATCTAGAATCACTGGAAGTGGAAGACCTGGGTCCAATTAATGACATCGTAAATTCAATTACCAAAACTATTTTGAAAGCCGCCGAAAAGGCAATACCGAAAACCTCATCAAAACCACGACGACCACCTGTTCCGTGTTGGAATGATGAGTGCACTGTGATCCTTCGTCAAAGGAGAAAAGCTCTGAACCAGGTGAAAACTAGGAAAAATATAAAATCTTCCGTGCGATAGCACGGAGAATATTTAGGCAAAGTAAACGAGAATCATGGTCCCAGTACATTGGCACTATTACAAGAACTACAGCTCCATCAACAGTATGGAAGAAATTACGATCCGTCTGTGGCATTTCCGTTCCGAAGCTATTAATTTCATTAAGGCATCCGGATGGAGTTATGACCACGGACAGTGAGGAAATTGCCAATGTGCTGGCGTTATCGTTCTCAAAATATTCTTCATCTTCTGCATACAAGGACGCTTTCCAGGTGTACAAGCGTAAACAGGAAGCCTTACCGTTCACCGTTGGATTGTCAGGAGACACGTGTTTGAATATCCATTTCTCTATCGATGAACTAGAGTCGGCTCTCTCGTCAACGAAGGATTCAGCTCCAGGCCCGGACGATATTGTATCCTCCATGATTAAAAATCTACCACAGTCGGCAAAACTAGTTCTCCTTCGGATATACAATCGTATATTCGGGAAGCACGGTTTTCCCGATGCATGGTTAGAAGCGACTATAATTCCTCTTCTAAAACAAGGAAAGGACAAGACTAATCCCAGTAGTTACAGACCCATCTCTCTGACCAGCTGCTTATGCAAACTACTGGAAAAGATGGTCAACCGTCGTCTTGTCTGGTATCTAGAAACAAACAAACTTCTTACGTCCAGTGTGGTTCCAGACAAGGACGTTCATCAGTTGACCAATTGGTTTTGTTTGAGTCAGCTATACAGAATGCCTTCATCTTACGACAAACACTGGTAGCTGTTTTCTTCGACCTCGAGAAGGCATATGACATGGCATGGAGAAGAGGAATTTTGAACGTATTGAAATCATGGGGTATACAAGATAACATTCTTGCATTTATACAAAATTATTTGAATAACAGGACTTTCCGTGTACGTCTAGGAGGCATATATTCTGATCGTTACGAACTAGAGAATGGTGTACCACAGGGTGGCGTTTTGAGTGTGACGCTGTTTGCCGTTGCCATTAACAGCGTCACTTCAGACGTACAGTCACCGGTCCACTGTTCCCTGTTTGTAGACGATTTTTGCATATATGTGGCTGCTAGAAGTATGGCAACAGCGGAAAGGTCCTTACAATTCATGATTAACAATTGCAAGAATGGACCAAATCTACGGGCTTCAAGTTTTCGGCTTCGAAGACCCAGTGTATAGCATTTAGTCGTCGCAGGCAACACCAGGAACCTATCTTTTATCTTGATGGTACGCGGCCTCAGACCTCTGATAATGTGAGATTTTTGGGTCTTTTATTAGATTAAAGACTTTCATGGAGTCCGCATGTGCGTGATTTGAGGACCCGGTGCAGCAAGATATTGGATATGTTGAGAGTTCTAAGTGGTACAAATTGGGGAGCAGACAGAACCTGTATGCTCCGCTTCTATCGCGCCGTTGTAAGATCGCGCATAGATTACGGCTGTATAGCCTATTCATCTGCTCGACCTACGGTTCTGAAACTCCTTGATTCAATTCATTACGCTGGTCTTAGACTTTCTACTGGTGCTTTTAGATCAAGCCCAATCTCCAGCCTTCTAGTTGAAGCTGGAGAACCATCTGTCTCTATGCGATGTCAAATGCTACAAATTTCATATTACACTGGTCTTGAAGTAAACCTATACATCCGGCATTCAAAGCAGTTTTTGATAACTTCCTCGAGGATCGTTACAATGTGCATCAACGTTCAACTGCTCCCTTCGGAATTAGAACGTTGCTTATTTTTAGCAATCTAAATTTAGAACATCCACATATATTCAAACGAACATCATGCTACATCCCTCCATGGATAATACGAATGCCAAAATTTTACTTCTCATAGTCCAGGTACCTGAAACACAATACTCCTGACGTTATTTATCGTCAGGAGTTTTTGCAGATCCAACGATCTCACCAACATACTGTAACTATATTCACAGACGGTTCAAAACTGGACAATGGGATAGGATGTGCATTTTATATATAAGGAAAAACTTTCATTCACGGATTGCCCTCAGCCTGTAGCGTTTTTACTGCAGAACTTTATGCAATTTTCCAATCTTAAAGATCTATTCCGTCTGCAACATCTAAATATCTTGTATGTTCCGATTCCAAAAGTGCTCTCCAGGCTATTCAGGATATTTACACTAAGAACCCATTAGTTGGAGACATCTTGTGCTCAATACTCAGGCTCCAAATACGGGGTATCGAGGTGTCATTTCTCTGGGTGCCTGGTCACTGCGGAATATTTGGAAACACTAAAGCAGATGAAGGAGCAAAATTAGCTACAAGTATGGTACCATCGACACAACGAGTAATGGCATCAGATTTTGTATGCAATATTAAAACTATACTATTCTCTGTGTGGAATGAAGAATGGCAAAATGTACATAGAAACAAGCTGAGGGACATCAAAAATACCGTCCGACCATGGAGGACATCTGTTCGTTCGAATCGTAGGGAGGAAGTGGTGGTTACTCGACTTCGCATCTGCCATTCTTTGTTAACGCATGGGTGGTTGATGCGACATGAGGATCCACCACTATGTCCGTTTTGTAGAAGCAATATTACAATCAAGCATATCCTGCTTGATTGTGATGTGTTAAACGATTTGTATGTACGTTACGATCTTCGAGGTAGTTTAAAGTTGGTTTTAAGGGACGATGTCACGGCTATCGACCGTGTCATCGCTTTCTTACGCCACCTGAATCTATTTAATAATATATAAATTATGTATAATTTTAGTTTCTTTCGTTTAGTTACAATTTTTTTTTTTTTTTTTTTTTTTTACTTGGGAGCGGGTTTGAATTGCCCGAAGCACTGCTACCTTGAGGTATATTGTACTTACCTCCCTGATCTAGTCAAATAACCCCTTCCCTCTTACCAGGTTTAGGAGTTTCCTGACTAGAGTTTTACCTTCAGCATCCACCAAAGCCGTTCCATCACCAAAGAGGTTGAAGCGCCTCTCAGCAAGTACTCCACATCTGTAAATAATGTGTGTGGCAGTCTCCTGTTCCTGTCCGCACAATCTGCACACTGGTTCATCCTTGTAGATACCCATTTTATGCAAATGTTTCCTTAGTCCACAGTGTCCCGTGAGTAGTCCTGTGGCTATCCTTAATTCCTGCCTAGACAGATAGATGAGACTCTTCTGCAGCCCCAAGGAATGTCGCCTAAGGGTTAGCTTACTCTCATCCCTTCGGCCCTGATCCAGTGCTCACAGTGTCTTTCAGCCATCCACCTTCGCACTGTCATCCTGACCATGGATTTGGAAATACCTACCGCAGGTTCCGGTCCAATCAGGGGAGTCGAGGACCCCTCCCTGGCCAGCGCATCTGCGGCTTCATTTCCAAGTATTCCCCTATGCCCTGGCACCCAACCAATCTTGACTTGATTGTGCCTTGCCAGAGCTTGTAGGTTAATTAGGCATTCCCTGACTATGGCCGAGGTGACCACATGTCCGTTTAGTGCCTTAATTGCTGCCTGACTGTCGGAGAAAATAGCAATCCGGGCCCCATGTGTTTCCCTTCTCGCTATCTCTCCCAGACAGGCATTTATAGCATATACTTCGGCCTGAAAGACAGAGGTATGCCTCCCCAAGGAAAAAACTAGTTTTACTCTTGGGTTTTTACAATACACCCCCGCTCCAGTGCCGAAGTCCATCTTGGAGCCATCTGTATACCAGATCTGAGCTCCCGATGTTAATGTCCCTGACCATTCCATCATTGTTTGGTGGGCCTGGTCAGGTGCAAACGTTCGAGTAATGTGGTCGCTGCCCATTTCCAAGACGGGTTCTTTGACCACGCACTCGATACTCATATGTCCCGAGACATCTGGGAGGTTAGCTCAGTTGCTCGAGTTGCGCAATCTCCATGCCGCTAGCCTCGCCTCTCCCCTAAGGACAAGCTCAAGGGGAGGGAGGTTAAGCATTACTTCCATTGCTGCACCTGGTGTAGTTGACATCGCTCCCAGTGTGCACAGACAGGCCAATCTCTGGATAGAGCTCAGTTTAGCTCTTGTCTGTGCCTGGTTGGCCTTTGTCCACCACACCAGAGCTCCATAGGTAATCATAGGTCTTATCACCCTCAGATACATCCAGTGCATCATTGATGGCTTCAGTCCCCATTTCTTACCCACCATTCTTCTCACAGTCATCAGTGCCCTTTTAGCCCTGTTAACTGTCCTCTCAAGATGTGGATTCCAGGTGAGTTTCCTGTCCAGAGTAACTCCCAGGTACTTCACCTCTCCCACAACCTCAAGGTATTCACCAAACAAGCGGGGCATCCTGGTCGTCAGATCTTTTCGCTGTCCGGTGAAGTTAATGAGAGCAGTCTTTTTTGGATTTACCCTAAGGTTCTCCTTTTTACACCACTCTTCAATCAGTCGTAGAGGATTTCTGATTACCTCAAGGACTGTATCAGGGAATCTGCCCAGGATCAGGACAACTATGTCGTCCGCATATCCTAGACAGAAGTACCCCTGTTCATTCAGGAGTTCAATAAGGTTGTCAACCACTAGGCACCACAACAGAGGAGAGAGAACCCCCCCCCCCTGTGCACAGCCCAGACTTGTCTCCGCCCTTCTGACCTCCCCTGCCACCTCTACAGAAATGCTTCTGTTTGTTAACATGGAACTTATCCAACCACAAGTGGTCGCATCCACTCCATGACGTCTTGCACCACTTACCATCGTCTCCACTGAGGGGTTATTGAAAGCCCCTTCAATGTCGAGGAAGGCACCTATGGCACAACCTTTCTTAGCGATCATTTGCTCAATCCTACCAACCACTTGATGGAGAGCTCCCTCGCAAGATTTCCCCGGTTGGTAAGCATACTGGTTCCAATGCAGTGGTTTGATAGCCAAAGCACCCCCCCCCCTAATATGCCTATCAACCAGTTTTTCAAGTCCCTTGAGAACAAAGGACATGAGTGTGATAGGTCTGTATCCTTTCCCTTCCGATTGGTTACCGGTGGGCTTAGGTATAAAGACCACCTTACTAGATTTCCAGGCTGCCGGCACATGCCCTAGAGCAATGCTTAGCCTGTATAATTTAGTAAGTACCAGCACCAGCATATCCATTCCCTGCTGCAGCAGCACAGGATAGATCCCATCTGGACCTGGAGATTTGTAGGGTTTAAAAGTGCCAACAGCCCATCTTACCCTTTGTGGAGTTACTATCCTCCTTGCCACTTCCCAGTCCTCCCTCTTACCACATCTTGTGGAGAGTTTGGTAACCGGTTCAGTGTCTGCTCCCCCAAGTTTCCTCAGGGTACTGGAAGGGAAATGTGTCCTGATTAATTCTTCCACAGTTTCCCCTGCCGTTTTTGTTATATTTCCCAGTGGGGTTCTTAGCATCCCCACCGGGTTAACTGGGTCCTTAGAGAGCACTTTATACAGTCGTGCCCCTTCCCGAGTTCCGTCAATCTCATGACAAAACTCCTTCCAGGACTTCCTGCGCGCTTCTCTAATTGCCCTGTTGTATTCGGTTAGTGTTTTCCTATACAGGTCCCACTCCCCGTTCTTTTTTACTCTATTAAAGAGTCTCCTGGTGGTCTTCCGAAGTTTGGCTAGCTTCTTGTTCCACCATGACGGATCCCCTACTTTCCTCCCCTCACTGAGAGGGCAGTTATCGGTAAAGGATTCTATTATAGCCTCGCCAACCAATGTGGCAGAGTCTTCTAGCTCTCTCCTCCCACCATACTCCAATCCAGCCTCCTCAATCCGAACACCCAGGTCCCTCCTGTAGGAGTCCCAGTCTGTTCTTCTTGGATCCCTGGTTGGGCGAAGCATGGCTGGATTTAGAGAGATATCATACCTAATATGTCTGTGATCAGAAGAAGATGGTTCATCCGACACATACCAATTTAGTACATACCTAGCCATCTGGTTCGATGCCACCGTAATGTCCAGGACCTCCTGTCTGGCCCTAGTAACAAACGTCGGCTCTTCCCCCTGATTTAAGACTAGTAGATTCTTAGAGCTAAGATAAGCTAAAAGTTCCTCACCTCTAGTGTTGGTACCTGTACTTCCCCACGAAGTGTGATGGGAGTTAGCATCCATACCCACCAGCAGCTCCTCATCCACAGCCCCGCAGTACTCGACCAGGCTCCTCAGCTCTTGTGTTGGTAGAGCCCCCGCGCAGTCAAAGGGGAGATATGCCGTGGCCAGGTTCAGCTTCTTCATCCCCCCCTCCGCCCGCAGCTCCACTGTCACTGCTAACAAATCCCTGCAACAGAAGTTCGTTAGTACAAAAGCACACAACCCCCTCCTAACCAGGTTACACGTCCTGGGAACACCGGAGTCCTTATCATACAACAACTTACCTCCAGATGTCGCCAGCCCGCATATTTTTCCTCCAGAAATCCATGGTTCCTGGATGAGCACCAAGTCCACCTCTCCCCTGTCCAGCATCCTACACACGACAGCGCTGGCCGCCCTGCTATGCTGTAGGTTCACTTGGAGGATCTTGATCATTTTTCCTGCTTACTCTGCAGTTGCCTGGGTTCGCAGAGCAGCCCCAGGACTAGAGAGCACCTTGAACGTGGCCTGTCTCAGCCCCACGTTCACCCTCAGGTTGTTGTTCCGCAGTGCCCTGAGGGAGCCCTCTCCTATATACAAGATCAGGGTAAGACCTGCATCCTCCCTTTTCCTAGCAATCACCTTCCAAGTATCCTGAACAACCCCAGGGTTCTGGGTTTTGACCACCTTCAGAATCTCTTCCGGCTCCTTGTCATTGTAGGGTTTGGGCACCCACATTGACACCTTTGCGATGCAAAAGATCTCCTTGGGTGGCCCTACCCTCAACTTTACCCCCTCGCTCAGGGTGAAGCTTGGCATGACCCGAAGGACCCACTCCAGGCTCTCCCGTGAGGAGCATACGACATTTAGAGCTCCCCTCTCTAAGTATGCTGTCCTAAATCCTCTATCCCCACTCTCCGCCTCAGCGGACAGCAGTTCCGAGAAAAACAGCTCCTCCAGCTCCAACGCCATCTCTTCCGAGAGTTGTCTCTCAGGGTAACAAACTGGGACAATTGCTAGTTTTTGCCTGAGGGTATCGCCGTATGTGCCCGAAGACACTCCAGCGTCCCCCCTTGTCCCAGTTTCACCTTCTTCATTCCTCCCTTCACTGGAGAGGGGTTGGATGTCTCACTCCTAGGCCTTTTTGACGTGCTGGGGTTTGGCGCTCTCGGTTGCTTTCTGCCCTGTTGCACCTCCCTCCTCACAACATCCAAGCCCTGGACTTTGACTGACTCAGCTCGGTTTTGGCCTCCCCTCCGTTTTTTCAGGGTTGTTGGCCCTCCCGCTGCTCTCGCCTGTTCTTTTCGGAGCCGCCTTTTGGCCGCTCCACTCATTCGCTTTCTCCGTAAAGAGAGCGTACTCAACTCTGCAGCCACTTCACCGGTTTCTGCAGTCGGCAGCTTGACAGCCGCCCCCGCACCCCCAGTGATGGTTGCCGTTGGCATCTCTGCTACAGACCCACGGTTTGCCAACTCATTGGCTCCCGCCGTCTGTGCAGTCTCAAAATTATTTTTTGTATTTTTCTGGTCCATAAACGTCCCACGAGTATGGGGGAAATAAAGGTCGACCAGAGCAGAGCCCCCATTGCCCTGGCAAGACAACATACAATGAGGTTTTGTCTGGTTCCTCAAGGGGATCGTTTGGGACTGCATTTTATACCCTGCAGCCATTCATCCTTCGGCACGATGCCTTCCACCTTGGATTGGGTATTCAGTCACTGACTTTGAAGCACACCCCAAGTTCAGGACATTATTAACTGCTCAGACGAACAGCCTGCTTTACTCTCTTTTTTACAACTGTGTCGTTTGGGTAGTTTCCCGCCCATACTTCACTGTCGCATTGCCCTTGGTTCACCCGGGAGGTGAGAGTAGCATTGTGAGGACTTAATTCCCAACTACCCCAGTCTCCCCGGTCAGAGCACTCGGTTATTTCTACCACGCCCAACCGGTTGACTGACGAGGAGGGATAATTCCTCACCTTTGAACCATAGCCTTGGTCCAGGCCTGCATATTCAGAAACCTTCCGGAATCGTTATTCACAGGTAACCTACATTTCTGTAGGCCGTCCCACTATCCGCCACCTGTGGACCCGCCCGGTTGCTCAGGCCAGCTTGCCGGGCTTAGTTAGAATTAGTATTAAACATTTATTTTATTTTATTTCGTTTAGTTGGTTAGTTTTATTTATGTAATATGTATTTAAAAAATTAACTTCAGTTAGGCGATGATAACCTTGATAGGTTTTTCGCCTGGAAAAAAAAATGCTGTACAGGTATTTAAAATGGTGCTTAACTGAGTGCCAGTATAGGTATTTTGTGATTTTCTCTCTAATAATTCTGATGAAAGTGCATACAGATACAACCAAATCATATAAGAGAGAGCCAAATCACGAAAATTAACAAAATATTAATTAGCTATTCATGTATCAAAAAGGGAAAGTTGTGTGAGTGCCGCGCGTCAGATGTTTTTAAATGTGATGTGTCATGAATAGATCATTTGTTAATTATTTGTGATAAGTTTTATAGAGGGCATTCACATCTTTTTTAAAATTAAGGTTTTTGTTTTGTAAAATGTAAGCCATTACTTTAAAATTTCATTTTTGTGATGTGATTCTGTTCATCAGATATTCCAATTTTCAATTTCCGGTGTGTGTCGTGTTATAGCTATATGTTTTGCCACAGCTATAGCTATAACACGACATTAAAACGTAGTTTAAAAAAAATAATAAAAATTGACAAATAATTAATTGGTCATTGAAAATAATTAATACAAAATGAAATATTTGTGTAAATAAAATAAAAAGTTATATATCGTAATATATAAATCATTATAAATTTGATTATCCTACCTTGATGCGGGTTTTCCCACAATACCAGCAAGGTTTATTAGATAACAGTAAATGACGGACTAGGTCAAATAAACATAAACTTACCACAATGTACTTTTACGATATTGTAATTATTTAATAATAAAATGAATGCAATATTATGAACATACACATAAATTCATTTAACAAATAATAATAAAAGAAATTGTTACTTCATGTCGTAGAAGGTAGACCCTGGAGATGAAACCTCAGTATTCGATTCGGTGGATAGTGCAGGAGTTGTTGAATATGAAGTTGGTTCATACTGAACATCAGGAGGTTTGGGATGAAAAGAATAGGGTTGAGTGAATTGCCCCAATAGTAATGATGACACTTCGAGAAGTATCAGATTTTGGATTTGGCACCTCACCCGTAACTGGTGAAGAGGGCCCATCATCTTCATGTATGGAATCAACGATTTAAAAAATAAAGAATTGTCGTCTTCAGATTTTAATGGTTGAAGTTTTCTTTGTTCGAATTGGAGCAACCCCCGTTCGAGGGTGTTGTCCTGTGTTGGGCGCTGTCTTTTCGCTTTCTGTGGGCCTGTGGAGGAAGAAGTGGGTGTCCTTAGGCTTCCAGTATGTGAACCACTGGCTATTGGGTGGTTGACTTGACTTGTCTTCAGTTTCTGTGTTGTCTTCAGCCATCTTTGTCGGAGTGTCGTGTTGTGACAAATTTCCAAATGTCTCACGGGGCGTTACAGAATCTTTCAGAAAGAGCATGCTTGAGAAGTATTGCCATTTGCCACTGTATGTTGCCGCGTGTTCTTGGCTATCCTCTGACCTCGGTTCGGGAATTTTCCTTACTTCTTTGATGAAGTGATCTCGTAAATTCCTCCATTTTCTTTTTGCATCTTCTTCTGAAAAAAAAATCATTGTTAAAACATTGGTATTAAACTACTATTCATAATACTTACATAATAAGGAGGAAAACCTACATAGTATCCAATCAACTGAATTCCTTTGCTATAATTATTTGGGACGTTTCGGATCCTAGTAAAATGCTAATGCTAATTATTTTCCAAAAAGGTAAATAATTAGCATGTTGTGCGGTGGATGAGACGCTACTTGACTTTGTGGCGATGCATCAACCGTTTCGAACTAACCCGAACTCGCACTATTTTTTTATTCATTTTTTATGCACAATAAAGATGAATGTTGTTAATATGGCATATAAAAAGATAACTTGTTTTCTTCCAGATATCTTGCTACGGGAACTGCATTCAGACAATTTGCATTCTCCTTTCGAATATCAACATCTTCAGAAATAGTTATTGAAGTATGCACAGCTATATGGAATTCAATGGTAGAAATTCACATGCCGGTGGCTAGCGTAGCCGATTTTGAAAAAGTTGTGAATGAGTATTTTGACCTCGGAATTTTCCCAACTGTTTGAGAAGTATAGATGGAAAACATATCAATGTCAAAAGCCCGGCAAATTCAGGCAGCATGTTTTTCAATTACAAACAATTCTTTTCAATAGTACTTCTGGCAGTTGTGGATGCAAGATACAGATTTTTAATGATAGATGTTAGTGCATATGGAAAAGTGTGCGATGCTGGTGTGTTTTCTAATTCTGCAATATTCAAGAAGATCGATAATGGTACTTTACAATTACCAGAAAAGAATCGGCTACTATAGTCTATCCATTTTGGGACGGCGGGTAAAAGATTAAGTCACCGCCCGAGCTCCCAACAATAGCTTGGGTCAGGCGCTCGGCGGCCGGCCGCCCGCGCTAATGAGGCGTAAAAAGCACTCCACTCCAAAATATTATCACATAAAAGTAAGCGTATTTTTTAATTTTTCATTACAGTTTTGATGTTTACGTGTGATTTCATGAAAAACTAGTCCAAACACGACGGAGTTATGTCAATTAGTAAAATTAGTGGTTGCAAAAAATTGTATTTGGCCTTATTTAACTTTTCAACTTTATTTATTGGCATAAAATCAAACCAAATCAAATAGAATAAATACAATTTATTATCATAAAACAGTATTGTTATACAGTTTGTTAATATTAAAAGAATATTTACATATAGCACTCAATATGTTTATAAACGCTACTCGTTATTAAATATAGGCTACAAATTAAACCTAATCAAATCAAAATAATTTATTATCTTATAACAGGATTGTTATACGGGACATTAATAATTAAAATTCATAATAACTTCATTTATTGGTATCAAATAAAACCAAGTCAAATAAAATTAATACAATTTATTATCATAAAACACTATTTTTATGCAGGATATTAATAATTGAAAATGATGTATATATTTACAGAACATTTACATACACGAAACAATATTTTTAGAAACTCAACTCGTTATTAAATATACAAATTAAACCAAATCGAATCAAAACATTAATTGTTATACATTAAAAGTTATTGATTTACGGAATATTTACATATAGGGTACAATATTTTTACTAACCTAACTCATTCTCTCTTTTTTTTCTCTTCTCTCTTCTCTTCTTTCTCCGACTTTACTCCAGAGGAGCACAACCGATGTCACCTTCTTCGCTGTCGTAGTCGGATTCCTCTTGTCCATCGGAGTCGTCAGGGGCCAAACTTATGATGAACTGTTCTACGGATGATTCATCTAGCCTTTCATTTTTCCAATCTGCGTCGATTAATTTTTTGACGTGATTGACACATTTGCTCCACATGTCGGCCGTATAGTTGCTGATGGATTCACGAAAGAGTTGCTCAACATCTGACAGTTTGAACGTTGTGTTACGAGATTTTACGAATTCTTTCTCAGAAATACACATCTCTGAAGAGCAACTGAAGGTTTTTCCATGATGACTTTACGGTTGTTAAAAATTTTTTGTGCGTGAAACCAACGTCTTGTATCACTAAATGAAGGGAAGATCGCGACCCGCTGTAGAGTCCTGATTCTCGGAGAGACGTGAGTAGTTGGTTGAGGGTTGGTACTTCCTTTCGGGCATAATAGGCCATTATATGTCTTCGTATAGCTGCTTTGTCAAAGTCGTCGATATCTCTTGTAGGCCGCTTCCTCTTGGAATTTCGTTTTGGCGTGCGGTTAACAACTGTTTCCCTTCGGTTATCAAGAGGTGTGCTAAAGTCTCCGTCTTCACAGCCCCCATCACCAATTTGATCCACTACGTCCATATCGCGAACGTTACGCCCGCAGGGGGGTGCGGACTAGCCGCACCTACGAGGGATTTGGCGTCCTTCGCGGTACCCTAGCCTAACACTACACCACTCACAAAAACATACACACACACATACACACACCAACACAATCTATACACATTTCAAAACTTACATCTTCGCTTAGGGAATTTTGACTGGTCAGAACCGTTGCGCGTTGGGAGTGCTGAAAAGTCCAGAGCGTGACAAACTCTGGTCTGGGACGCTGATGTGAGCTTGCTCTGCCGAAGACGTAAGCGCGGTTTCTGGTCTACCAGCCGCTTCGGTCCTTGGTCAGGGAGTGTCCGCGGTGCACGGGTGTCGGAGCCCGTGCACAGTATTACGAGTCCTCGACTGATGCCCATCCAGTCGAGCTAAGGAGAAAAGCTATAGGCCTCAGAGTTCTGAGGGTTGGAAATGATCTTAATGTGATCCAAGGGTGTACCCGTTCCTATAGTCTCGCCCGTAACGCTTGACACGATGGCTGGCAAAAAATATTTATGGATTCAAAAACCCCGTCAAATATGACTAGCTTAAAGAGAACACGCCAGGATTCTCCTGACGATCATATTGAAAAGGATTTGAGTAAAAAGTTGATGGTGGCAACGTCGCAGACATTGCCATCAGCAAAGTATTTAGTTGTTTCTAGTGCCGAAGAAGGGAAAGATCTTTCAAAAGTTTCTCCCTTCCTTATTAACAAGGCTATTACTGCGTGTGCTGGAGGCCCAGTAGCCTCTATCAAGAAACTCAGAAACGGAACACTGTTAGTTGCGACTTCCACCGAGAGACAAACCCGTGCTCTATCTAAAATGACCTCTTTCTTTGACCAGGTCAAGGTATCTGTGGCTCCCCACAGATCCTTGAATTACTCAAAGGGGGTCATCACATGTAGGGACTTAATGTACATTTCAGTTGATGAAATTAAGTCCGAACTGTCGTCTCAGTCAGTTACGGACGTTGTCCCTATCATGAAAATGGACAAAGGAGAAAAGGTAGCAACAGCTTCTTTTATCGTTACCTTCGGCAAACCGGAAATACCCGAATATTTACATGCAGGTTACCAAAGGCTCTCAGTGAGACCATACGTGGCTAACCCTAGGCGCTGCTTCAAGTGCCAGCGATTTGGGCATATCAGCTCTACGTGTTCGAAGCAGAACGTATGCGGTATATGTAGCGTCGAAGGCCATGATGATAAGGATTGTGTTAATTCTCCGAAATGCGCCAACTGTGGTGGTGACCACCCAGCGCGATCCTACAACTGTCCCACGTTCAAGGAAGAGAAAGCTATCCTAGGCATCATGGCGAAAGACAAGCTGTCGTTTCCAGAGGCCAAAAAACTCTATCGTTCCACTCAGCCAAAGACAGACAGTAAGACTTATGCCGCTACTCTGACCGCTTCCAAATCGTCCTGTAACAACTGTGCCGAGCTGTCGAAAAAAATTGAAGTTCTAACTGAACAAGTTTCTCGCCTTTTGTCCATAGTCACGAATGGTCCTCCTACTTTGAACTTAGTACAACCTGCAGCGACGGATAATGATTTACCTCTTGTACCAATCCCTTCCACTGGGGGGATTGGAGCACGAAATAAATCACTAAGTGAGCCTTGTGTTTCGGTGCAGAAGAAATTATCAACGGGTAGTAAACCATCTGTGCAGAAGACGTTGGAAAAATCCAAACCACGTAGACCGGAGTTACGACAGACCACATCGTCACAGTCGTTACCGGGTATTAAGAAAAATGTAAACAAAGGAGGGAATGTGAAAACTACCCCTCCTAAACCCAAAACTTCCTCAGATTCCATCCCTGAACGGGTGGATATGGAATCTGAGAAATGTAAGCCTGAGACGTCCCAAACCGTCCCAGGCAAGAATGGAGAGAGTACCAATGGGTGTCAAATAAACCCTTTGCTAAGCTAATAAATGTCTTTGCTTAGGAAGTCAGTGATACAATGGAACGTCAACGGTGTTAGGAGTCACATAGAAGAACTTAAAGTACTCGTGCGAGATGTGTACCCAATGTTTGTATGTCTACAGGAGACACATCTCCACGAATCGCATAATTTCCATTTAAGGGAGTATTCAGTTTTTAGATCGGACTTCGTTACAGAAGATCGAGCTAGAGGTGGCGTAGCCATCCTAGCCCGTGACTGTATCGATGCTGTTTCTCTAAACTTAATAACTCCTTTACAAGCAGTAGCCGTTCAAACAGCTGTCCCGTATAAAATCACTGTGTGTTGTGTCTACTTGCCACCACATGAAAACTTGCATCACAGTGATTTAGTGAATTTAATAAGCCAGTTACCAACTCCGTTCTTATTGGTAGGGGATTTTAATGCCCACCATTCGTCTTGGGGATCTCCGACTAGGAACTCTCGAGGTGACCTTGTTGAGAGTGTGAGAACGGAACTGGACTTATGTCTGCTAAATGACGGTTCGCCTACCCATTTAGCAGCATCTACTGGTGGATGGACAGCTGTTGACCTATCGATTTGCAGCCCTCAATTAGCTACTAGATGCACATGGTCGGTACTCAACGATTTGTATGGAAGCGACCATGTGCCTATTAAGATCAGTTTATGTGACTCCCAACCCTGTTATACCCGAAATCCCAGTTGGATTTTGCGAAAAGCCAACTGGGACTCATACTCGAATTACCTTGTATCACTTGACATGGATTATTTGACACCCATTGATGAAAATATAGAAAATTTTAAGAAAGCAATTTTAAATGCCGCTGAAAAGACCATTCCGAAAACCTCTACGCATCCACGCCGACCGCCTGTGCCGTGGTGGAACGATGAATGCACAGAAATCCTCCGTTTACGACGAAGAGCTCTTAGGAAATTTAAACGACACCCAACGAATGGAAACCTTCAGGAATATAAAATACTCCGTGCGAAAGCACGGAGGATATTTAGGCTGAGTAGAAAGAACTCTTGGGAACAGTACATTAGCACAATTAGACGAACAACTCCGTCTTCCACAGTGTGGAGGAAGCTAAGATCAGTTTGTGGTACTTCCACTCCGTTGCCAGCCATTGCGCTGAAGCAACCAGATGGGAGATTAATCACAAACGGTGATGACATTGCTAATGTACTTGGAACATCTTTTTCTAACTTTTCTGCTACTACAGCCTATGATAGATTATTCCAGATTTATAAACTGAAGGAAGAAGCAATACCGTTTACTGTTGGGTCGTCTGGGGACTCTCCTTTAAACACTCCTTTCTCTATAGGGGAATTGGAGTCAGCTCTTGCGTCAACGAAGGATTCTGCACCAGGTCCTGATTCCATTGTGTACTCCATGCTGAAACATCTACCGTCATCTGCGAAACTTGTCCTCCTTCGAATATACAATCGTTTATTCGAGGAGCGCTCTTTCCCCGATGCATGGTTAGAATCGACGGTAATTCCTCTTTTGAAGCCAGGTAAAGACAAAACCAATCCCAGTAGTTATAGACCTATATCCCTTACAAGCGTCTTATGCAAACTACTGGAGAAGATGGTCAACCGCCGTCTTGTCTGGTACCTAGAAACCAATGACCTTATTTGCAACGAACAGTGTGGTTTCAGGCAAGGACGATCATCCGTTGACCAATTGGTTTTGTTAGAATCCGCTATTCAAGATGCCTTTCTCTTGCGTCAAACACTCGTTGCTGTTTTCTTCGACCTTGAGAAGGCATACGATATGGCATGGAAAAGAGGAATTCTGAACACTCTCAAATCATGGGGTATACAAGGGAATATCCTAGCATTCATCGCTAACTTTCTTTCGAATAGATCTTTCCGCATTCGTCTTGGAGGCACGTATTCAAACAGTTATAAACAGGAGAATGGTATACCGCAGGGCAGCGTGCTGAGCGTCACGCTATTTGCCGTTGCAATAAACAGTATCACGAGTTATATACGATCTCCGGTTCACTGTTCACTCTTTGTAGATGACTTTAGTATATATGTGCCTGCTCGTAGTATGGCAACTGCGGAAAGATCTTTGCAGTTAGCAATATACAGGTTAGAGGAATGGTCTAAATCTACAGGTTTCAAATTCTCTGCTTCGAAGACCCAATGTGTTGCATTTAGTCGTCGTAGGCAACACCAGGAGCCGATCCTTTATCTTGACGGGGTTCAGCTTCAAACCACGGATAGTGTTCGATTTCTAGGTCTTTTATTTGATAAAAGACTCTCATGGATCCCACATGTTCGTGATTTGAAGGTGAGATGCAATAAGAAATTGGATATGTTAAGAGTCCTTAGTGGTACGAATTGGGGAGCAGACAGAACTAGTATGCTTCGATTTTATCGCGCGGTCGTTAGATCGCGCATTGATTATGGCTGTCAAGCCTATTCATCCGCACGACTTACAGTTCTGAAAACTCTCGATGCTGTCCACCACTCTGGACTTAGACTGGCTACTGGTGCATTTAGAACTAGCCCAATCCCTAGTCTTCTTGTCGAGGCTGGGGAACCCGCTCTTTCAAGACGACGTCAGATGCTACAAATATCTTATATATCTGGTCTTCGAAGCAAACCTAAACATCCGGCATTTAATGTAGTGTTTAATAACCGCTACGAACCTACTTATATTGCACGCGAACGTTCAACCGCCCCTTTCGGTACACGGACGTCGCGCATAATTGATAATCTAGAGTCGGAACTTCCTACTACGTTTGAACGATCGATGTGCTGTCTACCTCCATGGATAATAAAAACGCCCCGCTTCGATTTTTCACTGTCCAGTTTTATAAAAACCAATACTCCTAATGTGGTGTACCACCAAGAGTTTTTGGCAATATACAGATCCCACCAGTATAGTGAGATTATTTTCACGGATGGATCTAAACTGGACCATGGCGTTGGGTGTGCATTTTATGCGTCTGGACGTACCTACACTTACGGATTGCCCTCAGCTTGCAGTATTTTCACGGCAGAACTATTTGCTATTTTTAAAGCTTTGACCGTCATTCAATCTGGATCTTCGCATTATCTTTTATGTTCGGATTCCAAAAGTGCTCTTCAGGCTCTTCAGGATGTTTTCTCTAGCAACCCTTTAGTTGGGGACATTTTGTGTGCTGTACACAGGCTTCAATTGGGGGGTGTGGGGGTAACTTTCTGTTGGGTTCCTGGACATTGCGGAATACTTGGAAACACAAAAGCGGATGAAGCGGCGAAGAAAGCTACAAGTTTGGTGCCTATTACTCAACTAGTTATGGCATCTGATTATGTGTGTTTCGCGAAACATTTATTGCTCGCTGCTTGGAATGACGAGTGGCATACCGTGATTCAGAATAAGCTGAGGGATATTAAAGAGACCGTCCGTCCATGGAGGTCTTCAATTCGTTCAAAACGTAGGGAGGAAGTGGTGGTTACACGCCTTCGCGTTGGCCACTCTTTTGCAACTCATGGATATTTGATGAGGCGTGAAGATCCACCAATATGCCAATATTGCGGTGATATCTTCACAATAAAACATATTTTAGTAGACTGTGTTAATGTAAGAAATATTCGTGACCTTTTTAATTTAAAAGGGAGTTTGAAGGTGGTACTAAGGGACGATGCCTCGGCCATTGACCGAGTCATCGCTTTCTTGCACCACTTGAAAATATTTTTTAAAATTTAATACATAAATATATATATTTTTTAATTTTATTTATATATATAATTCTCTGTGTTTCTTTTATTTATTTTAATTAAATTTATTTTCTGTTCTTGTTATTGTTATTGAGATTTATTTATTGGTAAATTGTTACCTATTATTGTTTTACATATTATTTATTTACTGTTATATTGTTCTTTGTTGTTATTTTGTTATTTAGTTTTTAAGAATTTTTTCATTGTTATAGGTTTATTGTTGTTTTTTGTTATTTATTGTTGTTGTTTTTTTTTGTTTTGTAATTTTTGTTGTATTTATTTATTTGTTTATTTATTAATTTATTTGATTTTATTTAAAACATCGCGTTCTGTGTTAGATTTTGTTTGGCGATGATAACCTCAATTGGTTTTTCGCCAGGAAAAAAAAAAAAAAAAAAAAAAAAAAAAAAAAAAAAAAAAAAAAATCGCGAACGTTACACAAGTCTTGAGTTTCAAGCGATTTTTTGATTTCAGCCTTTACACGCTCTACACTCCTTAAAGATATTCCACACGCGTCAGCTGCTCTCTGCATCACTTTCCTGACCTCAATCAGTGGACCTCCGTTGTTCTTCTCTTTTTCAAAATAATGAAGTACGGAAGCAATCATTGTTCTTGCTTGCGTATGTAAAACTTCACGTTTTTTAGAACTCATATCGAACACAGCACTAAAAAGGTGTAACCACTTATACTGATACGCACCGACTAGCTCTCTAAAGCGAGTGCCTGTTGGCCTGTCCAGTTCAAATGAGTAACGCATGAGTCACGCTGGAATATCCATTATATGAGTCACTCACGTAGCGTTTGGGTTACGTGCAAAGGCTAATGAACTGCATTTCTAAATGTAGCTAAAAGCCGTCGACCTAACTCCGACGTGTTTCGACTATGTAAATATTCTGTAAATGGAGATATAATTTAATTATTAACGTCCTGTATAACAATCCTGTTATAAGATAATAAATTGTATTGATTTGATTTTATTTAATTTGTAGCCTATATTTAATAACGAGCTGCGTTTATAAACATATTGAGTCATATATGTAAATATTCTTTTAATATTAACAAACTGTATAACAATACTGTTTTATGATAATAAATTGTATTTATTCTATTTGATTTGGTTTGATTTTATGCCAATAAATAAAGTTAAAAAGTTAAATAAGGCCAAATACAATTTTTTGTAACCACTAGTTTTACTAATTGACATAACTCCGTCGTGTTTGGACTAGTTTTTCATGAAATCACACGTAAACATCAAAACTGTAATGAAAAATTAAAAAATACGCTTACTTTTATGTGATAATATTTTGGAGTGGAGTGCTTTTTACGCCTCATTAGCGCGGGCGGCCGGCCGCCGAGCGCCTGACCCAAGCTATTGTTGGGAGCTCGGGCGGTGACTTAATCTTTTACCCGCCGTCCCAAAATGGATAGACTATAGAGTCTCAAGAAGAAGCTCCGTTTGTATTTATTGGGAATGAAGCATTTCCTTTGAGAACGTATCTGTTGAGGCCTTATACCTGTCGAGAACTTGTAATACCGGTCCTGTCATTTGGTCACTTCCTGACCGAAGGCCGAAGCAGCTGACAGTCCAGCAACCGTGCTACGTCATCGGCAGAGCAAGATGATAGCGGAATTCCAAATCAGAGTTTGTGAATCTCTGACCCTTTTAGAACTCCTTAGTTTGGCAAGGGACGCCTAATCTTCTTAGTAGGTGCTGCTAGCCCGCACTCTATTTCGGATTGATTTTGTAACAATTTAAACTGTGTAAGAATTTCGAGCGAAGAAAGCGGTATATGGCGTTTACTGACGTTTAAAAAGATCGAATATAACCATCAATTGTTGAACATTTTTTTTACACAATTTGAAATCAAAATAATAAAATATTTTAACATTCAAATCTGAAAACATTTGGAGAAAATTAATTATGAAAAAAAGTTATAAGGGCGTTTATTATTTAAAGAAGACTCAATATTACTACCAATGGGGAAAACCGTTCTAAAAAACGTTCTGAAACACAAATAGGAATAATAGAATATTTTAAATTTTCAAATAAGAAACATTCAAGGAAAATTAATTATAAAAAAAAACAATCAATGTTGTAGTGTTACTCACTTTTTGAAAAAAACCCATGATTTATTGTAATTTATTATTAAAATGATAACTTTTTAAAAGTGGTTTTGTATGGTATAAAAGTCCCACCTACATGTAAAAATTCATTAATATATAGCCACCTGTTTAAACATCACGCATTCGTATAAAACGAGTGGAATATTCTGCATCATTCACATTTGGAGGACATGAAGTTTAAATTAACGGTGCGTATGTTAGAGCTAATTTATTCAAATTAAATATAGTAAGGTATCATTTGTAATTACACAATATTAAAAAAGTAATGTTTTTCTTTATAATACAGAATTGACTAAAAGCATAGTGAGGTAAAATTTTGTAAAAATTTTATAAAATTTTCGTAATTATCTATTAAAATTACCATTCAAACATATAACATATGAGAGTGGTTGTGCGATTTTACTGTTATTTGAAATGATTATTTTATGTTTAATATACAATATTATTATTATTATTAACTTAGCTTAACTTAAGCTTAATTATTAACGATTAAATTTTATAAGGTCGTTTCAATTACTCGACTATAAACATATTTTGTTTTCGCAAAAAAAAATCTATAAATACAATGTATTAATAAAGTTGATTATATCTTATAACCCTTTGAAATAAGAACATGTTCATTTTTTAAAAATTCACTTTAAAATAATATTTTATTTTAATAATTGATTTTTATTGTTTAGCGTTTGAATATTGTTTGTAGCTTTACTGAACATAATAATTTTAAAATTTCAATCATTACAAATTTCTAGGTATTCACCTTAAATATGTAAATAATTTTCATTCGGGTGTTTGACTAGGATTGAATTCCTTACATACATACACACCACATTCACCCGCGCGCGCGTGCGGCATTTTCCCTTTCCGATTCAACAACGTTACACTTAAACTATAACAAAGACTTTGAAATTCAGTTACAGCACATGGCGTAGGTTTATGTAGAATTCATGTATTCACTGAGAAAGGATTTTGCAATAGTGCTATTCGATAAGGAAAATCGATAGGAGTTGGACTGATTAAAAAAAATCACCTAGAATCTGAATAGTTAAAAGCAGAGAAAATTTGCCAATAATTGTTTGTCATAATGTAACAATTAGTGAATGTTAAGTAAAGGCTTTAAAAGAATTTTTACTTCAAGTGTCACAAATCGAATGTTTTCGATTATAGTATAATACAACCAAAAGACATACACTGACATAGGTATTTATTAAAACAACGTGAGACCTAAACTATGATACATATATTTTTGAATTGTTAAGTATACTCTAGTTTCATGGTATTTATTGCCCTGTAAGAAAAGGTTTTGAAAAACTTTGGTACTAAAGAGGTTCATTTTAAGTCTACATAAATCAAGGAATTGAGAAAGACAGAAAGCTACCTGAATATATACTTTGAATAACTATATCTATTCCATAATGTAAGAAAACACTAAGAATGAGTTTTGCAAAATTGTAATAATAAAATAAAATAATAAAAAAACAGTTCTTTCTTTTCTGGTAAGCTATCTTGTGAATTATTCTTAATAAAGATTTTAGAAAAGTTTAAATAGTAAACGTAAACAGTTCTCCCCGGTTCTACGATAGTGTTAGAGACATAGCTGATTAAAAAAATGCGGCCCTGAAAACTCAAGCCATGATACCACAAAATGTTCACACTATAACGTCCCTGCCTAAAAACCAATTTTCGTTTGTTTTAATTTTAGTCAAATAGGATTTCATACGAATCTAATAAGTTTAGTGATTGCTATAAAATTAAACTTACAAAAACATAAACAGGGGAACACAAAGAATCAAATGATTTTTACCAATTTAAAATTTAAAATCACGCAGTTGAATTTGCTTCTTCTTCTATTTCTTTTTGCGCATGGCGCAGTTGAAATAATTATTAAGTTGTCCCTTACGTACTAAAAATAAAATAGAATAAAAATATTGAATAGTATTTTAGAAATTCTGCCATCTTCACGCCTAATGTCTTCAATCCTATTTTTAAGATTGAAAATAGAAAGAAAACATATCCCGAGATTGCTTTATCTACAAACTTAGAGCTTTAATTAAAAATTAATGAGTATTTTTAGAGATAAGAATAAAACTTTTACAATTTAATAAACTCTACAAATGTCCGACTATATTACATAAAGACACAGAGTAATTGATTTATGCAACAGGGTTTGGACTAAATTATATTCCTATTATAATTAACGTTTAAATGAATTTTAATTATATGTTTATGAGTTTTAGATTTTCAGTTTTTTTTATTAAAAAGATATTTTGATAGTTTACATTTATTTACAAATTTAATTTTCCAATATAAAGCTCTTATAATTGAGCCTATACATTTTTAATTGTAAAGTTGATATTGTAGGCGAAAGTAACCGCCATGATTCAGATAGAGCGCCATAATTCCAGGCAATAAATACGATACTGAACACGTTGGCAAAGTCCTTGCCTATACTTTGGACAGGAGGACTTCAATCATTTAAATGCCATTCACTTTTTATCACAAACCTAGTATCCAAATCACTGTATCGCCACCTCTCCATCAGCTCCTTCTCCGCGATTTGGTTACCTTGGTACTTGTGGATGTCAAACTCTGTTTAGTTCTTGTTATTCCTTGAACACCAGAAACCCTTAAGATCTCAGCCGGTTATAAGTTCTAAACGTCTTACTCATACATATATTATAACGATACCTTTACTTAAGTTGTTCAACAGGATTTTTTACTCTAAGGCAATTAAATTAACACACATCTACTGGTTTTTACAATAACCTATTTACTTTAATTCTGAGTTCAAAGTTGTAACATTTGCAGGTAGTTGTACATAGTTATCATTTTGTTTAGCTCTAACTTGCCGGTAGGCATTTCTTATATTTATTCTATTGACTTATAAAACCTTTTAAAATTGTTTTTAATTATCTTAAGGCCTGTATAGGCTACTGCACTTGTTTGGTAAATTTTATAGTTGAATTACTTATTGTTTCTTAAAAATACAATAATAAAAAAGTGATAAAATTCTCAATATTTTACTTTAAAAAGTCGGCTTTGAATTTATGATAAATTAATACTGGTAGTTGTTGACGATTATTTATTGCGTGGTATCATGTTTCACTTCACTTGATCACTCAGCCACTTACTAACATTTCTCTCTCTTATTCATTACAAATGATTGTATAGCGTACGTGAACTTTATTTGCTTAATATCTCCCTTACTAATATCACCGACTACTTGATTGTCTCCCTTAATGTCACTTACTACTTAAATATCTCCTTCACGTTATATCACTTACTACTTGATTGTATCTCTTACTCAATATCACTTACTACTTAATTACCTCCCTGAATATCACTCAGTACTTTTACACTACACTATACTAATTTTATTTTAATTTAGTACTTGATACCAAAATTTACGAGTCTCTTCCTTCGAGCCCTGGTTTTTGACTAACTCTCTCGTGTTTCCCTTTGGATCATTTCCATACGGGCTCATCCCCTCTTCAAACTTTATGCCGCTAATTTGTCTTTTGCCCTAGAAGAGCAATTTCTCTTTCGCTTTCTGTTTGCCTTGTGTGAGAATTCCTGGAAATTTCTCAAAATGCAGATGTTCGCTGGACGTGCATTTTCGGCATTTTTAGAAATCTTTCTTCATAAATCCCTTAATGTTCAACTAAATCATCTTTGCTGACGGGTGGAGGATAGGTACTTACTTTCACCCTGGTTAAAAGGTCGTCAGGTATAGGCTGACCTATGAAATGCATATTAGGGCAAGGTAAATAAGCGCTAGTGGGGACTAATAGCGGAGGAGGTTGTTCGGGGTCTATAGGGGATTGAGAGTGGATCGAAAGTTTAACCTATTTTGACTTTTGATTATTGTCGGAGGCACCTTGGAGATGACCAAAACCGATGTGGTCACCTTCCCAGCTGGTGCGCAACTGGGGGGGAGGGGTGTTCTAGTAGCGGGGGGCGTTCTTTTAAAGCGTTAAAATCTATTGAAGAGACATGATAGAAACATGTTACAACGGGATACTATTATACACATTGAATTCTTAAAAAAATGTTAAAAGCACAAACCATGAATCCGTGTTAATTAAATTAAGTAATTTAACATTTTATTTTAAAAATGTGCTTTAAACTCAAAACAACTAAAAACTACTAATGAAAACAATTAATTCTCAGCTAAAATCTGTCTAATTATTTCAACATTACCAAATAACCTCTGATGTTAAAACCATAACAATGTGCCACATTATAATTATACATGTAATAAACCAAATATTTATACACAAAAAAGAGTATGATCGAATTCTACTACTCACTTTTGATTAAATAAGCGGGATTCCTTCTTGGAAGAATAAATTAGATTTTATCACTTGATTGTCTTTGAAAGTTTCATATAGAAACGAAAATCACTCATATTGTTTTAAATTAAAAGACATTTTCATGAGATATTTGCTTTACCTAGATATTCAATTGAAAAACGCTTTGCAGATTTTATAAGCCATTTTATTCGGTTTAATTTTTATCAGTAGGGAAGAATGGGGCACATTTACATGGATTTTGGTTACTAAATTCAGTAGTTCACACACACACACACACACACACACACACACACACACACACACACACACACACACACACACACACACACACACACACACACACACACACACACACACACACACACACACACACACACACACACACACACACACCCACACCCACACCCACACCCACACCCACACCCACACCCACACCCACACCCACCCACCATATTCTCCAATATATCTTGCTGTAATGTATTTATACTGTTTTCTCCACAATTCTCAGAAAACACTTTTTACTGTAGCTATAAATTACCACCAACTACCTTACGAGTTATAGTCAAACATCTACGATTGTACTTGCGATTTCAAAACGGGCCTTGATCTACTTCGACAATTCGTTCTATGCCATGTGTGTTACTTGAATTCCCCAGTAAGCAAACCACACGAATTTCCTTAAACGCCTTGATGAGCTTTAATACTGTTGACCGCGATATTTCGCCAACGGTTACCGAAAACGGATATTTCATGATCCACGCTACTAACACGGTGAATAATCGCATGGCAGTATTAGGCTCCAAACCGACAACAGTAAGATTTCCCTTATACGCTTCTTAGCTCTGCAATTTGTAATACGACTTTAGTAAATCATATTTACCTTCTGCGATTAATTAAGGTGCTTAATTTCACGACACGTTACACATTGATTGTCTTACATGTTTATGGTCGATTAAAATACTTACCTAAAGTATATTTAAGTATTATAACTTGTACGTGCGATCGAGTGGAAGCTTAGAATAATAGGCTATCCCTTTTGAAGAGTGAAAAAAGGTACCTTTTGGGAAAAACCTAGAGAATCAGGTACCGTAAGCCCGTTATGTTGACAAGACCCGATTATTATTTATTGTAAATATAATTTTAAAAGATTAATACATTTAAATCATGCTATTACTTGTTTGTTTTTATAGGTTATTTGTCGATTTAAATATAGACTTGCTATTAAAAAAAATTACATTCAAAAGTTACTAAATTTATTTTAAGATTTTCGAATTGAATAACGCGTTCCTGTAACATGCATTAAACACTGTACAAATACATTTGTATTTTGACTTGGCTTGAAAATATATGTGGTATTGTATGTTTCTATTTTTAGATATTGTTAGCAGCCTTTACAGCAATTTCATTTCCTGAGCAGTCTCTCATCTATGCAGAGTCACAAAATGGGAAAGAATCAAATGTATTAAACTGGCAACCGCCGACTTTTCCACCAAATTGGAAATGGCCTACGTTTGGACCAAACTGGAAACCACCTACTTTTCCACCAAATTTTAAATTTCCCACGTTTGGGCCGAACTGGAAGCCACCCACCTTTCCACCAAATTTTAAATGGCCCACGTTTGGACCAAACTGGAAACCACCTACTTTTCCACCAAATTGGAAACCACCTACTTTTCCACCAAATTTTAAATTTCCAACTTTTGGACCAAACTGGAAACCACCTACTTTTCCACCAAATTGGAAACCACCTACTTTTCCACCAAATTTTAAGTTTCCAACTTTTGGACCAAATTGGAAACCACCTACTTTTCCACCAAATTTTAAATTTCCCACGTTTGGACCAAACTGGAAACCACCCACTTTTCCACCGAATGGGAAATGGCCCGGGTTTGGTCAAAACCAGGCTCAATTTACTTTCCCACCAAACTGGAAACCACCTACTTTTCCACCAAATTTTAAGTTTCCAACTTTTGGACCAAACTGGAAACCACCTACTTTTCCACCAAATTTTAAATTTCCCACGTTTGGACCAAACTGGAAACCACCTACTTTTCCACCAAATTTTAAATTTCCCACGTTTGGACCAAACTGGAAACCACCCACTTTTCCACCAAATTTTAAATTTCCCACGTTTGGACCAAACTGGAAGCCACCCACTTTTCCACCAAATTTTAAATTTCCCACGTTTGGTCCAAACTGGAAACCACCTACTTTTCCACCAAATTTTAAATTTCCCACGTTTGGACCAAACTGGAAACCACCTACGTTTCCACCGAACTGGAAGCCTCCTACTTTCCCACCAAATTGGAAATGGCCTACGTTCGGACCAAACTAGAAACCTCCAACTTTTCCACCAAATTGGAATGGACCGAAAAATTGAGATTTCCATTAACAAGCCTTATCATTTTTATGGGTGTTATTTTATTGTTAGTATTAAACATTTATTTTATTTTATTTCGTTTAGTTGGTTAGTTTTATTTATGTAATATGTATTTAAAAATTAACTTCAGTTAGGCGATGATAACCTTGATAGGTTTTTCGCCTGGGGGAAAAAAAATGAATTGTGTATTTCTATTTGGTTGTCTTTTTTTGTGTTTGTACTACTAAAAGGTTAAATTGTTAAACAATTTCTTAGAGGACCTCAGTTTTTATTTTGTTTAAGTTCAAATTATGAACAATATTGCTTTGTACCTAAGTCATAAACCAACTATTTTATGACCAAATTATGAATTAATTGGTTTTTATCGAAATTAATAACTAATTGCTGTATAACGAAATTACGAAAGAATTGGTTTATGTGCAAATTATAAAATTGATACACAGGTTATGATACAATTGGTGTGTGTGTGTGTGTGTACATATAAAGAACTAAGTCAAAATACAAATACAAGAATTATAATTGAATTTATAATTCAAAGCTTTTCGTTGGCTAACAGTACCAACATCATCAGGAATATTAAACAATTAAAATTAACATATGTGCAAATTAGATCAAATAAATAGGTATGCCAAATCAATTATTTGATCTAATTTGCACATATGTTAATCTTAATTGTTTAATATTCCTGATGATGTTGGTACTGTTAGCCAACGAAAAGCTTTGAATTGTAAATTCAAATATAATTCTTGTATTTGTATTTTGACTTAGTTCTTTATTAATACACAAGAATACATATTGCGATATATATATATATATATATATATATATATATATATATATATATATATATATATATATATATATATATATGTTTGCTAATAGCAATATTTATCATAAAGAACTAAATCTCAATTTTTTGAAAACATTTTTTCTTAAAAAAAAACTAATTAAAGTTCTAATTGTGGGTTGTGTAGACGTTTTGGGCAAAGAATTTGTTCTCCATAATTATAATGCTGGAAAAAATAGTTCTCATAAAACTATGATTTCTAATTTACTAGTGGAAAATATCCAAAACGTAAATATATTTCAAAACTATTATGTAAACAGTTGTCTCTAAATAAAAAGTAAAACATATATTCCAGAATATTTCTATTTGAGCGAGTTCACATTTTACTTAGTTTTATTAGGTCTGTAAAAATATTATATATTTAAATTATGAGTTTAATTATTTCATTGTTTAATTGTAAGATTAAAAATGGGATTATATTAATAAAATATATTTTTGAAAGTTTAAATGACATTTATTTGTAAGGAACACCTCTTTTTAATGGCTACACACAATCCGCCATTTATTCCCTACTAGTGGGTGTCATCTCTCCATGATATAATTACAGACAACAATAGATAGTACAGTAGCGTAATTATAAACCCTTGCTACAAATAGTTACACAACTTCTATGTACATTTCGCTAACACATTGAGTATCAGCAGAAGTCAGAAGGTAACAAATATACTCATGATATAAACAGTAGGTATATTTGTGACCTTCTGATAATGGTAAGTGTGTTAGCTAATTGTACATAAAGGTTGTATGTTTTAGCCAGGGTTTAAATTTGTTTATTAGTTATGACAGTATTAGCAATATGTTTAATTATTTTATATCTTTTGTATGGCATAAGAGCCATACTAGCTAATGTCTACGTATAGCCCAGCCTTTATTCTCTGGTAATGGAGTCATGCCCTTAGGTTATTAACAGCCTAACAATAATTTTTTATCTTTTTATATCTTTCATATACATTAATAGCCATACTAGCTTATGGCTATACATTAGGCCCCCCCTTTACCTTATGTGGAAGTTATACCCATGAGTTATTCTCTTTTATATTTTAATTCTGTTTATATCTCTCGTATGCATTGATAGCTAATTGGTACACATAATCTACTAATGGAATTCATTCTCCTGTTATATTTTTACCAATATTTTTATCTTATATATTTCGTAAGTAATATTAGCGATACTGGCTAATGGCTACATAAGTCCGCCCTCTATTCAATACTAATGAAAGGCATGTCCCAAAATTACTCTTAAATATATTTTAACCCTTTTATATTTTTCGTATGGAATAATAATTATACTGGCTAATGGCTACACATAGTCTGTGCTTTATTCTCTACTAATGAAAGTCATGTCCCAGTGTTACTCTTACCTATATTTTAATCCTTTTATATTTTTCGTAAGGATTAATAGCGATACTTTCTAAAGGCTACACGTGTCTGTGCTTTATTATCTACTAATGAAAGTCATGTCCCAGTGTTACTCTTACCTATATTTTAACCCTTTTATATTTTTCGTATGGAATAATAATTATACTGGCTAATGGCTACACATAGTCTGTGCTTTATTCTCTACTAATGAAAGTCATGTCCCAGTGTTACTCTTACCTATATTTTAATCCTTTTATATTTTTCGTAAGGATTAATAGCGATACTTTCTAAAGGCTACACGTGTCTGTGCTTTATTATCTACTAATGAAAGTCATGTCCCAGTGTTACTCTTACCTATATTTTAATCCTTTTATATTTTTCGTAAGGATTAATAGCGATACTGGCTAATGGCTACACATAGTCTGTGCTTTATTCTCTACTAATGAAAGTCATGTCCCAGTGTTACTCTTACCTATATTTTAATCCTTTTATATTTTTCGTAAGGATTAATAGCGATACTTTCTAAAGGCTACACGTGTCTGTGCTTTATTATCTACTAATGAAAGTCATGTCCCAGTGTTACTCTTACCTATATTTTAATCCTTTTATATTTTTCGTAAGGATTAATAGCGATACTGGCTAATGGCTACACATAGTCTGTGCTTTATTCTCTACTAATGAAAGTCATGTCCCAGTGTTACTCTTACCTATATTTTAATCCTTTTATATTTTTCGTAAGGATTAATAGCGATACTGGCTAAAGGCTACACGTGTCTGTGCTTTATTCTCTACTAATGAAAGTCATGTCCCAGTGTTACTCTTACCTATATTTTAATCCTTTTATATTTTTCGTAAGGATTAATAGCGATACTGGCTAAAGGCTACACGTGTCTTTGCTTTATTCTCTACTAATGAAAGTCATGTCCCAGTGTTACTCTTACCTATATTTTAATCCTTTTATATTTTTCGTAAGGATTAATAGCGATACTGGCTAAAGGCTACACGTGTCTGTGCTTTATTCTCTACTAATGAAAGTCATGTCCCAGTGTTAATCTTACCTTTATTTTAATCCTTTTATATTTTTCGTAAGGATTAATAGCGATACTGGCTAAAGGCTACACGTGTCTGTGCTTTATTCTCTACTAATGAAAGTCATGTCCCAGTGTTAATCTTACCTTTATTTTAATCCTTTTATATTTTTCGTAAGGATTAATAGCGATACTGGCTAAAGGCTACACGTGTCTGTTCTTTATTCTCTACTAATGAAAGTCATGTCCCAAAGTTACTCTTAAATATATTTTAACCCTTTTATATTTTTCGTATGGAATAATAGCGATACTGGCTAATGGCTACACATAGTCGTGCTTTATTCTCTACTAATGAAAGTCATGTCCCAGTGTTACTCTTACCTATATTTTAATCCTTTTATATTTTTCGTAAGGATTAATAGCGATACTGGCTAAATGTTACACGTGTCTGTGCTTTATTCTCTACTAATGAAAGTTATGTCCCAGTGTTACTCTTACCTATATTTTAATCCTTTTATATTTTTCGTAAGGATTAATAGCGATACTGGCTAAAGGCTACACGTGTCTTTGCTTTATTCTCTACTAATGAAAGTCATGTCCCAGTGTTACTCTTACCTATATTTTAATCCTTTTATATTTTTCGTAAGGATTAATAGCGATACTGGCTAAAGGCTACACGTGTCTGTGCTTTATTCTCTACTAATGAAAGTCATGTCCCAGTGTTAATCTTACCTTTATTTTAATCCTTTTATATTTTTCGTAAGGGTTAATAGCGATACTGGCTAAAGCCTACACGTGTCTGTGCTTTATTCTCTACTAATGAAAGTCATGTCCCAGTGTTAATCTTACCTTTATTTTAATCCTTTTATATTTTTCGTAAGGATTAATAGCGATACTGGCTAAATGTTACACGTGTCTGTGCTTTATTATCTACTAATGAAAGTCATGTCCCAGTGTTACTCTTACCTATATTTTAATCCTTTTATATTTTTCGTAAGGATTAATAGCGATACTGGCTAAAGGCTACACGTGTCTTTGCTTTATTCTCTACTAATGAAAGTCATGTCCCAGTGTTACACTTACCTATATTTTAATCCTTTTATATTTTTCGTAAGGATTAATAGCGATACTGGCTAAAGGCTACACGTGTCTGTGGTTTATTCTCTACTAATGAAAGTCATGTCCCAGTGTTAATCTTACCTTTATTTTAATCCTTTTATATTTTTCGTAAGGATTAATAGCGATACTGGCTAAAGGCTACACGTGTCTGTGCTTTATTCTCTACTAATGAAAGTCATGTCCCAGTGTTAATCTTACCTTTATTTTAATCCTTTTATATTTTTCGTAAGGATTAATAGCGATACTGGCTAAAGGCTACACGTGTCTGTGCTTTATTCTCTACTAATGAAAGTCATGTCCCAGTGTTATTCTTACCTATATTTTAATCCTTTTATATTTTTCGTAAGGATTAATAGCGATACTGGCTAAAGGCTACACGTGTCTGTGCTTTATTCTCTACTAATGAAAGTCATGTCCCAGTGTTACTCTTACCTATATTTTAAACCTTTTATATTTTTCGTAAGGATTAATAGCGATACTGGCTAATGGCTACACATAGTCTGTGCTTTATTCTCTACTAATGAAAGTCATGTCCCAGTGTTACTCTTACCTATATTTTAATCCTTTTATATTTTTCGTAAGGATTAATAGCGATACTGGCTAAAGGCTACACGTGTCTGTGCTTTATTCTCTACTAATGAAAGTCATGTCCCAGTGTTACTCTTACCTATATTTTAATCCTTTTATATTTTTCGTAAGGATTAATAGCGATACTGGCTAAAGGCTACACGTGTCTTTGCTTTATTCTCTACTAATGAAAGTCATGTCCCAGTGTTACTCTTACCTATATTTTAATCCTTTTATATTTTTCGTAAGGATTAATAGCGATACTGGCTAAAGGCTACACGTGTCTTTGCTTTATTCTCTACTAATGAAAGTCATGTCCCATTGTTACTCTTACCTATATTTTAATCCTTTTATATTTTTCGTAAGGATTATTAGCGATACTGGCTAAAGGCTACACGTGTCTGTGCTTTATTCTCTACTAATTAAAGTCATGTACAGTTATGTACATACCTGTGACATACCAGTTACTGTACATAATACGAATGCCAAAATGTGACTTCTCATTGTCCAGGTACCTAAAACACAATACTCCTGACGTTATTTATCGTCAGGAGTTTTTGCACATGCAACTAACTCACTAACATACTATGACTATATTCACAGACGGTTCAAAACTGGACAATGGGATAGGTTGTGCATTTTATATGGAAGGACAAACCTTCACTTATGGATTACCCTCAGCCTGTAGCGTTTTTACTGCAGAACATTTTGCAATTTTCCAAGCTTTAAGATCAATTCCGTCTGCAACATCTAAATATCTTGTATGCTCCGATTCCAAAAGTGCTCTCCAGGCTATTCAGGAAATGTACACTAATAACCCATTAGTTGGAGACATCTTGTGCTCAAAACACAGGCTCCAATATCGGGGTATCATTTCTCTGGGTGCCTGGTCACTGCGGAATATTTGGAAACACTAGAGCAAATGAAGGTGCAAAATTAGCTACAAGTATGGTACCATCGACACAACGTGTGATGGCTTCAGATTTTGTATGCAATGTTAAAACTATACTAATCTCTTTTTGGAATGAAGAATGGCAAAATGTAAATAGAAACAAGCTAAGGGACATAAAAAATACCGTCCGACCATGGAGGACATCTGTTCGTTCGAATCGTAGGAAGGAAGTGGTGGTTACTCTACGTCGCATCGGCCACTCTTTGTTAACGCATGGATGGTTGATGCGACATGAGGATCCACCATTATGTCCGTTTTGTAGAAGTAATATTACAATCAAGCATATCCTGCTTGATTGTGATTAGTTGAGCGATTTGTATAAACGTTACGATCTTCGAGGTAGTTTAAAGGTGGTTTTAAGGGACGATGTCACGGCTATCGACCGTGTAATCGCTTTCTTACGCCACCTGAATCTATTTAATAACATTTAAATATTGTATAATTTTAGCTTCTTAGTTTTAGTTACAATTAGTATTAAACATTTATTTTATTTTATTTTGTTTAGTTTGGTTAGTTTTATTTTGTAACAACTATTTAAAATAAAACTTTAGTTAAGCGATGATAACCTTGATAGGTTTTTCGCCTAGAAAAAAATTAACACTAACTGAGTGCGCCCCATTGAACACAAAAGAAGTTTCCGTAAACACAGCAAAAAAATGGCCAGTTTGTGGCAGACAGCAACAAGACGACTGATGAAGGAGGAGTGCACGCGCAGCGCTATCCCCTCCTCTTTTCTGTGAGGAACACGCCGGTGTGCTGGGAGTGCCTACTGCTCTCATAGTTCGGGCGCTATAACGCACCAAAGTTATCAGTTTTTCATTTCTGAAATAAGAAAATTAAACGGTGATCTTTGGCGATCACCAAACTGTGAGTGATTTTTTTCTAGTCGTTGCAATAGCATTTTTTTTTCTCTGTGTACAAACGTAAACAGGAAGCCTTACCTTTCACCGTTGGATTGTCTGGAGATTCTTGTTTGAATATCCATTTCTCTATCGACGAACTAGAGTCAGCTCTCTCGTCAACGAAGAATTCAGCTCCAGGCCCGGATGATATTGTATACTCCATGATTAAAAATCTACCACCGTCGGCGAAGGTAGTACTCCTTCGGATATACAACCGTATATTCGAGGAGCACGGTTTTCCCGATGCATGGTTAGAAGCGACAATAATTCCTCTTCTAAAACAAGGAAAGGACAAAACTAATCCCAGTAGCTACAGACCCATCTCTCTGACCAGCTGCTTATGCAAACTACTGGAGAAGATGGTCAACCGTCGTCTTGTCTGGTATCTAGAAACAAACAAACTTCTTTCTAACGTTCAGTGTGGTTCCAGACAAGGACGTTCATCAGTTGACCAATTGGTTTTGTTGGAGTCAGCTATACAGAATGCCTTCATCTTACGACAAACACTGGTAGCGGTTTTCTTTGACCTTGAGAAGGCATATGACATGGCATGGAGAAGAGGAATTTTGAACGTATTGAAATCATGGGGTATACAAGGTAACATTCTTGCTTTTATAAAAAATTATTTGAATAACAGGACTTTCCGTGTACGTCTAGGAGGCATATATTCTGATCGTTGCGAATTAGAGAATGGTGTACCACAGGGTGGCGTTTTGAGTGTGACGCTGTTTGCTGTTGCCATTAACAGCGTCACTTTAAACGTACAGTCACCGGTCCACTGTTCCCTGTTTGTAGACGATTTTTGTATATATATGGCTACTAGAAGTATGGCAACAGCGGAAAGATCCTTACAATTAGTAATTAATAAATTGCAAGAGTGGACCAAATCTACGGGCTTCAAGTTTTCGGCTTCGAAGACCCAGTGTATAGCATTTAGTCGTCGCAGGCAACACCATGAACCTATTCTTTATCTTGATGGTACACGGCTTCAAACCGCGGATAATGTGAGATTTTTGGGTCTTTTATTGGATAAAAGATTTTCATGGAATCCGCATGTGCGTGATTTGAGGACCCGGTGCAGCATGATATTGGATATGTTGAGAGTTCTAAGTGGTACAAATTGGGGAGCAGACAGAACCTGTATGCTCCGTTTCTATCGCGCCGTTGTACGATCGCGCATAGATTACGGCTGTATAGCCTATTCATCTGCTCGACCTACGGTTCTGAAACTCCTGGATTCAATACATCACGCTGGTCTTAGACTATCTACTGGTGCTTTTAGATCAAGCCCAATCTCCAGCCTTCTAGTTGAAGCTGGAGAACCATCTCTCTCTATGCGACGTCAAATGTTACAAATTTCATATTACACTGGTCTTCGAAGTAAACCTAAACATCCGGCATTCAAAGCAGTTTTTGATAACCACCTCGAGGATCGTTACAATGTGCGTCAACGTTCTACTGCTCCCTTCGGAATAAGAACGTTGCGCATTTTTAGGAATCTAAATCTAGAACATCCACCTATATTCGAACGAACATCATGCTAAAGCCCTCCATGGACAATACAAAAGCCAAAATGTGAATTCTCATTGTCCATGTACCTAAAACACAATACTCCTGACGTTATTTATCGTCAGGAGTTTTTGCAGATTCAACAAACTCACCAACATACTGTGACTATATTCACAGACGGTTCAAAATTGGACAATGGGATAGGTTGTGCATTTTATATGGAAGGACAAACCTTAACTTACGGATTGCCCTCGGCCTGTAGCGTTTTTACTGCAGAACTTTATGCAATTTTCCAAGCTTTAAGATCAATTCCGTCTGCAAAATCTAAATATCTTGTGTGTTGTGATTCCAAAAGTGCTCTCCAGGCTATTCAGGAAATGTACACTAAGAACCCTTTGGTTGGAGACATCTTGTGCTCTATACACAGGCTCCAATTACGAGGTGTCGAAGTGTCATTTCTCTGGGTGCCTGGTCACTGCGGAATATTTGGAAACACTAAAGCAGATGAAGGTGCAAAATTAGCTACAAGTATGGTGCCATCGACACAACGTGTGATGGCATCAGATTTTGTATGCAATGTTAAAACTATACTATTCTCTGTTTGGAATGAAGAATGGCAAAATGTAAATAGAATCAAGCTGAGGGACATCAAAAATACCGTCCGACCATGGAGGACATCTGTTCGTTCGAATCGTAGGGAGGAAGTGGTGGTTACTCGACTTCGCATCGGCCACTCTTTGTTAACGCATGGATGGTTGATGCGACATGAGGATCCACCATTATGTCCGTTTCGTAGAAGCAATATTACAATCAAGCATATCCTGCTTGATTGTGATGAGTTGACAAATTTATATATACGTTACGATCTTCGAGGTAGTTTAAAGGTGGTTTTAAGAGACGATGTCACGGCTATCGACCGTGTCATCGCTTTCTTACGCCACCTGAATCTATTTAATAATATTTAAATTATGTATAATTTTAGTTTCTTTCGTTTTAGTTACATTTAGTATAAAACATTTATTTTATTTTATTTTGTTTAGTTGGTTAGTTTTATTTTGAAATAATTATTTAAAATAAAATTTTAGTTAGGCGATGATAACCTTGATAGGTTTTTCGCCTGGAAAAAAAAAATCCACTGAGAGACAAACCTGTTCTTTGTCAAAAATTATTACTTTCTTTGACCAGGTAATGGAATATGTGGCTCTCCATATATCCTTGAATTACTCAAAAGGGGTCATCACGTGTAGGTATTTAATGTATATTCCAATTGATGAAATTAAGTCCGAACTGTCGTCTCAGTCAGTTACGGACGTTGTACTTATCATGCAAGTGGACAAATTCGAAAAAGTAACAACAGCGTCTTTTATTGTCAGCTTTGGAAAACCGTAAATACCCGAATACCTACATGCAGGTTACCAAAGGCTCTCAGTGAGACCATACGTGGCCAACCCTAGGCGCTGCTTTAAGTGTCAACGTTTTGGGTATATCAGCTCTACCTGTTCGAAGTAGAACGTAAGCGGTATATGTAGCCTTGAAGGCCATGATGATAAGGAATGTGTTAGTTCTCCGAAGTGCGCCAATAGTAGTGGTGACCACCCAGCACGATCCTACAACTGTCCTACTTTTAAGGAAGAGAAAGATATCCTAGGCATCATGGCGAAAGACAAGCTGTCGTTTCCAGAGGCCAAAAAACTGCATAGATCTACTTAGCCAAAGTTTGTTGGTCAAAGACGCAAAAAAATTCATCTTGTCGTCATGCTGAACCTGGTCGTTTATTTTTACAAATGACAGAAAACTCTTGCCTAGAGGATAAATGCAAATTGTTGCCACAATCAGCATTGTTTGTGGATTTCAGGGGGACATCAAAAGTCATCACTTCGAACTGGTTTTTCTAGGACGTCTTCGATACTTACGAGCTTGTTTTGAACAAAATTATCCCCGCCCTGGGTAAATATCGGGATTCATACGATATATTCCAGTTGCTTTGAAGGCTGAAAGTACATTAGATATTGCTGCAGAATTCATGAATAGGGCAGCAATGTCGTAGGGCGGTATATTCAACAGAGCGCCTAACCTCATTTTCATGTCACTCACGCCTTAAAGAAGCTTTTAATCGGGAGTATAATGTTACATCTTGGAGTTGCATTCTTAGAAGTCTATTGGGAGTTATCGATAACACTCTCTCTTCATATCATTAACATCTAGGGTTACATGGCTCGTGTGGTTGTACAGGACTAAAAGAACTTTGTGTTCTATGTTAGCATGAGAATACGTACTGAAATGTTTAAGGCATTAGAGAAATAAAGTCAGACCATACATTGTGAGAAAAATTATACACGCCACATGGAGGACCGTCCGTTTAAAGATGTGGGTAACTACAGGGAATTGGGACTAGCCGCACCTATTAAGAGGGTTTTGGTGTCCCTGTCGGTACCCCAGCCTAACATAAACACTACTGTCAACAGTCTATTACACTTTCTATACGCACCACACTAACAACTCAATCTTTTTTTATGAAAACTTACATCTTCAATGAAATTTTTACTGGTCAGTACCGTTGCTTGTTGGGAGTGCTGAAATGACCACAGCTTGACAAACTCAGGCCCGGGATGCGTATGTGAGCTTGCTCTACCGAGACGTAAGCGAGGCTACTGGTTTGCCAGCCACTTCAACCGTTGGTGTGTAAGTACCTGCGGTTTACATGAGTCGGAGCTTGTGCTCAGTATTACGAGTACTCGTCCGATGTTTATCCAGTGGAGCTAAGAAGACTACTATAGGCTTCAGAGTTATGTGGACTAGAATTGATTGTACATGATTGAAGGGTGCAACCGTTTCTATAGTCTCGCCCGTAACTCCTGACACTATTGGAGGCGTAAACACCTTTACGTACACGTCAAACTGTGTTAGTTTAAGGAGGGCATATCAGAATTTACCTGACGAGCTTAATGTTGATGGGAGTAGGAAATTAATTTGGGGGGGGGGATTAATGGAAAATCAACAAATTCCAACCAGTTGAATTTAAAGAGGCGTCGTGAGGTTTCTCCGAAGATGCCTAGTGAAGTAAATAAGACGAAGAACGAAATGGATTACCCAAACAACCGCCTAAATTCTTAATTGTGTCTTGCTCGGAAGAAGGAAAAGATCTTTAACATGTATCGCCTTTTCTAATCCAAAAGGCTTTAACTGGATGTGCAGCAGGACCTGTCTCTTCCATAAGGAAGTTTCTAACTGACCTTATGAGTCAAAATATTCCTCCGATTCCAAAGTCAAATAGGTCCTAACGCGTTCGTCTTGGAGGCACATATTCAAATATTTGTAAACAGGAGATCGGTGTACCGCATTGCAACGTACTAAGCGTAACGCTGTTTGCCGTTGCTATTAATAGTATAACATGTAATATACGATCTCCGGTACATTGTTCTCACTTTGTAGATGACTTCTGTAAATACGTGCCTGCTCGTAACATGGCAACCGCTGAAAGATCTTTTCAGTTAGTTATACACAGATTAGAGGAATGGTCAAGAACTAAAGGGTTTAAATTCTCGACTTCGAAGACCCAATGTGTATCATTTAGTCGTCGTAGGGAGCACCAGCAGCCTACCCTTTATCTTGATGGGATTCAGCTTCGGACCACGGATGATGTCCGATTTTTAGGTCTTTTATTTAATAAAAGACTTTCATGGATCCCACATCTTCGTGATTTGAGGGTGAGATACAGCAAGAAATTGGATATGTTAAGAGTCCTTAGTGGTACGAATTGGGGAGCAGACAGAACTAGTATGCTTCGATTTTATCGCTCAGTCGTTAGATCGCGCATAGATTATGGCTGTCAAGCCTCTTCATCAGCACTACCTACGGTTCTGAAAACTCTTTATACCATCCACCACTCTAGACTTAGACTTGCTACTGGTGCGTTTAGAACTAGCCCAATCCTTAGTCCTCTGGTCGAGGCGGGGGAACCTTCCTTTTCAAAACGACGTCAAATGTTACAAATATCATACATTTCTGTTCTTCGAAGCAAACCTAATCATCCGGTATTCAAAATGGTCTTTAATAAGCCATATGCATCTAATTATGATGTACGCCAGTTTTTTTTTTTTTTTTTTTTTTTTTTTTTTTTTTTTTTTTTTTTTTTTTTCAGGCGAAAAACCTATTAAGGTTATCATCGCCTAACTGAAGTTAAATTTTTAAATACATGTTACCTAAATAAAACTAATCAAAATAAAACAAAGTAAAATAAAATAAATGTTTAAAACTAATTGTATCTATCTAAAACTAAAGAACCTAAAATTATACAAAATTTAAATAATACGTATTAAATAGATTAAGGTGGCGTAAGAAAGCGAGGACACGGTCGATAGCCGTGACATCGTCAATTAAAACAACCACCTTTAAACTACCTCGAAGATTGAAACGAATATATAAATTGACAAACTTATCACAATCAAGCAGAATGTGCTTGATTGTGATGGTACTTTTACAAAACGGACAAAGTGGTAGATCGTCATGTCTCATCAACCATCCATGCGTTAACAAAGAGTGGCCGATGCGAAGTCGAGTTACCACCACTTCCTCCCTACGATTTGAACGAACAGATGTCCTCCATGGTCGGACGTATTTTTGATGTCCCTCAGCTTGCTTCTATTTACATTTTGCCATTCTACATTCCAAACAGAGAATAGTGTAGTTTTAACTTTGCATACAAAATCTGATGCCATCACACGTTGTGTCGATGGCAACATACCTGTCGCTAATTTTGCACCTTCATCTGCTTTAGAGTTTCCGAATATTCCACAGTGACCAGGCACCCAGAGAAATGACACCTCGTAATTGGAGCCTGTGTATTGAGCACAAGATGTCTCCAACTAAAGGGTTCTACCCGCAGGGGGGTGCGGACTAGCCACACCTACGAGGGATTTGGCGTCCCTCGCGGTACCCTAGCCTAACACTACACCACTCACAAAGCATACACACACATACACACACCAACACAATATATACACATTTCAACACTTACATCTTCTCTTAGGGAATTTTGACTGGTCAGAACCGTTGCGCGTTGGGAGTGCTGAAAAGTCCAGAGCGTGACAAACTCTGGTCTGGGACGCTGCTGTGAGCTTGCTCTGCCGAAGACGTAAGCGCGGTTTCTGGTCTACCAGCCGCCTCGGTCCTTGGTCAGGGAGTGTCCGCGGTGCATGGGAGTCGGAGCCTGTGCACAGTATTACGAGTTCTCGACTGATGCCCATCCAGTCGAGCTAAGGAGAAAAGCTATAGGCCTCAGATTTCTGAGGATTGGAAATGATCTTATTGTGATCCAAGGGTGTACCCGTTCCTATAGTCTCGCCCGTAACGCTTGACACGATGGCTGGAAAAATAATATTTATGGATTCAAAAACCACGTCAAATATGACTAGTCTGAAGAGGACACGCCAGGATTCTCCTGACGATGTAATTAGTAAAGATTTGAGTAAAAAGTTGATGGTGGCAACGTCGCAGACATTGCCATCAGCAAAGTATTTAGTTGTTTCTAGTGCCGAAGAAGGGAAAGATCTTTCCAAAGTTTCTCCTTTCCTGATCAACAAGGCTATTACTGCCTGTGCTGGAGGTCCAGTAGCCTCTATTAAGAAGGAGGCTTGTGAATACTTGGAAACACAAAGGCGGATGAAGCGGCGAAGAAAGCTACAAGTTTGGTGCCTATTACTCAACTAGTTATGGCATCTGATTATGTGTGTTTCGCGAAACATTTATTGCTCGCTGCTTGGAATGACGAGTGGCATACTGTGATTGAGAATAAGCTGAGGGAAATTAAAGTTACCGTCCGTCCATGGAGGTCTTCAATTCGTTCAAAACGTAGGGGGGAAGTGGTGGTTACACGCCTTCGCGTTGGCCACTCTTTTGCAACTCATGGATATTTGATGCGTCGTGAAGATCCACCAATATGCCAATACTGCGGGGGTATCTTCACAATAAAACATATTTTGGTAGATTGTGTTAGTGTAGGCAATGTTCGTGTCCTTTTTAATTTAAAAGGGAGTTTGAAGGTGGTGCTAAGGGACGATGCCTCGGCCATTGACCGAGTCATCGCTTTCTTGCACCACTTGAAAATATTTTTTAAAATTTAATACATAAATATATTTTTTTTCTTTATACATATAATTCTCTGTTTCTTTTATTTATTTTAATTTAATTTATTTTGTGTTCTTGTTATTGAGATTTATTTATTGGTAAATTGTTACCTATTATTGTTTTACATATTGTTATTATTTATTTACTGTTATATTGTTCCTTGTTGTTATTTTGTTATTTATAGTTTTTTAAGAATTTTTTCATTGTTATAGATTTATTGTTGTTTTTGTTATTTATTGTTGTTGTTTTTTGTTTTTTAATTTTTGTTGTATTTAAATTTATTTGGTTTTATTTAAAATATTGCGTTGTTCAGTGTTAGATTTAGTTTGGCGATGATAACCACACATGGTTTCGCCAGGGGAAAAAAAAATCTTTACTAACTACTTCATCGTGGCTACCCTGACCCTTCTTTTTTACAAAACAAAGAATGAATAGAGATTAGATTTATTCCAAGACCTTAATCCCAAAATAACCTCACCCTTGGAAACTTCAAACAGCCGATGGCTATGTGTAGGCCAAACAGGATTTTAATTTCGTCAGAATTTGTAGGTTTAAAATTTGCTACATTTTTCTGGAGAGCATAAATATTAGTTGCCTCAGCCATTTTCTTAATATCATTATCTTTAATATATCTTTTGAAATAAGATATTGGGGTCAACAGCTGAAGATCATTTTCAACCTCAGAGCAACTCCAGGGTATTTCCAGTCTATCAAAAGAACGCCTCCTCCATTTTTCAGTCACCACATTTTGAAAAGGTAATGGTGTATTATGAATATCAGCAACTAACTCGCCTTCACCCCAGTTACTCTCATTACTTCCAGCACTATCAACCAACTGTATTCTATCTGCTCCCACTCTTGTTCTTGAAGGTGATTGTTGAACGACATTATCTTCATCTCCATCATCATGCTCTGACAAATCCCCTGATTCAAGTATATCTAGTATTTTTGCAGCATCAAGTATATCTAAAATAATTACACAATGCAATTAGGTACAGTAAAAATACAAGAGGATAGTAAAATTCCAAAAACATTTTTTTCTCAAAATCTACATTTATCTTTTTTTTATATATTTTATATTGTTCGATATTAATGATACTGCAATGTGTAAATCTAACGAAACTGTAAAAAGCTTATTTTTATCAGTGGTTTTGGTGTTATAATACAATATGTACTGAAAATTATTGAAATTACTGACATAAATGCCTTGCTTACATACAGTCATATTGGGCATAATTATGTCCACGAAATATATTTCTGGTTTGAGTGATTACTGATGAGGATAATTAAATTATACGTGGTAATAAAGTAGTAGAATGTAGTGATTATAAAAAACATAACAAGTATGAGTTAACATAAATATTAACATATCAAATTATAAATAGACTGTGTACGTACCTAGTTGATTTTTTGAATTGTCAGCCACGTTGTCTTCTAAAAATGATGATTATAAAAATATCCACCAGAGATCACGACTTTCTGGATAATATCATTCAGTTTGAGTGCAGAATAATGCCCAATAGGTTTAGAGGCTAAAGAGAGTAAGCTGTTACCATTTACAAAGGTTTAAAGTCGATGTGCATAATTATGCACTTTGCGTCTGAAAAGGGGTTAAACATTTATTTTATTATAATTTATTTTTTTTATTAGTTTTATTTATGCAACATTTATTTTAAAATAATTTAGTTAGGCGATGATAACCTTGATAGGTTTTTCGCCAGGGGGGGGGGGGTTGCATTAGAATTCTGAAATGGCCTGAATTGTTGTTCACTATTTCTACTTCTGACATGATCATTGTACGTTATATTTTGTATTTGCTCAGACATTTCATTAAAATCATTTAAACAAGTAGAGTTCTTAATAAATGATATCTTATTTCTAGTTTCAGGATTCATGCCCAGTTTAAGTAATTCTACTAAATCACTTTCTGCATATCCACATAATAATAATTCATTATTTTCTTTCAATGATTTCACATAAAGAGGCAGGGGTTCACCCATACCTTGAGGTCTATTAATTAAATCTCTTTATTTTTTCCCTAAGATTAATAGGTATGAAATGTTTTAGAATGTCTTGGTGAAAATCTTTTAAATTACTATTCTGCTCTAATGCTATCAATAATTTTTCCAACAACTAACCGGTTGCATAATTCATACTAAGCTCTTGTATTTGGTTGTCTGAAAGTTTTACTTCGCTTTTTTAATTTGAGCATTACTTTAATAAAGTTTAACAATTTCTAGATTCTAAACCATTTGTAGTTATAAACATTTTTATATATCTTTCTCATGGGTTCGTTAGTTTATTGTATATTCCGAAGTCGAACACAACATTCTGGGGTCTTACATTAGAGCCCATATTGGCTACATTACATGGTATTGAGGTTTCATGGTTACTTAAAAATACTTCTTCAGCATTTTCCTCTGACACAATTTCTTCGGATAATTTTCTCACTGCCTCTACTTTTAAATTTACAGCTACATTTATTCATTATTGCTTTATTTAAATCATTTAACGCCCGCAGGGGGGTGCGGACTAGCCGCACCTACGAGGGATTTGGCGTCCCTCGCGGTACCCTAGCCTAACACTACACCACTCACAAAAACCTACACACACACATACACACACCAACACAATCTATACACATTTCAACACTTACATCTTCGCTTAGGGAATTTTGACTGGTCAGAACCGTTGCGCGTTGGGAGTGCTGAAAAGTCCAGAGAGTGACAAACTCTGGTCTGGGACGCTGATGTGAGCTTGCTCTGCCGAAGACGTAAGCGCGGTTTCTGGTCTACCAGCCGCTTCGGTCCTTGGTCAGGGAGTGTCCGCGGTGCATGGGTGTCGGAGCCTGTGCACAGTATTACGAGTCCTCGACTGATGCCCATCCAGTCGAGCTAAGGAGAAAAGCTATAGGCCTCAGAGTTCTGAGGGTTGGAAATGATCTTAATGTGATCCAAGGGTGTACCCGTTCCTATAGTCTCGCCCGTAACGCTTGACACGATGGCTGGCAAAAAATATTTATGGATTCCAAAACCACGTCAAATATGACTAGTCTGAAGAGGACACGCCAGGATTCTCCTGACGATAGTCAAGATCTGAGTAAAAAGTTGATGGTGGCAACGTCGCAGACATTGTCATCAGCAAAGTATTTAGTTGTTTCTAGTGCCGAAGAAGGGAAAGATCTTTCCAAAGTTTCTCCCTTCCTTATTAACAAGGCTATTACTGCGTGTGCTGGAGGCCCAGTAGCCTCTATTAAGAAACTCAGAAACGGAACACTGTTAGTTGCGACTTCCACCGAGAGACAAACCCGTGCTCTATCTAAAATGACCTCTTTCTTTGACCAGGTCAAGGTATCTGTGGCTCCCCACAGATCCTTGAATTACTCAAAGGGGGTCATCACATGTAGGGATTTAATGTACATTTCAGTTGATGAAATTAAGTCCGAACTGTCGTCTCAGTCAGTTACGGACGTTGTCCCTATCATGAAAATGGACAAAGGAGATAAGGTAGCAACAGCTTCTTTTATCGTTACCTTCGGCAAACCGGAAATACCCGAATATTTACATGCAGGTTACCAAAGGCTCTCAGTGAGACCATACGTGGCTAACCCTAGGCGCTGCTTCAAGTGCCAGCGATTTGGGCATATCAGCTCTACGTGTTCGAAGCAGAACGTATGCGGTATATGTAGCGTTTGAAGGCCATGATGATAAGGATTGTGTTAATTCTCCGAAATGCGCCAACTGTGGTGGTGACCACCCAGCGCGATCCTACAATTGTCCTACCTTTAAGGAAGAGAAAGCTATCCTAGGCATCATGGCGAAAGACAAGCTGTCGTTTCCAGAGGCCAGAAAACTCTATCGATCAACTCAGCCAAAGACAGACAGTAAGACCTATGCCGCTACCCTGACCGCTTCAAAATCGTCTTGTTCCAACTGTGCTGAGCTGTCCAAGAAGATTGAAGCTCTAACTGAACAAGTGTCTCGCCTTTTGTGCTTAGTCACAAATGGTCCGTCTTTGAATTTGGAACAACCTGCAGCAACTGATAGTGTTTTGCCTCGTGTACCTATCCCTTCCACTGGGGGGATTGGAGCACGAAATAAGTCACGAAGTGAGCCTTGTGTTTCTGTGCAGAAGATATTATCAACGGGTAATAAACCTTCTGTGCAGAAGACGTTGGAAAAATCGAAACCACGTAAACCAGTGTTACGTCAGACCACATCGCCACCGTCGTTACCGGGTATTAAGAAAAATGCTAACAAAGGAGGGAATGTAAAAACTACCCCTCCTAAAACCAAAACTTCCTCAGATTCCATCCCTGAACGGGTGGATATGGAATCTGAGAAATGTAAGCCTGAGACGTCTACAAACGTCCCAGGCAAGAAAGGAGAGAGCACCAATGGGTGTCAGATCAATCCATTGCTGAGTTAATAAATGTCTGCAATTAACAAGTCAGTGATACAATGGAACGTCAACGGTGTTAGGAGTCACATAGAAGAACTTAAAGTACTCGTGCGAGATGTGTATCCAATGTTTGTATGTCTACAGGAGACACGTCTCCACGAATCGCATAATTTCCATTTAAGGGAGTATTCAGTTTTTAGATCGGACTTCGTTACAGAAGATCGAGCTAGAGGTGGCGTAGCCATCCTAGCCCGTGACTGTATCGATGCTGTTTCTCTAAACTTAATAACTCCTTTACAAGCAGTAGCCGTTCAAACAGCTGTCCCGTATAAAATCACTGTGTGTTGTGTCTACTTGCCACCACAAGAAAACCTGCATCACAGTGATTTAGTAAATTTGATAAGCCAGTTACCAACTCCGTTCTTATTGGTAGGGGATTTTAATGCCCACCATTCGTCTTGGGGATCTCCGACTAGGAACTCTCGAGGTGATATTGTTGAAAGTGTAAGAACGGAACTAGACTTATGTCTGCTGAATGACGGTTCTCCTACTCATTTAGCAGCATCTACTGGTGGATGGACAGCTGTTGATCTATCGATTTGCAGCCATCAATTAGCTACTAGATGCACATGGTCGGTACTCAATGATTTGTATGGAAGCGACCATGTGCCTATTAAGATCAGTTTATGTGACTCCCAAACCTGTTATGTTCGAAATTCCAGTTGGATTTTGCGAAAAGCCAACTGGGACTCCTACTCGAATTACCTTGTATAACTTGACATGTATTATCTGACACCCATTGATGAAAATATAGAAAATGTTACAAAAGCAATTTTAAATGCCGCTGAAAAGACCATTCCGAAAACCTCTGCGCATCCACGCCGACCGCCTGTGCCGTGGTGGAACGATAAATGCACAGAAATCCTCCGTTTACGACGAAGAGCTCTTAGGAGATTTAAACGACACCCAACGAATGGAAACCTTCAGGAATATAAAATACTCCGTGCGAAAGCACGGAGGATATTTAGGCTGAGTAGAAAGAACTCTTGGGAACAGTACATTAGCACAATTAGACGAACATCTCCGTCCTCCACAGTGTGGAGGAAACTAAGATCAGTTTGTGGTACTTCCATTCCGTTGCCAGCCATTGCGCTGAAGCAACCAGATGGGAGATTAATCACAAACGGTGATGACATTGCTAATGTACTTGGAACATCTTTTTCTAACTTTTCTGCTACTACAGCCTATAATAGATTATTCCAGATTTATAAACTGAAGGAAGAAGCAATACCGTTTACTGTTGGGTCGTCTGAGGACTCTCCTTTAAACACTCCTTTCTCTATAGGGGAATTGGAGTCAGCTCTTGCGTCAACGAAGGATTCTGCACCAGGTCCTGATTCCATTGTGTACTCCATGCTATAACATCTACCATCACCGGCGAAATTTGTCCTCCTTCGAGTATACAATCGTTTATTCGAGGAGCGCTCTTTCCCCGATGCATGGTTAGAATCGACTGTAATTCCTCTTTTGAAGCCAGGTAAGGACAAAACCAACCCCAGTAGTTACAGGCCTATATCACTTACAAGCGTCTTGTGCAAACTACTGGAGAAGATGGTCAACCGCCGTCTTGTCTGGTACCTAGAAACCAACAACCTTCTTAGCAACGAACAATGTGGTTTCAGACTAGGACGCTCATCAGTTGACCAATTGGTTTTGTTAGAATCCGCTTTTCAAGATGCCTTTCTCTTGCGTCAAACGCTCGTTGCGGTTTTCTTTGACCTTGAAAAGGCATATATGGCATGGAAAAGAGGAATTCTGAACACTCTGAAATCATGGAGTATACAAGGGAATATCTTAGCATTCATCGCTAACTTTCTTTCAAACAGATCTTTCCGCGTTCGACTTGGAGGCACGTATTCAAACAGCTATACACAAGAGAATGGTGTACCGCAGGGCAGCGTGCTGAGCGTCACGCTGTTTGCCGTTGCAATAAATAGTATCACCAGTAATATACGATCTCCGGTACACTGTTCCCTTTTTGTGGATGACTTTTGTATATATGTGCCTGCTCGTAGTATGGCAACTGCGGAAAGATCTTTGCAGTTAGCAATATACAGATTGGAGGAATGGTCAAAATCTACAGGTTTCAAATTCTCTGCTTCGAAGACCCAATGTGTAGCATTTAGTCGTCGTAGGCAACACCAGGAGCCGATGCTTTTTCTTGACTGGGTTCAGCTTCAAACCACGGATAGTGTTCGATTTCTAGGTCTTTTATTTGATAAAAGACTCTCATGGATCCCACATGTTCGTGATTTGAAGGTGAGATGCAATAAGAAATTGGATATGTTAAGAGTCCTTAGTGGTACGAATTGGGGAGCAGACAGAACTAGTATGCTTCGATTTTATCGCGCGGTCGTTAGATCGCGCATTGATTATGGCTGTCAAGCCTATTCATCCGCACGACTTACAGTTCTGAAAACTCTCGATGCTGTCCACCACTCTGGACTTAGACTGGCTACTGGTGCATTTAGAACTAGCCCAATCCCTAGTCTTCTTGTCGAGGCTGGGGAACCCGCTCTTTCAAGACGACGTCAGACGCTACAAATATCTTACGTTTCTGTTCTTCGAAGCAAACCCAACCACCCGGCATTTGAAAGAGTCTTTTATAATACGCTAAATCAAGTGTACAATACACGTCAACGTTCGACCGCTCCCTTTGGCATACGAACGTTAAGAATATTGGATGACCTTGAGTTGCAACTTCCAACTATGTTTGAACGACAAATGTGCTATCTACCTCCATGGATAATAAAAACGCCGCACTTCGATTTCTCATTGTCCAGTTATATAAAACACGATACTCCTGTTGTGGTCTACCACCAGGAATTTTTATCCATTTATGAATCTCACCAACACAGTGAAATTATTTTCACTGATGGATCTAAACTGGACAATGGCGTTGGGTGTGCGTTTTATGCATCTGGATGTACCTACACGTACGGATTGCCCTCAGCTTGCAGTGTTTTCACGGCAGAACTATTTGCTATTTTTAAAGCTTTGACCGTCATTCAATCTCGATCCTCGCATTATCTTTTGTGTTCGGATTCCAAAAGTGCTCTTCAGGCTCTTCAGGATGTTTTCTCTAGCAACCCTTTGGTTGGAGACATTTTGTGTGCTGTACACAGGCTTCAATTGAGGGGTGTGGGGGTAACTTTCTGTTGGGTTCCTGGACATTGCGGAATACCTGGAAACACAAAAGCGGATGAAGCGGCGAAGAAAGCTACAAGTTTGGTGCCTATTACTCAACTGGTTATGGCATCTGATTATGTGTGTTTCGCGAAACATTTATTGCTCGCTGCTTGGAATGACGAGTGGCATACCGTGATTGAGAATAAGCTGAGGGACATTAAAGATACCGTCCGTCCATGGAGGTCTTCAATTCGTTCAAAACGTAGGGAGGAAGTGGTGGTTACACGCCTTCGCGTTGGCCACTCTTTTGCAACTCATGGATATTTGATGAGGCGTGAAGATCCACCAATATGCCAATATTGCGGTGATATCTTCACAATAAAACATATTTTAATAGACTATGTTAATATAAGCAATATTCGTGACCTTTTTAATTTAAAAGGAGTTTGAAGGTGGTGCTAAGGGACGATGCCTCGGCCATTGACCGAGTCATCGCTTTCTTGCAAAACTTGAAAATATTTTTTGAAATTTAATGCACACATACAATTTTTTTTTTTTTCATTTATACATATAATTCTCTGTTTCTTTTATTTATTTTAATTTAATTTATTTTGTGTTCTTGTTATTGTTATTGAAATTTATTTATTGGTAAACTGTTACCTATTATTGTTTTAAATATTGTTAATATTTATTTATTGTTATATTGTTCTTTGTTGTTCTTTTGTTATTTAGTTTTTTAAGAATTTTTTCGTTGTTATAGGTTTATTGTTGTTTTTTGTTATTTATTGTTGTTTTTTTTTGTTTTGTAATTTTTGTTGTATTTAAATTTATGTGTTTTATTTAAAATATTGCATTCGGTTAGATTTTGTTTGGCGATGATAACCACAATTGGTTTTTCGCCAGGAAAAAAAAAAAAAAAATCGAGTAAGAATGTAATGGTGGCAACGTCCCCGGCATTGCCATCACCGAAGTTTTTATTATTCTCTTGCACAGAGAAAGACTTATCGAAAGTGTCTCCTTTGTCATCCATAAAGCTATTACGGCCTGTGCAGGAGCCCCGGTCGCATTTGTAATACAATTAAGGAATGGAACGCTGCTTGTTGGAACAAGTTCAGAGAAGCAAAGACGTTCTCTTTTAAAAATGACCTCCTTTTTTGATGTGGCCAATGTATCTGTGGCTCCCCACAAATCTTTAAATTTTTCAAAGGGGGTTATTACTTGTGGAGATCTGATGAACTTGTCAATTGATGAAATTAAATCGGAACTGTGGTCACAATCAGTAACGGATGTTGTAGCCATTATGAGAACTGATAAAGGCGAGAAGGTTACAACAGGCTCTTATATTTTAACTTTTGGTAAACCGGACATACCCCAATACATTTATCCAGGTTATCAAAGGCTCTCAGTGAGATCATACGTAACTAACCCTAGGCGACGTTTCAAGTGTCAGCGCTTTGGGCACATTAGTACTTCATGTACAAAGCATTGTGTATGTGGTCAATACGGCGTAGGACATGATGAAATGGATTGCAGTAGTTCCAAAGTGCACGAACTGTGATTGTAATCACCCAGCGCGATCTTTCAACTGTCCTAGCCTTAAGGAAGGGAAGGCTATCCTGAGCATCATGTCCAAAGAGAAAATAGCGTTTTCCGAAGCAAGGAAGCTTTATAAATCTGCTCAACCAAAGGTTGACGGAATGTCGTATGCTGCCTCTTTGACCACTACAAAATCATGTAAAAATTGTTCTAACCTGGCACGAAAAATAGAAGTGCTCATTGAACAACTAACACGCCTTCTTTCATTATTCACGAATCGCTCATTTTTGACTTTGGTACAACCTGCTAGCACCAATTTTTCTTTACCTACCCCTTTTACGGGAGGACTCGGTGGAAAAAGCAGGTCTATGTCCGACACTGATTTTTCGACACGGAAGAAATTGCCATATGGTAATAAGACGAATGTAGTGATGCAAAAAAATGAGAATATGGTTCAACATAAACTGGCACCGGCAGTAACAGCTGCCAAAAAACTAATGAAATAAAAGTAGGGCAAGCTAAAGCCTACCCTCCTAAATCCAAAACATCCTCCGATTCCATCACTGAACAGGTGGATATGGAAGTTTAGGAATCTAAGCCTGGAACGTCTGTCAACGTCGAAAGTAAAAAAATTGGAGAGTGCCAATTGGTATGAAAAAAATCATATTACAAACTGTATTTTGTAGTATTGTTTTTGAAAGTTTATTAAGTTTTCTATTGTCCTACATATTGCGACATATGTCTCATACGTAGTCAGGGGTGTCAAACCCACTACATTACGAATGTACCCAATTTCCACAAAAGCAGCAACGAAACCATTCTTCCCTACTCTTCCATACTCGTCGTAAATAAAGAGGACATTAAGATTACCAAGAAATTCCACCTCATTTTCACACAATTTATTTTAATCTAATCCATCTTCATCCTCAGTCTCGGAATTAAATTCCATATAACGCCTGCTGATAGACTTTATTTTGGCCTTTATTTTTCTTTTTTGTTTCAAGTTGTTTTAGTCTTAACTGTTCGAGCTATCTTTTTCTCGTTCGGCTTTTTTTTATTTTGTTTGCTAAATCTTTTATGGTCTTAGTGTCTAGCTTCCTCTCCTGCTCAGCTTTTATTGGCGTTGATGTGAACATTTTTGAGTGTTGCTTCTCTGGGCCGTTTTTATATTTCAGGCTAGCTGTTTTTCTTTTTAGGCTAAAGCAATAAACGATTTAAAATAGTTTGTGTGTCTCACGATCATTAAAATGTTTTGCTCTGAATGAGGTAGATAGTTTGTTGGTCAAAGACGCAAGAAAGTTCATCTTGTCATCATGCTGAATCTGGTCGTTTATTTTTACAAATGACAGAAAACTCTTGCCTAGAGGATAAATGCAAATTGTTGCCACAATCAGCATTGTTTGTGGATTTCAGGGGGACATCAAAAGTCATCACTTCGAACTGGTTTTTCTAGGACGTCTTCGATACTTACGAGCTTGTTTCGAACAAAATTATCCCCGCCCTGGGTAAATATCGGGATTCATACGATATATTCCAGTTGCTTTGAAGGCTGAAAGTGCATTAGATATTGCTGCAGAATTCATGAATAGGGCAGCAATGTCGTAGGGCGGTACATTCAACAGAGCGGCTAACCTCGTTTTCATGTCACTCACGCCGAAAAGGAGCTTTTAATCGGGAGTATAATGTTACATCTTGGAGTTGCATTCTTAGAAGTCTATTGGGAGTTATCGATAACACTCTCTCTTCATATCATTAACATCTAGGGTTACATGGCTCGTGTGGTTGTACAGGACTAAAAGAACTTTGTGTTCTATGTTAGCATGAGAATACGTACTGAAATGTTTAAGGCATTAGAGAAATAAAGTCAGACCATACATTGTGAGAAAAATTGTACACGCCACATGTAGGACCGTCCGTTTAAAGATGTGGATAACTACAGGGAATTGGGACTAGCCGCACCTATTAAGAGGGATTTGGTGTCCCTGTCGTTACCCCAGTCGAACATAAACACTACTGTCAACAGTCTATTACACTTTCTACATGCACCACACTAACAACTCAATCTTTTCTTATGAAAACTTACATCTTCAATGAAATTTTTACTAGTCAGTACCGTTGCTTGTTGGGAGTGCTGAAAAGACCAGAGCTTGACAAACTCAGGCCCGGGATGCGTATGTGAGCTTGCTTTACCGAGACGTAAGCGAGGCTACTGGTTTGCCAGCCGCTTCAACCCTTGGTGAGGAAGTGTCTGCGGTTTACATGATTCGGAGCTTGTTCTCGGTATTACGAGTACTCGTTCGATGTTTATCTAGTGGAGCTAAGAAGAATACTACAGGCTTCAGAGTTATGTGGACTAGAATTGATTGTGCGTGATTAAAGGGTGAAACCGTTTCTATAGTCTCGCCCGTAACTCCTGACACTATTAGAGGAGTAAAAACCTTTACGGATACACAAAACACGTCAAACTGTGTTAGTTTAAAGAGAACATATCAGGATTCAACTGACGAGCTTAATGTTGATGGGAGTAGGAAGTTAATTTGGGAAACGTTAATGACTTTGCCATCTACAAAGTATTTAGTATTTTCAAGTTGTGAAGAAGGGAAGGACCTATTTAAAGTGGATACGTCTTTCCATGTTAACAAAGCAATTACTGCTTGTGCCGGAGGTACGGTCACTTATTAAAAAATATTAAGAAATGGGACACTGCTTGTTGCAACATGTACCCGTTCTCTTTTAAGTATGACCTACCCGCAGGGGATGCGGACTAGCCGCCCAACTAAGAGAGATTTGGCGTACTTCGCAGTACCCCAGCCAAACAAAAACACTACTGACAACACTAACTTCAATATTACACACATCGTCAGCAAAATAGGTCGAATAAAAGTCAGTGCTAATATAAAAAAATGAACAGTGCCTAAAATTGAAATTTTTAAACAAGTTAGAGTAAAAAGTAAACAAATTCACTCATAAAATTTAATTTTTAACAGTGTAATGTAAAACGAAGTGGAGATCAAAACCGGGAGTAAAATTAATTACGAAAATTATAGAGACCGTGTTAAAGGAGTATTAAAACACTAGATCCAGGACTTTAAAAAAATATAAATAAATATGTATAATTTTGTCCAAAAAAGCGAATTGTTTTGTTTCGGACAAACGGCAACAAGGAAAGCGAGGAAGGACGGTAACGCGGAGGTAGACGAGTCCAAGATTCAAGATGGCCAGCTGAGACGAAGAGGAAAGGCAAACAGCTTGCGAAGCGATGACGGAAGGTTCCAGGAGGGAAGTAGCCCTAAGATCAGATTTTAGCTTCTCTCTCTCTCTCTCTCAAATAAATTATAAATTTTATTTTGAATTTTTGAAGAACTTATTGAAATTTTAAAGTTTAAATTTAAATAACTTTTGTAAAAATTGAAAATGCGTTTAAAGAGGAGTGGTTTTGTTTCAGAAAGAAAGTGGAGGAGTAGCGATAGTTGGTGGTAGCTACCTCAAACTAAATTGGCGAACCCTCTTTTCTAGATTGAAAAGGTCCAAACCAAAATGTTTGGAAATACATTTTTTAAAGTTATAAAAAATGTAAAAAACCGTTTTGGACATAAAATAAATAAATAAAAATTTAAAAGTTAATGTAGTGAAATGTAAATAAATAATTAGCTGAAAAAAGAGATTTTAAATTTTTGGTCAAATAAATTCAAACTGATTGTCACTTTGTTGAAGCCTTGAAACATGGCTGCTTTGTAACGTAACTTATTTAGAGTATAGGTTGACCCGGATAAAAAAAAAATAGTATTTGAAAAAAAAAATAATTAATTGCCAAAATTATTTAAGAATTATATAAACATTTTAAAATAGAAAAAGCATTACAAAAGTGACACCGAATTACAATAATTGAAAGTATTATAACGTACCCTCACGTATGATTGTCTACAGGATATTTGGACTCTTAGGAAATTAAATTAATAACCCAGATTCTTGCCTTTATAATAACAGATTTAATTTATCCTGAGGTCAATATTACATTTATAGGCAGTTCATATAATTCGTTTTACTAACTCTAATATTTGCCGATAAGCATCAAGACTCTTATTTGACTATTAATTTTAAACAATTCTAATTTTACTTTCCTTTATCTATCTAAGGGCGTGCATAAGTTACTGCACCTGTGGTTTGATAAATTTTATATTTCAATTAATTATGACTTTTTAAGGAATTTATAAAAGTTTAAATGTTCTTAAATGTTTTGATTATAAAGAGATGGCTTTATAATGAAAATAAATTCTTAATTAGTATCTGCGTGGTTCCTTGATTACACTAGACACAAATTCACAATTCTTGGCGATTTCACTTTCTCCTTTACTCGAAATGCGGCTATACCGTAAGTGATTTTATTAATTCACTCCCTAATTTAATTCTCGTATTACTTTTCTATTTCCTTCACTTTACATAACTTGAAACTTTTACGTTAACGACTCTACTTTTTTTTCTTTATACTTTAATTTCCAACTTGTTACAAAATTTCACCTATCGCCCTCTAGAGTCCTGGAATTTGCTTCCCTTCGGTCTTGAAACTTGACTCCTTGAGTCCTGAAAATTGACTGTCTTGTCCCTGTGTCCCTTGGATCGTATCCGTATGGGTTTCATACCATCTTCAAATTGGATTGGCCCCCTTATGGCGCTCAAACTATGACTAGCTTATGAAAGTTGACGCTTCCATCACTTTCTTTTGGTTTGGTGGGAATTTGACCAACTTTCCCCCAAGGTGCAGGTGTTTTTCTTTACGTGATTTTCTGTATTCTTAGGGTTTCCTAGTCATATATCTCCCTGGTCTTTCGATGTCTAGGTAAAGCTTCTCTCCAGTGAACGAGGCACGTCTTGGTTTACTTACAATGAACCCTTTTCGAATTATTTTAATATTTATTACTTGCAGGTGTGTGTAGTAACTTATTTCGGCCGATAGATGTGACAATAGACTAAGCGCTAGCTAGGTATATCCCACAACAAGTTCAAATATTTTACTAACAGTTTTATTAACCTAATGAATTTCGTTATAGTAAATTATGTTGAGTTTTGACAGAACGATTTAAAATAAGGAAGTAAAATTTGAGGAAAGGAATATGTGGATCCGGTGAAGTAAATTTAAGTCATAACAAAATGTTTAATTAAATTTCAGGTATAGAGAAAGCTATGTTAGAGATAAATATTGCGTGCATATGCATACATTTACTCATACCGTTTTACTCCGTTTACCGTTTACTCATATTGCGTTTTGCGTAAGATTTTCTTTGGCAATGATAACCACAGTTGGTTTTTCGCCAGGAAAAAAAAATTACTCATACCATGACTCTTTTTATAGTATTTATATTGCTCATTATTTTATATTATCAATGAATTGTCAGGTAATAATGAATTTGTTCAAGTTAGGTTTCTTTTGAGTGAAGTTTTACCACCACATGGTACAATCTAGATCATTTTACATCAAGCTTAAAGTACGACAGAGCCGAAGGTGTTTGGCAACGAATCTCTTTGGCTAAATCAGGCTGGTTTATTGTGTACACTGATAATTTCCGTTCGTATACAGTACACTTAATAAACTTGTTTATTAAATATAAAGTTTGTATTGTATTTACCCCTCCTTTGGTCTTGCTCGAGGGTTTTCATTAAATCTTCGCATTTAAGATAGAGAAAAGTTTAAAACTTCTTTCGCAGTGTTCAAATATTATATTTGATTTATTTATTAAATAATTTTAAAGTAACTCAAGCTTATTAAATGCTTCAAAAGAAGGTAGAGGGCCACTCCTTTTGGAAATTATTGATATTATTTCAGATATGAGACCCTATTCACCAGTTCACTTAATTTTCCAATTCGTAATACATGTTTAAACCTATTAATATTTCTTGCTAACCTTTCATCATGTTAAGCAAAATCCTCGACCGTAACATGTGTTTAATCTTTTTCTGTTATAATCTTTTGGTTTAGTTTTCATATTTTAGTTTGAGTTTAATAGTATAGTTACTGACGATACTGACCTCTTTGTTGAATAGAAAACAAACTGTTCAACAATTGCAAAATAATTTGTTGTGGCTACTTTTATCTAACAATACAAATAAAATTGACGCAATTGAGGCACAAGTAGTGGGCGTTTTTCTTGATTTTGGGCTAATATGGACATTAATCTAACTTGTAGGCCTATAGCTTGGCCGAACGTAACGGTTATGCAAATTATAATGTGATAGACGTAATGGAAAATAAAACACTATTGTGCGTGTTAGATTGAGATCACAATGTGTTCGTGACGTAATTAACATATGTTCCATCTGTGCACCCGTCATCACTTTAGGTGTTATGCGAGTTTCAGTTTGTAGGTGATTGAACTGACGTAGTTGATTGGCAATGATAATAAAAATTGGTTTTTCGCCAGGAAAAAATCTTACGCGTAAATTCATGTCGTTATATAAGTTCTCTGTTCAAATTGGTTCTTTTTTATCTTAGTTTGTAATATTTTGTTAGGCAATTATAACCATAACTGTTATTTTGCCAAGGAGAAAGGGGAAAACCCCTCATTTATGTGTAAGGTAAGCAGCTCCTAATATGATCTGGTGTGACGACATGTATATATATATATATATATATATATATATATATATTTAAGATTAAATAATATACACTAATTACAGGAATAATTTATTGAATAATACACTCAAAGCTTTTCGTTGGTTGACATTACCAACATCCTCAGGAATTACAATACTAAGAATGACAAAATAACTGTCTAACAAATATGAAATTACTAGATAAAGCATTACACAGTTGCCAAATCTATTACAATATTGCCAAACCTATTCCACTGCTGCCACATTATATACAATGAATATAGTATGGAATTTAGAACGTATTTGAATTTGTTCATCTATCAATTTGTTATCAATATTATGCTTATAAATTTCAAAAGCTTCACATACGTTCATTTTTAATCCTTTATTTATTTCTTTTATAATTTTCATATTATTTATATTAGGAAACATATGATTATTATTAATACAATGGGTAGCGAAATTAGACTTATAAATATTTGGTTTTAAAAAGGCATTAATATGTTCTTTATACCTTTCGTTCAATTTTCTCTTTGTTTGTCCTATATAAACTTTATTACAAAATTCACATTCTAATTTATAAACTCCATTTTTCTCATGTATAAACCTACTATTTATATTATTATTATGGTTAATTATATTTATTATTCTATTATTAGTTCTATATGCAATTTTTATGTTTTTATTAGTTAATAATTTGGAAATTTTTTTTATTTCAAAACCAGTGTATGTAAAAGTACTCCATACAGTATTATTACTATTACTACTATTGTAATGAATATTATTTTTTATTTGTTTTTGTAATATATTATAATTTAATTTATCTACAGTTTTCTTTTTGTAACCATTTTCTACGGCTATCTGGTATATTATGTTTTTTTCCCTCATTTTATTTTCATTGCCCATAGGAATTTTATTCATTCTATAAAGAAGATTATATAAAGCAGCCATTTTCTGATTATATGGATGGTTGGAATAATTAGGTATTATTTGATTGGTTTGTGTAGGTTTACGATAAATCATATATTCTAAACTAGTTTCATTTCTAATTATTGTGATAGCTAGGAAATTTATTTTACCGTTATTTTCCATTTCATATGTAAAATCAATACTATTAATAATTTTATTGATTTCATCTAATATATTTACTAAATTAATATTAATATTATTTGATACATATAACCCATCATCCACATACCTAAACCAATGACCATTTTTATTATATTTTTATATAATTGCATTTATATTACTATCTATTTCTTGTAAAAATATTTCAGAAACTATACTAGATAAAGGGGAACCCATACTCTCATCTCCTTTACTCATTCTAGTCCAATAGATGCAATGCTCACGTAAAAAATAAATAGTAGTTAGGGCAAACCCATTTGATGTGAAGAAACCAAAGACAACGTGTGCTTCCCAGGTTCGGAGCAAGGAAAATATTTAGTCTACTTCTGTAAAATATGAGCCTTCAAGCTTTGCTCTACACCCTCACACATTTCGAACACTTACACCAGTACAACTTTCTTCATTTACTTATTTTACGGGTAAACATACTTATCTCAACTATATAACATAACATATACTTATATAAAAATGACGACCCTTCTCTGTTTGATTTTAGATCGTTGTATTTAGTAAAAATTGTGAAATAACTCACATAGAGCCGTATAGAGCGAGGAAAACTTTTAAGCAGACAAATAAGAAGTTTTTTTTTTTTAAATCTCTTATGACCTAAAACAATTATTTAAATTTGTTAGTTTTGTAACATTGGTTTCAAACACACTGACATTTTTCGAATAAAGTCAAGGGTAGATCTTTATTCCATTGTATTATAATAGTAATTTTTTTGTATTAAATGGAAAAACTAAAAAGATTCAATTAACACATATTTTTTAAAGACTTTTTTCTACGTCTTACGTAATTGTGTATTAAAAGACCCAAAAAATTATCCTTGGAAATAGATATAAACAGGAAATAGCATTTAGTTCCCACTATCGCTCCAAGATAGCGACACTATGCAGGACCTAAAATTATACATACTGGTATTATTTCGTTATCTTACAACTTTCATAACGTAACAAGACACCAGATCGATCTGACATGGAATGACGTCTCGGGAAAGTCTTCTTTATAAAAAAAACTCTTTTATTTTTCGCATCTGCTACTAAAAGGCGGACGTAATAAGAACTCAAGGGAAGCAGTCCATATAATTAGATTAATAATAAACTAATTTATTACTTCGATATTCCTAATTGTTTTAATGTAAACTGAAAATCATCTCGAAACTCCTTACATAGATTGACTCTTATATTTTTTTTCTTATTTCATTTCAAACTGACTACATCTCACTAAAGTTATTTTATTAAACAGTATAATATAAATTCGCGTAGTGAGCTGTATCTTCAAACTACTTTTCCATTTTTAATTCTAGTCTGAAGGACTTAAATGTGACTATCAGTTACTGAAAAGATATTATGTAGCGTTTTGAGACAGATCGTCAGACCATTGATGTTGTAATCAGAAGAAGCAACCTTTCGCAATGTTGCCGTTGATTTTCCAGATTGCCTACGTTTTGGCTGTCGAATATGAATACATTTTAGAAACAGTAATGATTGTTCATTATAAGAAAGATCGTAGAATGTTTTGTGCAGAGTGTGAACAGTTTCCAAACTGGTTTTATCACATCCAGACTAATTACATTGTATACTGCAACTACGAGCCTAAAAGGAAAAGAAGGTACTTTAGCAATTTGCTGTCTCTTTTAAATAGGCTACGAAAAGTCTATTACTAAACGAAAAACGAAACATGACTGAGTTATGTTGTTTACGGAAATTACTATAGGTCCTTTATCTGACAATAATTAAACTCAAAATAGATGATTGCTACAGTTATACACTGATTTTTACTTATTAAGTAAAAAGATTTTTAGATTGTGTAAAAATTAGGTAGAAGTAGACTATGGATAACACTGTACTTACATTAGGTGGAATTTCTTTTCCAGTAGTTACAGACCCATCTCTCTGACAGCATGCTTATGCAAACTACTGGAACATATGGCCAACTGTCGTCTTGTCTGGTATCTAGATACAAACAAATTTCTTTCTAACAATGAGTGTGGTTAAAGACAAGGACCAATTGCTTTTGTTGGAGTCAGCTATACAGAATGCCTTTCTCTTGCCACAAACACTGGTCGCTGCTTTCTTCGACCTTGAGAAGGCATATGATATGGCATGGAGAAAAGGAATTTTGAACGTTTTGAAGAATTGTGTATACAAGGTAACAATCTTGCTTTTATACCAAATTATTTGAATAACAGGACTTTCTGTGTACGTCTAGGAGGCATACATTCTGATCATTACGAACTAGAGAATGGTGTACCACAGGGTGTTGTTTTGAGTGTGACGCTGTGAGGAAATTGCCAATGTGCTAGCGTTATCGTTCTCAAAATATTCTTCATTTCTGCATACAAGGACTCTTTGCAGGTGTACAAACGTAAACAGGAAGCCTTACCTTTCACCGTTGGATTGAATGGAGATTCTTGTTTGAATATTCATTTCTCTATCAACAAACTAGAGTCAGCTTTCTCGTCAACAAAGGATTCAGTTCCTGGCCCGAATGATATTGTATACTCCATGATTAAAAATCTACCACCGTCGGCAAAGCTAGTTCTCCTTCAGATATACAACCGTATATTCGAGGAGCACGGTTTTCCCGATACTTCAAACGTACAGTCACCGTTCCACTGATCCTTGTTTGTAGACGGTTTTGTGTATATATGTGGCTGCTAGAAGTATGGCAACAGCAGAAAGATCCTTACAATTAGTCATTAATAAATTGCAAGAATGGACAAAATCTACGGGCTTCAAGTTTTCAGTGTATAGCATTTAGTCGTCATAGGCATCACCTGGAACCTATCCTTTATCTTAATGGTATTTGGCCACAGACTGCGGATAATGATAGTTTTTTGGGTGTTTTATTGGATAAAAGTCTTTCATGGAATCCACATGAGCGTGATTTAAGGACCCGTTGCAGTAAGATATTGGATATGTTAAGAGTTCTTAGTGGTACCAATTGGAGAGCAGACAGATCCTGTATGCTCCGTTTCTATCGCGCCGTCGTAAGATCGCGCATAGATAACAGCTGTTAGCTTATTCATCTGCTCGACCTAAGGTTCTGAAACTCCTTGATTCAATACATCACACCGGTATTATACCTTCTACTGGTGCTTTTAGATCAAGCCCAATCTCCAGCCTTCTAGTTGAAACTGGAGAACCATCTCTCTCAGTGCGACGTCAAAAGCTACAAATTTCATATTACACTGGTCTTCGAAGCAAACCTAAACATCCGGCATTCAAAGCAGTTTTTGATAACTATCTCAAGGATCGTTACAATGTGCGTCAACGTTCGACTGCTCCCTTCGGAATAAGAACTTTGCGCATTTTTAGTAACCTGAATTTAGAACATTCGCCTATATTCGAACGAACATTGTGCTACATCCCTCATGGATAATACGAATCCCAAACTTAGACCTCTTATTGTCCAAATACCTAAAACACAATACTCCTGACTTTATTTATCGTCAGGAGCTTTTGCAAAACATTATGGGACTATATTCACAGACGGTTCAAAACTGGACAATGGGATAGGATGTGCATTTTATATGGATGGGAAAACCTACTCCTACGGATTGCCCTCAGCCTGTAGCGTTTCTACAACAGAACTCCATGCCATTTTCCATGCTCTTCGATCTATTCCGTCTGCAACATTCAATTATCTTGTGTATTCCGATTTCAAAATTGCTCTCCAGGCGCCAATTAAGAGGTGTCGAGGTGTCGTTTCTCTAGGTCCCTGGGCACTGCAGAATATTCGGAAACACTAAAGCAAGTGAAGGTAAAAAATTAGCTACAAGTATTGTGCCATCAACACAACGTGTGATGGCATCAGATTTTGTATGCAATTTTAAAACTACACTTTTCTCATTTGGAATAAAGAATGGCAAAATGTTAATAGAAACAACCTAAGGGACAACAAGACTACCGTCCTACCATGGAAGTCATCTGTTAGTTCGAGTCGTAGGGAGGATGTGCTGGTTACTCGTCTTCGCAACGGTCACTCTTTGTTTACACATGGATGGTTGATGCGACATGTTGGCCCACCACTATGTCAGTATTGTGGAGGTACCTGCACAGTCAAGCATATTCTGCTTGACCGCGTTGAGTTGACCGATTTGTATTTACATTACGAACTTCGAGGTAGTTTAAAGGTGGTTGTAAGGGACGATGCCACGGCTATCCTTGTCATCGCTTTCTTACGCCACCTGAATCTATATAATGATATTTAAAATTGTATAATTTAATTTAAATTTGGTTTTGTTTAGTTTTAGATAATTAAAATTAGTTTTAGTCATTTATTTATTTTTTTCAATTATATTATTCGTTATTTTCTAAATTCACTTTTCATAACATTTTAGTTAGGTGATGATGACCATGATTGGTTTTTCGCCTGGAAAAATATCCATTTGTTCATTCAAATCTTTCGTTTCCCATTATTTACACTATCAAAATCACTTTCGGAAACTTATCACAAATTAGGTTAAAGAATCGCCGAAGCTATCCTCAAACTCGATAGACGCAATATACAACGACAAACAACGTTCTACCACTGGAAATTTGATTATCAAGTCAGCTGTAAAACATTGGTATACCATCTGTTGGACAAGTAGGGAACTAAATAGACATTCAAACACTTAGAACGAGTACATGCAACATTATTCAACAAAAAAACAATTCTAAGATTGTAAAATATAACGTTTTTTCATATTCAATTAATTGGACCCGAGCCCGCATTCCATCATGTACGCTTCCAGAATCTTTATTATTGTAATAGTGAAGCTTGTTATTAATTTCTAATAGACTTTGAATAGAACAAATTAAATCCCCTGTAAATTTTTTAATCCAAAACCTCCATGGAAACATCCTACATATCATTCTTTGAGAAGATGATCTATTATTAATATCCCTTTAATCTGTTTAGAGCAAATTACTTGAAAATCTACTTCATTTGAAAACCTACTTATTTAATGCATAAAACATTGTGCAAGCGACTTCTATCTTTACTCAAGTACCGTGCAGTACTTAGTCATCAGCTGTGTAAAGCACCATTGTAATATAATAATCAATATGTATGAATAGTTGTAGAAAAAAATACGTAGAAATTGTTTCATACAAGACCTCGTTTTATTTTAACAGGGTCTACAGCGAACAGGCAAGCTGACAACTCCAGCTAATTGTATAATATCAGTTATACATTATAATTACATTATTATAATGATGGTCAGGAAATTAATCACAGAACGTAGCGTTACAGCTATATACAGCGAATTGAGGGAGTGCTGTAGTTCAAAATTATGATCCAAATAGGGTTTTAATTCTTGTTTTGTGGACAGTTTCGGAAATTAAACCTTTTATCTGTGTTGGTAAATTTGTAATGACGAACCGCTGAACAAATTGGCTTAAAGGGCGTTGTAAAAGTTCGTAATATTGGAGATTTATATTGAAGCGGAAACCGTAAAGAGTCGAATGAAAAAGTTTTTTTATAAGTTCGTAAAATAAGTTCACTCGGGTTTAATTAAAGCTGCTAAAAGAGCTATTTTATAATTTGTAAAAGGTTCAAATTAAAACGGATAAAATTTGTAGTTAGACAAAGCCTTCTTTTAGACTTTTTTTCTGGAAAATAATGTTGAATACACGAAAAATTTATTTTTCACGGCAGAAAGTAATTTAATGAGAAAATTGATAAAGATATTATAAATATCTGTTACCTCATTTTAAATATTTATTACCTAAATGTTTATTAAGATTTTATGCCTTTATTATTCCTTGCCATGACAAATTTATTGTGTATGTTTAGAAGTTTAGACATCTTTATTTTACAATTTGTTCGGTGATAATTGATTTAGAAGTAAAAAAATGGTAGGTTTAACAAGCTAAATTTAAATGCTTGTTTAAATTTCTCATATAAGCAGTTACAGATGAATGTTCCTCCACTCGAAATGGTAATTCAACTATGGTTATAACTTTATTACCATCCAAATATATTATTCACCCAAAATATTTTAATAATAACATCCTAATTATTATCAGAAAATTTTCAGTTGCATTAAAATACCATTCATAAGTGGTATGTGACAAAGTAGTAGGTGAAAGGATGCGGTTGTTTTAAGCGATAAATAAAATTCAACCGTTAATTAAGGACATGAACGATATCAACGTCGATATGAGTAGAAAACAATATAAGTCTGTAAATATGCTCGGTACTGTATATGGCCTCTACCGGTTAATCTATGGTTGCCTGTGAGTATTACGATGGCAATAAACTACAAAAATATAAATCAATTACATTTTAAAAACACTATATATATATTTGTGTATCTGTGTTGTGTATAGGTATTTATTTATTGTTGGATATTTTTATATTATTATGTAGGCATGGTTATTATGTTTTGCTACTATGTATTTATTTGATTTTTTATTTTATTTTATATAAAATTTATTGTCTTAGGCACTACAATTTATTGGCGATAATGATAAAAAATGGGTTTTCGCCACGAAAGAAAATCATCATCTGTGTGTTTAATTGAAATAGTGCGTAATTAAAATCCTACAATTCCTTACTAATTTGATAGGCTAATTTTAGCCGTAAATAAATAATATAAAAATTAATAAGGTATTTTAAACTGCATTGAAGTAGGAAAGTGCCCAAAAGCGGACCCCCATTTTGTTTTTGATTATTTAAACTTATGAAAAAAAGTGACAAAGATTTTTTTAAAGCATATAATGATTGCTTATAATGTTTTGCATCTTTTAAATCTTACTTATATAAAATATCACAAACTATAAGTGAGAAAAAAATGATTTTCCAAAACCTTGCATTTTGGCAATTTAAAAAAAGGTTGCTAAAAGAGGACCCCTTGTAAAAATTACGTAAATAACACTTTAATAAATGGAAAAATGGGATTAAATCACTGAAAGGATTTTTAAGTTAAAAGTAAGTCTTTAATAACAGTATAATATTGATTAATGATTAGTTACATATCAATTAACAACAACAAACATAATTAAAAGCCAGTTTTAAAAAGCTACAGGAAATTTAAAGAAATTTAATTATCTACTGACAAAAATCGCAGACGTAAATGTCTCTTTCTGCACCAGAACAGTCCTCATGGGCCCATTACGAGCACAAAACGCACATCACCCACAGTTCGCCTTTACGGTCCTCACTAAATCTTCGATCACAGAACATACATAAAGCATCATCACGTTTTGTTGGCGTTACTCCTAGCACAGGCACCATTACAGACGACCCACTCGAAATGCTGCAGACGTCTTCTTCACTGCTTGATCCTTTTTTGGCGTTTTTCTCAAATTCAAGACGTTTTTTCACAAGCTCTTTTCCTTTTCTTGAAGGTCCTGCTGATCTACACCCACGACCACGATTGGTTTTGCTTCTTGCTTGCTGTTCAGCTTCCTTTGCCTCTTTAGCTTTTTTTGATTCCAATAACTGGGCTTTATAAGGCGAAGATGTAATTATCGTGGAACTGCAGGCCTTTCGCCCTCTAGTTGAGTTCTTCTTTTTGATTCTTGGGATGGGAGCGATGTCAAATGGACTTGTCGTAAAAGACGAAGAACCCTGAGATTCATCTAGTAAAGCTGGTGACAAAGCAACACACTGTCCTGTTGAAGATGTGGACGGTCTATTTGGGTCAAATTGTGCAATTACTTGTGGTTCGTCCACATAACATTCTTCTGTTACTTCAGAAAATATCAGATTTTCTGCAGTTTTTCTCTTTAGCACCGATTCATAAAAAGCTGCATCTCGTTTCTTGTTCGCCTCTTCAATGAATTCGGCATCTGAGAACAATTTCTTATTTAGTGGATATATTCCAGTCACTCTGAATCCATTTATGGCTATTTCAGCTGTCTGGCATTTAATGTAGGCTTTTCCAAAGAGGTCCATTACATCAAAAGCATTAAGAGCACGGTCATTTAGCCGCAACCATTGCCGAATTTCTACACTGTAATAGACTTTGAGAGGTCCCATGAACGTTTTGTCCAATGGCTGCAGCTTATGGGAGCAATGAGGAGGCAGGGACAAAATTGTAACGAAATTGGCTTATGCCAAATCGATAACATCAATATTCTGTGTGTGGCTGAAGTGGCCATCTAATATCAACAACACTGGTTTTTCATCTGTGGGTTTAGTAGACTCGACAAAATGTTGAAACCACTGAGTGAAGGAGTTTATTTGAACCCATCCCGATGGGTGGACTGCGAATTGTGTTCCAGGTGGATCCCCCTTTTTTAACTGCTCACTCATGTTTTTCCTTGGAAAAATTACTAAAGGGGGGACAAGTGAGCCACTAGCACTCATACAGGCAACTACAGTTATGAGGGCACCACGTTCAGCTGATGTCAAAGCACCTACCTGTTTTTTGCCCCTAAGTCCAATTACTTTAGGTACTTTAGACTGTAATACAGTTATACCACTCTCGTCGACGTTGAAGATTCGGTCTGGTGTGAATTTTTGTTTGTCATAGACGGTTTCTAGAAGGTTATAAAATTTCTCTATGTTCTCTTTGCTGAACCCAAGTGCTCTGCTGTAGGACGTTCCAGTAGGTTTCCTTTCTGACAGCGTTGCTTTATGTCGCTTAAGAAAAAGGCTTACCCACTTTTTACCAGCAATGTTGTCTTTAAAAGGATGGTCTAAGTTATTCTTTTCTGCCACTTGTACGGCCATTCTTCTCAAGTCGTTACGAGTCAGTCCTAAAAAGGAAGCCTCCATAGCAAGGCAATATTGAAGTAATTCCTTTTCGAGATCTTTCCCTAGAACTGTAGCCCTACCTCTTTTTGCTTTAGCAGCTTCCTCAGGAGTACCATATTTCATTTTTGACAACCTCATGAGGGTGGTCTTCGGTACATTAAATTGCTTAGAAGCCTTCTTGCAGCCCATCTTATTTTTCCTAACTGCGTCAATGGCCTTAGCCATTTTAGACGGACTCCACTTTCTATGTTCAACCTTCCCCATTATTCTCTTGAAATCTGAAACCTAATACCAAGAGAATAAGATCGTGTAAAGACACATACACAGGTATTCAAACATGACATATAAGGGGTCCACTTTAGGAAATTTATGGGGGTCCACTTTAAGCGACTGCAGCCAAATTATTTTTTACGAAATAAATGTTTAGCGGAACATTGAAATAAGAAGGTTTGGTAATAAATATTAACTGTATTCCTTACTGTTTAAGAATATATATATGTTAAAAGTCTTACTTACAATAATGTAGTAGAAATGTCCAATAACGTACAACACTGTAAAAAGTTTGTGTATCAACAAATCACGTAATGGCGGACTGACAGCCGGCAGGTGAAGCAGGTGCCGTAAGCGCTCCACCTTGTAGTGGCAGAAGTCTAAATTACTAGTTAGATTTAGTTTCGATAGAGTTCAGCATCGTACAGAGCAACAAAGCCAGGGGTCCACTTTAGGGGGAGGGGTCCGCTTTTGGGCATATTAATTATGTATATTTACAACAAAATAATTTATAACTTTTTGAATAAAAATCTAACAAATGTAAATGTATAAGCGATTTTATTTTTTTTTATTTTCAAGATACCATAATTTGGAGTAATCCTGACCACACGATTCCACAATTTTCCCATAAACTCTGTAGGCAATATTTATGCCCCTATCATATTCTTACCGATACCGGTACAATTTCAATACACATATAAAATTTTTTTTTGTAGCCCTACCATATTCCTACTTACCTTCTATTATTGACAAGAATAGACATTCTTTACGACCCTATTTTAGATCCCTTTACACCAGTGGTTCCCAACAAACATTTTAAAGGACCTCTTATTAATCACTATATGGACAAGGACCCCTTAAATTCTTAAACTTCAATTGTAGAATACACGCAAAATAATTCGAGCTATATTAGTTATTAGTAACAAATTTATGGTTTGCGTACCAACTTAATTTGAGGTGAAAACTGTTATATTATTTTTTTATTAAGATACAAAAAGGGGGACTATGAACATGTTAACTTTTATGCCATAGTATTTGACTAGTATACGTTAACAGGGAGCTCTATGTTTGTTCGTTTATACATCTTATATTTACAATGCTTTCCTATCTTTGTAGGCCTTATATTGTTACTGGTTGATGGCCTTACACCACGAAAACATTATGCATTTCTTTATATGATCCTCGATTGTGAATATAAATATATTTTAATCCTTGGTTTCTATATTATACAAATAAATGATAGCAATTTATTTTGTATTTTATTGTTTTATATTTATAATATGTATGTATACATATCAAAATGTAGTTACCTTTATTGTAAAATACGTTGTATATATTTAAAGAGTGATATTTAAAAGAGTGCATTTAACGTTCTATCATCTCTAGCTTCAATGATATTTCAATGCAAGCACGTTTGTAATAGAGAGGCCGCAGATATGTGTCCATCTCACTCCAGTTAATGCAACCGTTGAATCAAGCTCTGTGACGACAAAGTGCAGTCAAGCAAACTTCGGCTACAATGCTAATTGGCAAACATGGGAGACCGCATAGAATCCTTTGATCCTTATTTTACTTGGTGCATGTCACGTACTGTGTAGTGCAGTTGGTTATTGCAATCCTTCTCTTATACAGTTAAATTAAAACTTTTAATGTTTCAATTGTTTTTGTTTATATTATACATTAGTTCTAGCATTTAAAATTATTTAAATTGGCGATTTAAATGCTATGAAAAGAAAATAACTTGATTACTTTATGAATAATATTCCTTCACATATAAATTTATCTCCAGTTTAATTATAGGTAAGTGTAAACAATAATTTCATGAAGTTTTTTTCTCTGTTTTAAGAACGCTACTGGGTGATAGGGAAAACCCGGGCAAAATGGATAACATTTTTTTAAAACATACATCAACTACTGATAGGAGAACCTCTCCTATGGGCTGCATGACCTTGACGTGGTGGAGAGGCTTAATCCGGGCATGGGGGACGGGTGGAGCGGAGCTGTACGTATGTGGCTCCCTATAAACGGGAAGTCCATTCAATTGTGTGAGTGCATGAAGGCGGCTCAAAAAAATGGGGCCAGTCCTAGCACCTGAAGGGTTGTTATCTGCCCGGCTCTCGCCCTGCCCTTCCCTTGCGGGCGGCAACCAAGAAGCACCCCTCATCCAGGTTGGTGGTCTGGATGGGCACTTACACCCCCGATCTGAAGGTGTTATGCGATCCGTGCCGATGTAGATTCGTGGCCCTCAGGGTAAGGAGGGTCTTTAACGGAGCCTCAGGGGCACCTGGCGCCACCCCTGAGTACTTAAGTCGCCTTACCGCCATAAGCGGGGCTATGCGGCAGCGGACCTTTATTTCCCTAGCTGCTCATAGGAACACACATGGCAGAGAAAAAAATAAATTTAACTGGTCAGGGCTTAGAACCTACCGACAAATCTGTTCCTATGGAGGTGGCCCCCGTAGAGACAGATGGAAATCCAGTTGCGAAGGCAACAGGAAGACAGGAAGAATGAGTGGTGCACAAAGGAGGAAAGCACTCTGGCTTTCCTACCATGAGGAAGCAAAGAAGGTGGAGGCGGAGGGCAGAGAACCATCGCCAACCCCTTTGAGGAAACACCGATCCGGGCAGCGGAAGGGTTTGACGGAGGCTGGGGCTAGAACCCGCCTTGTCGTCTCGGAAGCCAGTGGATCAGGTAGGACTTTAGTACGACAAAAGAGAGAGAGGAAAAGGAAGGAAAGGAGTACTTCTAATCCTACTCCAGAGTCGGAGGTCAAGAGGTCTAGGCCTGCTTGGTCGGGAGGGCCGTCTTTCTCGGCGATCTCCGCCAACCTTCCGAGGGTTCTTGTGACCTTTGGGGATAGTGTAGGCGTGAGGATGGAGATGGCGGCGTTCGACCACCTTAAGGGCACCGTCATGGACCGGATTCTGGACACTCCTAATGGAGGTTTTGTTCGGCGGTTCAGAGACACACACCTAAGGGATGGAGTCGCAGCATTTATTTGTGCTGAGGAGGAATCGGCAAAATGGCTGAGAGTGGTACCGTCAGTTAAGCTCGAGGACGGGACTCAGGCAAGGCTAGTACTGCCTGATGAACTGATCAAAAAAGTGAAAGTGACGGTGCTAGTACCACCACCAAAAAGGGAGGCCACTCAGCTGGTCAAGTTCATCGGGATGCAAAACCCAGAAATTGACACTTCGAAGTGGAAGATCCTACAGTGCATTGAGCGGGGACCTGCAAGCCTCCTCTGCCTAGGATTGGATGAGGCATCGGCCAGATTATTAAAGGTAAGAGATGGGAAAGCCTTCATGGGGACTGCAGAGGTCACTTTTAAGTGGAACTCTAAGGACCTGGAAGAGAAGGGCGAGAGAGAGAATCAGAAGGCGTAGGGGTCAGTTGGAGATGGCTGACCCTCGAGCAATGATCCTGCAAATCAACTTGCATCACAGTAAAAGCGCCTCGGTGGTCCTAACCAGGTGCTTAAATGTGAGGCACACATTACCAGCGCTTGCGCTGGTGCAAGAACCGTGGCTGGTCAGGAACCGTATAAGGCAGCGGTTCTCAACCAGGGGGGCGTAGAAGAATTCCAGGGGAGGCGTCAACAAATTTTAAAAAAAATTGAATTTGATGTTGGACACAAACACACAATCATTGAAATTTTTTTATAGCTTAATAGAGCTATAAAGCTCTATTTCTTTACTCAACGAACTTTTCTTCCTTTCCAAAATCTCGTCGATGATACCCAAAGTCTTCCAAAAGACCTAGTAAATGAAATGAAAGACCTAATATCTGAGCATTTGTTGTCTCTGAAGAACAAAATTGGAGCCTATTTCCCAGATACAAGCTCGGAAAACTGGGAATTCAAGTTAACAAGAGACCCCTTTCAAATCAACATTGATATACCTCCTGATCACATTCAAGAACAAACAATTGACTTGCAATGTGATTCCAAAGCTAAATTGGATTTCCCAAACATGGATCTCGAAGATTTCTGGCTACTATATCTTCCTGTTTACCCAGAAGTAGCAATGGAGGCAGTCAAGTTGCTTGTACAATTTTCATCAACTTATCTATGCGAGACACGATTTTCAGCCCTGGCTAATATAAAATCTAAATATCGAGCCAGACTAGATGTGGAAAGTGACCTGCGGTGTTCTTTGTCAAAATTTCATCCAAACATACAAAAAATAGTTAACGAGAAACAGTGCCAGCCCTCACACTAGTACTACAAAAGTAGCGAACATTTTTCTGGTTATTACTTAAACATATTGTAAGTAAATTTATCATATATAAGTCTAAATTAACTTAATCCGTGAAGGGAGGCGTGACCTCACACCAAAGTGTGAAGGGGGGCTCAGAGCCTAAAAGGTTGAGAACCCCTGGTATAAGGGGTCTGACTGCAGCTGGGCGCACCTACGCAAGTGAGGAACATGAGGGGCACAGAGCATGTGTGATAGTCAGAGGACTAGAAGCCACGCTGATTCAAGAATTCTCAACTAAAGACCTTGCGGTGGTTAGAATTCGAGGCAAGGGCGAGGTAAGTGGGAGCATTGAGTTCATCGTGGCCTCCACTTACTGCGCCCACAATAGAGAATCGCCCCCTGCAGAATTACGTAAGTTAGTTCGGTACTGCAGGGAGAGGAATATAGGAATCTTAGTGGGCTGTGATGCCAATGCTCATAATGAGGTGTGGGGCAGCACAGACACAAATGAGCGAGGTGAGGAGCTCCTAGCCTTCTCGATTGAAGAAAACCTTGTGGTTTTAAACAAAGGTGCCGAGCCAACATTTGTCACTTCAAACAGAATGGAGGTTCTAGATATCACCTTCTGTAATAGACAAATGGTAAGGTGGGTGCATGACTGGCAGGTTTCGGATGAGCCCTCCATGTCTGATCACCGGATCATCACTGCTACGATGAGGGGAGTTGTTCCCCATGTGGTGTGGTTTAGGAACCCGAGAAGGACAAACTGGGAAGGTTTTAAGTCCTCGGTGGGGAGGCGGATGTCTGACTTCCGTGATAAATATGGTACATCAAACGAACTGGAAAATACTGAGGCCTACATCAGGACTGCAATTTCCACGTCGTTTGAGGAAAATTGCCCTCTCTCGCGGATAAACACTGGGCGTGGTAAGCTTAAGTGGAACAGCGAGTTAGAGGCAAGAGGGAAAGAGACTAGAAGGCTCTTTAATAGGGCAAAGAAAAAGAAAACGACGAAGACCTGGCAGGCATATAAAGACAGCCAGGGTCTCTATAAAAATCTTATTAAAGAGGTTAAACGTGCTTCTTGGGAAAAGTGGTGCTCAGAGACAAGCACACTGAGTGACACTGCTAGACTGTTTAAGGTGTTAGCAGGTGGACCGAGGGGAGAGCTTACGTTTGTCAAGAAGACTGATGGTAGCTTTACTGACACCCCGGAGGAAACACTGCGTCTGCTTATGAGGAACAGTTTTCCCGATATTAGACCGGTAGGGGACGGTGCTCAAAACCTCCGACATACTGGGCTAAGGGCGGACTGGAATATTGCTGGGCAGATGATCTCAGCGCAAAAGGTGAGAGAGGCGATTCTGTCTTTTGAGCCTTTTAAAGCGCCTGGATTAGATAACATTACTCCAGCACTACTACAAAATTGCTTGGAGGAAATAATAGGGCCACTGACAGGATTACTCAAAGGCTGTGTTGCCTTGGGTTACACGCCTGGGCAGTGGCTCAAAACGAAGGTTATCTTTATCCCCAAACCGGGGAGGAAAGGTTACACAGAGGTAAAGGACTTCAGACCTATCAGCCTCACATCTTTCTTGTTAAAGACATTGGAAAGGCTGGTGGACTACTATTTGAAGGAGGGACCTTTGAAGCAGTATTTGCTTCATCAGGACCAACACGCCTACCGAACTGGTAGGTCAGTGGAGACTGCGCTGTTGTCGGTCGTAGACTTTATTAAGAGTCAGATCAACAACAAGGGGATATGTATTGGGGCTTTTCTTGATGTGGAGGGGGCTTTTAATAGTACCTCTAGACTGGCCATCAAGAGAGCAGCTATGAATCATGGGATTTCTGATGGAATTATAAATTGGATTATGAGTTTCTTGGAAAACCGGATAAACACTGCTGGATGGATTCTGGATGGGGTGCACGATAAATGGGATGGTCTCGGAGGGCTGCCCGCAGGGTGGAGTGTTACCCCCTATGCTGTGGAGCCTTGTCGTGGACGGCCTACTAAGGACACTCAGTGGAATGGGTGTCAAGGTGGTAGGATATGTGGATGACATAACTATCCTTGTTAGGGGACCATTTGAAGAGGTCCTCAAAGACCTGCTTCAAGAGGCACTCATGGTAACAGAAGCATGGTGCAGGGAGAATGCACTATGCATTGAAGGAGAGAAATCTGTGGCACTCATCTTCACTAGGCGATATAAAACTAAATCGCTGGAGAAGATGGAATTTGGTAATACTAAAATAAGCTACTTTGAGAGTGCTAAATATCTGGGAGTTATTCTGGATAGGAAGCTACTCTGGCTTGAGCATTTGGAGGATAAGTGCAAAAAAGCCATAGCTACGTTCTGGCAATGCAGAGGAGCAATAGGCACGAGATGGGGTTTGGGTCCACGTCAAATGAACTGGATTTATTCCGCCATTGTGGTGCCGAGGTTGGTCTTTGCCTCTATCGTCTGGTGCGACAGGGCACAGTAAGAAACAAGTAAACGAATGCTGGACCGCGCGCAGGAGCTCTTCCTTAGAGGCATAACTGCTACAAGGAGAAGCACACCATGTGCGGCCATGAGGGTTATGTTGTGTTTTCCATCCTTGAGTCTTCAAATTAGGATGGAGGCAATGAAAACTGCATACCGGCTAAGCTGTACTGGGCAGTGGAAGACAAATAGCAAACTCCATAAACAGCTATTTGGGGATTCACTGAAGGAGCTCTGGATAGAACCTCAGGATAAGATACTGTCTCTTAAAAGGGAAAAAGGAAACTACAAAATCCTTATTCCTGCAAGAGAGGCATGGGCGGAGTATAGACCCAGACATGGTGAAATCTGGTTCACCGATGGGTCCAAGATGAAGGAAGGAGTGGGAGCAGGATTTAGTGGACCGAGACACCAAGACAGATTTTGTCATCGCCTGGAGGACTACAACTCTGTCTTCCAGGGGGAGGTGCTCGCGATCAAACTATGTGCTGAGGAAATAATAGGGTCTGGCAGGAGGGGCAAGACCATCTGGATTTGCTCGGACAGTCAGGCAGCTCTGAAGGGTTTAGGTAAGGCTAGTACCAGCTCTAGGTTGGTGGCTGAGACTATGGCTTCTCTAGCAGAGCTGAGTAAGCATAATTCACTCAACCTAACCTGGATTCCAGGACATTCTGGCTGGATAGGGAATTAGAGAGCTGACGCCTTAGCAAAACAAGGGTGTATAACCCAAGGACCGTTGCTGAGGGCAGTGGGCATGCCGCCTCGGGAGGGGCGCAAGAGGATCACGGCACATATAGACAGGTTGTGCAGGGAAGAATGGAATGTAACCTTGGGGTGTAACAAATCCAAGGTACTGTGGGGTTACTCAGGAGATGTGTGGGGCAAAGAACTACTCTCCTTAAGTAGACATCAACTCAGAGCTACTGTAGAGCTGGTTACAGGCCATGGGAATCTGAGGGGGTTTCAATACAAAATTGGAAAATCTAGGTCTCCTGTGTGCAGGAGATGCGACGAGGACCAAGAGGAAAGCCCAATCCACGTACTCTGTGAGTGTCCTGCTTTGGGAGCTGCAAGGAGAAAGTGGTTTGGCTGGCAGGTATGTACACCAGAGGATATCAGAAGATCTAGCATCAGGTGGGTACTTGATTTCTGCAAAGAGGTAGGTATCCACTAAGCTAGTCCTGTGGTAGGGATGGGAAGAGAGTACAAAGGCTACAGCTAAGTGCTCTACACCGATAAGGTCCTTCCGAGTTTTAGTAATAATAATAATTGATAGGAGAATAGTTATTTACTCTACTACAAAAGCAGAGACGTAAAAAATCATTTATATATAAGTGGAAATTATTCGTTTTACCCAAGTACCCTAGGCACAGTGAATGTAACCCAGGCAAAGTGCATTTTGTACTCATTTACCTAAAATAGGAAAAATGTTATAAAATGCACACAAGCACTAAATATCTCCATAATATTTAATTTTACAAAATAACTCTTAATTTTAGTGTACACATTACGTTAAAATTTTTTTTTTAAATACTGAAATAACCCACAATTGCCAAACTGGTTTTTTTGCAAGAAACCTTATGAAAAAGAAATAAACCAGTCAAATAAGCCTGAACATAAAGGTTTTTTTTTCATTACGTCTAAGAAAATTTGCAAAGAAGATACCTTGAATATTTTTCCAGAAGCAACGAATTCAAACAACACACAGCCCTCAATCTCAAAACGACACTATAGCGCTGGGTCTTGTGGTGATGCTTTGTGCCCTTCAATTAGTTCACTTATTAGGAGCTTAGAGCGTGAGATTGGATAGGAAATTATCGCAAAAAATCACTTTGCCCGGGCATTTTCTTTGGCCGGACGTCCCCTTACTATGTCAGTAAGATGACTACGTCACCATATGCCAGTAATCATATAGAGGCGCCATTTTCCTACATTGTAGTTATTCTTAAATTACAACTGGTTGACATTTCATCCTTTCAAAATAAATATTCCTTATAATTACGAAAGTAATTAATTAATATGGTGTAAAATTAACCATTTTCGTAATACGGTAGGCCTATTATCTACCTAGGGGCTTTTCGAGTCACCTAATGTTTCATGTTAATTTTCAGAAAAACCATGAAGCAAAAGAAAATTAATGAAAATAATAACACTTTACTAGCACATATTATAATGAAAAAATGAGTTATTTAAATTCAAAATAAAAGATAATTTTTGACAAAAGACTAGCTGTAAACACACATGGAGATATTTAAGTCGTTCATGGGGATATTTGGGTCAACGATTTAGCTTTTTAATTCTACCCGAGGAAATATTTTTTGCAGGTTTAAGATGTTGTTTAGGCCATTAGTAACTGCTAAATATATTTGTTAAAGACATGTATCATAAATATGATAAAACAATTAAAATACTGTACATTAATTATGAACATGAGAATTACTTACTAGATAAGGTAATATTAAAAGTGAACAAATCAAAATTTAGATATAAAAAATGAAAAAATGGAAATATAACATTCACTGTTTCAAACCAAGTAAATATAAACATTTGGCACAGTAATAACATAAAATATACGTATAATGACTCCGTCAGTAGCACACACCAAAAAGTCTTATTTTTCTGAACAGAAACAGATTTGTTCACAAGCATTTTCTACATATAAATTGTTTTCGACCAAAAGCGTCTACACATGAAAATATGGTAACATACTTTACACCGTTGACATAAAATGTCACCCTTTTTAATTGATGCTTTGGGATAATATTCCAGGTTGCACAATCCACATGGAACATTGTCTAAATGTATATCTAAACGTCCATCTAAACAAGTACTGTCACTTTTAGTGGGGTTATCTAAGTCTTAAGAAATTCTTTCGAATTGTTTATTTTTCTTGGATTTGAGTCATCTTCTTGAGATCAACTCTGAATGTTTCTAGTTTTAATTTTCGTTTACTTTTGCTTTCTTCAATATTTTCTGGTGAACTAAGTAAATATGATTTTCTTGTTATTTGTAATTTTTATATCTTACTGTGAAACTGATTCACCTGGGTGTCATTGTTGCCCTTCGAAATTAATTTATTTGGAACTTCAGAAGACGTTTTACACAATGGTTCGTCGGATTCCATTACCACTGTTGCAGTGGTGGAACCTAAGGAATTTGTTGGCTTAGGAGGTAAGGTTGATTGAGCCCCTCCTTGGGTCTTTGGTTTCTTTGCACCTAATTCAATAGTTGCATTTTCAGTTTAAGTGGTCAGATTAATTTCATTATTCTTACCCACTGATAGTATTGATTTTTCAGTTTTTGTTTTAACTCTATTGACTGTCTCTGTTAGAGATTTACTTCGTTCGTCAAGCTTTCCGGAGGAAGTACTTGGAAGCAGTAAGTGAGACTACGGATTTAACACTGCATAACAGAATTACGTATATAGTCGCGTGACGCCCACTAGATGCCACTCCGGTAAACAATTAATAATAGTTGTAATTTTTAGTAACCTGTGTTACAAAAATTTTGTTAAAAGTTAAAATGATTTTCAACACTTTTACAAATGTAATTTATGTGAAACAATCGAAATGGATACCATATAAAAACAAACTAATTTTGCAAATTTATTTTCTACAAAACATGTATATTCTTAAAGTTTTATAATGTCCGTGATTAAATATATTTCACTTTGAGTTATAAAAACTTAATTAAATTAACTAGTAAACAAAGAAAAGTCATGCAAACACTGTTTTCAAACACAATTCCCACATATTAATTTTCCGTGTTTCAAGCAAATAAACATTTTACACTTGTGACAAAAGTTACGTGTCATTCTGTTTTCTTTTCGCTCACATATATGGCACCTTTTACGGCCAACAGAATCTTCACTAACACTTTCACTGATTGTAGTACTTGAACTTTCACAATTTATTTCTATATCTACGGCTTTTCTTTACAAGTTGCTTGGTATATTATTTGTATTCAAGCGTAGCTTTAAGTAGGCCTCTGTCAATAATAAGGCTAACTGCCGTAGGAATTGTCTCCTTTTTAAAGTTTTGTTGTTTATATTATTTGTCCGTTTATGCCAGTAATATTTAACAAGCTATAGAAAATGACTACTGGCCATCTCCTTCTATTCCTTGCACAACTATATAGGGCACTCATTTTGTCTACCATGTCTACGCCGTACTTCGTTGAATTGTAAAACGTTACAATTTCTGGTTTTTTACTATCGCCTGTGTGAGAATCAATACTTTTATCGCTATGTAGTGTTGACAGAACAATTATATTTTTATTCATTTTTGGCTTGTAAGAAAGAAGGATTCATGAAACCCGAATTTAGACGACTTCAAAGGTATTGCTTTGAATCCTACAAACTCGAGGGGAGATTTCTTTTTTATTTGTTCGAATCGTTCCAACAAGGGTTGTTCTTTTTTTCAAAGGTTCTTTGGCAAGTTCGTAGCTTGTAAACCAATTGTCAGTGGTTATATTTCTTCCAGAATTAGCAATGCAATCGGTAAGTCGCAAAACAACGTCCTTAGGGCTGTTACTAATCCGATGTGGTCCATCAGGCTGTTTCCGCCATATTTTTCTAGATTCACTGTGTAATACATTTAGCATCGGCCAAGCAGAATACTTTTATGCCATATTTTCCTGGCTTACTAGGAATGTATTGTTTGAAGGAACATCGGCCGCGAAACTTTTCATCTAACGTCAAATACACTCCTACGCTACAGCAAGCTTGGCAATTATTTACAAACTTATTGAAAATATGTCTTATGGGTGCTAATTTGTTAGTCTTCTTTCTTTTACCCCCAGTAATTAAATCGTCAAAGCGTAAAGCCTGTAATAAAAATCTAAATCTATTTAGAGACATAACAAATCGAAATCTCTCTGGACTAACTCCGTCATTATAAATCCTCTGCATTCAAACAACTGCCCTTAATATAACCCGCTAAGTACAGCAACCCAAATAATGCCTTGATTTCTATTATATTTGTAAAATTACAGTCGCGTTATCTACTATAGTTTGCTTGTTTTGATAATATGTATTTATTTCTGCTTTCAACGATACAGTCTAGAATATCACTATCTATAAAACAACCTCAACAATCTAAAATTGTATTTTTGTTTTTAGCAATAGATTTCATTCCTGGCAAATGAGTAATAATATTATGTCTTGGGATACGTACAATTCTTCTAGGGACTTCTACTTTCCATTGTGTAGTTTTATCCCTACCGAGATAAAAAGATTCATTGTCTTTGTCCTCACGGTCCTCCTCGCTATCGCTTATCTCTTGTTCTGTATCACTGTCAGACATTTGTTCAGACATAGCATCCTCTTCATCATGTCGCGAATAAAGCGCACAGGGAAAAGAGCGCACTGCGAAGAAAGCGCACAGCTAACCCCTATTAGTTAGAAAAGGAATACAGTCCCTTTTTTCTTAGAGGTAAAGTCGGCGCCGCTTATTGTGATCATATTTGTCAGAAGCATATTTGATAACAATAACCGAACGATAACAATAACCGAACGCTTAATCACGATGTAGTCTACAGCCGTATTGCATTGAACTCGCTGTATTATGGCCACAACTGTTTGTTCTGAACGATATGTAAGCCTATCATTACATTAAGTAATTCTAATTCTGTAACACTATAATTAACGCATGGATGGTTGATGCGACATGAGGAACCACCACTATGTCCGTTTTGTAGAAGTAATATTACAATCAAGCACATCTTGCTTAATTGTGAAGAGTTGAGCGATTCGTATATACGTTACGATCTTCGAGGTAGTTTAAAGATGGTTTTAAGGGACGATGTCACGGCTATCGACCGTGTCATCGCTTTCTCATGCCACCTGAATCTATTTAATAATATTTAAATTATGTATAATTTTAGTATTTTTAGTTTTAGTTACAATTAGTATTAAACATTTATTTTATTTCATTTTGTTTAGTTTTATTTTTGTAACATTTATTTTAAAATAAAAACTTTAGTTAGGCGATAATAACCACGATAGGTTTTTCGCCTGGAAAAAAAATGCTTTTATTCAAAATTATTTGAATAACAGGACTTTCCGTGTACGTCTAGGAGGCATATATTCTGATCGTCACGAACTAGAGAATGGTGTACCACAGGGTGGCGTGTTGAGTGTGACGCTGTTTGTTGTTGCCTTTAACAGCGTCACTTCAAATGTACAGTCACCGGCCCACTGTTCCCTGTTTGTAGACGATTTTTAGTATCTTACTATAAATTTAGTATCTTTAGTTTTAGATAGTAACAATGAGTTTTAAACATTTATTTTATTTTTTTTTATTTTGATTAGTTTTATTTATGTAACATTTGTTTAAATAACATTTTAGTTAGGCGATAATAACCTTGATAGGTTTTTCCCCTGGAAAAAATTGTGAGTTTTGTGTATGTCTTTTATTTGTTGTAAAATAACCTCTCAAGCTAAGCTCAAAGAATAGTTCCATATTAGACGTGGTTTATGGTGTTATTACGGAAAACCTAGCTTGACATAAGTTATATTGCTTCTAGAAAATACCTTCATAATTGTGCTAACACTTTGTAGCTATAGAAAAAAAATTGAAAATGCGCGCACGTACATATATGTAGGGATGTATTTGAAAAGACCTATGACCTGATAAAGGATTTATACTTACCCTATTAATCTTACGGAAAGTATACTGACGCGAAAATGTATGTTTATGTCCTTGCAATACGTTTTTGTAGTCGTCGCTATAAAACCTTTCACAAAAAAGTAAATGGTTAAATTGAAATAAAACAAAAGCCATTTAAAAGCACAATAGAGTAAAAATTCATTTGAACTCTATTTCTCAGTAATGACTCCACAATAACCATCTACATCAATTAATGGAAACCAGTTTATAGAATCAGTTCCGTGAAACAAGGATCAAAGGATATTGTTAATACAGATTGTCGTAGTTTCCAATTAGCGTTGCATCCAGTGTTGCCAATATACAAACGCTTAACGTCCCTTTGTTGTGAGAAAAGCTAGTGCCATCGTCGCATTATTGATAGTGGATGGTCAGATAGCCATGTTAATACTCCAGAGTGAGATTAGTTAAAACATAGACTAAGAATATATTGTGAAATATAATATTTAACATCTTCAATGGAGCAAAATGAAGTGTGAAACATATTTAAAAACACCATTTTTAAAAACCTATATTTTTATTTACATATTCATCTAGCATTACAATGATTGTTGTTGCTTAATTGCTGGTATATTTAGTAGTTGTTTTTAAATATATCTTTGAATAAATATGTCATTTTTGAAGACAACACACAATGATATCTGTATAGGGTAAATCCGGCAGAGATGGACCGGCGGGTGAGATGAACCGGCCCGTGGTTGAAAAACTAACTTATCTAGCTCGTTATTTGAGTATTTAGGGTGTCATGGTGGACGGAGTTTACTTTCTGTGTTGTGCTTTGTGTTTGTTTGATGTGATAATTCTAAAGTTAGAATACAACGAAACAGATTCCAGGTAAGTCAAACATTTCACAATTTTTTACCTCTAAAAGTCACACAGTTTTAGAGTGGTAATGCCATTATTTGTCCGTATAATTTAGTTTTCCATCCATTTTATGAAAGAATAATAATACTAGAACATATTTTTAGAATATGTTGCAGCCCAATACGAAACACTGCAGCGTCTCTTTTGTCGATAGAGGCAGTATGGCTGCGTAGTCCTTCTCCCCTAACAAGACAGGAGAGTTGGACCTGGTCCGATAGGGACCATTCTTTTACATTACGAAAGTAATAATATTACAGTTTTAATTCTAGTCATTCTAGCTGTATCGATGCTGTTTCTCTAAATTCAATAACTCGCTTACAAACAGTATTCGTTCAAACAGTTGTTTCTTAAAAGCCCATTCTCTGTTCTGTCTACTTTCCACCTACTAGTGAGAACCTTCAACAGAGAGACCTAGTAGACCATCTTAACCAGTTACTGACTCCGTTTTTTTATTAGAGGGCTATTTCAACCACCACGTTTTATGGGGTTCACCAGAATGCAACTCACGAGGACATCTGGCTGACAGCATCAGATCGGAACTGGAATTGTATCGGCTAAATGACAATTCTCCGACACATTTATCAGCGTCTACAGGCGGATGGACAACTGTTGATTTGTCATAGTGCAGTCCTGCTTTAGCCACTAGGCTAACGTAGTCAGCATTGCCTGATCTTCACAGCAGCGATCACATTCCCATTGCGATCTCTTTTTGTGACTCCTCACCCTGTTGTGTTCGACATCCCCGTTGGATCTTTAAAAAAGCTAAGTGGCAAAATTTTTCAAAAGATTAGAATCACTGGACATGGATAACCTGGCCCTGCATTGATGATATTCATAAAATCTGTTTTGAATGCCGCCGGAAAGGCAATACCGAGAATGTCTCCCAAACCCCCAAACAATAACGAGTGCAATGATATCCTTCGATTACGAAGTTAAGCTTTAAACAAATTGAAAAGATATCCCAGTGAAAATCTGGAACATAAAATTCTCTTTGCGAATGCGTGTGTAGGTTAGTCAGTAATAAGCATTGTTAGTTTTTCGCCTTAAAATATATATATAGTTACATTTCGCCTGGAAAAAAATACATTTTTGCTTCTAATTATTTATTGTCGTTTCCTGTAAATATTACTATGTCATTTATTTGCCAAATTATACTTTGCTTAATAAATTTTTGTTTGTATCCACTTTTCTTGTATCTTGATGATAATTAAAATCATTTCCCCGGTTTTTCGCCAGAAAAAGTTAGCTAAGTAATAAAATAAGAAAAACACTTAGGTTTAGAGAAAAGTAGCAATTACGAACTCTAGTGCATGTTCCGCTAAGGAAGTCTTAATCAAAACATTATCTATATTTGTAAAAGATGTCCCAGCTGACTCGTAACAAACGCACACCATAAACATCATTAGGTACAGACTTGAAATTAAGAGGGAACATTCGTTTGTTTCCAAGGTGTGTTGAGAATAGACTTTTCAAAATTTTAATATTAACGCTTTTTGGTATTTTTTTATAACAGAACAGAATTATCTATTTCAAAGTCATTGAATAAAACAGCTGTAACCTTCGGATCAAATAGGCCCTGGCCTAGACTAACAGCTGTTTCAAATTCGGTAAATTAATGAGGTTAAGTAAATATCTGTCGTTAATGTAAAAATGGAAACTGTTCAGCAAATGTTAATGGTGAACTCATAAGTCATACCATATTTCCTATTTTTGGCGATGTTACCGGACTTTTTTAATAGTTTTCGTTCATCGTGCATAAGATACAAGACGAAAGTAGGCTAGTCATACTTTGTATTTCACAAGATGAATGTCATAGTGTTATGCATCGTACAATAGTGGTATGAATTTACTTTTTGTCATGGCTTTTGTGATTTGAATCGGTGAAACACTGTTTAGTTTTACGCTAGGGTTGTACGTTAACTTGAGTTATATAAATTGTCATAAATAACGTTAGTTTTGTGTTTTTATTAATAATTGTATTAAATACTGCTATTGTAAATTAGTACCGTTAATTTAAACAAACCTTAAATAAATCTAATTACATAAAAATAACCAAACTTAATCTTATAATGAAGTAAAAAATTACTTAAAATAAACTACAAATAAACTAAAAATAAGTATATAAGTTACAGGGGTATAACGAAAATTCGTAATGTGTTCTGGAATCCTAAATTATTTTAAATAACCTTATTTGTGAGTTTATAGTAATTATAGTATTATTGTAACAATATTGCAATTATAATAATTAACGTTTTATTTAATAATTGATTAAAATATATTTAAATAACCAATTTGAGTAGGGCTTTTTACTGTGGAGACATCAAATTCAATAATTATATTTTATTTTTTCAACTACTTTATAGAATTTTTATGAATTGTTTATTAGAAAGATTTTTATTTTAGATATAGTGTGATATTCTAGAACTGGAGATTAGATTCTTTTATTAGATTCTTAATAAAACTAAAATAATATCCATTAACAATACAAAACTATTATCAATTTTGTTTTCGCGCGTTGCAGGTTTCTTTGAATTTAATTCTACTACTACTTGAGAAGATATTTTTGGAGATTTAACAAAAGCCTTAACAATATTTCATTATTCACGTTTTGACGTAGTCTATTGAAATCTTCTTATGTTGACTTCTTCATGGATAGGGTTCGAATTCTCTTCTATGTCTGTTTTATTCAAAGTATTTCTATAAGTGTGACGTGTTCCACCATCAATACGGTGACACTTATAGGTTGTTGAATTTAACCCCTTACTGCATAACTTTTTTTCTCCAACAAAAAAAATTTGACTATTTAAACCCACTCTCCTGGCTAGAATGAAAATGTTTAAAAAAATCTAAACCTTACGTGACAGATTTTTTAAAGAGTTTTAGGGTTTGTGCCATATATGGAACGGCATGCAGTAACGGTTATGCGCTTATGAGGTAGGCCTACTAATGTAGAAAGGGGGATTAGATGGTATACAAAATGAGCAATAGAAAATAAAATACAAATGAAAGTTTGATAAAATTATTATTAAAGTCTTCTACAAAATATTAAGTAAACTCTATTACACTATTTCGTATGTGCCGCAAAATTACAAATTACAATTACACGAATTCACTTAGTCCTCATGAAACTTTATAAAGCAGTTTCTGTCCTTGTTTAAACACAATTCTGCATTACATATTTCACACGCTACAAATGATTTGCCTGAACAGTTTGGGTACTTGCATCGACCACTTTTTTCTAGCCATATTGGGAGGTGGTTTATCCCATCCTGTCGTACGTCGCGCTGAGGAAGATCTGCTGCAGGGCCCCTCCTCTTCTTGTTGTCTATTTGTTTTTGTACATCATTGCTGGGCCTACCTCGTTTTCTACATATATCTTTGCTTGCTACACAGAGGGCGTTTGCTACAGCTGTTCGACATCTGTTCGTTCGAGTCGTAGGGAGGAAGTGGTGGTTACTCGACTTCGCATCGGCCACTCTTTGTTAACGCATGGATGGTTGATGCGACATGAGGATCCACCACTATGTCCGTTTTGTAGAAGCAATATTACAATCAAGCATATCTTGCTTCATTGTGATGAGTTAAACGATTTGTATGTACGTTACGATCTTCGAGGTAGTTTAAAGGTGGTTCTAAGGGACGATGTCACGGCTATCGACCGTGTCATCGCTTTCTTACGCCACCTGAATCTATTTAATAATATTTAAATTCTGTATAATTTTAGTTTCTTTCGTTTAGTTACAATTAGTATTAAACATTTATTTTATTTTATTTTGTTTAGTTGGTTAGTTTTATTTTGAAATAATTATTTAAAATAGCTTTAGTTAGGCGATGATAACCTTGATAGGTTTTTTGCCTGGGGGAAAAAAACTTTAATTCTTTAAACAATAACAAAATTTAATAAATTTATGTGCAAATGTGGGTGATAAAGCTTAATAAGTGTCAAATTTGGGATTCGCACGATAAAAAAACATAAGGATAAGGTATTTTAAGAAAGAACGTTTTTCCATCGTTGGCCTGTGTTATTTTTACTGCATTTAACATTTATTTAAAAATTTCTACTTAGAGTGAAGTCATTGTTTAATTTTTATCTTATTGAATTTAATACTTTTAACTGACTAAATTTGACGTTATTTTTTATATAATTGATAAAATGACTTGCCAAGAATTTCCCTGCCGGTCCTAAAGTCCTCTCGTCTTGATTCCCGGTCCCTGGACAATTGAAGTAGTCATCCCTGTTTAGTCGATGTAAGTCCTTCTCCATTCTCCTCTGATCTTCACGTCCCGGAGGCTGAGTCTGAAGCCCTCGTCCTTGAATCGAATTAGACAGCATAAACGTGGTGGTCTGAATCCATCTGGCCCTTGGTGTTGTCCTAGGCGCGATCCGACATTACGGCCGTTAGCACCTCGTATTAAAATTTTTTTCACAGACTGCCTTACAGGTCCTTGCGTTCCTGTATTTATTGCGGCTATGTAACCCTTCCCCCGATCTTAGCTCGTCGCTATCTCCGTGCGTTTTTCTTGTACGGGCGAGTTGGACAAAGTATTCGATTAAACCTGCATAATTCTGTTATCGATTTTGGAATACTAACAAATTTCTATTTCTTTAATATAGCTGTAACGTTTTTGTTATTTACGTTTTTTAGATTTGATTTTCACTATTGTTCTTTTTGGATTTTTCTGGTCATTTTAAAATGTCAGTGATAGTTCTGTGGCCCAACCCTTTCAGACATAAATTAATGTCAGATGAAAAAAACAATTTTCAGCTGTGCTTCTAATGTCCCATAGGCCCTTTATACTTAATTATGTTATTTGTTTTTACTTTGGCCCCCTACTAAAATTTTTTTGGAATGTACATTGGAGTGGACATTAGGCGTTGCTTGCAGCAATAAGAAAAATATTAAAAGTTGAATTCAGCAAGCAACATACTTTTAATGAATTTATGATAAAACTGAATAATAACATAATCAATTTTAAAAATATTACACATTAAAGCAAAAATTGTAGATTTCAGAATTTTTTTTTAAATACGCTGAAAATTCATTAACAAACATGTAAGGCTAAAAGAGAAACTGTAACACATATAGTAAAAACAAAATTAATATTTCAATTACTTATATGAATTAATTTGAAAATTTTTAAAGCAGTTATTGTTTTTTACAAAACAAAGGTGCTCGCGTTACAATTGACACAAAAAACATGAGTTCTTCCTTTACATCCTTGATATTTACATCGCGTTGCTTCTCTTTTCGTCATATTCTGGAATGAGGTCTACTGTATCACGCCTTACTTCTAGGTGCGGCCGTACTTCACAGTTTCTTTCTAAATGTTTTTTCTGAATTGGCTCTTCATTCATATAATCTAGGGAAGGCCGACCACGTTTTCTTTTACTTTGTATAATTCTACCTATATGAATTAAATTTTCACTTACAATCGTTCTAAATTGCAATAGATCCATTACAAATTTATCTGGGAAATTATTTTTCTTAGCATCATTAACATATTCCAAACAGCTGTTGACTACTGCAAAATCTATGCCATGAGCAATCAATCGTAAAGTCCATTTTTTTGGACCTAATGACAATTCTGTAATAACTTATAGGCTGATCAAATTTATCCACACCACCCATGTTAGTGTTATATTCATTAACAATTTCAGGAACTTCAACCTCTATCTCCTTACCCTGCTTTTTATCCCATTTCAAAACTTTAGAGCAGTGTCCAGAAGAAAAAAAAATTGAGCACAAGTTCACAGCTCTGTTATCAAACCAGCGAATAAGAGCAAGTTTACCATCATCACTGGTAATCTCATATGTAACACCTCTACCTTTTTTCAGAAGGTGTTTTTCTGGCATAAGGGGTGGTTTAGCAAATCGATCAACTCCTATGGTACCAACAGCTTTAATTCCTAGATAAGTTAATGCGTAAAACAAATTGTAACAGCTGAAAAAGTTGTCGAAGTACAAATTATGTACGTTTTCTTTAAGTTTCAAAGCAAATGTAAGTACAGCAGTAGGTCCTTATCCAAATTGTTTTAAAAGTTTTTCATCCCACTCAGTCGTTGACTCTTGATATATAATAAAATCATATCAAGTTCCACTTTTACACAGATAGCAAATAATTTTAAGCCCCATGGATTGGGCTTGCCTTTTATGTATTGTTTTATGTTGAGTTTACCTATGAACGGTATCATTTGTTCGTCAATGGAAACATGACTTTCTATTATCAATTCATTACATTTCTTTCTTATTAAGTCATAAAGAGGTCTAACTTTAACAAAGCGATCTCTGTTGTAGCTTGATATCTCCAAATTATTGACAAAATGTAAATTGTAACGTAATGAAAGAAACCTATCTCTAGACATATAATTAAATAAACTAATGCGATAAAAGTCTTCCCAATACATCCTCATATGTGGAAATTTTAAATGACCCATACTGATTAACAATACCAAAAATATTTGTATTTCTTGAGAATTTGTGTTCTTGAAAGATTTTCCTTTTTTCAGAGCATACATGTTAGTATTTTGAACAATAATTTCAATTAGTACATCAGTAATATATTTTTTGAAGTACTCTGTAGGTGATTTTACATCATCAAAACAGGGATAACAATTATCAGAGTTGGAAAGTGATTCTCTAAGAACTAATCTCATTGGCTGGTTTTGCCACTGTATATTTTGTTTCGATGTCAGAAGTCAAGAATCTAAAATCTGTGGCTCAAATTCATGCAAAGTTTGTGAAATGTGTATATTTTCATTTTCTGTGGTTGTATTATCTGTAAAATGTGCAACATTTGATGCATAGTTTTTACTATTACTATGAGATATATTGTTCATGAAATTATTATTGTCTGGTAATGTACAAACTTCATTAATTTCGGTGTTTATAAACTGTAAACCATAATCATAATCATCATTAATTGCTTGTACAATGTGTTCTCTTGTAGCTGAATTAGTATTATTAGGAATAAATCCTTTATCATTAGTACTTACATTGCTGCATACATCTTTATAAACTTCACAAGAAATTTCAAAATCACTGTCATCTAAATTCTCTAGTTAACTTGAATATCCATTTTCTAATTCATTCAAAATATCACGTTCTGACAAAACACTCTTACTCATTTTAAAACAAACACTAACTATTCTACATTAGTTGTTTTCTGTATTTGAAAACAAAAATAACTGAATTCGAGAACACATACAACATTCACAGGGAGAGAAACTTAACCTATAAAACCATGTGCTTTACAACTGTTATAACCTGGTGTCCATTTCTATGTACATTGGTTTTCAAAAAAATCTACTTAGAGAAATACTGAACAAAAACCAAAATCACAGAGAGCCGTATTTTCTGCCATATTTGTTGCATAAATAAATGTTAACATTGTCTTAATAACAATAAAAGTATAATTATTATTATTAGAAATATCAACACCTGTCACATCTGTTTTTCTACTATCTTTGCCTAATGAAACATCAGCTGACATTTGTTGATGTAGTTCTGTTTGGTAACAATAGTTTCGGAGGACCAATAATTATTATAATTATATAAATTAATAGTTTGTACTTACGTGCACCGTGGAATACACACTTATTACACTCGCGTATTAATAAGCGATTTCTGGCCAGAAAACTTGTTCGTATTCCACGCACTGATCACATTCGATATAAACATTAATAAAATAGTTACATTCACGTATTCTAGTACCTAAGGTACGGAGATTGAAAAGTATAATAATATATTAGAACGTAGGGTATCGGTATACACTCTGGAAATGTCTAACGGTTCAAACGGCAGAACCAACCTTATCACGGGTGAGCTTTGTCTGACTTTGGCGGCGGGTTTAAATAAAGGAAATGAGTCTATATTAATTTTAAATACGTAACATACCGGGGGCCTTGAATCCTTCTAGGATTCAAAGAGAACTAACACAAATATAATATCTTTAGAGTTTATAAAAATAAAAAGTTCATAAAGGAAAATAAAAATATCTCTTTTTACAAAAATTGAGCGCACTATGGCGCAAGTTCAGTATGAGCGTAGAGGTAGAGGGAAAACCTTGTGAGCAGGTCTTGTCAAGGTTCCCTGCTTTGTCTTCAAATGAACCACTCTTACTACACCATCCTTTCCTGGAGAAACACTACTTATCCTAGCCAGAGGCCATGCGAGAGGTGGTGCAGGTTGATGCACTAACACGAGGTCGCCGACGCGCAGGTTGACAGTTGGCACGTTCCACTTTCCCCGTTGCTGAAGAGTATGGATATATTCTAGATGCCATCTCTTCCAAATACGCTGGTGAAAGGCCTTGACTAGCTGCCAGTGCTTGAGTCGGTTGGCAGGAACGTTGAAAAGATCCTCTTCTGGAACTGAAATCAATGAAGATCCTATTAAGAAGTGACCCGGGGTGAGTGCATTGAGGTCTGAGGCGTCGTTTGACAGAGGTGTGAGAGGTCTCGAATTCAAAATAGCCTCTACTTGAGTTGTGAGAGTGGAAAATTCACATAGAGTTAAAATATGTTCACCAATGACACGTCGGAGGTGATGTTTTGCACTCTTGATTGCTGCTTCCCAAAGACCACCTTGATGAGGAGCTGCAGGCGGGTCGAAATGAAAGTTGATATTGTGTTGCGATGAGAATTCAGCAACAGGGGTTCGGCCTGAAGAGATGATGAGATTTTGTAAAGCATTATTCGCTCCAACGAAATTCGTTCCACAGTCAGAATAAATATTTGTGCAAAGACCGCGTCTAGACACAAATCGGGTGAGAGCGGCAATAAACCCATCTGTCGACAGGTCCGATACTACTTCAATGTGTACAGCCTTTGTCACAAGGCAAACAAAGATACAAATATATGCTTTTGTCAAGCGAATCGAGCGCAAATTGTGCATCTTGATGTTAAAAGGACCTCCGTAGTCAATTCCGGTGTTGAGAAACGGACGAGAAGGAGTTAATCTTGCTTTTGGTAAATCACCCATGAGCGGAGATTTATTGTGAGGCTTGTGTGGAAAACATACAACACATTGAAAAATGCGAGAGTGTATTACACTTCGGGCCGAGAGTATCCACACATCCTGTGCAAGAAGTGATTGAGTCAATTGAGCGCCCGAGTGTAAGTATTTTCGATGATAAAAATCAATAAGAAGGTTGACGACATGATGTCGTTTGGGCAAAATCACAGGATGTTGCACATCCGTAGGAAGTTTTAAAGCGTTGAGACGTCCTCCCACTCGTAGGATATCCTTGTCGAGAAAAGGAGAGAGTCGGCGGAGTTGTGACGAGGCAGGTGTAGTTGGATCCTTCTTCATGGCAACGATGTAGTCTCTGAACGCTGATTCTTGAACCATCTTGAAAATTGCCAGTCTTGACGCTCTCATTTCCAGAGTGTTGAGAGGACCATCGAGCTTTCTGGAATGACGAGCGTTATGAGTAAATCGCAAAATATAAGCCATCACACGCTGGAGTCGGCTAAAGTGAGAAAACTGATTGAGGAGCTCCCATTCATGAGGAGCAGTTGATATGAGAGATATAGGTGAAATGGGTTTCTCTTCTCCTGTGTCAGTAAGTTTTGCAGGCATAAAATGAGATACAGGCCAGTTATCATTAGATTTTTGTAGCCAAAAGGGGCCGTACCACCATAATGAGTGCTGTGGTAAATCTTTAGGAAGTAACCCACGTGACGCGCAATCAGCAGGATTATCTTCACTCGCTACGTGTCTCCAGTAATGAGAAGGCACTAATTCTTGTATCTGGGCTACCCGGTTGGCATTAAACGTCTTCAATCGATGAAGAGGTGTTTGTAACCATGTCAGTGTTACTGTCGAATCATACCATAGAAATACAGAAGAAAATTCCACCATTTTTTCAAAAAGAGAGATAACATATCCCACTAGTTGGGCGAGTAAATGAGCTGCACTTAGCTCTAATCGAGGTACCTTGAGCCTTTTCAGAGGGGCTAATCGAGTCTTCGATATTACTTGCCGAATTAACACAGAGTCGTCGCTAAGTTGGCATCTCAAGTAAACGACGGCGGCATAACCGTTCTCAGAAGCATCTGAGAAACCGTGTAACTCAAAGTTTCTCGAGTGTGTTATTCGTAATGCACGAGGAATTACAATTTCTCGTAGAGAATTAGCCGAGTCTGTAAAGGTTTGCCATAATTTCAATTGTTCAGATGGAAGTGGTTCATCCCAGTTCAATCCTTTGATCCAGAGTAGTTGCATAAAACGCTTGGCCCACATAACAATGGGTGAGAGAAAGCCACAAGGGTCTGGGCAATGATACCGAGAATTTGACGTTTAGTCCTGGAATTGTGGGGGAAATTCAAATTATAGGTAAACGTATCGGTAGAGGGTGACCAGTGACGACCTAATATAGTGAAATGTGGTTGTTTACTGCCTTGAAGGAATACAGGGGTCTCTAAATGATCATCAGGAAGATCTTGCAGCAGTTGACTGGAGTTAGATGTCCATTTGCGTAGTTCAAAGCCTCCGCGAGCCAGGATCGAGATGAGTTGCTTACGGAGGCTCAAAGCCTTTTCTTCTGAGTCAGCTCCAGAGATGATGTCATCTACGAACGTCTGCGTGCGTAGAATATTTGCAGCTTCAAGATAGGAGTCACCTTCGTCTGCAGCGAGCTGATGTAAGGTTCTAATGGCAAGATACGGTGAACAATTCACTCCGTAAGTCACTGTCGTGAGCTTGTAGATTAAAGAGGGCTGATCTGGACTTTCACGCCATAAGATCATCTGATAGCACTGGTCACCAGGGTGCATTTTTACCTGTCTATACATTTGACGAATGTCACAAGAAAAAACAACGTTATGAATCCGAAAATTTAGTAATAAATCACAAATATTCGTTTGCATCTTTTTGCCTGTTAATAAAATATTATTAAGAGAAATACCATTAGAGGTTTCAGAACTAGCATCAAATACAGTACGTAAACGAGTTGTGCTGCTAGACTCCTTTAAAACACCATGGTGAGGAAGGAAGTAATGAGGTACAGTTAGATCAGTATTATGAGCGTCTATCATGTGACCAGAGGCTAAGTAGTCAGACATAAAATCAGTATATAGGGATTTAAATTGAGGTTGAGCACTAAATTTCTTCTCTAGAGAGTGCAGTCTTTTTTCTGCATTTAAACGAGATTGACCCAGAGGAGGATGTTCAGTCTTGAATGGTAGTCGGACGCAATATCGGCCAGATTGGTCCCGAGTATGAGTGGCGAGAAAGTGATCTTCACATAATGTATCTTCTTGAGAAAGCTTAGACACAGCAGGGGGTTCTTCCTGTTGCCAAAACCTTTGTAGTGAGTAGTGAAGGCCAATGTCGTTGACAACTAGAAGTGTAGTTGATAATTGAGAGCTGGAGTTACTATGAAGTTCACTGCCAGATAGACATGGTGCGTTACCCATTATTAAAAAGCCAAAGTGTGTGCCTATTAGCCTGGGTAAACCAGGTCCGAGGTTATAAGATTCTTGAGTAAGTATGAGTGGAAATAAAGCACCACCAAGAAGAACTTCTATGCCTCCTGGCAAGTGAAACGTAGGGTCTGCCAAAACATAAGGACGAACCTTGGAAAGAACTTCAGAGTCTACTTGTGTGCTTGGTAGGTTAACACAAATTTTTTCCAATATTAAAAATCTTTCGTTAATTGAAATAACCTTGCCCCCAAGAGTTTCAACAGCAACTGAGGTGAGACCTTTTGAGCGTAAGGGTACCTGAGACAATCCTACCACACTATGAGTGGTCTTAGTACGAGGAGCACACAATAATTGAGCAGCACGCTCGGTGAGAAAACAAGATTGACTGCCAGAGTCAACAAGAGCACGAAATACATGAGTAATACCGTTAGACGAGGTAAGCTTAACAAGTAGAGTGCCTAAGAGAACAGTATTAGAGATTTGAGACGTATCCTAAGGTGAGGGAAATAAAGATACCGTCCGTCTATGGAGGTCTTTTATTCGTTTAAAACGTAGGGAAGAAGTTGTGGTTACACGCCTTCGCGTTGGCCACTATTTTGCAACTCATGGATATTTCATGCGTCGTGAAGATCCACCAATTTGCTAGTACTGCGGTGATATCTTCACAATAAAACATATTTTAGTTGATAGTGTTGGTGTAACTAATATTCGTGCCCTTTTTAATTTAAAAGGGACTTTGAAGGAGGTGTTAAGGGACGATGCCTCGGCCATTGACCGAGTCATCGCTTTCATACACCACTTGAACATATTTTTTAAATACCATCTGAAAATATTCTTTAATATTTAAAATATATGCTTTTATAGTCATACTTATATTTTTTTAAATTATGATATTCGTATATTTTTCATTATTTATTCTTGTTATTGTGCTATTAAAATTTATTTATTGGTAAATTGTTGACTATTGTTGTTTTAAATATTGTTATTATTTATTTAGCCTACTGTTATACTGTTCGTTGTTGTTATTTTTTATTTATAGTTTTTTAATTTTTATTGTTATTTTTTCAATATAACTATTCATTTCCTAATTTTTATTTTATATTGTTATATATTTATGGTTACATAATTGTTTTATATATTGCTATTTTGTTGAAGTTTTGTTTGTTTTATTTAAAATATTGCTTTTTGATAGTTTCTGATTGGCGATAATAACCACAATTGGTTTTTCGCCAGGAAAACAAATACATATGTTTTCGAGGAACTGGGAAGTACTCACTGACTATAATAAAATTCCGATGAAAATTAGTAATTCATATTCAGTGATATTTCCTAACAAATTGTGTTTCACAGCATATTGATTTGTAAAACGTAATTCCATTTTCAAATTTTCATCATCAATAAAATATCGGAAATAATCTAAAGGTGAGTCTGAGGTTACAACTTTTTTTGCATCATGTTCTCACGTGGAAGAAAAATAGAACTTGTTACCTGGATCAGAAACCAGCACTGTGGCAAAATTTAATTACCAGAAAGATTATTCAAGTTTGGATCTTCCTCTGGTCCAGAACCTTCGTCTGTTATATTATCATTGCAGTTAGGAGGTGGTAAAATCGTTACATCTAACCCCAAAGAAGGGATCGCGTCACCATCATCCTCCTCAAGAAGAATCCAAGGAAGGTAATGTGACCATCATTGCGTTTCAACCGGCTATACTCACCCTAGGTAGTAATATTTACAGGTAAGTCAACTTGTGGTCAGTGCTCTGCCTTTTGTCCCACCATGTAGGTGCAATCACTTACTAACGGTTACGTAGATTTATTATTTTCTTATGCCTTTGTGTTATAATAGAGCGAAGCATTGCAGATGTTGCACCTGGCGACAAGCCATACACTATCGAACGTTTTATAAAAGAAATAATTTAACACAGGGACAGTAACCTTTTATATAAATACAAAGTAGAGTTAAAGACAACCTTTCACCTTTTATAAAATATTTTTTTATACAATTTTTTTTTATAACGCTTTTCACTATATTAAAAGAGGTTGATCTCAAAAGAGCCCTTGATTACCCTTCCATCGCTGAATTAAATGAAAGAAGTAAAATTTTTTTGGACCTAATTACATGTCATTATACTCAACAAACATCAATGAAAAAGTCTCGTCTCATGAAACAGCTTTTATACAAGTATTTTAGTAAAATGATGGGTCGTAAAAAATAAGCTACTCAAAACCGTTTTCAAAAGAAAATATTTACAGTCAATAAATGGGAATCACATTAATCGTAGAATAAAAGTATCATTCAAAAAATTTTATCTAAATAATACATAATTAATTGTTATCATTGCAGTATATCAAAGGAATAATATTTAGACACATATAAAACCAATTAGTTAACAAGAAATTCAGTGTTTAAATTCTGTACATACTGGTATATTGTAATTTTATTTCGCCAAATTCCATTACTATTATTGATTTAATTTAATTATCCTCTTAAAACCAAAATCAGAAAAAAATATTAGGCGTTTATTTAGTCTTTTCCCTAATTTAAACGGACAAAATAGTATAATAACCATATAAATGTTATATTTTTTTCTTTGATAAGTTAAAGATTAAAATATTAAGTTTATGTTGAAGATTAAACTAAATATTATACTGATCTTTTTTTACTCGTAATTTTACATTTCTGGAGACACAAATGAAAAAAAACGTTTTGTAACGAACGTCTGATTCAGTCTTTTTCACATTATTTGTTGAGTGCTTTACATGAAACTGCTAGAATTGCAGCAGTATATTACAGTGAATGGAAAGTTTGTGTGGAGGAACTTGTTGGAGAAATAGCTTAGATTTACAGACAATATTGTTAGCACAGCACGGTCGTCCCAAATTATCGTTGGAAAATTTCATGTCGTAGTTAACTCAAAATAGATTCTATTTGTCCTAAAAATAGACATAGAATTTTTAAACTTCAATTAAATTTAATAATTTAAAGTTATTTACCCGGTATAGTTTACCCGAAATTTGGGTTGGGGACAGAACTCGTTTTTGGCTAGAAATCCTAGCCATGCGAGACTATTCTCTGAACTTGACGATCATTATCCTCCATAGTCCTTCGTTATACCCTAACGTTTTCTTTATACTACAGGTTGTAATGGGAAGACACATGCTTATGACTCCGATAAAGAGTAAGTCTACCTTAGGTACGTCACGTGACTGGAAATATGATGTAATTTCTCCCTAACATCCCGCAGCTAAGTATTTTACGTTCCTACCTTTATCCTAACCATTTTCACAGTACGTCTCAACCCTTTGTAAGTTGTAATAGTCATGATGGTGGGTCGTCTTTAAACTAAACAAAGCATGTACTAGTTACACCGAATTCGCTGCGACTAAAGTCATGTTTTTGCTTCCCAGCTTTTCGAGCTATGAGGAGAAACGAGCTGTGGGATATCAAAAGCACCCACCCTGATAGGTGTCTTCAGCTGGTTCGAATCGTACAAAGAAAGTGATGGTTACTTGTCTTACTCATCTTGATACCCGCAGGGGATCCTTACTAGCAACAACTACTAAGAAGGGTTTAGTGTCCCTCGCGGTACCACAGTCTATGGTTTGATTTAAAACAGAATAAGATTCTACGTAGGTGAAATAGGCCACAGGTAGAGGGGACTACCGCCGCGGCGTCTGGGCGAATAGGAAATTCACATCATGCTAGATGGGTGAGCGTTGTTGCCAATTCAACACTTGCATTAGTCGCTTAGTTTCATTGTAGCTGTGGTTGAGTCATTTACTAGTGGTGTAGCTTGCTACGTTCTGCAATTTCAGTTTTGATTCCTTTCAACAGTCTTTTTCAAGACTTTACGGTCTCGAATTATGTATGTACAGTCAAATTAGAATGTTTTAAAATTCCGTCTATTACTTCATACTATATATGTATATATATATATATATATATATATATATATATATACAGTTAAAATCGTTTATAACGAACTTCAAGGGACCGGCAGATTTTGTACGCTGTAGCCAGTGTTCTCTTTAAGCGGTACTATTGGTTATAACGAACAGTTTGTTATAAACGACATTACACTATAATGGCCATTTCACTAGTTATTGACAGTCAGTTCGTTATAAATTTATGATGCAAAAATTTTGAACAATCCATACCTACAATATATATATATGTATGTAAGTACAACATACATAATATGTATTGAAATGAGTACAGGTAGTCAATAAACAATAGTCATAATGTAATAAGTTGTGAAAATCTTTGTATTTTAAAAATGTAGACATACATAATATGTACATAATGTATGTATATGTACTACTTATGAATTTATTTTAAACAACGAAAGAAAATAAAATATTTACATACATACATATGTATTCATTTTGAATTAAACAAAAAAATCTGTAATTTTTGTTTGACGCCTTCCTTGTCCTTCTGTAAAAAACATTTTCTCGATTGAAGTGGAAACAACCAATAAGGATTCTTTTACATTTTGCGAAGTTTCGGAAGTCTGAATAAACGCTCTTATGGTGGAACAAGCAGCATACGCTTCCGCAACAGTAGGGATTTTGCCGAAATCTTCCGATTCTTCGCCAGCCTCATCAGTATTTTCTTTTTCCGTTTGATGACTCAGTGCGATGTCATTATCTGATAGTTCTTCGCAAGTTATGATTTCGTCATCCACCTGCACATAGTCATCTGCAGAGCAGTCAGAGCTGAGAAGGGAAACGGCATCCTTCAAATGTGTTGGTGTAATATCTTCGTATGTGATTCCTGGTTGTGGGTCCTTAGTTAGACCGGAAACACGAAAACAGTTGGTGATCGTTTCCTTCCGCACAGAATCCCATGCCTTGGATACCATTAAAATAGCGTCAAGAATACTAACTTTCGTATGGTCATTATTTTCTCTTTTCTCGATGATTTTATACACCAATTCTTTTCGAAAGGATACTTTGAGACTTCGTATAACGCCTTGGTCCATAGGCTGCAGTACGGACGTACAATTCGGAGGTAGGAAAACGAGTCTTATTTGTTTTAGCCTGTCAACTGGAGGATGGGCTGGGCAATTGTCTACAATTAAAACAATATGTTTGTTTTGTTTTAAAAGTTCGCTGTCCCATTTTATCAACGTGTTTTCAAAAATAGTCGAAGTCATCCAGGCTTTTTTATTAAAATCGTAATCAACAGGGAGATTTTTTACGTTTTTAAAACATCGTGGCATTTTGCTTTTTCCGATCACCAAAAGCTTCCTTTTTATGGAACCAGACATGTTGGCAGCAACAAGAACAGTAACACGCTCTTTGGACAACTTACCACCAGAACATTTCTCTCCTTTAAATTTCAAAGAGTGATCAGGTGTCAGTCTAAAAAATAATCCCATTTCATCAGCATTAAAAATGTCCTCATCGTTGTAGCCGTCCCTGAGTTTAGGCCACACATTTTCAACCTAGTCATTTGTAATTGATCGATCAACTACTGCTGACTCACCTGAAATTTTTCCATGAACAATGTTGTGGCGAGATCGGAAACGTTGAACCCAGGAAGCATTACACTTAAACGAATCCTTCTTCAAAAGCTTAGCGAAGGCTTCAGCCTTTACCTGAAGCATGGGCCCACTCACGGGTATATTGTTTGCGCGTTGTTGTTTGAACCAATCGAGCAAACCATTTTCAATGTCCGCGTGATTGGAAGACCGAACGCGTTTTCCTTTTTCGCACTTGTTAAATTGCGCAACAATTTTCTCTCGGCGCTTAAGCATTCCAGCAATTGTTGAGCGTGACGTTTTAAATTCACGCGCAATCGAACTCGCGGAATCACCGGAATCAACTCGACAAACGATACCGAATTGTTCTTCAATTGTAAATTGTTGCCGTGACATGATTTCGTGTATGAAGACAAGAGACAACTGAACTGAGGAACACTTGGGTGAAATGGTAAGGCGAACAAAACCTTTGTTTTCATTTCGCAGAATATAAAACTCGGAATTGTACGCTGTAACCAATATTTCAACTACTCAGTGTTCCAAGAAACGTGTTCGCTCTAACCGATGTGTTCGTAGAAAGCAATGTAAATGCTTTTTCCAGTATGTCATTTTATGGTTCCGACCTTTTTGTTCGTTATATTTGTAAACGATTTTGACTGTATATATATATATATATATATATATATATTTATATATATATATATACATATATATATATATATATATATATATATACGTATATATGTATATATATATATATATATATATATATATATATATATATATATATATATATATATATATATATGTGTGTGTGTGTGTGTGTGTGCCCCGCAGGGGGGTGCGGACTAGCTGCACCTCGCGGTACCCTAGCCTAACACTACACCACTCACAAAGCATACACATACACGTACACACACCAACATAATCTATACACATTTCAACACTTACATCTTCTCTTAGGGAATTTTGACTGGTCAGAACCGTTGCGCGTTGGGAGTGCTGAAAAGTCCAGAGCGTGACAAACTCTGGTCTGGGACGCTGCTGTGAGCTTGCTCTGCCGAAGACGTATGCGCGGTTGCTGGTCCGCTAGCCACTTCGGTCCTTGGTCAGGGAGTGTCCGCGGTGCACAGGTGTCGGAGCCTGTGCACAGTATTACGAGTTCTCGATTGATGCCCATCCAGTCGAGCTAAGGAGGAAACTATGGGCCCCAGAGTTCCGGGGGTTGGAAATGATCAAAAGTGATCCATGGGTGTACCCGTTCTCATAGTCTCGCCCGTAACGCCAGACACGATGGTTAGCTTAAAAACTACTTATGGAAAACCAACAAAGGTCCAACCAGTTAAATGTAAAGAGGCGTCGTGAGGTTTCTCCGAAAATGCCTAGGGAAGTAAATACGATGAGGAAAGAAATGGATTTAGCATCACCAAAGTTTTTAATTGTGTCTTGCGCAGAAGCTGGGAAAGATCTTTCTAAAGTATCGCCATTTGTAATTCAAAAGGCTATATCTGGATGCGCAGCAGAACCCGTCTCTTCCATAAGGAAGTTACGGAACGGAACACTGCTGTTGGAAACAAGCAATTCGAAGCAGTCACAGCTATTATTAAAAATGACCTCCTTCTTTGATCAGGTCAAGGTTTCGGTGGCTCCCCACAAAACCTTGAACTCATCAAAGGGAGTAATATCATGCAGGGATCTGTTGTATGTCCGTGAGGACGAAATCAAATCAGAACTGGTATCAGAAGGTGTAACAGATGTCGTACGAATTATGAGGATGGAAAACGGTCAGAGAGTTCCAACAACATCAATTATCCTGACATTCGGGAAACCATCTATCCCGGAATATTTATATGCTGGCTATCAACGGCTTTCTGTTAGGCCCTACGTTCCCAATCCACGCCGGTGCTTTAAATGCCAACGTTTTGGACACGTAAGTTCTTCTTGCTCCAAGCAAGAGGTATGCGGACAGTGTGCATCTGAAGGCCATACTGATAAGGTTTGCACAAGTGCTCCGAAATGCCCAAACTGTGCTGGTGATCACCCTGCTCGCTCCTTTAACTGCCCAAAGTTCAAGGAGGAGAAAGCGATCCTCAGCATAATGGCAAAGGACAAAACATCTTTTCACGAAGCGAAAAAGAAGTTCAAGTCAACTCAACCTAGACTTGAAACGAAATCTTATGCCTCAGCCATCACCACTGAGAAGTCGTGTTCCAACTGCGTTGAGCTAAACAAGAAAATTGAAGTTCTCACGGAGCAAGTTAGCCAGCTATTAGCTTTGGTTACGAGAAATTCTGTTTCCAACTTAAATAATAATGTTGAATGTGTGAAGAAATCTCCATTGCCAGATACCTCTGGTAGAGTTAGAAGAAGCAAGACACTATTAGAGACAAGTGTGAAACCTATTCCAACTATGAGTAATAATAATAAAAATAACAATAACAACAAAACTGCACCTGTGAAAGTGGGTGCAAAATTAAAAGCGACTCAAAAGAGGAGCATTTCTAACTCCCCTTCTGAGTCAAAAAATTCCTCAGATTCCACCACTACAATAGTGGTGATGGATTCTGATGACTCTTTGCCTGGAAAGTCCAACATTCCAGGCCAACAAATTGTCAATGACGGCAGTGAGAGCCAGGTGAATCCATTTCATTAAATACAATGTCCACACCTAAACAAACCGTGATTCAGTGGAACAATAACGGTGTTAGAAGTCACATTGAGGATCTCAAATTAATTGTAAGGGATGTGTCCCCTATGTACATTTGTATTCAGGAGACACATCTTCATGAATCGCACAATTTCCATCTAAGGGAGTATTCAGTTTACAGATCGGACTTCGTTACAGAAAATCGAGCTAGAGGTGGCGTAGCCATTCTAGCCCGTGACTGTGTCGACGCCGTTTCTCTGAACCTAATAACTCCCTTACAAGCAGTAGCAATTCAAACAGCTGTTCCATACAAACTCACTCTCTGTTGTGTCTACCTCCCACCAAGTGACAACCTGCAACAGAGAGATCTTGTAGACCTTATGAATCAGTTGCCGACTCCGTTTCTATTAGTGGGCGATTTCAATGCCCACCATGTTTCATGGGGTTCCCCAGAATGCAACCCACGAGGTAATCTGATCGAAAGCATCAGATCGGAACTGGATTTATACCTGCTAAATGACGGTTCTCCGACACATTTAGCAGCGTCAACAGGTGGATGGACAGCTGTAGACTTGTCATTATGCAGTCCTGTCTTGGCTACAAGGCTAAAATGGTCAGCATTGCCTGATCTTTACAGTAGCGACCACATTCCTATTGAGATCTCTTTGTGTGACTCCTCACCCTGTTGTGTTCGACATCCCCGTTGGATCCTGAAAAAAGCCAACTGGGAACAATTTTCACAAGATCTAGAATCACTGGACGTGGATTACTTGGCTCCCATTGATGACATTGTCAATTCATTTACAAAAACCGTTTTGAATGCCGCCGGAAAGGCAATACCGAAAACCTCATCAAAACGACCACCTGTTCCGTGGTGGAATGATGAGTGCACTGAGATCCTTCGTCAACGGAGAAAAGCTTTGAACCAGTTCAAGAGACATCCAACGAGTGAAAACCTGGAAAAATATAAAATCTTCCGTGCGAAAGCACGGAGAATATTTAGGCAAAGTAAACGAGAATCATGGTCGCAGTACATTAGCACAATTACAAGAACTACAGCTGCATCTATAGTATGGAAGAAATTACGATCAGTCTGTGGCATTTCCGTTCCAATGCCATTAATTTCATTAAGGCATCCGGATGGAGTTATGACCACGGACTGTGAGGAAATTGCCAATGTGCTAGCGTTATCGTTTTCAAAACATTCTTCATCTTCTGCATACAAGGACGCTTTCCAGGTGTACAAACGTAAACACGAAGCCTTACCTTTCACCGTTGGAGTGTCTGGAGATTCTTGTTTAAATAACCATTTCTCTATCGACGAACTAGAGTCAGCTCTCTCGTCAACGAAGGATTCTGCTCCAGGCCCGGATGATATTGTATACTCCATGATTAAAAATCTACCACCGTCGGCAAAACTAGTTCTCCTTCGGATATACAACCGTATATTCGAGGAGCACGGTTTTCCCGATGCATGGTTAGAAGCGACAATAATTCCTCTTCTAAAACAAGGAAAGGACAAAACTAATCCCAGTAGTTACAGACCCATCTCGCTGACAAGCTGCTTATGCAAACTACTGGAGAAGATGGTCAACCGTCGTCTTGTCTGGTATCTAGAAACAAACAAACTTCTTACCACGTCCAGTGTGGTTCCAGACAAGGACGTTCATCAGTTGACCAATTGGTTTTGTTGGAGTCAGCTATACAGAATGCCTTCATCTTACGACAAACACTGGTAGCTGTTTTCTTCGACCTCGAGAAGGCATATGACATGGCATGGAGAAGAGGAATTTTGAACGTATTGAAATCATGGGGTATACAAGGTAACATTCTTGCTTTTATAAAAAATTATTTGAATGACAGGACTTTCCGTGTACGTCTAGGAGGCATATATTCTGATCGTTGCGAACTAGAGAATGGTGTACCACAGGGTGGCGTTTTGAGTGTGACGCTGTTTGCTGTTGCCATTAACAGCGTCACTTCAAACGTGCAGTCACCGATCCACTGTTCCCTGTTTGTAGACGATTTTTGTATATATATGCCTGCTAGAAGTATGGCAACAGCGGAAAGATCCTTACAATTAGTAATTAATAAATTGCAAGAGTGGACCAAATCTACGGGGTTCAAGTTTTCGGCTTCGAAGACCCAGTGTATAGCATTTAGTCGTCGCAGGCATCATCAGGAACCTATTCTTTATCTTGATGGTACGCGGCTTCAAACCGCGGATAATGTGAGATTTTTGGGTCTTTTATTGGATAAAAGACTCATGGAATCCGCATGTGCGTGATTTGAGGACCCAGTGCAGCAAGATATTGGATATGTTGAGAGTTCTAAGTGGTACAAATTGGGGAGCAGACAGAACCTGTATGCTCCGTTTCTATCGCGCCGTTGTAAGATCGCGCATAGATTACGGCTGTATAGCCTATTCATCTGCTCGACCTACGGTTCTGAAACTCCTGGATTCAATACATCACGCTTAGACTTTCTACTGGTGCTTTTAGATCAAGCCCAATCTCCAGCCTTCTAGTTGAAGCTGGAGAACCATCTCTTTCTATGCGACGTCAAATGCTACAAATTTCATATTACACTGGTCTTCGAAGTAAACCTAAACATCCGGCATTCAAAGCAGTTTTTGACAACCACCTCGAGGATCGTTAGAATGTGCGTCAACGTTCAACTGCTCTCTTCGGAATAAGAACGTTGCGCATTTTTAGGAATCTAAATTTAGAACATCCACCTATATTCGAACGAACATCATGCTACATCCCTCCATGGACAATACAAAAGCCAAAATGTGACTTCTCATTGTCCATGTACCTAAAACACAATACTCCTGACGCTATTTATCGTCAGGAGTTTTTGCAGATTCAACAAACTCACCAACACACTGTGACTATATTCACAGACGGTTCAAAACTGGACAATGGGATAGGTTGTGCATTTTATATGGAAGGACAAACTTTCACTTACGGATTGCCCTCAGCCTGTAGCGTTTTTACTGCAGAACTTTATGCAATTTTCCAAGCTTTAAGATCAATTCCGTCTGCAAAATCTAAATACCTTGTATGTTGTGATTCCAAAAGTGCTCCCCAGGCTATTCAGCAAATGTACACTAAGAACCCTTTAGTTGGAGACATCTTGTGCTCTATACACAGGCTCCAATTACGAGGTGTCGAGGTGTCATTTCTCTGGGTGCCTGGACACTGTGGAATATTCGGAAACACTAAAGCAGATGAAGGTGCAAAATTAGCTACAGGTATGTTGCCATCGACACAACGTGTGATGGCATCAGATCTTGTATGCAAAGTTAAAACTACACTATTCTCTGTTTGGAATGAAGAATGGGAATATGGAAATAGAAACAAGCTGAGGGACATCAAAAATACCGTCCGACTATGGAGGAGATCTGTTCGTTCGAATCGTAGGGAGGAAGTGGTGGTTACTCGACTTTGCATCGGCCACTCTTTGTTAACGCATGGATGGTTGATGCGACATGAGGATCCACCACTAAGTCCGTTTTGTAGAAATAATATTACAATCAAGCATATCCTGCTTGATTGTGATAAGTTGAAAAATTTGTATATACGTTACGATCTTCGAGGTAGTTTAAAGGTGGTTTTAAGGGACGATGTCACGGCTATCGACCGTGTCCTCGCTTTCTTACGCCACCTTAATATATTTAATAATATTTAAATTTTGTATAATTTTAGGTTCTTTAGTTTTAGATAATTACAATTAGTTTTATACATTTATTTTGATTAGTTTTATGTAATATTTATTTTAAAAACTTAACTTCAGTTAGGCGATGATAACCTCAATAGGTTTTTCGCCTGGAAAAAAAAAAAATATATATATATATATATATATATATATATATATATATATATATATTATTACAAAAATTTGATGGTCTAGGTCGGTTTCGAACTGTTTCTCACATGTTCATCTAAGTCTAACGCTTTTTGCCACTGATCCAAATTTCCATAGATAGAAATAACGTCTCAATGATCTATATTAAAAACATCCCATTTATATTCTTGAACTGTTTCCGTGGTTACCACACAATATCATAAATAATGCTCTAGGATTAAAAATCAACAACAATAAACGAAAACAATAAAATTAATACACAAACTAAATTAACTTTATCAAACCTTGCTCTACAAACGGACCATGCAAAATAAAAGCGTGAAAACAGTAACAAATGAAAATAATAGTCCAATCAAGTACTTAAAAAGGAAAATAGAAAATTGCAAAGAAATTCATTTTCGATTTTGAAACCTAATATTCTTATTCTGCACTGGAAGTAACAGGTGCCAAAATATTAATGCAATAAAAGGAGGGCATGCTACAGCCTCTCCTCCTAAATCCAAAACCTCCTCAATTCAATTAATAAACAGGTGGATAAGGAATTGGAGGACTCTAAGCCTAAGCCGTCTGTCAACGTCCCAGGTAAAAAAAGGATATGACCAATGGGTGTCAGATCAATCCATTGCTAAGCTGATAAATGTCTGCAATTAGTAAGTCAGTGATACAATTTCAGATCAACGGTGTTAGGAGTCACAAAGAAGGTTTTAAGTACTCGTGCGAGATGTGTACCCAATGTTTGTATGTCTACAGGAGACACATCTCCAGGAATCGTAAAATTTCCACGTAATGAAGTTTTCAGTTTTTAGATCGGACGTTGGTACAGAAGATCGAGTTAGAGGTGGCGGAGCCATCTTAGCCCGCAACTGTATCGATGCTGTTTCTCTAAATCTAACAACCATTTTACAAGCAGTAACCGTTCAAACAGCTGTCCCGTATAAAATCACTGTGTATTGCGTCTACTTTCTAACACAAGAAAATCTGCAACACAGTGATTTAGTGAACTTAAAAAGTCAGTTATTGGTAGGAGATTTTAATGCTGCCCATTTGTCTTGAGGATCTTCGACTAGCAACTCTTGAGGCCACCTTTCCTTTAGTTGGGGACATTTTGTGTGCTGTACACAAGCTTCAATTGGTGGTTGTAGGGGTAACATTCTGTTGGTATCCTGGACATTGTGGAATACTCGGAAACACAAGAGGATGAAGCGACGAAGAATGGTACAAGTTTAGTCCCCATTACTTAACGAGTTATGGCATCTGATTATGTGTGTTTTGCGAAATAATTTATTGCTCTCTGTTTGGAATGACGATTGACATACTGTGATTCAGAATAAGCTGAAGACAATTAAAGATACCGTCCGTCCATGGAGGTCAGAAAATTCTCAGAAGGACGTACGTGAAAAAAAACTTTTAATTGTTAAGTCCGAAGAAAATGGAAAAGATCTTTCAAAAGTGTCACCGTTTTTAATAAATGTCTACATTACTGGACGTGTTGGAGGTCCCGTGACGTCCATCAGGAAATTAAGAAATGGCACGCTTCTCGTAGAGACCAGTAGTCTAAAGCAGTCCCAATCTTTGCTAAAGATGACCCTTTTTTTAACCAGGTTAAAGTTTCGGTGGTCCCCCACAGAACTCTGATCTCAAATGGGGGTCGGTACATGTAGGGATCTTTTGCATGTTCCTAAAAATGAAATTAAATCTGAACTGTCATCTCAGTGTGTAACCGACGTTGTTCGGATTATGAGGAATGAAAATGGGCAAAGGGTTGCAACACATTAAATTATACTCACATTCAGGAAACCATCTCTCCCCGAATTTATTTATGCGTGCTATCAACGGCTTTCTGTCAGGCCATATGTTCCGAATCCTCGACGATGTTATAAATGACAATGATTCGGACATGTGAACACATCGTGTACTAACTCATAGTTATGTGGTCAGTGTGGTACTCAATGCCACGACGAGAAAATGTGGAACAATTCATCAAAATGCCTTATTTGCGCTGGAGATGACCCTGCTCGCTCCTTTAGCTGTCCAAAGTTGAAGAAGGAGAAAGAGATCCTGGCATCATGACAAAAGACAAAATTTTATTTTCTGAGGCGAAGAAAAAGTACAAGTCTGTTTCACCTAGACTTGTAGGCAAGTCGTATGCGGCAGCGTCAACAATCGAAAAGTCCTGTCCAAACTGCACCGAGCTTAGCAAGAAAATTGAAAGTCTTACTCAGCAAGTTCACCAGCTACTAGCTCTTGTAATCAAGACTGCCTGCACAGCTGATTCTCACCAAATAGCAAAAGAGTTGATCCACTTCCTGCTCCAGGTCCCTCAGCTCAAAAGCTTGGTGCACGAACTGAGTCCATAATTGACACTGAAATTGTAAAAAATGTCAAATCTTTAGATAAAGAACCAAAAGGAAAACCAGCGACTACTGCTAATAATAAAGTTGCACTTGCAAAACCATCTGCAACATTAAAAACCAAAGGAGGGTCTAATGCCAACCAACGTCCCTTATGAAACGTTATCGAGTTCCTCACATTCCTCCATTGACGTTGTTCAGATGGAATCTGAGGAAACACTGCCTGAGATATCCCCTGATGTTCCAGGCAATTCAAATACTAATGACAACAATGAGATCCAAGTGAACCCGTTTCACTAAAACACAATGTCCACATTCAACCAATCCGTGATTCAATGGAACAATAATGGTGTCAGAAGTCACATTGAGGATTTCAAAATAATTGTGAGAGTTGTGTCTCCTATGTACATCTGTATTCAAGCCACATCTCCACGAATCGCACAATTTCCATCTAAGGAAGTATTCGGTTTACAGATCGGACCTCGTTGCAGAAAATCAAGCGTGGTGGCGGTAGCCATTCTGGCCCGTAACTGTGTCGACGCCGTTTCTGTGAACTTAATAACTCCTTTACAAGCAGTAGGTCTTCAAACAGCTGCTCCGTACAAGCTCACTCTCTGTTGTGTACGTATACTTTCCAATATGTAACAACCTGCAACAGAGAGACCTTGTCGACCTTAAACCAGTTACCGACTACGTTTTTCTTAGTGGGCGATTTCAGAGCCCACCACGTCTAGATTCACAAGATCTAGAATCACTGGACGTGGATTACTTGGCTCCCATTGATGACATTGTCAATTCATTTACAAAAACCGTATTAAATGCCGCCGGAAAGGCAATTCCGAAAACCTCATCCAAACCACGACGACCACCTGTTCCGTGGTGGAATGATGAATGCACTGTGATCCTTCGTCAACGAAGAAAAGCTCTGAACCAGTTCAAGAGACATCCAACGAGTGAAAACCTGGAAAAATATAAAATCTTCCGTGCGAAAGCACGGAGAATATTTAGGCAAAGTAAACGAGAATCGTGGTCGCAGTACATTGGCTCAATTGCCCATCCACAGTATGGAAGAAACTACGATCAGTCTGTGGCATTTCCGTTCCGATGCCATTAATTTCATTAAGGCATTCGGATGGTGTTTTGACCACGGACTGTAAGGAAATTGCCAATGTGCTAGCGTTATCGTTTTCAAAACATTCTTCATCTTCTGCATACAAGGACGCTTTCCAGGTGTTCAAACATAAACAGGAAGCCTTACCTTTCACCGTTGGATTGTCTGGAGATTCTTGTTTGAATATCCATTTCTCTATCGATGAACTAGAGTCGGCTCTCTCGTCAACGAAGGATTCAGCTCCAGGCCCGGATGATATTGTATACTCCATGATTAAAAATCTACCACCGTCGGCAAAACTTGTTCTCCTTCGGATATACAACCGTATATTCGAGGAGCACGGTTTTCCCGATGCAGGGTTAGAAGGGACAATAATTCCTCTTCTAAAACAAGGAAAGGACAAAACTAATCCCAGTAGTTACAGACCCATCTCTTTGACCAGCTGCTTATGCAAACTACTGGAGAAGATGGTCAACCGTCGTCTTGTCTGGTATCTAGAAACAAACAAACTTCTTCCTAACGTTCAGTGTGGTTCCAGACAAGGACGTTCATCAGTTGACCAATTGGTTTTGTTGGAGTCAGCTATACAGAATGCCTTCATCTTACGAGAAACACTGGTAGCTGTTTTCTTTGACCTTGAGAAGGCATATGACATGGCATGGAGAAGAGGAATTTTGAACGTATTGAAATCATGGGGTATACAAGGTAATATTCTTGCGTTTATACAAAATTATTTGAATAACAGGACTTTCCATGTACGTCCAGGAGGCATATATTCTGATCGTTGCGAACTAGAGAATGGTGTACCACAGGGTGGCGTTTTGAGCGTGACGCTGTTTGCTGTTGCCATTAACAGCGCCACTTCAAACGTGCAGTCACCGGTCCACTGTTCCCTGTTTCTAGACGATTTTTGTATATATATGGCTGCTAGAAGTATGGCAATAGCGGAAAGATCCTTACAATTAGTGATTAATAAATTGCAAGAATGGAAAAAATCTACGGGCTTCAAGTTTTCGGCTTCGAAGACCCAGTGTATAGCATTTAGTCGTCGCAGGCAACACCAGGAACCTATTCTTTATCTTGATTGTACGCGGCTTCAAACTGCGGATAATGTGAGATTTTTGGGTCTTTTATTGGATAAAAGACTTTCATGGAATCCGCATGTGCGTGATTTGAGGACCCGGTGCAGCAAGATATTGGATATGTTGAGAGTTCTAAGTGGTACAAATTGGGGAGCAGACAGAACCTGTATGCTCCGTTTCTATCGCGCATAGATTACGACTGTATAGCCTATTCATCTGCTCGACCTACGGTTCTGAAACTCCTGGATTCAATACATCACGCTGGCCTTAGACTTTCTACTGGTGCTTTTAGATCAAGCCCAATCTCCAGCCTTCTAGTTGAAGCTGGAGAACCATCTCTCTCAATGCGACGTCAAAAGCTACAAATTTCATATTTCACTGGTCTTCGAAGTAAACCTAAACATCCGGCATTCAAAGCAGTTTTTGATAACTATCTCGAGGATCGTTACAATGTGCGTCAACGTTCAACTGCTCCCTTCGGAATAAGAACGTTGCGCATTTTTAGCAATCTAAATTTACAACATCCACCTATATTCGAACGAACATCATGCTACATCCATCCATGGACAATACAAAAACCAAAATGTGACTTCTCAATGTCCAGGTACCTAAAACACAATACTCCTGACGTTATTTATCGTCAGGAGTTTTTGCAGATTCAACAAACTCACCAACATACTGTGACTATATTCACAGACGGTTCAAAACTGGACAATGGGATAGGTTGTGCATTTTATATGGAAGGACAAACTTTCATTTATGGATTGCCCTCAGCCTGTAGCGTTTTTACTGCAGAACTTTATGCAATTTTCCAAGCTTTAAGATCAATTCCGTCTGTAAAATCTAAATATCTTGTGTGTTGTGATTCCAAAAGTGCTCTCCAGGCTATTCAGGAAATGTACACTAAGAACCCTTTAGTTGGAGACATCTTGTGCTCTATACACAGGCTCCAATTACGAGGTGTCGAGGTGTCATTTCTCTGGGTGCCTGGTCACTGTGGAATATTCGGAAACACTAAAGCAGATGAAGGTGCAAAATTAGCTACAGGTATGTTGCCATCGACACAACGTGTGATGGCATCAGCTTTTGTATGCAAAGTTAAATCTACACTATTCTCTGTTTGGAACGAAGAATGGCAAAATGTAAATAGAAACAAGCTGAGGGACATCAAAAATACCGTTCGACCATGGAGGACATCTGTTCGTTCGAATCGTAGGGAGGAAGTGGTGGTAACTCGACTTCGCATCGGCCACTCATTGTTAACGCATGGATGGTTGATGCGACATGAGGATCCACCACTATGTCCGTTTTGTAGAAATAATATTACAATCAAGCATATCCTGCTTGATTGTAATGAGTTGACAAATTTGTATATACGTTACGATCTTCGAGGTAGTTTAAAGGTGGTTTTAAGAGACGATGTCACGGCTATCGACCGTGTCCTCGCTTTCTTACGCCACCTTAATCTATTTAATAATATTTAAATTTTGTATAATTTTAGGTTCTTTAGTTTTAGATAATTACAATTAGTTTTAAACATTTGTTTTGTTTTATTTTGATTAGTTTTATGTCTTAAAAACTTAACTTTAGTTAGGCGATGATAACCTCTATAGGTTTTTCGCCTGGAAAAAATTTAAAAAAAAATAAAAAAAAAAAAATAATAAATGATCTTGAAGCCATTGGGGACACCCAGGTGACAGTACTCTTCCCCTTCTCGCAAGGTCACCATTTCATTATTATTAATAGTAAAAATCGTATCCGTCACTTTTCGTTTTATACGGCAGTCAGGAAGCTTAGGTATTTTGGATGAACCCTCCGAGGTTTTAGTTTTAGGTTCCGCTTCAAGCCTTCTTTTCATTTTCCTCAGCAATGGCCTTTCTTTCTGGGTTAAGCACCAATTCCGAAGTCTTCCTGAATTTGATTTTAGACTCAAATTCTTTTATGAATTTAGGATCTCCATATTCTATTTTGTCAAGACTGGCACATTTTCTTGCATTAAAATTGCGGCCAGCCCAAGACGCACATCGCCAGTGACTTTGAGCAGCTGGTTCATCTCCTCAACACCAGACGAAACGAGGGCAAGGTCATCGGCATAGGCCAAAACTGGAAAGGAATGGCCTGATAGGCTATAACCGTGAGTCAACTTCTGAGCCGCCCTCACTATCGGCTCAATGGCTAAGTTAAAGAGGACGGGGCTCAGCGGATCTCCTTGCTTCACCCCGGCCTCTAATGGAACCGATCCCGTATAGCCTGCTGCAGTCCTAACCCTGGTGCTAGCGTTTTGGTACATTTCGAGAATAGCTTGCACTAGTGCACCAGGTACCTGGTGTAGGAGGAGAAAATTACGCAGGTATTCATGAGGGATCGAGCCAAACGCGTTGGTGAGGTCAAGCCACGCAACAACTGCTCGCTTGTTCCTCCTCCTAGCATCGTCGATCACAGACTGGACAACAAAATTATGCTCCAGGGATCCCTCGTGCTCCGTAATGCCCTTCTGGGCCCATGAGAGACGAGAAGTGGCAGCCACCCATCTACCCAGTCTGTCAGCTAGGACACCGGAATACACTTTAGATATACAACTGGCCAGAGTCAATGGTCGCCAGTTGCCAAGGTCACCTGGATCTCCTTTCTTGTAAACCAGAACTGTATTTGATACTTTCCAGGCTGAAGGAGTCTTTCCCTCACTCATACACCGATTCATGACGGCTGCCATCACCATGCATCCGGGGTCGGCCTTCCGCCACGCACCGTACGACACCGACCGGACCTGGGGCCGTATTCGGCATTCTAGCCAGACGGTTCGAGATCTCCATGGTGTCAATCGGTTGCAGCAGGTCATTCGTGACACCTTCATCAGCGCCAGGAGGTGGGGAAAAGTCTCCAACCACCCCCGAGACCCCACTTCAAGAGTATTCACCCCTAGAGAAAATACCCCGGTAGTAGTCTTCAACATCCCCCGCCCCCACTGCACAGAACAGCTGGTCGCCACCTAGCACCTCCCGCACGGCCTTCTTACGATTTATTCTGTAGAACTTCTGTATTCTTGAAGCCTCTACAGGATCATATACGGCGCGCTCAGGAGGAGGACAACGAGCACCAGACCGACCGCCCTTACCAGGACGGCCACGGCCGCCCGCACGTCGACCCTCCGTAGCCTCCGACCTAACCCCAGACGCAGCAACGACAGCCGTCCATTCATTCACCACACATTCAAAATCTTCAAAAGTAATCGCCTCACTGAGCTTACCCAACCAGGTAAGCTGTTGATCATTGGCGATCACCGTTGGCTCAGGCTGCAGAGCCAATCCCCCCTCTGTGATAGGACCTGTTTCCGGTGTAGCTCGATCCCCACTCACTACTGGGACAGCACCTGCAGCTGGACAACCCTCCCCAACAACGTTTTCCCCAATAATAGAATTACTATTAAAACTAACTAAATCTAAACTACAACTAGTTAAAATGTCTGCTTCCACTGGAGGGACTCGTGGTGGCGGAAGATCGTCTTGATGAAGGAGACGACAAGGGCCCTCAGGAACGGCACAAGGCAGAGGATGAGCCTCATCAGGCGCAGAAGCAGGGGTCGAAAAACCGCCAACTTCAGAAGAGACGCCCACAGGATGAAAAGGATCGGCGGTTTCCGGAACAGCGACACTGGCAGCCTCATCTGCTGAATTGCGATTAGAAGGATGGGCTTCGCATCTGGATAGTCAGCCGCCAAACAAATGCGACAGCGAAGCTGAAAACCCGCCTTGTGGATTTTCCTGACATGCTTGGCTAAATAGTTGTGTGTAGCATACGATTTCCCATCACACCAGGTACACACAACTTTAGGGCCTTCAATGGGGAATAAACAAATATAAGTGGTCCTCTCCTCCATTCAAGCAACTTTGACAACAAAATTAAATTAAAACGGACAAGGCTGGCAGAAAAAAAGGGCCTACGTGCAGCTAGCTAAATGTACCTTAAAGTCCTGCTAAGATTCCATAAGACTTCCAGATCAATAACAACTAGCACTTGAAGAAGAATATTCAACAACAATAAATTCTATAAAAGTTCAACAAATAACAGCTTTAACAACAATAAATAAATTTAAAAACAATACAGTGACAGCAGAAATAGTTCGTTGATTAGAATATTCTGTCACAATAAATAACTCTGTTGTTAAAATCACGCTAAAACTCCAAATGGCATTGAATTAATTGTCTTTTATTTCATTTATAAAATCGAAAAAAAAATAATTGTTCATTAAAAAATAATATCCAATGCAGACGTTCGTAACATAATTTTCAAGATAAAACAATGTTGAAAACTTACCAGCCTTGTCCTGTAGATAGCGCACAATTAAAGAACTACGCCAACTCTTGGCTAAACACAGTATGATTGTACGCTGTAATAACACACAAATTTCACAAAATAATTAAAACAATTCACTCTCGGCGTACACCTTACAAATACAGTCCAAAAATTAAGCTGATAAGAACAGATTGGGAAATTTATTGACAAAGAATGTTTTACAAAAATTATACATATTTAAAAATAATGTGAAAAATACAATTTAATTTACAACAGAAAAATACTTATTTTAGGGAGGCTGCTTCCGCTTCTCTGCGTCGTTGCCGTCGCCATGCCCGCTGCTTGTTGCGCCACCGGCGTTTAGACCTGAGCTCCTTTTCCTCGTCGTCCATCATGACTTCTTCAAAGAGCTGGATGTGGCCTTCTGCGAAGTTTTTGTCCGGGATGCAGACTCCCGGAGCTAGGACGAGCTCAGTTATTTCCTTAAACGATGTACCGAGATCGTCGAACGGGATCTGCTCAAGACACGTGTCGTCGGCTTCTTCGGAGTCCCAGAAGAAGTAATTCCTCTTCAACTCCTCGACACGTGCCGGCTTGGTCTTCGGCCGACGGCGGCGACGCCACACTCTCCCAGCCGGTAGCCACAGCAGCGGGATCCTCCCTGTACTCCGTGTTGCGGTACTTCCTCTTACGAGGGGGAGCAGCCTTCTTTGATACCGCAGCAGTATCCGGCGGCGACGACGACGACGACGCAGCCTCTTTGCTGTCCGCAGGTGTTGGCGGCAGCACCTTGGGGGAGACTGGAAGTCCCCCGAGGACCTGGTGATCGCTTCCCGGTGCGGGCGTCTGCTTCTGCCTCTTCTGTCGGCGGGGCCGGGACACGTGCTTCGGACAGCCGCCGTACCGCTTGGACGCATGTCGAACGGTCCCGCAGTCCTTGCACTGGCCGCTCCGAGTCGTCACCCTTGATGTCCTGACGGTGACGACGCATCGGAATCCGCTGCGAAGGCTCTCCTGCAGCTCGCCAAAGAGACGCTGTAGGTCCTCCTCGCAAGCCACTGGAACGGGCAGGTAGTCCTGGCGACACGGCACCAACAGTGGTAGACGCCCATCTGCATCGGTCTGCTTGCAGCACAAATGCTGCTTAATAATACTTGAATACATAGATATTTCCTTACAATCAAATTTGTATACAGGCGCAGCAAGTAACAACAGTTCATAAAAATTTCAACAACAATGAGTAAAAATATATTGTCCTGCACCACACAAAATGTTCAAATACAATTCCATAGATTTAAATGGCACTTCCTTTTTACAAGTATAATAACAATAAAAAATACAAACTATCGGATTAACTCCGAGCACTTATATGCTAATAGTTATGTAAAACATTAACAATAACAATATACACTTTGATCCTACTAATAGCACCAGCCACGCAAACCACAAACAAATAAAGGTTTAAATGTAATGTGGCTGGTGCTTCCCTCCCAAACACATTTAAAAATTTCGTCCAGCCGCAACATGCCCAGCTGCTACCACTGTTGCTGACCGGTGATGTGCGTTACATATATGTCCCGGGACCATCTAATGGCATCCGACACCATTAGCCTTTTTTATAATCTTTCCGTAACGAGGCGATATCCTCAGCAACCGGATGACCCCCTCGTTACGTTGGTCCCACGAACCGAGGGCTCCTACCACTAGGGCATTGAGGGTCACTTCATAACCCTGTAAGCGGAGCTCCTCTGCCAGGTGTGAATACTTTTGGATTTTAGCACTACGTGCCTCCACCAGACTCTGATAGCGGTTTTCAAAGGGGACCGCTACATCTATGATTGAAATTTCTTTCGTCCCCTCGTTCACCACCACCAGGTCCGGCCTCAATTTGGAATTAACACCTGGCACCGTTTGATTTACGCGAACATCACCAGTCCGCCGCGGCACCGCCTTTGATAATCGGTTTAAGATAGCATCGTGGCGACCCTGCAGGGCCGCGCTGTGCTTCAGACAGTGGTTCAGCACGTGCGGAAGCGTCTCTGACGCATAACCACACCGCCGACACCTCCTGTCTCCGGTCCCGAAACGCCGACAGCCATTGAGCGGTACCGTTCCTAGCCGGGCTCTATAGACGAACCGCCAGTCTGCGAATCGAGTGTATCGACCGGTGCGTATAAAATGATTAGACGTCTCGCACCGTACCGAAACATCGATCACCTTCCCTTGGTCCGCCTTCCCTAGCAGTCTTCGACGGTACCCAGACCTCACGGCCGCTCGCAGTCGTCGCGTAAGGACCTGGCGGGCGTTCTCCGGAACGACCACGGGGTCTATTGGAGCATCGGGTGCCGGAACAACCACTTGAAACTCGCGCAACACCGAGCTCCAACGCCACGTGACCCCAATCCGGCTGTGCAGCCGTCGGGCAGCATTCCTTGCGACAGTCCACACTGACGCAATGTCACCACCGTCTCTGCCGAACTGCCCATCAAGTCTCCCCGATAGGTAGCCGGCAAGGTCTTCTTCAGTGGGAAGCCGCCCTATACGTGTACGGACTACACCGCCCAACACGGATAACGCCAAGCCCTTAACAACTGGGTCCCGACAGGTGATCAGTCGGAAGGCACGAACGACAGATGCCACATCCACCTGGTCAGCCAGAGGAAGGAGACCAGCTCCCCCCTCCAACGGGTCCAAGTAGACGAGCTCCGCGCTCGCCCGGCGAGGTAGGTAAAGCCATGATTTGGCCATGCGCCTCACCGCCTTATCCAGTTTAATTAGCGGGGTCTTCTCTACCCTGGCACCCCTAAGTATATGCTCTAGACGTGGCAGGATGAACATCCTGACCACCTCTAACTTCTGCCAGGGCGCAAGGAGACTCCGGTCGACTGCCTCCAGATCTTTTACCATAGTATTTATACTCTCCACCGGGGTCTGGCAGATCTTGAACCCAGTGGGGACACCCAGGTGAGAGTATTCTTCGCCTTCCCCGAGGGCCGCCATCTCTTTATTATTAATTTTAAATACCGTAGCGGTCACTTGTCTTTTTACTCGGCAGTCAACGTCGAGGCTGGCACATTTAGTCGAATTGAAAATAAGGCCAGCCCATGACGCGACCTCACCAGTGACCGCGAGCAGCTGGCGCATCTCCTCCACACCAGGAGAGATGAGGGCTATGTCATCAGCATAGGCCAAGACCGAGAAGTCATGGCCTAACAAGCTATACCCGTGACTCGGGGCCAACCTATGAGCCGCCCTCACTACCGGCTCGATGGCGAGGTTGAAGAGGATGGGGCTCAGCGGGTCTCCTTGCTTCACCCCAGCCTCCAGTTAGAGACATCTTGTGCTGAATACACAGGCTCCAATTACGAGGTGTCATTTTTCTGGTCACTGCCTGGTCACTGCGGTTTTTTTCTGGTTTCGCCTGGTCACATCATCGTCTTAGTATTTTTTTTTGAGAAATATCCTCTACCACTCTACCAGATTACTTTCCGTACGTCGATTTTCCATGAATCGAGTAAGTACTCCTTTAAAAGTTTTTATAAATCGCATTACTTAGTAGACCTCTTCATAAACCTTTCTATGGACGTTTTTACAATATACGATAGTCGGTAGAATAAACAATTGTCGTGTGTGCGCAAGTAGAAGTTACCCAATACTGATCAAACAGTCGGTCGATAGTTGACCGAGAGATTAGTTTAATGGCAATCGGGACCCACATCAAACCTTGTTATCGGGGGATACTGAATCGCTATAACGTGTTTATGTGCATACCAATACATACTGATTAGGAAGTCAACCAAACTATCGTCTGATAGAAAGTCTCCAATTGGCGGGGGCTCATAATATCCACGCACATGAAGACATTCCTTTTATTTAGTTATTTTTGACTGGTCAGAACAGTTGTGCGTTGGGAGTGCTGAAAGATCAGAGCTTGACAAACTCTGGTCAGGGATGCTGGTGTGAGCTTGCACCGAGAAACAAGCTCGGTTGCTGGTCTGCCTACCTCTTCGGCCCTTGGTCAGGAAGTGTCCGTGGTGAACAGGTTTAGGAGTCTGAGCACAGTATTACGAGATCTCAACTGATATTCAGCTGATCATCCAGCCGAGCTAAAGAGGAAAACTATAGACCCCAGACTTCGGGAGATGGAGATGATCTTTATGTAATCCATGGTTTACCCGTCTCTGTTGTCTCGCTAGTACGACGGCTGGTTTAAACAAATTTTATGTTGGCGTAACATTCGGCTGCTATACACGTGTATACATAACGTGTATATATTTTGACTCAGAGAATTGTGCCCCCTTCAGAAACCAGTAATGACTATCGTCCTAGGATCCAGATTTTCCATTATTATTTACAATAATGTAGCTGGATCCCTTTTTTCAACAATTTTCAGGAAACCCTTTTTACCGTCTCTATCTATACCCCCAACCAGCCAACGAGTTTTAGTCAAACGCCCACGATTGTACTTACGTTTCCCAAACTTGCTTTCATCCAATTCAATGTTTGTCCTGGGCCACCTATTTTAGTTGAATTCTACAGAAGCCAAACCACGAGAATCTCCCCGAAAGCATTTACAACATCCTAACTGTAGGCCGCGATAGTTCAGTCTCACAAACAATAAACATCTCAAAAACGGATACTGCAATATTCACACTACCAGAACTATGAGCAATTGAAGTGGAGTAACTTGTGCTAATCCAAAAATTGTATTGTCTCTTACGCGTTTTTTGGCTCCGAAGTTACGAACCCCACATTTATAAATAATTTTATCCTTTGCTCCGCGATTGAGATTCATCATTGCACCACAATTCACAAATTTTTTTGATGGTGTCAGCAGTTTAGAAGGCTTTTAGAAATTGTTTCATACAATTTTTTTAAAAATGTGTGGACAGAACACAATACTACTATTAAACATACACTTCATAGCGAGACAGTAAGCTGTGAATATAATTATGTGACAATGACCGTGGTTATCTGCTATCTAAAAGTTCCTTCGTGAGACGTGAAGGGTCGACTGATGAGTGTAATCGGGCGGAAACCGAGAACAATAGAGAATCCTGTTAAAGAGTAATAATAGAAACCGGTATGGAAAACCCATTGGTCCAGGTAATGGGGGCCCATCTGGTTTCTTTCACCCATTATTTCTAATTTAGTGCAACGGGTAAATTCTAAAATATAATATAATGAGTGAAGTGTTATAAGCTGTACAGTTTTTATAATTAACTACTTGTTCAATGCAAAAAGTGACTTCTTACAGTATAACATGAAGTAGGTCAGCTTTAGTTTTAAAAGACTTTAATCATCCATTAAGACTGAAAACGCAAAAGATATAAATTTAAATACTAAATAACTACCAGAGCTTGAGGGTTAAAAGATTCAAAGAAGGCTTAAACGAGTGGCGAACGTCTTGTTATGAAACATTAATTCACAAAACCTCGACTCGTTCTGTTTTATTACCAAGAAAGCTGTGGACCGCATTGCAGAAGGCCATTGTCCTTTGTTTATATTCAGCGTTATGGGTGGCTCTAATCTACACTTTATTGTCACGGCCTGCTTGATATTTTGTTGCTGTAGTTTGCAGAATAGGTACTGAATATTACGTATTGTTTTCAATAATTGGTTTTAAATTAGAAAATAGCAAATTTGCAGTAGAAACGGATTTATATATATATATATATATATATATATATATATATATATATATATATATATTATAATAAAGATTATTTTTTCTTGATTTAATGTAATTATTTAATAACTTCAAAGTTTTTCATAATCAAGATGTATATTTCATTCAACATTTACAAATTTGCTGAAGCTTTTCACTAGTGTACAGTTCTAGCATTCTCAAAGTCTACTATCATGATTTATAAAACTTTTCAAATATTACTCTATTTGATTGCACTATGTACATAAACTACTGATAACTTTATCCCTTTAATTTATTTGTTTGACATTAAATAAACTATCTGTTTAATAAAATCATAAATTCTATCCAACACATGAAAAATTGTGTTGTGTTTAGATTTAAGTTGGGACTGTTCTTTAATGAGTATGTTATTTAATTTGTATTTGTAGATATATAGGTTTTCCACAACATTCATTTTTAAACCTTTATTAATATGTTTGATTAAATTCATATTTTGTATGTCTGGAAAACTATGGTTATTTGTAATACAATGAGTAGCCATATTCGATTTATATATATCTGGTTTTATATAAGCATTGAGATGTTCCTTGTAGCGATCCTTTATATATATATATATATATATATATATATATATATATATATATATATATATCTTCTCTTATGATTATTGCATACAGATGGCTATTAGGGCCTAAATCACCCGGTTCTATTTTTTTCTGGCACATTTCATTCAATTTTTTTAGCATTTTTGTCAGATAACTGGGAATAAACTTCAAGTATGTATCGTGTCTAAAGAACGTCATGTTTTTTTTATTATTTTCATCTCTAGCATATATAGGTCTACACACAAATTGTGGAGGTAGTCATGGTGACCACTTACTCTACATTGTCTCTACAGTCACATTTAATTCACCTCCACAAAGGTAGGGTGAGATATCTTCTCCATTATGTCTTGTTCCTCCCTTTTTCATGATCGGGAAACAAAATTGTGATAATGTCCCAATTATGTTCGCTTCTCGAGGAAGAGGTTTAGATAATTTTCCAATCTTTTTCGTGACATTTCTCGTATCTTACTGTGTATCTTGTATAACGGTCAATCGGATGATAAGACTCATCTCCTATTATGCTCATATCGTCTTATCTAGGATAGCGCTGGATTTTCTGATTTGGCTGCCGCTGACCGTTTATATATGTAATCTACCTATGAACACCTTCGATGAAGTTTTAATGACTTGGCAGCCGTTATTTTGAACTTGTAATATTCTCTGAGGAGAGAGAGTTTTCTAAGTTGTTATTTTTGCCCCTCCTTTCTGAAAGCGGCTGTCAACATTCAACACGTTCAAAGCAAATCTCAATTGCAACTACTAGAACTTATTGGCCTCTATCTAATACTTGTTTTTAACAATTCCTAATCAATGGCGTGCCCATTGAAGACCTCTCCACGTGTATCTCGTAGCTTATCCTGCAGGTCTTCAAGACGTCGTTGAAGGTCTCTGGTTTGGTTGGATTAGCAACATCCATGCGAACCCGTTTCCCCTGCCCGTCTCCGAAATAAGTATTACCAATATGTCCAGATTCCTGGCTTCTTGATGTTGTCCGAGGTCGAGGTAGGTCCTGCACTCGAGTTCCCATGTTCGCTTGTGATAGCAATGTCCCCTTTCATCTCCTCTTCCATCACTTGAAAGAGTTCACAGATTATGAAGCTACGACGAACGGCTCCCTCTAGCATCATGGTCATTCTTGCTCTTGGATTGTGGCTTCCTCTATACTTGTAGTTTGTACATCTACCTGTTGCCATCAGGTTCTTCGCTTGTTCCTCTGCGACTCCTGCATCTGTGCCTACCTTTTAGCGGCTAGCCACTATCTCGCAAATGCTATTGTGCTTGATATAACTACATGCCATCAAAACAGAAATTTACTGAAAATATTACCCGCAGGGGGGTGCGGACTAGCCGCACCTACGAGGGATTTGGCGTCCCTCGCGGTACCCTAGCCTAACACTACACCAGTCACAAAAACCTACACACACACATACACACACCAACATAATCTATACACTTTTCAACACTTACATCTTCGCTTAGGGAATTTTGACTGGTCAGAACCGTTGCGCGTTGGGAGTGCTGAAAAGTCCAGAGCGTGACAAACTCTGGTCTGGGACGCTGATGTGAGCTTGCTCTGCCGAAGACGTAAGTGCGGTTTCTGTTCTACCAGCCGCTTCGGTCCTTGGTCAGGGAGTGTCCGCGGTGCATGGGTGTCGGAGCCTGTGCACAGTATTACGAGTTCTCGACTGATGCCCCTCCAGTCGAGCTAAGGAGAAAAGCTATAGGCCTCAGAGTTCTGAGGGTTGAAAATGATCTTAATGTGATTCAAGGGTGTACCCGTTCCTATAGTCTCGCCCGTAACGCTTGACACGATGGCTGGCAAAAAATATTTATGGATTCTAAAACCACGTCAAATATGACTAGTCTGAAGAGGATACGCCAGGATTCTCCTGATGATAGTCAAGATTTGAGTAAAAAGTTGATGGTGGCAACGTCGCAGACATTGCCATCAGCAAAGTATTTAGTTGTTTCTAGTGCCGAAGAAGGGAAAGATCTTTCCAAAGTTTCTCCTTTCCTGATTAACAAGGCTATTACTGCGTGTGCTGGAGGCCCAGTAGCCTCTATTAAGAAACTTCGAAACGGAACACTTTTAATTGCGACTTCCACCGACAGACAAACCCGTTCTCTATAAAAAATGACCTCCTTCTTTGACCAGGTCATGGTATCTGTGGCTCCCCACAGATCCTTGAATTACTCAAAGGGGGTCATCACATGTAGGGATTTAATGCACCTTCCAATCGATGAAATAAAGTCCGAACTGTCTTCTCAGTTAGTTACGGACGTTATCCCTATAATGAAAATGGACAAAGGAGAATAAGTAGCAACAGCGTCTTTTATCGTAACTTTTGGAAAGCCGGAAATACCCGAATACTTGCATGCAGGTTACCAAAGGATCCCAGTGAGGCCATACGTGGCTAACCCTAGGCGCTGCTTAAAGTGTCAGCGTTTTGGGCACATCAGCTCTACCTGTTCGAAGCAGAACGTATGCGGTATATGTAGCGTTGAAGGCCATGATGATAAGGATTGTGTAAATTCTCCGAAATGCGCCAACTGTGGTGGTGACCACCCAGCGCGATCCTACAACTGTCCTACCTTTAAGGAAGAGAAAGCTATCCTAGGCATCATGGCGAAAGACAAGCTGTCGTTTCCAGAGGCCAAAAAACTCTATCGATCAACTCAGCCAAAGACAGACAGTAAGACTTATGCCGCTACCCTGACCGCTTCAAAATCGTCTTGTACCAACTGTGCTGAGCTGTCCAAGAAGATTGAAGCTCTAACTGAACAAGTGTCTCGCCTTTTGAGCTTAGTCTCAAATGGTCCGTCTTTGAATTTGTTACAACCTGCACAGCGTCAGTGTTACGTCAGACCACATCGCCACCGTCGTTACCGGGTATTAAGAAAAATGCTAACAAAGGAGGGAATGTGAAAACTACCCCTCCTAAACCCAAAACTTCCTCAGATTCCATCCCTGAACGGGTGGATATGGAATCTAAGAAATGTAAGCCTGAGACGTCTAAAAACGTCCCAGGCAAGAAAGGAGAGAGCACCAATAGGTGTCAAATAAATCCTTTGCTAAGCTAATAAATGTCTTTGCTTAGGAAGTCAGTGATACAATGGAACGTCAACGGTGTTAAGAGTCACATAGAAGAACTTAAAGTACTCGTGCGAGATGTGTATCCAATGTTTGTATGTCTACAGGAGACACGTCTCCACGAATCGCATAATTTCCATTTAAGGGAGTATTCAGTTTTTAGATCGGACTTCGTTACAGAAGATCGAGCTAGAGGTGGCGTAGCCATCCTAGCCCGTGACTGTATCGATGCTGTTTCTCTAAACTTAATAACTCCTTTACAAGCAGTAGCCGTTCAAACAGCTGTCCCGTATAAAATCACTGTGTGTTGTGTCTACTTGCCACCACAAGAAAACCTGCATCACAGTGATTTAGTAAATTTGATAAGCCAGTTACTAACTCCGTTCTTATTGGTAGGGGATTTTAATGCCCACCATTCGTCTTGGGGATCTCCGACTAGGAACTCTCGAGGTGATCTTGTTGAAAGTGTAAGAACGGAACTAGACTTATGTCTGCTAAATGACGGTTCTCCTACTCATTTAGCAGCATCTACTGGTGGATGGACAGCTGTTGATCTATCGATTTGCAGCCCTCAATTAGCTACTAGATGCACATGGTCGGTACTCAATGATTTGTATGGAAGCGACCATGTGCCTATTAAGATCGGTTTATGTGACTCCCAAACCTGTTATGCTCGAAATTCCAGTTGGATTTTGCGAAAAGCCAACTGGGACTCCTACTCGAATTACCTAGTATCACTTGACATGGATTATCTGACACCCATTGATGAAAATATAGAAAATTTTACAAAAGCAATTTTAAATGCCGCTGAAAAGACCATTCCGAAAACCTCTGCGCATCCACGCCGGCCGCCTGTGCCGTGGTGGAACGATGAATGCACAGAAATCCTCCGTTTACGACGAAGAGCTCTTAGGAAATTTAAACGACACCCAACAAATGGAAACCTTCAGGAATATGAAATACTCCGTGCGAAAGCACGGAGGATATTTAGGCTGAGTAGAAAGAACTCTTGGGAACAGTACATTAGCACAATTAGACGAACAACTCCGTCCTCCACAGTGTGGAGGAAGCTAAGATCAGTTTGTGGTACTTCCATTCCGTTGCCAGCCATTGCGCTGAAGCAACCAGATGGGAGATTAATCACAAACAGTTACGACATTGCTAATGTACTTGGAACATCTTTTTCTAACTTTTCTGCTACTACAGCCTATAATAGATTGTTCCAGATGTATAAACTGAAGGAAGAAGCAAGACTCTACTTTAAACACCCCTTTCTCTATAGGGGAATTGAAGTCAGCTCTTGCGTCAACGAAGGATTCTGCACCAGGTCCAGATTCCATTGTGTACTCCATGCTAAAACATCTACCATCATCGGCGAAACTTGTCTTGTCTACCATCATCGGCGTCTTGTGCAAACTACTGGAGAAGATGGTCAACCGCCGTCTTGTCTGGTACCTAGAAACCAACAACCTTCTTAGCAACGAACAATGTGGTTTCAGACTAGGGCGATCATCAGTTGACCAATTGGTTTTGTTAGAATCCGCTATTCAAGATGCCTTTCTCTTGCGTCAAACGCTCGTTGCGGTTTTCTTTGACCTTGAAAAGGCATATGATATGGCATGGAAAAGAGGAATTCGGAACACTCTGAAATCATGGAGTATACAAGGGAATATCATAGCATTCATCGCTAACTTTCTTTCAAACAGATCTTTCCGCGTTCGATTTGGAGGCACGTATTCAAACATCTATACACAGGAGAATGGTGTACCGCAGGGCAGCGTGCTGAGCGTCACGCTGTTTGCCGTTGCAATAAATAGTATCACCAGTAATATACGATCTCCGGTACACTGTTCCCTTTTTGTCGATGACTTTTGTATATATGTGCCTGCTCGTAGTATGGCAACTGCGGAAAGATCTTTGCAGTTAGCAATATACAGGGTAGAGGAATGGTCAAAATCTACAGGTTTCAAATTCTCTGCTTCGAAGATAAATGCAACAGCATTTAGTCGTCGTAGGCAACACCAGGAGCCGATCCTTTATCTTGACGGGGTTCAGCTTCAAACCACGGATATTGTTCGATTTTTGGGTCTTTTATTTGATAAAAGACTCTCATGGAGTCCACATGTTCGTGATTTGAAGGTGAGATGCAGCAAGAAATTGGATATGTTAAGAGTCCTTAGTGGTACGAATTGGGGAGCAGACAGAACTAGTATGCTTCGGTTTTATCGCGCAGTCGATAGATCGCGCATAGATTATGACTGTCAAGTCTACTCATCTGCACGACCCACAGTTCTGAAAACCCTTGTTACCATCCACCACTCTGGACTTAGACTGGCTACTGGTGCATTTAGAACCAGGCCAATCCCTAGTCTTCTTGTCGAAGAGGGGGAACCTGCCCTTTCTAGACGACGTCAGATGCTACAAATATCTTACGTTTCTGTTCTTCGAAGCAAACCCAACCACGCGGCATTTGAAATAGTCTTTCATAATACCCTAAATGAAGTGTACAATACACGTCAACGTTCGACCGCTCCATTTGGCATACGAACGATAAGAATATTGGATGACCTTGAGTTGCAACTTCCAACTATGTTTGACCGACAATGTGCTATCTACCTCCATGGAAAATAAAAACGCCCCGCTTTGATTTTTCATTGTCCAGTTATATAAAACATGATACTCCTGTTGTGGTCTACCACCAGGAATTTTCATCCATTTATAAATCTCACCAACACAGTGAAATTATTTTCACTGATGGATCTAAACTGGACAATGGCGTTGGGTGTGCGTTTTATGCATCTGGTTGTTCCTACACGTACGGATTGCTCTCAGCTTGCAGTGTTTTCACGGCAGAACTATTTGCTATTTTTAAAGCTTTGACCGTCATTCAATCTCGATCCTCGCATTATCTTTTGTGTTCGGATTCCAAAAGTGCTCTTCAGGCTCTTCAGGATGTTTTCTCTAACAACCCTTTAGTTGGGAACATTTTGTGTGCTGTACACAGGCTTCAATTGAGGGGTGTGGGGGTAACTTTCTGTTGGGTTCCTGGACATTGCGGAATACTTGGAAACACAAAAGCGGATGAAGCGGCGAAGAAAGCTACAAGTTTGGTGCCTATTACTCAACTAGTTATGGCATCCGATTATGTGTGTTTCGCGAAACATTTATTGCTCGCTGCTTGGAATGACGAGTGGCATACCGTGATTCAGAATAAGCTGAGGGAAATTAAAGATACCGTCCGTCCATGGAGGTCTTCAATTCGTTCAAAACGTAGGGAGGAAGTGGTGGTTACACGCCTTCGCGTTGGCCACTCTTTTGCAACTCATGGATATTTGATGAGGCGTGAAGATCCACCAATATGCCAATATTGCGGTGATATCTTCACAATAAAACATATTTTAGTAGACTGTGTTAATGTAAGCAATATTCGTGACCTTTTTAATTTAAAAGGGAGTTTGAAGGAGGTGCTAAGGGACGATGCCTCGGCCATTGACCGAGTCATCGCTTTCTTGCACCACTTGAAAATATTTTTTAAAATTTAATACATAAATATATATATATTTTTTTATACATATAATTCTCTGTTTCTTTTATTTACTTTAATTTAATTTATTTTGTGTTCTTGTTATTGTTATTGAGATTTATTTATTGGTAAATTGTTACCTATTATTGTTTTACAGATTGTTATTATTTATTTACTGTTATATTGTTCTTTGTTGTTATTTTGTTATTTATAGTTTTTTAAGAATTTTTTCATTGTTATAGATTTATTGTTGTTTTTTGTTATTTATTGTTGTTGTTTTGAAATTTTTGTTCTATTTAAATTTATTTGGTATTATTAAAAATATTGCGTTCCGTGTTAGATTTTGTTTGGCGATGATAACCACAATTGGTTTTTCGCCAGGAAAAAAAAAAAACTGAAAATATTTATAAATTTGGAAAAACAGATTAAAACCAATATTGTAGGAAGGAAACTAATTTTGCTTATAGTGGAGCAGATTAAAAAGTACTGTGTCAAGAGGCCACGTACACATTAACTTTTATTCCCTTTGAAAAATATATTGAAGTTTTCCACAAAGAAAAATAGCAAGAGAAATATATTTATATAAGTTGAAAAACAAAACAAAGCCTTTGAAGTTGTTTTTCAAAGCTACAAAACTCATTATTTTAAATATTGTTCAAACACTGAGAGTTAACAGCATTTCAGCTGTTTGTTACCCTGGAACGGCAACACGTGTGCTTTTATGCAACAACTTTCTGCAAGGATATTTCTTGCCATACAACGTGAAATAAAAACCATAGAAAACGATTTTGTTTTTTACTTTTACAGTGTCACTAGTTTTTCTAATAACTGCATGTGTTTAAAAAACCTTTCTAAAACTCCTTCTTTAAAATTTATAATTTACTTAGAACAAATATACATATAAATTTGTTGCGAACTAATACACAGATAATTCTAAATATTGTAGCCAATCCAAGCACGAAATGTACGTGAAGAGTCCAGTCTTCTTGTGATGAGGATTATTTTATAATGTGTTTTTTATTTATTAATGTTATTTTAATTATTAATATGTTATTATTTATTTGTACGTTTTTTCTTAATGTTCTTTTGTTACATAATTTTTTTTAAATTTTAGTAATTTTATTTTGTTTTAATTTTTACACTGTATTTTTGTTGGCGATGGTAAAGAGAAACGGGTTTTCAGCACAAAAACACTCTTTTCCAAATGTATTTCGCATTTAAATACGTTTCAATTTTCTTTTCACTTTTACACTATTTAATTAAGGTGATTATATCTTGTGACCATTTTATCTCATTTCAGACCATGCAATACTTTAAAGGATTTAAGTACGAAATGTACATAAAAAATATAGTGTTCTTGTAATGACGTATATTTTTCAAGTGTTGAATACTTAATATTATAGATTTATTAATATTTATTTATGGTTATGTTGTTTTTATTGTTATTTTAGTAATTAATAAATGCATTTATTTTTACGTTTTTCCTGATTGTTTATTGTTTTTTGTTGCATACCTTTTTTGTTATTTATTTTAGTAATTATATATAGTTTTAATTTTGAGACTATTTTTTTGTTGGCGATGATGCCGAGCATTATTTTTTCACCAGGAAAACACACTTTTCTAAATGTATTTCGCATTTAAATAGGTTTCACATTTCTTCTCCCTTTTACCCGCAGGGGGGTGCGGACTAGCCGCACCTACGAGGGATTTGGCGTCCCTCGCGGTACCCTAGCCTAACACTACACCACTCACAAAGCACACACATACACGTACACACACCAACACAATATATATACATATTTCAACACTTACATCTTCTCTTAGGGAATTTGACTGGTCAGAATCGTTGCGCGTTGGGAGTGCTGAAAGGTCCAGAGCTTGACAAACTCTGGTCTGGGACGCTGATGTGAGCTTGCTCTGCCGAAGACGTAAGCGCGGTTTCTGGTCTACCAGCCGCTTCGGTCCTTGGTCAGGGAGTGTCCGCGGTGCATGGGTGTCGGAGCCTGTGCACAGTATTACGAGTTCTCGACTGATGCCCATCCAGTCGAGCTAAGGAGAAAAGCTATAGGCCTCAGAGTTCTGAGGATTGGAAATGATCTTATTGTGATCCAAGGGTGTACCCGTTCCTATAGTCTCGCCCGTAACGCTTGACACGATGGCTGGCAAAAAATATTTATGGATTCCAAAACCACGTCAAATATGACTAGTTTAAAGAGAACACGTCAGGATTCTCCTGACGATGTAATTAGTAAAGATTTGAGTAAAAAGTTGATGATGGCAACGTCACAGACATTGCCATCAGCAAAGTACTTAGTTGTATCTAGTGCCGAAGAAGGGAAAGATCTTTCCAAAGTTTCTCCCTTCCTTATTAACCAGGCTATTACTGCTTGTGCTGGAGGCCCAGTAGCCTCTATTAAGAAACTAAGAAACGGAAGACTGTTAGTTGCGACTTCCACCGACAGACAAACTCGTTCTCTATCTAAAATGACCTCTTTCTTTGACCAGGTCAAGGTATCTGTGGCTCCCCACAGATCCTTGAATTACTCAAAGGGGGTCATCACATGTAGGGATTTAATGTACATTTCAGTTGATGAAATTAAGTCCGAACTGTCGTCTCAGTCAGTTACGGACGTTGTCCCTATCATGAAAATGGACAAAGGAGAAAAGGTAGCAACCGCTACTTTCATCGTCACCTTCGGCAAACCGGAAATATCCGAATATTTACATGCAGGTTACCAAAGGCTCTCAGTGAGACCATACGTGGCTAACCCTAGGCGCTGCTTCAAGTGCCTGCGATTTGGGCATATCAGCCCTACGTGTTCGAAGTAGAACGTATGCGGTATATGTAGCGTTGAAGGCCATGATGATAAGGATTGTGTTAATTCTCCGAAATGCGCCAACTGTGGTGGTGACCACCCAGCGCGATCCTACAATTGTCCTCCCTTTAAGGAAGAGAAAGCTATCCTAGGCATCATGGCGAAAGACAAGCTGTCGTTTCCAGAGGCCAAAAAACTCTATCGATCAACTCAGCCAAAGACAGACAGTAAGACTTATGCCGCTACCCTGACCGCTTCAAAATCGTCTTGTTCCAACTGTGCTGAGCTGTCCAAGAAGATTGAAGCTCTAACTGAACAAGTGTCTCGCCTTTTGTGCTTAGTCACAAATGGTCCATCCTTGAATTTGGTACAACCTGCAGCAACGGATAATGTTTTACCTCGTGTACCTGTCCCTTCCACTGGGGGGGATTGGTGCACGAAATAAATCACTAAGCGAGCCTTGTGTTTCTGTGCAGAAGATATTATCAACGGGTAATAAACCTTCTGTGCAGAAGACAGAAAAATCCAAACCACGTAGACCAGTGTTACGACAGACCACATCGCCACCGTCGTTACCGGGCATTAAGAAAAATGCTAACAAAGGAGGGAATGTAAAAACTACCCTTCCTAAACCCAAAACTTCCTCAGATTCCATCCCTGAACGGGTGGATATGGAATCTGAGAAATGTAAGCATGAGACGTCTAATAACGTCCCAGGCAAGAAAGGAGAGAGCACCAATGGGTGTCAAATAAATCCTTTGCTAAGCTAATAAATGTCTTTGCTTAGGAAGTCAGTGATACAATGGAACGTCAACGGTGTTAGGAGTCACATAGAAGAACTTAAAGTACTCGTGCGAGATGTGTATCCAATGTTTGTATGACTACAGGAGACACATCTCCACGAATCGCATAATTTCCATTTAAGGGAGTATTCAGTTTTTAGATCGGACTTCGTTACAGAAGATCGAGCTAGAGGTGGCGTAGCCATCCTAGCCCGTGACTGTATCGATGCTGTTTCTCTAAACTTAATAACTCCTTTACAAGCAGTAGCCGTTCAAACAGCTGTCCCGTATAAAATCACTGTGTGTTGTGTCTACTTGCTACCACAAGAAAACCTGCATCACAGTGATTTAGTAAATTTGATAAGCCAGTTACCAACTACGTTCTTATTGGTAGGAGATTTCAATGCCCACCATTTATCTTGGGGATCTCCAACCTGTAATCCTCGAGGACAACTAGTGGAGAGTGTATGAACGGAACTGGACCTATGCCTGCTAAATGACGGTTCGCCTACTCATTTAGCGGCATCTATTGGTGGATGGACAGCTGTTGACCTATCGATCTGCAGTCCTCAATTAGCTACTAGATGCACATGGTCGGTACTCCATGATTTGTATGGAAGCGACCATGTGCCCATTAAGATCAATTTATGTGACTCCCAACCTTGTTATGCTCGAAATTCCCGTTGGATTTTGCGAAAAGCCAACTGGGACGCCTTTACGAAATATTTTGTATCACTTGACACAGATTACCTGACACCCATTGATGCAATTGTTGAAAATTTCACTAAGACCATTTTAATTGCCGCTGTAGAGACCATTCCGAAAACCGCTGTGCCGTGGTGGAACGACGAATGCACAGAAATCCTCCGTTTACGACGAAGAGCTTTAAGGAGATTTAAGCGTAACACAACAAGTGACAACCTTCAGGAATATAAAATACTCCGTGCGAAAGCACGGAGGAATTTTAGGCTGAGTAGAAAGAACTCTTGGGAACAGTACATTAGCACAATTAGATGAACAACTTCATCCTCCACAGTGTGGAGGAAACTAAGATCAGTTTGTGGTACTTCCATTCCGTTGCCAGCTATTGCGCTGAATCAACCGAATGGAAGTTTGACCACGGACAGTGATAATATTGCTAATGTGCTGGGAAAATCATTTTCTAACTCTTCTGCTACTACAGCCTATAACATAGTATTCCAGAGACATAAATTGAAGGAAGAAGCAATACCGTTTACTGTTGGGTTGTCTGGCGACTCACCTTTAAACACTCCTTTCTCCTTAGGGGAATTGGAGTCAGCTCTCGCGTCAACGAGGGATTCTGCACCAGGTCCTGATTCCATTGTATACTCCATGCTGAAACATCTACCATCATCGGCGAAACTTTTCCTCCTTCGAATATACAATCGGCTATTCGAGGAGCAGTCTTTCCCCGAGGCATGGTTAGAAGCGACAGTAATTCCTATCTTAAAACCAGGTAAAGACAAAACCAATCCCAGTAGTTACAGGCCTATATCTCTAACAAGCGTCTTGTGCAAACTACTGGAGAAGATGGTCAACCGCCGTCTTGTCTGCTACCTAGAAACCAACAATTTCATTTGCAACGAGCAGTGTGGTTTCAGACAAGGGCGATCATCGGTTGACCAATTGGTCTTGTTAGAATCCGCTATTCAAGATGCCTTTCTCTTGCGTCAACCACTCGTTGCTGTTTTCTTCGACCTTGAGAAGGCATACGATATGGCATGGAAAAGAGGAATTCTGAACACTTTAAAATCATGGGGTATACAGGGGAATATCCTAGCATTCATCGCTAACTTTCTTTCAAACAGATCTTTCCGCGTTCGACTTGGAGGCACGTATTCAAACAGCTATACACAGGAGAATTGTGTACCGCAGGGCAGCGTGCTGAGCGTCACGCTATTTTCCGTTGCAATAAATAGTATCACCAGCAATATACGATCTCCGGTACACTGTTCCCTTTTTGTGGATGACTTTTGTATATATGTGCCTGCTCGGTGTATGGCAACAGCGGAAAGGTCTTTGCAGTTAGCAATGTACAGATTAGAGGAATGGTCAAAAGCTACAGGTTTCAAATTCTCTGCTTCGAAGACCCAATGTGTAGCATTTAGTCGTCGTAGGCAGCACCAGGTGCCGATTCTTTATCTTGATGGGATTCAGCTTCAAACCACGGATATTGTTCGATTTTTGGGTCTTTTATTTGATAAAAGACTCTCATGGAGTCCACATGTTCGTGATTTGAAGGTGAGATGCAGCAAGAAATTGGATATGTTAAGAGTCCTTAGTGGTACGAATTGGGGAGCAGACAGAACTAGTATGCTTCGGTTTTATCGCGCAGTCGATAGATCGCGCATAGATTATGGCTGTCAAGTCTACTCATCTGCACGACCCACAGTTCTGAAAACCCTTGTTACCATCCACCACTCTGGACTTAGACTGGCTACTGGTGCATTTAGAACTAGGCCAATCCTTAGTTTTCTTGTCGAAGAGGGGGAACCTGCCCTTTCTAGACGACGTCAGATGCTACAAATATCTTACGTTTCTGTTCTTCGAAGCAAACCCAACCACGCGGCATTTGAAATAGTCTTTCATAATACCCTAAATGAAGTGTACAATACACGTCAACGTTCGACCGCTCCATTTGGCATACGAACGATAAGAATATTGGATGACCTTGAGTTGCAACTTCCAACTATGTTTGACCGACAATGTGCTATCTACCTCCATGGAAAATAAAAACGCCCCGCTTTTTCATTGTCCAGTTATATAAAACACGATACTCCTGTTGTGGTCTACCACCAGGAATTTTCATCCATTTATAAATCTCACCAACACAGTGAAATTATTTTCACTGATGGATCTAAACTGGACAATGGGCGTTGGGTGTGCGTTTTATGCATCTGGTTGTTCCTACACGTACGGATTGCCCTCAGCTTGCAGTGTTTTCACGGCAGAACTATTTGCTATTTTTAAAGCTTTGACCGTCATTCAATCTCGATCCTCGCATTATCTTTTGTGTTCGGATTCCAAAAGTGCTCTTCAGGCTCTTCAGGATGTTTTCTCTAACAACCCTTTAGTTGGGAACATTTTGTGTGCTGTACACAGGCTTCAATTGAGGGGTGTGGGGGTAACTTTCTGTTGGGTTCCTGGACATTGCGGAATACTTGGAAACACAAAAGCGGATGAAGCGGCGAAGAAAGCTACAAGTTTGGTGCCTATTACTCAACTAGTTATGGCATCCGATTATGTGTGTTTCGCGAAACATTTATTGCTCGCTGCTTGGAATGACGAGTGGCATACCGTGATTCAGAATAAGCTGAGGGAAATTAAAGATACCGTCCGTCCATGGAGGTCTTCAATTCGTTCAAAACGTAGGGAGGAAGTGGTGGTTACACGCCTTCGCGTTGGCCACTCTTTTGCAACTCATGGATATTTGATGAGGCGTGAAGATCCACCAATATGCCAATATTGCGGTGATATCTTCACAATAAAACATATTTTAGTAGACTGTGTTAATGTAAGCAATATTCGTGACCTTTTTAATTTAAAAGGGAGTTTGAAGGAGGTGCTAAGGGACGATGCCTCGGCCATTGACCGAGTCATCGCTTTCTTGCACCACTTGAAAACATTTTTTAAAATTTAATACATAAATATATATATATTTTTTTAATTTTATTTATACATATAATTCTCTGTGTTTCTTTTATTTATTTTAATTAAATTTATTTTCTGTTCTTGTTATTGTTATTGAGATTTATTTATTGCTAAATTGTTACCTATTATTGTTTTACATATTATTTATTTACTGTTATATTGTTCTTTGTTGTTATTTTGTTATTTAGTTTTAAAGAATTTTTTCATTGTTATATTGTTGTTTTTTGTTTTTTATTGTTGGTGTTTTTTGTTTTGAAATTTTTTGTTGTATTTATTTATTTGTTTATTTATTAATTTATTTGATTTTATTTAAAACATTGCGTTCCGTGTTAGATTTTGTTTGGCGATGATAACCACAATTGGTTTTTCGCCAGGAAAAAGGGGAAAAAAAAATTCTTCTCCCTTTCAGACAGTTTAGTTTCAGAAATTATATCTCATTTCAGTTTTGTAAAATGCAGTAAACCAGTGGCCCCTGACTTGTTATTTTGCGGTCAGCTAGAATATTTCTCTTGAATTTAGAAAAAAACGTAATACTATTTGATAAAGAAAGGCAGAAGCCAGCACAATATTTCTATACGCATTATTTTACACAATATTCAAATGGGACTTATTGTTCTGCAGGAAATGATTAGGTTCATGTAAAAATTGTGTAAAGTTTTATTAATTAATTTCTGCAAAAATTACAAAAAACATTTATGTCTAGAAGAAGTTATGTCTAAAAGTTAATTTGCGAGTAGTATTTTATAAAATTTCTTGTTAGATAGGTAGTAGTTTTATTTGTGAGAATGCATTTTTGTAAATAAGAATTATCAAGTCTAAAGGTCTCACGCGTTTATATGATAACCACTTGCAATCTAAAGCAAATCAACTAACAATCAACAACAATGACAATAAACTAAAATAATTATTTTTCAGACTTATTCTTATGTTTATAACATTTTTAAGGTGCAAATTGTTTCATATATTTAATCTTACTGGAATTAAAATGGCTGTATATGTATCGTATTTTCGCATTTCATAATATATAATGTAGGTTATCAATTTTGAAAATTAAAATACAACTAATTAAGACATTTTGAAATTGTTGAACTCGGTAAATTCAGTCCTGAAGCCTGGTTCGCGAAAGAACAGCAATTAATTTATCCACCGTCCCAAAAAGAAGAACTTATCCACCGTTCCGTGAATTTTTGGTATATGCGATGCAATTAAATGGAAAATTGTTTTCTTACCCGAGCTTTTTGTCAACGACATTGCAAAAGTAAACCTGGACATGGTTAGGTCTCCAGTAATATGGAAAAATAAACAAACAAATTGAGATAGGTTTGATAAAAAAAATTACGCAATATTATAATTTTCTTGTGCAATTCACTGAAAAATGTTTATTTTTAGCAATACACTTTTGAAGTTAAAGTATCTGTGTAACAAATTTACGTCTCATAAGTTGTATAAACTACATATTTATTGTTTGAATAAGCAAAATTATTTTAAAACTTTTCTGGGAAACCCAAAAGTAATGAATATGCATTAAAGTTGTAAATGTAAAATTAAAAACTTGTTTAAAAGGCCTCGGAAGTTGTAATATGTTGCAGTAGGAAATGTAAACCTTCGTGTGCAATATATCGGAATTCAATTCATGTGTAAACATCACATGTTGAAACCATTGCAGCGGAATATTTTAATGAACACATTTCCGGCAGTGATTAGTTATCGAACTGAATTCATACCAATCAAAATACTCAAATTCAACTCAATATATATCCACATCAAGTTCACTAATTTGAACCAATTTGCGCCATAAGTACAATCGAGCTGAAAGTAATTGTTTAAAGTAACGATAAAATATTACTAATTAGGGACAAAAATAACTAAATAGTTGTCACGTGTAGATTATTAAGTTTCTTATTAAGTTTTTTCCTTTTTCTTCTACTTTTGGATGGATCGTAGTGTTGATATCTAAAAAGTAATAAAAAGATTTAATGCAAGTTGAGAATAAAATATCTCGTGCTAAAACTTTACTTTTATTTTATTATTTTTTATTTTATAAAATACACAAATTCTCTAAACATTCCCCTCAAATTCTATGATATATAGGCTTACTGCTTCATAATTCATGAAGTGAGAAATCCCTAGAAGTTGGATAGCCAGTCAGGAAATCCTGGGTTTTGTATTGTGACGATATATATATCAAGCTTATCAAGCTCAATAACTGTTTTCAATTTATGTATTTTTAAACGCCTTTCGCTAATTAATATTATTAGCAAATTCAAAAATAAAAATAAGTGATAAACAAATTTTTTTATAATATTATTATACAATAATTAATGAAAAAGAATATAAATTTAAAACAATATTTGTACTGAGAATATTTTTAATACTTAGCTTAGTTGAGTCAATGACATTCACCAACCCATGCACAAACAATACATTAATACATATCAATTTTGTCATAAAAATTGTTTTGTTTTATTCTAACATTCAACATTTAATTAACATCTAATTTAATATTTAACTTGCAAGTTAAAGTGTAGTTCAAATAAATTGTTTAACTAGATAATTGATCTGTCTGGTACTTACTTCCTCAATCTCGCTCCCATCTTCTTCCTCTAAATTCGACACAGATGCACTGGGAATGTCTTGATCACCAAGAAAATCGAACAAATTTAAGTACCATAATTTAGATACGTACACATCGTCGGCTGATGCACCAGACTTCATTGACATCTCTCGTTTTTTTTTCTCTTTACGCACATTGCTTCGTAAACTATTAATCTTTCTAACCACAGATTTCTTTGTGCATCGGGTTCCAGTTCTTTCAACTTGAGCACAAGTTTCGCATAAGCTGCATTTCTCTTATCGCGATCGTGATACTCTTTACTTTTTACTTGCCACAGGCACGGCTCGAGTTTATACAACTCGATAAAGTCTTCAATTACTTGGTTGCGTTTACGACTCGACATCACTAGCACCAGTAGCCACAAGATAAGTCCGCTAACTACAAAAGACAAAGACAAAAGACACTCTCTTCACGGAAGAAGCCCGAACTAAACAAAACTACTGCGCAGGCGACCAGACGTACTCACACACACGCTCAGGTCTAGGGTATAACTGACGACTGCGCAGGTACAAGATACCAAAACTCCGTTCCTGACAGGTGACCGGCGCAGGTCGCTTCGCCTGTGCACTTTCGCCTGCAGCGACTGGCACACACGCTCCGGTTTGCCTGCGCAGGTGACCTGTACAGGTTTACCTGTCATGTATACCGTTACGTGTGTGGCCGCCCTTATCACAAAGCTATGTAAACGTGTCACAAGTGATGAATGCTAAAGTGTAAATATTTTGTATTGGAAATCAAGTGTCAATATATTCTGTCTTGCACAACAATATTTATACTTTAAATAAACTTTCCGGTGACACGTAACATTCCCAATTGTACTGTGTCTATTCACCCAAAGGCTTTTAATTACACCTGTCAGTGCTCGGCCAAGCTACTTCGACGGGGCGAGTATGTGATTACTTTTTGTGCTGTTATGGACGAGACAAACGAAACATCGGAAGATATCGTGCCGTGCAGTGCCTAAACTTTCACCAGGATGCAACTCACGAGGGCATCTAGTTGAGAGTGTCAGATCAGAACTGGATTTATACCTGCTAACTGACGATTCTCCGTCACATTTAGCAGCGTCTACAGGCGGATGGACAGCTGTTGACTTGTCATTGTGCAGTCCTGCTCTGGCTACAAGGTTAACATGGTCAGCATTGCCTGATCTTTACAGTAGCGATCATACTCCCATTGAGATCTCTTTGTATGACTCCTCACCCTGTTGTGATCGACATCCCCGTTGGATCTTGAAAAAAGCCAACTGGGAACAATTCTCACAAGGGCTAGAATCACTGGAAGTGGAAGACCTGTCTCCAATTAATGACATCGTAAATTTAATTACCAAAACTATTTTGAATGCCGCCAAAAAGACAATACCGAAAAAATCATCAAAACGTGGTGGAATGATGAGTACACTGTGATCCTTCGTCAACGGAGAAAAGCTCTGAACCAGTTCAAGAGACATCCAACGAGTGAAAACCTGAAAAAATATAAAATCTTCCGTGCGAAAACACGAAGAATATTTAGGCAAAGTAAACGAGAATCATGGTCCCAGTACATTGGCACTATTACAAGAACTACAGCTCCATCTACAGTATGGAAGAAATTACGATCCGTCTGTGGCATTTCCGTTCCGATGCTATTAATTTCATTAAGGCATCCGGATGGAGTTATGACCACGGACAGTAAGGAAATTGCCAATGTGCTAGCGTTATCGTTCTCAAAATATTCTTCATCTTCTGCATACAAGGACGCCTTCCAGGTGTATAAACGTAAACAGGAACCCTTACCTTTCACTGTTAGATTGTTTGGAGATTCTTGTTTAAATATCCATTTCTCTATTGATGAACTACATTCAACTTTCTCTTCAACGAAGGATTCAGCTCCAGGGCCGGATGATATCGTATACTCCATGATAAAAATCTACCACCGTTGGCAAAACTAGTTCTCCTTCGGATATACAACCGATTTTCGAGGAGCACGGTTTTCCCGATGCATGGTTAGAAGCGACTATAATTCCTCTTCTAAAACAAGGAAAGGACAAAACTAATCCCAGTAGTTACAGACCCATCTCTCTGACCAGCTGCTTATGCAAACTACTGGAGAAGATGGTCAACCGTCGTCTTGTCTGGTATCTAGAAACAAACAAAATTCTTACTAACGTCCAGTGTGGTTCCAGACAAGGACGTTCATCAGTTGACCAATTGGTTTTGTTGGAGTCAGCTATACAGAATGCCTTCATCTTACGACAAACACTGGTAGTTGTTTTCTTTGACCTTGAGAAGGCACATGACATGGCATGGAGAAGAGGAACTTTGAACGTATTGAAACCATGGGGTATACAAGGTAACATTCTTGCTTTTATACAAAATTATTTGAATAACAGGACTTTCCGTGCACGTCTAGGAGGCATATATTCTGATCGTTGCGAACTAGAGAATGGTGTACCACAAGGAGGTGTGTTTAGTGTGACGCTGTTTGCCGTTGCCATTAACAGCGTCACTTCAAACGTACAGTCACCGGTCCACTGTTCCCTGTTTGTAGACGATTTTTGCATATATGTGGCTGCTAGAAGTATGGCAACAGCGGAAAGGTCCTTACAATTAGTATATGAGCGGTTCAATGCCACATTTTCTAAATCCATTCACTGAATTGAGCTGCCTTTATGTAGGTTTCTCCCAAAAAACGACTCACTTGGTATTGTGTCACTGTTCGCCCGGGGCTGTTCCTTAAAAACCCATCAATTTTTAAAAGTAGAGAGTGTTCAGGGGTCCCATGAAGGACACATCCAATGGGCTGCAATTTATGACGGCAGTGGAGCGGTAGGAAAACCACAGTGGTATGATTAGTCCTTCCCATGGTAATGTACTCAATGTTTTTAGTACGGGTGGAATGCCCGTCTAATATCAACAAAAACCTTATCATCTGCGGTGGGTTTGGCATGCATCAACAAACGAATGAACCCCTCTATAAAAAGCTCTGCCTGCATCCATCCGGTAGGATAACAAGTGAACGCAGTCCCAGGTGGAGCTCCATTCGTTAATTCAACTTTCATCCTTTGGTGGGGGTAAGATAATGAAACTGTAAATGTAGGATCCTCCAGTTTAAGTACACATTACCACAAAACATAAAACACCTCTCTCAGCTCAAAGATAAAACTTTTGAGCTTTTAGACTGGTCAGTCGTGAGTCTAGTCTCGTTCACATTGAAAATTGCTAGGTACTGTAATTGAGTTTGAATCGTTCTTCAATCTGGATGTCAAAAAATATTTTTAAAACAACCCTGTTAAAACCTTTCGCTCTTGGTGAAGAAATTGCCTCAGGCAACCTTAACGTTAAGGGATTATTGCGTTTAATGAAACCGGCCACCCAACCCTTTCCAGCCATCCTGGTCTCTGCTTTATAGGTATGAGAAAGTTTGCTATTCTCAGCAAGCTCAAATGCTGCACTTCGCAGATCCTTAATTGTCTCTCCAAAATCCCTTGTCCAACAAGAGAAGATGGTTGCAGAGTTCCTGTTCCTGCTTCTCAGTAAAAACAGGTTTAAAGCCTCCAGATTCCATTTGTTGCCGTCTTGCCTGGGAGGTGAGAGTAGCATTGTGAGGACTTAATTCCCAACTACCCCAGTCCCTAGTCAGAGCAGTTATTTCTACCACACCCAACCGGTTGACTGACGAGGAGGGATAATTCCTCACCTTTGAAACATTGCCTTGGTCCGAGCCTGTTTACTCAGAAACCTTCCGGAATCCTTATTCACAAGTAACCTACATATCTGTAGGCCATTCCACTATCCGCCACCCGTGGACCCGCCGGGTTACTCAGGCCAGCTATCCGGGATGAGGTAGATAGAAACAAGTCGGTGAATACCATACTATCCACGACCTTCTTCACTGGACCAACGTTAATAAAAGTGACGTTTCAGCTTCTCCATCCTATCACACGTATCTGTTCAAGTGTCTATGCACTAATTTTAAATTATACTAAATACAAATTTAAAGCAATATTTTAAATAATAATATATACGTGCAAACGGCATATGAAGACGATGGCACGGTCGATAAGAATGGCATCGTTTTTTAAAACCAGTGATGACAAATGATTTGTAAAACTGTGATTTAGTCACTGATGTTCGTAAATCACAATTCGACCTGTTCCGTAGCGAGATAAGTATCAGGTTCTTGAATAACGTAACTGTGAAGGAGTCGCATATCACGCCTACACGTGCAGCGGGACCCAAACTGTACAACCGGATAAGCGAACTACGGTTCGTCGAACGTAAACTATCTTGTGAGTAAAAAAGGGGACTTGGAGTCAATGGTACCTATGTTTTCCTATTTTAAACTAATCGCTATTTTAGAACTAATTTAAAATGATGAAACTAAACTAAAACTGCCTACAAAATACCTTAGTCCCCACGAAATGTAAAAACACCAAATTTAAAATGAAATTATGTTTTCTATTTTATATACAGTTTTGAGTGAAAAAAAGATATTACAAGCTATGGATTTTGGAAAAAATTGAATTACATGTAAAAACTAATTAACTACAGATAAATAAAACTCAAAGCATAACTAACAACATGTATATTCATTAAAAAAAAACATAAATAATGTTATACATACATAGTAATTATACAAATATTAATAAAAATTCAAATCTAACCTGAACAAAATAACTAACTAAACTAAAACTACCTAAAAAATACCTTAGTACCCATGAAATGTTTGGACACATGGTTTTATCCAACCCCGGATTGGTTTGCACTGGTTGCAATAATAGGTAGTGTCTACCCTCTTCTTACTTTTGGCGCAAAGCGCACATCTTTTTCTAATAAGGCGGGTTTGTTTGTTTCCACTTGCTCAGGGACAGGAATTGCTGCTCTCGGTTGAGGTGGCGGTGTAGCTAATGGGGTACGGTTTCTAGATATTAGAGACCTTATGACACTATCTCTGAAATCTAATAGAGTCATCTTTGTATTCCCCGGTTGCTGTTTGCGAAGAAGGTATGCGTCGCATGGAATAAGTGGATAGCTGCCTTCGCATACCACCGGATAGTTTTCCTTTCACAGAGGTAATAACTCCTGAGTTGATCTGAGCTATCTACACCCCCCCCCCCCATAGACTCATTATATTTCAAAATTGCCTCTGGCTTAAGGACTTTTTTCCGCTACGTTACTTATGTTCAATCATAGTAGCACCAAACTCAGACGATAAAGCAACCACGTCCCGTTTGTCATGTCACTTTAGGACGTACAAACCAGCGTAGAATAAGCAGGTGTCACTCTGCCTTTAGCCACTTCTTTATTCACTACTTCTGGGGAATTTCCTTTTCTGTTGGCCCGTAGAGTCCCCGTAGAATAGGTATCTTTTTCTAAAAGAAACTCTGACAAGCCAACAGATGAGTAAACATTGTCCATGTATACTGAATGACCTACTCCGTAAAAGTCATCCGGCTAATATTTGACCACTTTGTCAACACGGCCAGTTCCTCCAACCAAGGGGTCGTTTGCTCCACAATAGAGCTTCATTTTCAAAATAAGGCCATTTGGTTGGGTCAATGTATACAATTTTATTCCAAATTTATGTATATTGTTGATGTATTGGCGAAAATACTATCTGCCACGCCACAACAACATGGACTCATCCAGGCTTAGTTCCTTGGTAGGATACTAAATTTCCTTAATCCTTTCATGAAAAATATCGAAAAGAGGAGAAACTTTGTACATCGGGTCGGACGGAGTAGAGTCGAAAACCTGGGGGTTTTTGGAAAAGAGCAAAGCCCTCAAAATTATCATATATCTATCTCTAGGCATCGAATTTCGAAATATTGGAAAATTATATAAATTATTAATTGGCCAATAATTGCCTAAACTTGGAGCCTGGAATTGGCCAGTCAAAAATGTAAGGCCCAAAAAATTTCTAAGTCGCTTCTTAAAATTTCCTTCCATCCTTGAAATCGTGACTAGGGCTTTGTGGTCTGGCTCATCAAAGGTTGGCCCTGGTGATTTGTTTCGGAAATTATGAGATCAAACATTTTATCACAGAAAATTTGAAAACAATAATCAATAGGTTCGTTGTAATCTGGTAGCTGTCGCAAACCAGTATCTCCAGAAAAATGAATTATAGGGACGCTGTGAGGAGAGGAACTCCAAGTGGTCTGATTCTGGTACAGAGTCGGTATGGGGCTGACAGCGGGGCTGGACAATTGTCTTGGCATTGGAGATGGATAACCTGGACTAGGCTATCTACGTGGAGATGGTGCCTCTGGTACAACAACAATTACTCCACTTACGGTTTCATCCTCCTCTTCCTCCTCTGAAGATATATCTGCTTCATCCATGCCTCCTCAATGTCGGAGTTTTGGAGCATTTCCAATAATTCATTCTCAGAGAAGAATCTTCTTTTCAACGGAACAGCCTTCTTAGAGGTTTCTGCCCTGGAGGCATGATGTGTTGTTTCCCCAGAACTTGGTCCAGCAGGCTGGTTTTCAGGACTCAACGTCCTTTTAGGGACTCTTCCACTCATCTATAATGATTTTTTTTCCGAATTATCTGTCTATACCTGGCTATATTATTTACAAAATTGAGAAAAAAAATTATTTTTAAAAAAATATTTGTGTAATTTATTTATGGAAATAATAGTTCAAATAACTTTATTTGCTAAGTACTGATATACTTAGGCTTAATTTTCATAACTAGTGTAAATTATTTTATTTGACTCCATATAAAAATGCACAAAAGAAATGAAAAAAATCAAACATTATAATATTTTTGGTTGATATATTGTTTTATTTACGTAAATAGTACTGCAAACAATTTTATTATTAGGTTTAAAAAGGCCTAGGTATAATTATCATTATAGAAGAAAGTGTATTACTTACATTGGAAAAAAAATTGGCTGAAAACCACGTAAAAATTATTGGATACAACAAAAGCAGCGGCGGAGTTATAAATACTAACGTGGATGTTATGTCTAGGCGGCAGAACGAGAACTGCACCGTTAAAGCAGGCTGGTAAAAGAGGAGAGCCATTTGACGACAATGGGTCGACCGACGCCGGGTGGTAGAGGGCATTGTAGTCGACCGCCGCGCTGAAAGTGATTAGAAGAGAATTATAGATTAAGATATTATAGACCACCATCGTCTTCATAAATACGAATTGAAAAACAAGAAAGCAAATAAAAGGTATACCACTATAAAAACCAAATTTAAACACCATATACTGTATAGAGGGAAAAATGGAGAATTTCAAGGAAATTCGTATTATATTTTGCCACTTAATATTGTGATTCTGTCATATGAATATACATATTCATATTAACTGTAATTATAAGATAAGTATTAGCTTAAAATAAGTGATAAGATATGATTTTCATGAAATAGCTGATATCTTTTATAGGTTATGTGGCAGAACAACGTTTAATGCTTAGGTTGTTTTATTTTATTTATTTTGATTGTAATTATTTATTAAAAAGTAGCTAAAGCTATATTTTGTCTTTGTCGACCTGAGTAGGAATCGAAGAAACAAAATTTTATATTACTAAGTTACTTTTTCGCTTTTTTAGGGTATTCCATAAAGTCTCATTTTTTAATTTCAGCTGAAAACGTTTTTAGGTATTTCAGGCGACTCTTTAATAAGTAAACATATTTTCAAGGATTACATCGCTTAAAGTACATAAATGCCAATTTTTGCACTTTTTAAACTATTCGAGAAGTTTATATAGCTTGCTTCCATAGCATATGCCTAATATCTTGTCCTATGTTTTGTGATAATATATAACATCAGTTCGTTTTGTTCATCCTAAAATATAATTAGAAAGTAAGGAAAGGTGAATATGTGAACTACATCCCGGGCAGAACCTGATTGGGCGACGATTGCAGAGCATAACGAAAAATCCTTTCTGGTAATCGAAGAACTACTGGTGGTCCAACTTTACAAATAGCCCAAAAACTCAAGAGAATTACTCAAGAATAAGTTTGTGTAAATGTTTCTATTGACCAAATTTGCCATTTTAATTTATTACACAAAAGAAGCTATTTTAAATGTTTCACCGAATTTTCATTTATTATTTGCTTAACATGTAGAATTTGTAAAGAAATTTTATATTCTATTTTCATAAAATAGAGATTTTCATCAATTAAATAACATAAAAATCATTTCATACTGACATAAACGTTTTGACTGAGTACACACATTTACACAGAGAAAATATTTTGCAATAAGTTTTCAATAATATAACTTATATAATTAATTAATTATTATATCGTTATAATAACTTAACATAAATTAATAACTTTTATCAAATTATACTTTAAAATTTGTATTGTTTCTGTGGCAATGAAAAATATAGGATTTGCAATACATTCTTACCAAAATAAAAAAATAAATATTTGTCTAAAACGTTTCAATTTTAAACTCATTACTTATTGACGTAACGCTATTCTGCGAAATTAGTGAGAGTAGATTTTTGTTAGATAGAAATTTTCTATAAAATATATGTCTATCGATATTACCTGTATAGCTTGATTAAAGGGAGCGGTAAGTTTTATTAATAAAGGTGATTGGAACGAGCATTACATGACGAAAATATAAAGTTCCTGCAGAGAGGTTTATACTACGAGGACTAGCCGCACCTACGAGGGATTTGGCGTCCCTCGCGGTACCCTAGCCTAACACTACACCACTCACAAAGCATACACACACACATACACACACCAACACAATATATACACATTTCAACACTTACATCTTCTCTTAGGGAATTTTGACTAGTCAGAACGGTTGCGCGTTGGGAGTGCTGAAAAGTCCAGAGCGTGACAAACTCTGGTCTGGGACGCTGCTGTGAGCTTGCTCTGCCGAAGACGTATGCGCGGTTGCTGGTCCGCTAGCCACTTCGGTCCTTGGTCAGGGAGTGTCCGCGGTGCACAGGTGTCGGAGCCTGTGCACAGTATTACGAGTTCTCGATTGATGCCCATCCAGTCGAGCTAATGAGGAAACTATGGGCCCTAGAGTTCCGGGGGTTAGAAATGATCAAAAGTGATCCATGGGTGTACCCGTTCTCATAGTCTCGCCCGTAACGCCTGACACGATGGTTAGCTTAATAACAAATTATGGAAAACCAACAAATGTCCAACCAGTTTAATGTAAAGAGGCGTCGTGAGGTTTCTCCGAAAATGCCTAGAGAAGTAAATAGGGGGAAAGAAATGAATTTAGAATCACCAAAGTTCTTAATTGTGTCTTGCACAGAAACTGGAAAAGATCTGTCAAAGGTATCGCCTTTTGTAATACACAAGGCTATAACTGGATGTGCAGCAGGACCTATCTCTTCCATAAGGAAGTTACGGAACGGAACACTGCTGTTGGAAACAAGCAATTCAAAGCAGTCACAGCTATTATTAAAAATGACCTCCTTCTTTGATCAGGTCAAGGTTTCGGTGGCTCCCCACAAAACCTTGAACTCATCAAAGGGAGTAATATCATGCAGGGATCTGTTGTATGTCCGTGAGGACGAAATCAAATCAGAACTGGTATCAGAAGGTGTAACAGATGTCGTACGAATTATGAGGATGGAAAACGGTCAGAGAGTTCCAACAACATCAATTATCCTGACATTCGGGAAACCATCTATCCCGGAATATTTATATGCTGGCTATCAACGACTTTCTGTTAGGCCCTACGTTCCCAATCCACGCCGGTGCTTTAAATGCCAACGTTTTGGACACGTAAGTTCTTCTTGCTCCAAGCCAGAGGTATGCGGACAGTGTGCATCTGAAGACCATACTGATAAGGTTTGCACAAGTGCTCCGAAATGCCCAAACTGTGCTGGTGATCACCCTGCTCGCTCCTTTAACTGCCCAAAGTTCAAGGAGGAGAAAGCGATCCTCAGCATAATGGCAAAGAACAAAACATCTTTCCACGAAGCGAAAAAGAAGTTCAAGTCAACTCAACCTAGACTTGAAACGAAATCTTATGCCTCAGCTATCACCACTGAGAAGTCGTGTTCCAACTGCGTTGAGCTAAACAAGAAAATTGAAGTTCTCACGGAGCAAGTTAGCCAGCTATTAGCTTTGGTGACGAAAAATTCTGTTTCCAACTTAAATAATAATGTTGAATGTGCGAAGAAATCTCCATTGCCAGATAACTCTGGTAGAGTTAGAAGAAGCAAGACACTATTAGAGACAAGTGTGAAACCTATTCCAACTATGAGTAATAATAATAAAAATAACAATAACAACAAAACTGCACCTGTGAAAGTGGGTGCAAAATTAAAAGCGACTCAAAAGAGGACCATTTCTAACTCCCCTTCTGAGTCAAAAAATTCCTCAGATTCCACCACTACAATAGTGGTGATGGATTCTGATGACTCTTTGCCTGGAACGTCCAACAGTCCAGGCCAACAAATTGTCAATGACGGCAGTGAGAGCCAGGTGAATCCATTTCACTAAATACAATGTCCACACCTAAACAAACCGTGATTCAGTGGAACATTAACGGTGTTAGAAGTCACATTGAGGATCTCAAATAATTTGTAAGGGATGTGTCCCCTATGTACATTTGTATTCAGGAGACACATCTTCATGAATCGCACAATTTCCATCTAAGGGAGTATTCAGTTTACAGATCAGACTTCGTTACAGAAAATCGAGCTAGAGGTGGCGTAGCCATTCTAGCCCGTGACTGTGTCGACGCCGTTTCTCTGAACTTAATAACTCCCTTACAAGCAGTAGCAATTCAAACAGCTGTTCCATACAAACTCACTCTCTGTTGTGTCTACCTCCCACCAAGTGTCAACCTGCAACAGAGAGATCTTGTAGACGTTATGAATCAGTTGCCGACTCCGTTTTTATTAGTGGGCGATTTCAATGCCCACCATGTTTCATGGGGTTCCCCAGAATTCAACCAGCGAGGTAATCTGATCGAAAGCATCAGATCGGAACTGGATTTATACCTGCTAAATGACGGTTCTCAGACACATTTAGCAGCGTCAACAGGTGGATGGACAGCTGTAGACTTGTCATTATGCAGTCCTGTCTTGGCTACAAGGCTAAAATGGTCAGCATTGCCTGATCTTTACAGTAGCGACCACATTCCTATTGAGATCTCTTTGTGTGACTCCTCACCCTGTTGTGTTCGACATCCCCGTTGGATCCTGAAAAAAGCCAACTGGGAACCATTTTCACAAGATCTAGAATCACTGGACGTGGATTACTTGGCTCCCATTGATGACATTGTCAATTCATTTACAAAAACCGTTTTGAATGCCGCCGGAAAGGCAATTCCGAAAACCTCATCCAAACCACGACGACCACCTGTTCCGTGGTGGAATGATGAGTGCACTGTGATCCTTCGTCAACGGAGAAAAGCTTTGAACCAGTTCAAGAGACATCCAACGAGTGAAAACCTGGAAAAATATAAAATCTTTCGTGCGAAAGCACGGAGAATATTTAGGCAAAGTAAACGAGAATCATGGTCGCAGTACATTGGCACAATTACAAGAACTACAGCTCCATCTACAGTATGGAAGAAATTACGATCAGCCTGTGGCATTTCCGTTCCGATGCCATTAATTTCATTAAGGCATCCGGATGGAGTTATGACCACGGACTGTGAGGAAATTGCCAATGTGCTAGCGTTATCGTTTTCAAAACATTCTTCATCTTCTGCATACAAGGACGCTTTCCAGGTGTACAAACGTAAACAGGAAGCCTTACCGTTCACCGTTGGATTGTCAGTAGACACGTGTTTGAATATCCATTTCTCTATGGATGAACTAGAGTCGGCTCTCTCGTCAACGAAGGATTCCGCTCCAGGCCCGGATGATATTGTATACTCCATGATTAAAAATCTACCACCGTCGGCAAAACTAGTTCTCCTTCAGATATACAACCGTATATTTGGGGAGCACGGTTTTCCCGATGCATGGTTAGAAGCGACAATAATTCCTCTTCTAAAACAAGGAAGGACAAAACTAATCCCAGTATTTACAGACCCATTTCGCTGACCAGCAGCCTATGCAAACTACTGGAGAAGATGGTCAACCGTCGTCTTGTCTGGTATCTAGAAACAAACAAACTTCTTTCTAACGTTCAGTGTGGTTCCAGACAAGGACGTTCATCAGTTGACCAATTGGTTTTGTTGGAGTCAGCTATACAGAATGCCTTCATCTTACGACAAACACTGGTAGCTGTTTTCTTTGACCTTGAGAAGGCATATGACATGGCATGGAGAGGAGGAATTTTGAACGTATTAAAATCATGGGGTATACAAGGTAACATTCTTGCTTTTATAAAAAATTATTTGAATAACAGGACTTTCCGTGTACGTCTAGGAGGCATATATTCTGATCGTTGCGAACTAGAGAATGGTGTACCACAGGGTGGCGTTTTGAGTGTGACGCTGTTTGCTGTTGCCATTAACAGCGTCACTTCAAACGTACAGTCACCGGTCCACTGTTCCCTGTTTGTAGACGATTTTTGTATATATATGGCTGCTAGAAGTATGGCAACAGCGGAAAGATCCTTACAATTAGTAATTAATAAATTGCAAGAATGGACCAAATGTACGGGCTTCAAGTTTTCGGCTTCGAAGACTCAGTGTATAGCATTTAGTCGTCGCAGGCAACGCCAGGAACCTATTCTTTTTCTTGATGGTACGCGGCTTCAAACCGCGGATAATGTGAGATTTTTGGGTCTTTTATTGGATAAAAGACTTTCATGGAATCCACATATTCGTGATTTGAAGGTGAGATGCAGCAAGATATTGGATATGTTGAGAGTTCTAAGTGGTACAAATTGGGGAGCAGACAGAACCTGTATGCTGCGTTTCTATCGCGCCGTTGTAAGATCGCGCATAGATTACGGCTGTATAGCCTATTCATCTGCTCGACCTACGGTTCTGAAACTCCTGGATTCAATACATCACGCTGGCCTTAGACTTTCTACTGGTGCTTTTAATCAAGCCCAATCTCCAGCCTTCTAGTTGAAGCTGGAGAACCATCTCTCTCTATGCGACATCAAATGCTACAAATTTCATATTACACTGGTCTTTGAAGTTAACCTAAACATCCGGCATTCAAAGCAGTTTTTGATAACCACCTCGAGGATCGTTACAATGTGCGTCAACGTTCAACTGCTCCCTTCGGAATAAGAACGTTGCACATTTTTAGGAATCTAAATTTAGAACATCCACCTATATTCGAACGATCATCATGCTACATCCCTCCATGGACAATACAAAATCCAAAATGTGACTTCTCATTGTCCATGTACCTAAAACACAATACTCCTGACGTTATTTATCGTCAGGAGTTTTTGCAGATTCAACAAACTCACCAACATACTGTGACTATATTCACAGACGGTTCAAAACTGGACAATGGGATAGGTTGTGCATTTTATATGGAAGGACAAACTTTCACTTACGGATTGCCCTCAGCCTGTAGCGTTTTTACTGCAGAACTTTATGCAATTTTCCAAGCTTTAAGATCAATTCCGTCTGCAAAATCTAAATATCTTGTGTGTTGTGATTCCAAAAGTGCTCTCCAGGCTATTCAGGAAATGTACACTAAGAACCCTTTAGTTGGAGACATCTTGTGCTCTATACACAGGCTCCAATTACGAGGTGTCGAGGTGTCATTTCTCTGGGTGCCTGGTCACTGTGGAATATTCGGAAACACTAAAGCAGATGAAGGTGCAAAATTAGCTACAGGTATGTTGCCATCGACACAACGTGTGATGGCATCAGATTTTGTATGCAAAGTTAAAACTACACTATTCTCTGTTTGGAATGAAGAATGGCAAAATGTAAATAGAAACAAGCTGAGGGACATCAGAAATACCGTCCGACCATGGAGGACATCTGTTCGTTCGAATCGTAGGGAGGAAGTGGTGGTAACTCGACTTCGCATCGGCCACTCTTTGTTAACGCATGGATGGTTGATGCGACATGAGGATCCACCACTATGTCCGTTTTGTAGAAATAATATTACAGTCAAGCATATCCTGCTTGATTGTGATAAGTTGGAAAATTTGTATATACGTTACGATCTTCGAGGTAGTTTAAAGGTGGTTTTAGGGGACGATGTCACGGCTATCGACCGTGTCATCGCTTTCTTACGCCACCTGAATCTATTTAATAATATTTAAATTATATATAATTTTAGTTTCTTTCTGTTTAGTTACATTTAGTATTAAACATTTATTTTATTTTGTTAAGTTGGTTAGTTCTTTTTTGAAATAATTATTTAAAATAAAATTTTAGTTATGCGATGATAACCTCAATAGGTTTTTCGCCTGGAAAAAAAAAAAAAAATAATAATAATTTAAAAGGGAGTTTGAAGGTGGTGCTAAGGGACGATACGTCGGCCATTGACCGAGTCATCGCTTTCTTGCACCACTTGAAAATATTTTTTAAAATTTAATACACAAATAAATTTTTTTTTCATGTATACATATAATTCTCTGTTTCTTTTATTTATTTTAATTTAATTTATTTTTTGTTCTTGTTATTGTTATTGAAATTTATTTATTGGTAAACTGTTACCTATTATTGTTTTAAATATTGTTATTATTTATTTACTGTTATATTGTTCTTTGTTGTTATTTTGTTATTTAGTTTTTTAAGAATTTTTTCATTGCTATAGGTTTATTGTTGTTTTTTGTAATTTATTGTTGTTTTTTTGTTTTGTAATTTTTGTTGTATTTAAATTTATTTGGTTTTATTTAAAATATTGCGTTCGGTTAGATTTTGTTTGGCGATGATAACCACAATTGGTTTTTCGCCAGGAAAAAAAATCCAACGGCAATACCCCACCTATTACACATGCTGCATCTCCAGACAGTCCCATATCCCTTGATCATTCCCAAAACACATCTTCTCTGACCACTCAGCAATTCTCTCCTTTCTCTACCCCCCAGCCTATTCCCCCATCCCACACACCCATAAGTCACCATAGCCACAAACATACTCTCATATATTCTCTTTACTTTGTAATAGTCCACATTCACTCCCCCTAACACCCTCATTACCTTTTTCATTCGATCATTCGCCCGATTACAGCATTCAGTCACGTGCTTTCCCACATTCATTAGCCTTTCCCACTTTACCCCCAAGTACTTCACCTCTTTTACCATCTTTAATCGCCCCCCATTCCATGTGACAATTGGCATTCTTTCATGATCAAACTTCCCCCTTATTAACATTCCCACAGGTGGCGTAGCCATTCTGGCCCGTGACTGTGTCGACGCCGTTTCTCTGAACTTAATAACTCCCTTACAAGCAGCAGCAATTCAAACAGCTGTTCCATACAAACTCACTCTCGGTTGTGTCTACCTCCCACCAAGTGACAACCTGCAACAGAGAGATCTTGTAGACCTTATAAATCAGTTGCCGACTCCGCTTTTATTAGTGGGCGATTTCAATGCCCACCATGTTTCATGGGGTTCCCCAGAATGCAACCCGTGAGGTAATCTGATCGAAAGCATCAGATCGGAACTGGATTTATACCTGCTAAATGACGGTTCTCCGACACATTTAGCAGCGTCAACAGGTGGATGGACAGCTGTAGACTTGTCATTATGCAGTCCTGTCTTGGCTACAAGGCTAAAATGGTCAGCATTGCCTGATCTTTACAGTAGCGACCACATTCCTATTGAGATCCCTTTGTGTGACTCCTCACCCTGTTGTGTTCGGCACCCCCGTTGGATCCTGAAAAAAGCCAACTGGGAACAATTTTCACAAGATCTAGAATCACTGGACGTGGATTACTTGGCTCCCATTGATGACATTGTCAATTCATTTACAAAAACCGTTTTGAATGCCGCCGGAAAGGCAATACCGAAAACCTCATCAAAACGACCACCTGTTCCGTGGTGGAATGATGAGTGCACTGTGATCCTTCGTCAACGGAGAAAAGCTTTGAACCAGTTCAAGAGACATCCAACGAGTGAAAACCTGGAAAAATATAAAATCTTCCGTGCGAAAGCACGGAGAATATTTAGGCAAAGTAAACGATAATCATGGTCGCAGTACATTGGCACAATTACAAGAACTACAGCTCCATCAACAGTATGGAAGAAATTACGATCAGTCTGTGGCATTTCCGTTCCGATGCCATTAATTTCATTAAGGCATTCGGATGGTGTTTTGACCACGGACTGTGAGGAAATTGCCAATGTGCTAGCGTTATCGTTTTCAAAACATTCTTCATCTTCTGCATACAAGGGCGCTTTCCAGGTGTACAACCCCGCAGGGGGGTGCGGACTAGCCGCACCTACGAGGGATTTGGCGTCCTTCGCGGTACCCTAGCCTAACACTACACCACTCACAAAAACATACATACACACATACACACACCAACACAATCTATACACATTTCAAAACTTACATCTTCGCTTAGGGAATTTTGACTGGTCAGAACCGTTGCGCGTTGGGAGTGCTGAAAAGTCCAGAGCGTGACAAACTCTGGTCTGGGACGCTGATGTGAGCTTGCTCTGCCGAAGACGTAAGCGCGGTTTCTGGTCTACCAGCCGCTTCGGTCCTTGGTCAGGGAGTGTCCGCGGTGCACGGGTGTCGGAGCCCGTGCACAGTATTACGAGTCCTCGACTGATGCCCATCCAGTCGAGCTAAGGAGAAAAGCTATAGGCCTCAGAGTTCTGAGGGTTGGAAATGATCTTAATGTGATCCAAGGGTGTACCCGTTCCTATAGTCTCGCCCGTAACGCTTGACACGATGGCTGGCAAAAAATATTTATGGATTCCAAAACCACGTCAAATATGACTAGTTTAAAAAGAACACGCCAGGATTCTCCTGACGATATAATTACTAAAGATTTGAGTAAAAAGTTGATGGTGGCAACGTCACAGACATTGCCATCAGCAAAGTACTTAGTTGTATCTAGTGCCGAAGAAGGGAAAGATCTTTCCAAAGTTTCTCCTTTCCTGATCAACAAGGCTATTACTGCCTGTGCTGGAGGTCCAGTAGCCTCTATTAAGAAACTCAGAAACGGAACACTGTTAGTTGCGACTTCCACCGAGAGACAAACATGTGCTCTATCTAAAATGACCTCTTTCTTTGATCAGGTCAAGGTATCTGTGGCTCCCCATAGATCCTTGAATTATTCAAAGGGGGTTATCACATGTAGGGATTTAATGTACCTTCCGGTTGATGAAATTAAATCCGAACTCTCGTCTCAGTCAGTTACGGACGTTGTCAATATAATGAAAATGGACAAAGGAGAAAAAGTAGCAACAGCTTCTTTTATCGTCACTTTTGGAAAGCCGGAAATACCCGAATACTTACATGCAGGTTACCAAAGGCTCTCAGTGAGACCATACGTGGCTAACCCTAGGCGCTGCTTCAAGTGCCAGCGATTTGGGCATATCAGCTCTACCTGTTCGAAGCAGAACGTATGCGGTATATGTAGCGTTGAAGGCCATGATGATAAGGAATGTGTCAATTCTCCGAAATGCGCCAACTGTGGTGGTGACCACCCAGCGCGATCCTACAACTGCCCTACTTTTAAGGAAGAGAAAGCTATCCTAGGCATCATGGCGAAAGACAAGCTGTCGTTTCCAGAGGCCAAAAAACTCTATAGATCTACTCAGCCGAAGGCAGACAGTAAGACTTATGCCGCTACTCTGACCGCTTCCAAATCGTCCTGTAACAACTGTGCCGAGCTGTCGAAAAAAATTGAAGTTCTAACTGAACAAGTTTCTCGCCTTTTGTCCATAGTCACGAATGGTCCGTCCTTGAATTTGCTACAACCTGCAGCAACGGATAATGATTTGCCTCGTGTACCTGTCCCTTCCACTGGGGGGATTGGAACACGAAATAAATCACTAAGCGAGCCTTGTGTTTCTGTGCAGAAGATATTATCAACGGGTAATAAACCTTCTGTGCAGAAGACGGAAAAATCCAAACCACGTAGACCAGTGTTACGACAGACCACATCGCCACCGTCATTACCGGGCATTAAGAAAAATGCTAACAAAGGAGGGATTGTGAAAACTACCCCTCCTAAACCCAAAACTTCCTCAGATTCCATCCCTGAACGGGTGGATATGGAATCTGAGAAATGTAAGCCTGAGACGTCTAAAAACGTCCCAGGCAAGAAAGGAGAGAGCACCAATGGGTGTCAAATAAACCCTTTGCTAAGCTAATAAATGTCTTTGCTTAGCAAGTCAGTGATACAATGGAACGTCAACGGTGTTAGGAGTCACATAGAAGAACTTAAAGTACTCGTGCGAGATGTGTACCCAATGTTTGTATGTCTACAGGAGACACATCTCCACGAATCGCATAATTTCCATTTAAGGGAGTATTCAGTTTTTAGATCGGACTTCGTTACAGAAGAACGAGCTAGAGGTGGCGTAGCCATCCTAGCCCGTGACTGTATCGATGCTGTTTCTCTAAACTTAATAACTCCTTTACAAGCAGTAGCCGTTCAAACAGCTGTCCCGTATAAAATCACTGTGTGTTGTGTCTACTTGCCACCACAAGAAAACCTGCATCACAGTGATTTAGTGAATTTAATAAGCCAGTTACCCACTCCGTTCTTATTGGTAGGGGATTTTAATGCCCACCATTCGTCTTGGGGATCTCCGACTAGGAACTCTCGAGGTGACCTTGTTGAGAGTGTGAGAACGGAACTAGACCTATATCTGCTAAATGACGGTTCCCCTACTCATTTGGCAGCATCTACTGGTGGATGGACAGCTGTTGACCTATCGATTTGCAGCCCTCAATTAGCTACTAGATGCACATGGTCGGTACTCAACGATTTGTATGGAAGCGACCATGTGCCTATTAAGATCAGTTTATGTGACTCCCAACCCTGTTATACCCGAAATCCCAGTTGGATTTTGCGAAAAGCCAACTGGGACTCATACTCGAAATACCTTGTATCACTTGACATGGATTATTTGACACCCATTGATGAAAATATAGAAAATTTTAAGAAAGCAATTTTAAATGCCGCTGAAAAGACCATTCCGAAAACCTCTACGCATCCACGCCGACCGCCTGTGCCGTGGTGGAACGATGAATGCACAGAAATCCTCCGTTTACGACGAAGAGCTCTTAGGAAATTTAAACGACACCCAACGAATGGAAACCTTCAGGAATATAAAATACTCCGTGCGAAAGCACGGAGGATATTTAGGCTGAGTAGAAAGAACTCTTGGGAACAGTACATTAGCACAATTAGACGAACAACTCCGTCTTCCACAGTGTGGAGGAAGCTAAGATCAGTTTGTGGTACTTCCACTCCGTTGCCAGCCATTGCGCTGAAGCAACCGGATGGGAGATTAATCACAAACGGTGATGACATTGCTAATGTACTTGGAACATCTTTTTCTAACTTTTCTGCTACTACAGCCTATGATAGATTATTCCAGATTTATAAACTGAAGGAAGAAGCAATACCGTTTACTGTTGGGTCGTCTGAGGACTCTCCTTTAAACACTCCTTTCTCTATAGGCGAATTGGAGTCAGCTCTTGCGTCAACGAAGGATTCTGCACCAGGTCCTGATTCCATTGTGTACTCCATGCTAAAACATCTACCATCATCGGCGAAACTTGTCCTCCTTCGAGTATACAATCGTTTATTCGAGGAGCGCTCTTTCCCCGATGCATGGTTAGAATCGACTGTAATTCCTCTTTTGAAGCCAGGTAAGGACAAAACCAACCCCAGTAGTTACAGGCCTATATCACTTACAAGCGTCTTGTGCAAACTACTGGAGAAGATGGTCAACCGCCGTCTTGTCTGGTACCTAGAAACCAACAACCTTCTTAGCAACGAACAATGTGGTTTCAGACTAGGACGCTCATCAGTTGACCAATTGGTTTTGTTAGAATCCGCTATTCAAGATGCCTTTCTCTTGCGTCAAACGCTCGTTGCTGTTTTCTTTGACCTTGAAAAGGCATATGATATGGCATGGAAAAGAGGAATTCTGAACACTCTGAAATCATGGAGTATACAAGGGAATATCCTAGCATTCATCGCTAACTTTCTTTCAAACAGATCTTTCCGCGTTCGACTTGGAGGCACGTATTCAAACAGCTATACACAGGAGAATGGTGTACCGCAGGGCAGCGTGCTGAGCGTCACGCTATTTGCCGTTGCAATAAATAGTATCACCAGCAATATACGATCTCCGGTACACTGTTCCCTTTTTGTGGATGACTTTTGTTTATATGTGCCTGCTCGTAGTATGGCAACAGCGGAAAGATCTTTGCAGTTAGCAATATACAGGTTAGAGGAATGGTCAAAATCTACAGGTTTCAAATTCTCTGCTTCGAAGACCCAATGTGTAGCATTTAGTCGTCGTAGGCAACACCAGGAGCCGATCCTTTATCTTGACGGGGCTCAGCTTCAAACCACGGATAGTGTTCGATTTTTGGGTCTTTTATTTGATAAAAGACTCTCATGGAGTCCACATGTTCGTGATTTGAAGGTGAAATGCAGCAAGAAATTGGATATGTTAAGAGTCCTTAGTGGTACGAATTGGGGAGCAGACAGAACTAGTATGCTTCGGTTTTATCGCGCAGTCGTTAGATCGCGCATAGATTATGGTTGTCAAGTCTACTCATCTGCACGACCTACAGTTCTGAAAACTCTTGATACCATCCACCACTCTGGACTTAGACTGGCTACTGGTGCATTTAGAACTAGCCCAATCCCTAGTCTTCTTGTCGAAGCTGGGGAACCTGCCCTTTCTAGACGACGTCAGATGCTACAAATATCTTACGTTTCTGTTCTTCGAAGCAAACCCAACCACCCGGCATTTGATATAGTCTTTCATAATACGTTAAATCAAGTGTACAATACACGTCAACGTTCGACCGCTCCATTTGGCATACGAACGATAAGAATATTGGATGACCTTGAGTTGCAACTTCCAACTATGTTTGAACGACAAATGTGCTATCTACCTCCATGGAAAATAAAAACGCCCCGCTTTGATTTTTCATTGTCCAGTTATATAAAACACGATACTCCTGTTGTGGTCTACCACCAGGAATTTTCATCCATTTATAAATCTCACCAACACAGTGAAATTATTTTCACTGATGGATCTAAACTGGACAATGGCGTTGGGTGTGCGTTTTATGCATCTGGTAGTACCTACACGTACGGATTGCCCTCAGCTTGCAGTGTTTTCACGGCAGAACTATTTGCTATTTTTAAAGCTTTGACCGTCATTCAATCTCGATCCTCGCATTATCTTTTGTGTTCGGATTCCAAAAGTGCTCTTCGGGCTCTTCAGGATGTTTTCTCTAACAACCCTTTAGTTGGGGACATTTTGTGTGCTGTACACAGGCTTCAATTGAGGGGTGTGGGGGTAACTTTCTGTTGGGTTCCTGGACATTGCGGAATACTTGGAAACACAAAAGCGGATGAAGCGGCGAAGAAAGCTACAAGTTTGGTGCCTATTACTCAACTAGTTATGGCATCCGATTATGTGTGTTTCGCGAAACATTTATTGCTCGCTGCTTGGAATGACGAGTGGCATACCGTGATTCATAATAAGCTGAGGGAAATTAAAGATACCGTCCGTCCATGGAGGTCTTCAATTCGTTCAAAACGTAGGGAGGAAGTGGTGGTTACACGCCTTCGCGTTGGCCACTCTTTTGCAACTCATGGATATTTGATGAGGCGTGAAGATCCACCAATATGCCAATATTGCGGTGATATCTTCACAATAAAACATATTTTAGTAGACTGTGTGAATGTAAGCAATATTCGTGACCTTTTTAATTTAAAAGGGAGTTTGAAGGTGGTGCTAAGGGACGATGCCTTGGCCATTGACAGAGTCATCGCTTTCTTGCACCACTTGAAAATATTTTTTAAAATTTAATACATAAATATATATATTTTTTTATACATATAATTCTCTGTTTCTTTTATTTATTTTAATTTAATTTATTTTGTGTTCTTGTTATTGTTATTGAAATTTATTTATTGGTAAACTGTTACCTATTATTGTTTTAAATATTGTTATTATTTATTTACAGTTATATTGTTCTTTGTTGTTATTTTGTTATTTAGTTTTTTAAGAATTTTTTCGTTGTTATAGGTTTATTGTTGTTTTTTGTTGTTTATTGTTGTTGTTTTTTTTGTTATTTTTAATTTTTGTTGTATTTAAATTTATTTAAAAAAAAATTGCGTTCGATTAGATTTTGTTTGGCGATGATAACCACAATTGGTTTTTCGCCAGGAAAAAAAAAAAAAAAAAAAAAAAAAAAAAAAAAAAAAAAAAATCCAGGTGTACAAACGTAAACAGGAAGCCTTACCTTTCACCGTTGGATTGTCTGGAGATTCTTGTTTGAATATCGATTTCGCTATCGACGAACTAGAGTCAGCTCTCTCGTCAACGAAGGATTCAGCTCCAGGAACGGATGATATTGTATACTCCATGATTAAAAATCTACCACCGTCGGCAAAAGTTGTGCTCCTTTGGATATACAACCGTATATTCGAGGAGCACGGTTTTCCCGATGCATGGTTAGAAGCGACAATAATTCCTCTTCTAAAACAAGGAAAGGGCAAAACTAATCCCAGTAGTTACAGACCCATCTCTCTGATCAGCTGCTTATGCAAACTACTGGAGAAGATGTTCAAGTGTCGTCTTGTGTGGTATCTAGAAAGAAACAAACTTCTTTCTAACGTTCAGTGTGGTTCCAGTCAAGGACGTTCATCAGTTGACCAATTGGTTTTGTTGGAGTCAGCTATACAGAATGTCTTCATCTTACGACAAACACTGGTAGGTGTTTTCTTTGACCTTGAGAAGGCATATGACATGGCATGGAGAAGAGGAATTTTGAACGTATTGAAATCATGGGGTATACAAGGTAACATTCTTGCCTTTATGCAAAATTATTTGAATAACAGGACTTTCCGTGTACGTCTAGGAGGCATATATTCTGATCGTTGCGAACTAGAGAATGGTGTACCACAGAGTGGCGTTTTGAGTGTGACGCTGTTTGCTGTTGCCATTAACAGCGTCACTTCAAACGTACAGTCACCGGTCCACTCTTCCCTGTTTGTAGACGATTTTTGTATATATATGGCTGCTAGAAGTATGGCAACAGCGGAAAGATCCTTACAATTAGTAATTAATAAATTGCAAGAGTGGACCAAATCTACGGGCTTCAAGTTTTCGGCTTCGAAAACCCAGTGTATAGCACTTAGTCGTCGCAGGCAACACCAGGAACCTATTCTTTATCTTGATGGTACGCGGCTTCCAACCGCGGATAATGTGAGATTTTTGGGTCTTTTATTGGATAGAAGACTTTCATGGAATCCGCATGTGCGTGATTAGAGGACCCGGTGCAGCAAGATGTTGGATATGTTGAGAGTTCTAAGTGGTACAAATTGGGGAGCAGACAGAACCTGTATGCTCCGTTTCTATCGCGCCGTTGTAAGATCGCGCATAGATTACGGCTGTATAGCCTATTCATCTGCTCGACCTACGGTTCTGAAACTCTTGGATTCAATACATCACGCTGGTCTTAGACTTTCTACTGGTGCTTTTAGATCAAGCCCAATCTCCAGCCTTCTAGTTGAAGCTGGAGAACCATCTCTCTCTATGCGACGTCATATGCTACAAATTTCATATTACACTGGTCTTCGAAGTAAACCTAAACATCCGGCATTCATAGCAGTTTTTGATAACCACCTCGAGGATCGTTACAATGTACGTCAACGTTCAACTGCTCCCTTCGGAATAAGAACGTTGCGCATTTTTAGCAATCTAAATTTAGAACATCCACCTATATTCGAACGAATGGTACTCCCTCCATGGACAATACAAAAGCCAAAATGTGACTTCTCATTGTCCATGTACCTAAAACACAATACTCCTGACGTTATTTATCGTCAGGAGTTTTTGCAAATTCATCAAACTCACCAACATACTGTGACTATATTCACAGACGGTTCAAAACTGGACAATTTGATAGGTTGTACATTTTATATGGAAGGACAAACTTTCACTTACGGATTGCCCTCAGCCTGTAGCGTTTTTACTGCAGAACTTTATGCAATTTTCCAAGTTTTAAGATCAATTCCGTCTGCAAAATCTAAATATCTTGTGTGTTGTGATTCCAAAAGTGCTCTCCAGGCTATTCAGGAAATGTACACTAAGAACCCTTTAGTGGGAGACATCTTGTGTTCTTTACACAGGCTCCAATTATGAGGTGTCGAGGTGTCATTTCTCTGGGTGCCTGGTCACTGTGGAATATTCGGAAACACCCCCGCAGGGGGGTGCGGACTAGCCGCACCTACGAGGGATTTGGCGTCCCTCGCGGTACCCTAGCCTAACACTACACCACTTACAAAAACATACACACACACATACACACACCAACACAATCTATACACATTTCAACACTTACATCTTCGCTTAGGGAATTTTGACTGGTCAGAACCGTTGCGCGTTGGGAGTGCTGAAAAGTCCAGAGCGTGACAAACTCTGGTCTGGGACGCTGATGTGAGCTTGCTCTGCCGAAGACGTATGCGCGGTTTCTGGTCTACCAGCCGCTTCGGTCCTTGGTCAGGGAGTGTCCGCGGTGCATGGGTGTAGGATCCTGTGCACAGTATTACGAGTCCTCGACTGATGCCCATCCAGTCGAGCTAAGGAGAAAAGCTATAGGCCTCAGAGTTCTGAGGATTGGAAATGATCTTATTGTGATCCAAGGGTGTACCCGTTCCTATAGTCTCGCCCGTAACGTTTGACACGATGGCTGGCAAAAAATATTTATGGATTCAAAAACCCCGTCAAATACGACTAGTTTAAAGAGAACACGCCAGGATTCTCCTGACGATCATATTCAAAAGGATTTGAGTAAAAAGTTGATGGTGGCAACGTCGCAGACATTGCCATCAGCAAAGTATTTAGTTGTTTCTAGTGCCGAAGAAGGGAAAGATCTTTCCAAAGTTTCTCCCTTCCTTATTAACAAGGCTATTACTGCTTGTGCTGGAGGCCCAGTAGCCTCTATTAAGAAACTCAGAAACGGAACACTGTTAGTTGCGACTTCCACCGAGAGACAAACCCGTGCTCTATCTAAAATGACCTCTTTCTTTGACCAGGTCAAGGTATCTGTGGCTCCCCACAGATCCTTGAATTACTCAAAGGGGGTCATCACATGTAGGGATTTAATGTACATTTCAGGTGATGAAATTAAGTCCGAACTGTCGTCTCAGTCAGTTACGGACGTTGTCCCTATAATGAAAATGGACAAAGGAGAAAAGGTAGCAACCGCTTCTTTCATCGTCACCTTCGGCAAACCGGAAATACCCGAATATTTACATGCAGGTTACCAAAGGCTCTCAGTGAGACCATACGTGGCTAACCCTAGGCGCTGCTTCAAGTGCCAGCGATTTGGGCATATCAGCTCTACGTGTTCGAAGCAGAACGTATGCGGTATATGTAGCGTTGAAGGCCATGATGATAAGGATTGTGTTAATTCTGCGAAATGCGCCAACTGTGGTGGTGACCACCCAGCGCGATCCTACAATTGTCCTACCTTTAAGGAAGAGAAAGCTATCCTAGGCATCATGGTGAAAGACAAGCTGTCGTTTCCAGAGGCCAAAAAACTCTATCGATCAACTCAGCCAAAGACAGACAGTAAGACTTATGCCGCTACCCTGACCGCTTCAAAATCGTCTTGTTCCAACTGTGCTGAGCTGTCCAAGAAGATTGAAGCTCTAACTGAACAAATGTCTCGCCTTTTATGCTTAGTCACAAATGGTCCGTCTTTGAATTTGGAACAACCAAACCAGTTGCTGCAGCAACTGATAGTGTTTTGCCTCGTGTACCTATCCCTTCCACTGGGGGGATTGGGGCACGAAATAAGTCACTAAGCGAGCCTTGTGTTTCTGTGCAGAAGATATTATCAACGGGTAATAAACCTTCTGTGCAGAAGACGTTGGAAAAATCCAAACCACGGAAACCAGTCTTACGTCAGACCACATCGCCACCGTCGTTACCGGGTATTAAGCAACAGCGGAAACATCCTTACAATTAGTAATTAATAAATTGCAATAGTGGACCAAATCTACGGGCTTCAAGTTTTCGGCTTCGAAGACCCAGTGTATAGCATTTAGTCGTCGCAGGCAACATCAGGAACCTATTCATTATCTTGATGGTACGCGGCTTCAAACCGCGGATAATGTGAGATTTTTGGGTCTTTTATTGGATGAAAGACTTTCATGGAATCCGCATGTGCGTGATTTGAGGACCCGGTGCAGCAAGATATTGGATATGTTGAGAGTTCTAAGTGGTACAAATTGGGGAGCAGACAGAACCTGTATGCTGCGTTTCTATCGCGCCGTTGTAAGATCGCGCATAGATTACGGCTGTATAGCCTATTCATCTGCTCGACCTACGGTTCTGAAACTCCTGGATTCAATACATCACGCTGGCCTTAGACTTTCTACTGGTGCTTTTAATCAAGCCCAATCTCCAGCCTTCTAGTTGAAGCTGGAGAACCATCTCTCTCTATGCGACGTCAAATGCTACATTTTTCATATTACACTGGTCTTCAAAGTAAACCTAAACATCCGGCATTCAAAGCAGTTTTTGATAACCACCTCGAGGATCGTTACAATGTACGTCAACGTTCAACTGCTCCCTTCGGAATAAGAACGTTGCGCATTTTTAGCAATCTAAATTTAGAACATCCACCTATATTCGAACGAATGGTACTCCCTCCATGGACAATACAAAAGCCAAAATGTGACTTCTCATTGTCCATGTACCTAAAACACAATACTCCTGACGTTATTTATCGTCAGGAGTTTTTGCAAATTCATCAAACTCACCAACATACTGTGACTATATTCACAGACGGTTCAAAACTGGACAATTTGATAGGTTGTACATTTTATATGGAAGGACAAACTTTCACTTACGGATTGCCCTCAGCCTGTAGCGTTTTTACTGCAGAACTTTATGCAATTTTCCAAGTTTTAAGATCAATTCCGTCTGCAAAATCTAAATATCTTGTGTGTTGTGATTCCAAAAGTGCTCTCCAGGCTATTCAGGAAATGTACACTAAGAACCCTTTAGTGGGAGACATCTTGTGTTCTTTACACAGGCTCCAATTACGAGGTGTCGAGGTGTCATTTCTCTGGGTGCCTGGTCACTGTGGAATATTCGGAAACACCCCCGCAGGGGGGTGCGGACTAGCCGCACCTACGAGGGATTTGGCGTCCCTCGCGGTACCCTAGCCTAACACTACACCACTTACAAAAACATACACACACACATACACACACCAACACAATCTATACACATTTCAACACTTACATCTTCGCTTAGGGAATTTTGACTGGTCAGAACCGTTGCGCGTTGGGAGTGCTGAAAAGTCCAGAGCGTGACAAACTCTGGTCTGGGACGCTGATGTGAGCTTGCTCTGCCGAAGACGTATGCGCGGTTTCTGGTCTACCAGCCGCTTCGGTCCTTGGTCAGGGAGTGTCCGCGGTGCATGGGTGTAGGATCCTGTGCACAGTATTACGAGTCCTCGACTGATGCCCATCCAGTCGAGCTAAGGAGAAAAGCTATAGGCCTCAGAGTTCTGAGGATTGGAAATGATCTTATTGTGATCCAAGGGTGTACCCGTTCCTATAGTCTCGCCCGTAACGTTTGACACGATGGCTGGCAAAAAATATTTATGGATTCAAAAACCCCGTCAAATACGACTAGTTTAAAGAGAACACGCCAGGATTCTCCTGACGATCATATTCAAAAGGATTTGAGTAAAAAGTTGATGGTGGCAACGTCGCAGACATTGCCATCAGCAAAGTATTTAGTTGTTTCTAGTGCCGAAGAAGGGAAAGATCTTTCCAAAGTTTCTCCCTTCCTTATTAACAAGGCTATTACTGCTTGTGCTGGAGGCCCAGTAGCCTCTATTAAGAAACTCAGAAACGGAACACTGTTAGTTGCGACTTCCACCGAGAGACAAACCCGTGCTCTATCTAAAATGACCTCTTTCTTTGACCAGGTCAAGGTATCTGTGGCTCCCCACAGATCCTTGAATTACTCAAAGGGGGTCATCACATGTAGGGATTTAATGTACATTTCAGGTGATGAAATTAAGTCCGAACTGTCGTCTCAGTCAGTTACGGACGTTGTCCCTATAATGAAAATGGACAAAGGAGAAAAGGTAGCAACCGCTTCTTTCATCGTCACCTTCGGCAAACCGGAAATACCCGAATATTTACATGCAGGTTACCAAAGGCTCTCAGTGAGACCATACGTGGCTAACCCTAGGCGCTGCTTCAAGTGCCAGCGATTTGGGCATATCAGCTCTACGTGTTCGAAGCAGAACGTATGCGGTATATGTAGCGTTGAAGGCCATGATGATAAGGATTGTGTTAATTCTGCGAAATGCGCCAACTGTGGTGGTGACCACCCAGCGCGATCCTACAATTGTCCTACCTTTAAGGAAGAGAAAGCTATCCTAGGCATCATGGTGAAAGACAAGCTGTCGTTTCCAGAGGCCAAAAAACTCTATCGATCAACTCAGCCAAAGACAGACAGTAAGACTTATGCCGCTACCCTGACCGCTTCAAAATCGTCTTGTTCCAACTGTGCTGAGCTGTCCAAGAAGATTGAAGCTCTAACTGAACAAATGTCTCGCCTTTTATGCTTAGTCACAAATGGTCCGTCTTTGAATTTGGAACAACCTGCAGCAACTGATAGTGTTTTGCCTCGTGTACCTATCCCTTCCACTGGGGGGATTGGGGCACGAAATAAGTCACTAAGCGAGCCTTGTGTTTCTGTGCAGAAGATATTATCAACGGGTAATAAACCTTCTGTGCAGAAGACGTTGGAAAAATCCAAACCACGGAAACCAGTCTTACGTCAGACCACATCGCCACCGTCGTTACCGGGTATTAAGCAACAGCGGAAACATCCTTACAATTAGTAATTAATAAATTGCAATAGTGGACCAAATCTACGGGCTTCAAGTTTTCGGCTTCGAAGACCCAGTGTATAGCATTTAGTCGTCGCAGGCAACATCAGGAACCTATTCTTTATCTTGATGGTACGCGGCTTCAAACCGCGGATAATGTGAGATTTTTGGGTCTTTTATTGGATGAAAGACTTTCATGGAATCCGCATGTGCGTGATTTGAGGACCCGGTGCAGCAAGATATTGGATATGTTGAGAGTTCTAAGTGGTACAAATTGGGGAGCAGACAGAACCTGTATGCTGCGTTTCTATCGCGCCGTTGTAAGATCGCGCATAGATTACGGCTGTATAGTCTATTCATCTGCTCGACCTACGGTTCTGAAACTCCTGGATTCAATACATCACGCTGGCCTTAGACTTTCTACTGGTGCTTTTAATCAAGCCCAATCTCCAGCCTTCTAGTTGAAGCTGGAGAACCATCTCTCTCTATGCGACGTCAAATGCTACATTTTTCATATTACACTGGTCTTCAAAGTAAACCTAAACATCCGGCATTCAAAGCAGTTTTTGATAACCACCTCGAGGATCGTTACAATGTGCGTCAACGTTCAACTGCTCCCTTCGGAATAAGAACGTTGCGCATTTTTAGGAATCTAAATTTAGAACATCCACCTATATTCGAACGATCATCATGCTACATCCCTCCATGGACAATACAAAATCCAAAATGTGACTTCTCATTGTCCATGTACCTAAAACACAATACTCCTGACGTTATTTATCGTCAGGAGTTTTTGCAGATTCAACAAACTCACCAACATACTGTGACTATATTCACAGACGGTTCAAAACTGGACAATGGGATAGGTTGTGCATTTTATATGGAAGGACAAACTTTCACTTACGGATTGCCCTCAGCCTGTAGCGTTTTTACTGCAGAACTTTATGCAATTTTCCAAGCTTTAAGATCAATTCCGTCTGCAAAATCTAAATATCTTGTGTGTTGTGATTCCAAAAGTGCTCTCCAGGCTATTCAGGAAATGTACACTAAGAACCCTTTAGTTGGAGACATCTTGTGCTCTATACACAGGCTCCAATTACGAGGTGTCGAGGTGTCACTGCGGAATATTTGGAAACACTAAAGCGGATGAAGGTGCAAAATTAGCTACAAGTATGGTACCATCGACACAACGTGTGATGGCATCAGATTTTGTATGCAAAGTAGTAGAGATGGCTGCCTTATAATTCAGGAAAAACCCATTCTCCAGGCGGTTCTGGAGCGAGGTCATGTATCCCACAGGAACAGGGGGGTTTGATCTATACGGATGCCAAGGGAACGACGGGAGTGGACGTGTTTGATCTATACGGATGCCAAGGGAACGACGGGAGTGGACGTTTTAATTTATTTGATGACATCATTTCTGAAAAATCTTTGTATCTGTGTCGTATTCGAAACCCGAATGTCAGTGTTCAAGGCACCGACGCCGCTATCCTCTCGGCCACCACGGTCGATTGAGAAAGTAGCTTCTGTTGCATCTATATAATAATAGGCCCGAAGTTGTTTCGTTTTGAATAAGTGTTTGTACTTTAGAGAATGTCTATAACAGTGCGCAGCAATATTTACTTGTTAACAAAAAAAATAAAGAATTCGTTGCATCTAAGTCCTGAAATTTCCTTCGATCAAAACGTAAATATTAGAACATTTCGCACTTTATTTACTTGTTAAAAAATATGAATGGTTAGTTTTTATTTTTCTGCTGGATATTTATAAGTATAATGATTGAACTCTATAAACAGAATATTAGAAGAGTCTATAATTTACAATCAACGTAATAGTGAACTTTCGCAGAATTAAGATTTGTATAAATCAGCTTCTTTACAATTTAAGATATTATAACAAATAAATATATGTTTAGTGATAGGAGTACAAGAATCAATACTTCTTTAATTTTAATTTTCTTTATTTTTCCAAACACATAATACAGAATGTTCAATTTAGTAAATCAGTTTATTAATCTTTTGAATTTCTCTGTTATTGAAACAAAATTAAATACATACATTATTCAACCCAAAATTATCATTTCCTTCTAAACACATGTACACTTTTCGGATTAGATTTTTAAAAATAACACAAACACACGTATCTGGTACATCGCAAGATGTGTAAACTGACCATGGACAAGCCGTGTAATGCTGTCTTGTTGTATCGTACTCTGCCAAACCATGCCTCTCCATTAAAGACGTTGCTTCCATGATGTAATAATGAGCCAAGGTTTTCCCACACGTACATAGCTTAGGGTTAGCTAAGAGTATTTCGATGTCTTCGTGAGCTGCCAACATAGTGATACGGTTATAAATCTTCACGAGTATTTATACATCTCTAGGATTACTTTCTCTTAGGCTTTAGGTTTATCAAACTTATTTATACATCTATAGCATTACTTTCTCTTTGGCTTTAGGACTATCAAACTCTGTAAAAAAATATTTCTTCTTCTATTACAATGTACAGGTATAATGATTGAACTTTTATAAATAGAATATTAGAAGAGTATATTATTTACAAGAATTATTATTATTTGTGTATAAAGCTTTTTTTTTAAAATTTAGATGTTATAACAAATAAATATAACAAACTTGAAGACATTGTTTCTATAGCTTTAGTAGAATTATTGGAACAGTATAATGATTGAAAATTATAAATAGAATATTAGAAGAGTCTATTATTTACAAGAATTATTATTTGTGTATAAAGCTTCTTTTTACAAATTTAGATGTTATAACAAATAAATATAATAAACTTGCAGCTTTAACCTTAAGACATTATCTCCAAAGTTTTAGTAATTCAATTATATTATGTATTATTATATATTTATTTTTAATTAAAGAAATCAAACTTTATAAATAGAATATTAGAAAATTCCGTTATTTACAAAGTATGTGATTCTCAACATTCACCAAATAACTCACGCATTATGTGAATCAAAGTCATGAAAACACCTTTAAATTGTTCTTAGTTTCAATGTTGTTAATTCAAACAATAGATAGGAGTATAAGGAAAATGAATAATATTTAATTTTAATTTTATTTATTTATCTAAACACATAATGGAGTATGTTGCTATAATAATTCAATTAATTCCACTTGATCCAAAACCTTTTGAATTTCTCTCTGTCACATCTACACATTTCATTTCATAAAGTTCAGGATAGTAGGCTTTCTCACATATCAATTGTGCAATTCTGTCTCCCCTATTTACAATAAAATCTGTATTAGAATGATTAAACAACAACACGCACACATTTCCCGTATAATCTTTATCTATTACTCCACCCCCTACAGTTATAAAATTATTTACAGCTAATCCTGATCTAGGTGCTATTCTTCCGTAACATTTATCAGGTAGTTTAATACTAATGTCAGTTTTTATTAATTGTTTTCCATTTTGTGGAACAACACTTGAATATGCACTTCTTAAATCATATCCTACTGATAGAGGTGAACATCTTTGTGGAGCAAATCCATACTCTGATAACATAAAGTATCCTAACTTGACATTTGAAGAACATTCCTCCATTTCTGTAAAAAAAATAAGAATATTTCTTCTATTACAAAGTTTAATGATTGAACTTTATAAATAGAATATTAGAAGAGTCTATTAGTTACTAGAATTATTATTTGTGTATAAAGCTTTTTTTACAAATTTAGATGTTATAACAAATAAATATAATAAACTTTAAGACATTGTTTCTATAGCTTTAGTAATTGAATTATATTTATGTATTATTGGAGAAGTATAATGATTGAACTTTATAAATAGATTATTAGAAGAGTCTATTAGTTACTAGAATTATTATTTGTGTATACAGCTTTTTTCTTACAAATTTAGATGTTATAACAAATAAATATAATAAACTTTAAGACATTGTTTCTATAGCTTTAGTAATTGAATTATATTTATGTATTATTGGAGAAGTATAATGATTGAAAATTATAAACAGAATATTAGAAGAGTCTATTATGTACAAGAATTATTATTTGTGTATAAAGCTTTTTTACAAATTTAGATGTTATAACAAATAAATATAATAAATTAATTAAATAAATCAAACTTTATAAATAAAATATTAGAAAGACTCATTATTTACATTTGAACATTCATTAAATAGCTCACGCATTATGTGAATCAAATTCACAATATTTAGTTTATGTTTTTTCATTTTAAAATGAAAGAACAAATAACAATTTAAGATAATAAAAACAAATAAATATAATAAACTTCAGTTTACACTTTAAGGCATTACCTCCAAAGTTTTAGTAATTCAATCATAATATTATTTATTTTTAATTAAAGAAATTGAACTTTAAAAATTAAAATATCAGAATAGTCTTATTATTCACAAACTACGTAATTCTGAACTTTCACAGAATTATTATTTGTAGGAGAACAACTTATTCAAGATAATATGACAATTAAATTTTTAAACTTCAGTTTTTAGGTTTAAGACATTGTTACTATAGCTCTAGTAATTCAATTATACTTGTGTATTATTGCAACACATATTATTTGTTTTCAATTAAAGATATTAACCCAAACAATTCTACTACACACTACGTGAAACTAATTCGAAACAATATTATTTTTAATTTTAAATACAATACATAGAAAAGAAGTCAGACAGAAAATACAATTGTATTCAATTAAATAAATTTATACAGTAAATACTATTGTTTGAAATTATAAAAAACTTTCTTTCAAAAACTATGCAAATCATTTCATTTATACAAATTTTCATGTTGAAATAGTAAAGTGTTTTTACATTACATATTTTGTATAGATAATATCAAAATACTATATTTGTAAGTAATAAAAAATACTCACTGTATTAGTGTTTAGATAAAGCTCCCAATCCAGTCATTTCTCTTCACTCTTTAATTTCCAAATCAACTGTTCGTTCTTGTTTAGATTTAACAAAAAGCTTCTTTCCTATAATAGCTTCTAAATCTTGATCATTTGAAAATAAATTATTATAACGTTTTGGTAGAAAGGCATGAACAGTTTCTCCCTTATTGATAAATTTTACTAATATTGCACGACCGTATTTCGCTTCTACTATTCTTGCTTCTTTAATCACGTATGGTTCCCCTAACGTAAATGATTGAATAGACACTGTGTCTACACTTGTTGACAAATTGAATTTTTCAATAAGATTTGACATGCTTATGCTCTCTTCTACAGTTTACGATACAAACTGATTAAATATTTCTCTGTTTGTTAAATTTAAACCTTCTAGATGTAATTAATTTGTTTTGATCATTTCAAATTTTCCAAGAATACAAATTTATTTTTCTCTTTCAAACTTCCCTAATGTGTTTTTAATTGTAATATTAACTGCTTCTTAAAATTCCCTAATTATTATTTTAATTGACTTGTTTATTAACAATCTCTCAAAATTTCCAAAGTTGTTTTTCAAATGTAACATTAGCGACTTGTTTTCAATATTCTAATTTGTACAAAACATTAACGACTTGTTTACAATATTCTAATCTGAAAAAAGTTATAAAAGGTAGTGAAACCAAAAACACAGTTTTAATTTCTTCTTTGCTGTATTTTGGTGAGTACTATTTTATTGAAATGGCTGTATATCTTGTTTCGAATACGGAAAAGTATATTAAAAAGTATCGTATTAATGGAACTAGGTTTCTTTTTAAATTCAATTTACCACCAACTAATGTAAATGAAATTGACTGGATTAGACAAGGACTTAATGATATAATTGATTCAATGAAAAGTAATACGACTGATCAAGATCAACTCGGTTTCACCTTGTCAAGTTTGAATTTTAAAAACCGAGAACCGGGGTATGTTTCATTTCGTCCGGCTTCTCAAGTTAATTCTGATATGTTATTTCAGATTTTTGGAGGCATTATTCAATCTAATTCACCTGGTTTTAGTTCAACCGATACTTTCGAGATTGCCTGTACTAGAGTAAGGGTTCCACGCGGACGAGGGCACATAAGACCAGGATTTTTTAACAATTTCGACGAGGAATGTCATACGAGAAGGGGAATCGTGGTTATAAAAAATTCCGATTCTCTTTGTTTGCCATGTTCAATTGTAGTTGCAAAAGCAAATGTTGATAAAGATATCGAATATCCAGCAATAAGACTAAACCGTCGAAACAGACAAACTATAAAAGCACAGCAGTTAATGACTGACGCTAAAGTACAGATATCAGACACAGGTGCAGGAATAAAAGAGTTACAACAATTTCAAAACTTTCTCAGTGAATATAAAATTACAGTATATGAGTACGGAAACAAGGGACGTAATATTTTTTTCGAAGGAGAAAATGAAGGTAAAAAAATTAATTTGATACTGTATAAGGGTCATTTTAATGTTATTACAAGTTTAACTAGTGCATTTGCTTGTAATTACTATTGTGAATCATGTCACACTCCTTTTGACCACCGTACGAAACATAGATGTTCGGTTACATGTTACTTGTGTAAACGATCTCCACCATGCACTTTGAAAGACAATGGTATACAATGTAATGAATGTAATAGAAAATTTAAAAACAGAGATTGTTTTAAATATCATCTCAATGATATCTGTAATGCTTTAAAAAATGTCAGTCATGTGATAAAATGATATTTCTGTCTGCACGCTCTTCACCTCATGTGTGTGGCGAGATATATTGCAAAACTTGCAAGTCGTATATGTCTTCATCGCATTTTTGTTACATGAAAATTGATATTCGTAGACCTTTAAATAAAAATTTTCTGTTTATATTTTTTGACTTGGAAACCAGACAAGACGAACCTCTCGATAATTCTACAAACGTTCATCGAACCACTTTGTGTGTTTCTCAACAATATTGTTATCAGTGTATAGGCAACAATTCTTGTAGTGTTTGTCGTACAAATGTGTTTAGAAACGACCCAATTGATGAATTTATGTCTTATGTAATGAATGTGAGAAAGAGTTACAAGAAAGTAACAGTTATTGCACATAATGGACAGGGTTTCGATTTTCAGTTTATATTGAAGTATGTATTGGAAAAGACTCAATTTATGCCCACTTTGATTACACGTGGTACAAAAATCATTCTGATGGAAATAGATAACACAAAGTTTATAGATTCTTTAAACTACATGCCTATGGCTCTATCGAAACTACCAAAGTCTTTCGGACTGTCGTCCGAAAAGAAAAAAGGATATTTTCCTCATCTATTTAATACGTTAGCAAATCAATCGTACATAGGTCCGATTCCTCCTATCGAATTATACTGTCCTGATTCTATGATAGATAAAAAGAGTTACGAATCGTTTGTAAGATGGCATGATGAACAGGTTAGAAATGATTATTTGTTTGACTTTCAAAAAGAAATTTTCGAATACTGTTATTCAGATGTTGACATATTAGCTCAGGCATGCATAAAGTTTAGATCGATATTCTTGAGTCTATGTAACGTCGATCCTTTTTTGGAGGCTGTAACTATAGCCAGTGCTTGTAACCTTGCTTTCAGACGTAAATATTTAAGACCAAATACCATTGGTATTCTACCGAAAAGGGGATATAGGCTTTCAAACAGACATTCTAAAATAGCCTTACAATGGCTAACGTGGGTGGAAGATCAGAGAGGAATCCATATCGAACACGCTGGTCGAGGATGCGAACGTAAGATAGAAGGATTTATGATAGACGGATATTTTGAAGGAGAAATATTTGAGTTTCACGGATGTTACTGGCACGGATGTTCCAAGTGCTTCTCTAATGGACGCAACGAACCGCTAGAAGAAGATCCGTCCGATACACTTAACAACCGATTAGAGAGGACAAATGTAAAAAGAACTAAACTCTTACGTCATCATAGGCTAGTGGAAATGTGGGAATGCGACTTTCTAAGAATGAAGACAGAAAATTCATCAATGTCATACTTAGATACACATCCTGTTCTTAATATGATACCTCTTAATCCACGTGATGCCTTTTACGGTGGTCGAACGGGTAACACGAAATCATATTACGCATGTAAGGTTGGAGAGACAATACAGTATATTGACATATGTTCACTCTATCCCTGGGTATGCAAGTACGGAAAGTTTCCCATTGGTCATCCTTCAATTCACGTAGGCGACAGAGAGTGTAGACAACGAGGAATGGACACTGAAGGACTTTTAAAGTGCAAAATCCTTCCGCCCTGTGATCTTTATCATCCTGTGCTTCCGATAAAACTACACGACAAACTGATGTTTGTTCTCTGTAGAACATGCGCTCAGACATTATCAGAAGACTGTGAACATACTGCCGAAGAACGAGTGTTGGTAGGAACTTGGACAATGGATGAAATAAGGAAAGCAATTGAAAAAGGCTATACCATCATAGAAATGTACGAAATGTGGGAGTACGAGATAGCCAGTTTCGAGAAAGGTAACGGCCTCTTTGTCGAATATATCAATCAGTTCCTGAAAATAAAACAGGAAGCTTCAGGATATCCTGACTGGTGCATCAGCGAAAAGGAGAGGAAAAAATACGTAGACGATTATTTCGAAGACGAAAACATTAGACTGGATTCAATTGAAAAGAATGAAGGACTCAGATCCCTGGCAAAGCTTATGTTGAACTCATTTTGGGGAAAATTCGGACAGAGGGAAAATCAAACAAAAACCGCGATTGTTCGTCAACCCTCGGAACTGTTTAAAATGTTGACATCGCCTTCGATACAAGTAAACACCATACAAGAGATCAACGAAGACGTGATATTAGTGAACTGGGAGTTTGTCGAAAACGAATGTGACGTAGTGTCTAGCGCTAATGTAGTAATTGCCGCTTATACTACTGCCCAGGCTAGACTTAAACTGTACGAATATCTAGATAAATTAGGAAGACAGGTTTTGTATTACGACACGGACAGTGTGATATATTACCATAGACCAGGAATGCACATGGTAGACACAGGAGACTACTTAGGACAGATGACAAACGAACTTTCGGCTTACGGTCAAGGATCTTACATTACAGAGTTTGTATCAGGAGGCCCCAAAACGTACGGTTACAGAGTGTTAGCGACTTCTACAAACTCGATAGAGACTGTCTGTAAAGTGAAAGGATTGACTCTGAACCTTTGCACAATTGGTTTGGTAAATTTTGCTTCGATCAAAAAAATGATAATATCCAAAGATGATTTCTTGGAAGTGCCCGCTTCTCGTATCCGCAGAACGAAAGATCGTGAAGTGATTACTGTTAAGGAATCCAAAAATTTTAAAATTACCGGTTTTAAGAGAAAAAGCGAAGGTAAATATGATTCTTTTCCTTATGGTTATATTAAAAAAAAACACGATTAACAGAATAAAATCAATTTATAGTTTAATCAAACTGACATTATATAAAATTGGAACCAATGATAAAATAAATTACAATCAGAATAACATCACATTAATTTTTAATAAAGGAACATGTAAACATAGCAAAATAAAACAAAAAATTGTTGTTGTTTACATAAACTTTACAAATATGAGTTATAAATGTAAAGATAGCAACAACAAAAAATATAATTAAAATTCTTATATCATTTTAAAAATACTGTTGTTTACAAAAATCTACAAATCTGGTTTGTATGCCTATAGGGGAGTCCGCCAGATAAAATAATGGACAACGCATCAAAGGTTATACCTCTTGGGTGATGTGGAAATTAACCTATATAAGTTTGTATTTTTTAAAATCAATCACATTTCTAAAATGGATCTGAGATATGCTATTGCAAATGAATTACATAAACCGGCTAGAAGACATTTCAAAACTAGACGTGTAACCTTGAAAGGCATTCACGATTTATATCAGGCAGACTTGGTAGAGATGATTCCTTATGCTAAACGAAACAGAGGATACAAATACTTACTCACTATGATTAATTGTCTTACAAAATTTGCGTTTGCGCTTCCTTTAAAATCGAAAACAGGTGTCGAAGTGGCTTCTGCTCTAGATAGTGTTTTGAAAAATCATCCAATGAATTATTTTCAAACAGACCAAGGTAAAGAATGGTTCAACGTTCATGTTCGAAATTTAATGAAAAAATACAAAATTAATCACTATACTACTTATTCAGATAAAAAAGCTTCCATAGTTGAAAGATTTAATCGTACGTTGAAAAGTAAAATGTGGAAAGAGTTTACTGCTAGGGGATCGTATGTATGGATAGATATACTGAATAGTTTAGTAAAATCGTACAATACATCAGTTCATAGAACCATAGGAATGAAACCGATTAGTGTAAGGAAAAAACATGAAACGAATTTATTAAAAAAAATATCTGTTAATGTTACGAAACTATTACCCAAATTTAAAGTAGATGATAAAGTAAGAATCTCCAAGTACAAAACAATCTTTGCGAGAGGATATTATCCGAGTTGGTCGAACGAAGTATTTTCTGTTTTTGCTGTAAAACCTACAATACCTGTAACGTATGTGTTACAAGATTCTAGAGGTAATATTTTGAAAGGAGGTTTCTATACCGAAGAAATCAGTAAAGCGAAAATGGGTGATGTTTTTCTTATCGATAAAGTGTTAAAGAGAAAAGGTAATAAAGTTTATGTCAAATGGACAGGTTTTGATAAAACACACAACAGTTGGATCGATAAGAAACAACTTATTTAGTATAAATTATAGAAACAAATACTGATATCATTAGTGTTACATCACAATGCGTACAGAAAAGGCCCTACAATCTTTTACAATGTCAAATTTTGATAAATATGTAGAGTGTACAAAAACAAAATGCGTCAGACATAGTACACTTTTACCAAATACTATTCGATGTATTATTTGTGGACCTTCTAATTGCGGAAAAACAAATGTAGTATTCAATTTATTGTTTGAACCCAATGGGTTGAAGTTTGCTAATGTGTATGTGTTTTCAAAATCATTACATCAGTCAAAGTATAAACTTTTAGAAAAGGTTTTCTCAGATTCTGAAATCGGCTACTTTTCATACTCAGACAACCAAAGTGTACTTGAACCCAATGACGTAAGACAAAATTCCGTAGTAATATTCGATGATGTTGCTTGTGAGAAACAAGACAATATTAGAAAATATTTTTCAATGGGTCGTCACAATAATGTCGATACTTTCTATTTAGGTCAATCGTACAGTCAAATTCCAAAACAATTGATTCGTGATAATACGAACTTTTTAGTTATATTTAAACAAGACGACCTCAATATAAAACATATTTATAATAACCACGTGACTCCTGACATTAAAATATCTGTTTTTAAAGACATCTGTGCTGAGGCATGGAAAAATATTTACGGATTTGTTGTAATAGATAAAGACAGTGAAAAAGATCAAGGTCGTTACAGAATCGGATTCGATTGTTTTGTAAAAGATTTATTTTAAATGTATTCACTTGTTCACTATCAGTTTACAACATGACGCCCGACGAAGAACAAGTTATCCTTGAGATATCTAGATTGAAAGAGGCTATAAAAAGAAAATACCGTGAAATGAGATTCGGTGATGTGGAAATTGAACGAGTAATGACTAAAAAATACAGTCCCCTTATTAGGGAAATTTCGAAATTACGGAAAGATAAACCTGAGAATGAAGAAATAAAACTTGAGCCAATTACATCACACTCTACGCCTCTAAAAGAATCATCTAGTGTAAAAGAGTTAATGACTACTCCTAAAGGACAAGAAGAATACAAAGAGACTTTAAATACAACCTTTTCTAATCAACTCACACTTTTGTACATGACAAAAATGATTAACGACTCCGATCTGATAGATAATGTATATGGACCGAGAATAGAAGGTAATGTTCTTATGGTCGGAGATAAAGAGATTCAGTTTGGCGAAGATGGTGACATTATTATAGCAGGAGAAAATTACAACGGTACCGAAGGACTTTATGAATTATTGTTTATGCGTATACCAAGAAAAATATATACGGACGAAGATGTAGAAGCCTATAGAAAAATTTGTAAAAAAACTCATGCTCATAAAGTGAATTACAGTTTTAGAAATATTATAAATCGAGATTTTAGAAACGATAAATACAAAAATATTATTCAGCATCTGTTTCCCCCGAAAAGGATTGGTAAAGGATACGCTTATTGGGATAATCCTAACGAATTATGCGATAGGCTGAGACTTTTACTGTCTTCTTACGAAGCTGGTCATACAGGTCATAGAAACGAAATAGCGTCTGTTATAGAAGAGCTGAGGGAAGCGGGGATTATAAAAGGATGGGGTAATAAGAAAATTAGAACACTAATAAAATGAGCGTCGATAAGTTTGGACGTTATTCTAAACCTAAAGTCGGAGACCCTGTTTCTGAAAATGACATTGTTAATATGCGAACGCTTAAACGGGATTGTTTGACATTCGATAGTTCGAAGAACAAATACTACGCTAATGAACTTCCCTTAGGCGGTCTAGGTGAACCTAAAGATATGAACGATGCAGTAACTAAAAAATATATCGAATCTTTTGTTCCCAAAAGTTGTTTAACTTTCAATACCGATAAGAATTCATATTTTGCCAATGGTGTTTTGTTGGGTGGATTGGGTGAGCCTAATATCAGAGATGATGCAGTGACCAAAGGTTATCTCGAAAAAACGTGTTTAACTTTCGATAATGTAAAGAACAAATACTATACTAACGGTTTTGCTATAGGAGGTTTAGGCAAACCTACTGGTCGAAACGATGCTGTGTCTAAAAAATACCTCGAATCATTTATTCCGAAAGCTTGTTTGATATTCAATGACGAAAAGAATCAATACTATGCTAATGGTATTCAATTGGGTGGATTGGGGGAACCTATAAATACTGACGATGCGGTAACGAAGGGATATCTGGAAAAGTTAATTCCAGTTAAAATCGAAAATACGTTTTTCTTTGCTAATCATCGTTTGCGCGATATAGATGCTCCAGAATATCAGGGAGACGCAGTTAACTTAAAATACTTGGTAGATAATGCTCTTCTTATAACTGGAAAAGAATATGACGGACGATTTAAACGTATAAGTCACGTGGGATCTGGTAAAGAACCAAATGACGTAGTAGTTTTTTCACAGTTAGCTACCTTGTACAATGATATTCAAATTCGAATTAACTCTGAAATAGCGATGTTGAGAGAAGAAATTAAAAAAATAATAAATTAATTTAAATTATAAAATTAGCTTAGAAAAAAAGTATTAAAAGCATACACTTATACGTTTCTGATTAGTAATAAAATGGCATTCAAATGGAAAACTAATGTCAGTCGTAAACGAAAGGTTGTAGGAGGCGGATTGATTTCAAGTGTTTTGAACAAAGCAATAGATCTATTACCAATCGAATTACATTTACCCACTTATAATTACTGCGGTCCAGGAACAAAATTAAGTAAACGTTTAGCACGTGGAGATAAAGGTATAAATGCACTAGATGAAGCCTGCCGTGAACACGATATTACCTATAATAGATTTACCGATTCTCAAAATCGTCGTGAAGCCGACGAAGTTCTAGCGGAAAAGGCTTGGAAAAGAGTTAAATCCAGTGACGCATCTCTTGGCGAGCGTGCAGCGGCCCTAGCTGTTTCGTCAGCAATGAAAGCGAAATCAAAGTTGGGTGGGGGTAAAAGACGTAGACGTCGTCGAAACCGTCGTACTCCTCATGACTTAAAACAGCTAGTAAAAAAACTTAAGGGTAAAGGATTATACCTTAAACCATATAAGGGTCGTGGAGGAAAAAAACAAAAAAAAAAAAATAATTGAATCGATTCCTATCAGACCATTGACAAATATTGAATTAAAAAGATATGCAAAAGTACTAAACATACCTTGGTTCAGAGGAGTTTATATGAGAGATACTCTGCCAATACGTGCATTGAAAAATGAATCGGGCATTGTAAATTTAGACAGTGTTATTGGAATTGGCACTCATTGGGTTTGTTACAAAAAAAATGGTAAATCAGTAGAGTACTTTGATAGTTTCGGAAATTTGAGACCACCCCTTGAACTAGCAAAATATTTCGGTAGGAATGCTAATGTACACTATAATTACAAGAGATATCAGAAAAACAATTCAGTCATTTGTGGACATTTGTGTCTAAAGTTTCTGACGTCATGAGTATAGTTTTATCTGGAAATACATCCGTTTTATCTAATGACTTTTTTCCTCCGTATGATGTTTCTACTGGACAATGGGAGATAGGATTCATAGACTTAGCTTCCTACAACTCGATTCCAAATATCGTAGATGGTATAAATAACGTTTTTCATTACGGAAAGGATAAATACATCACATTGCCAACGGGATCATACGAAATTGAAGATATATAGAGGTACATATTAATGAATTTGGATCCGAGTATTTTCTTTTCGCTACGTCCAAACAATAACACTTTGAAAGCTGAAATAAAATGTTCCGAAGAAATACATTTCGATAAAAAACATTCTATAGGTAAACTGTTAGGATTCTCTGGTTCTCATTTAGTATCAAATAAAAAACATGTTTCAGACAAACCTGTTGACATCATTAAGGTGAATGTGATTCGTGTTGAGTGCAATATTGTAACTGGATCGTTTATAAATGGTGTCGAATGTCATATTCTACACGAGTTTTTTCCTCAGGTTCCTCCTGGTTACAAGATCGTGGAACATCCTCCAAATGTAATATATTTACCTGTCAACGTAAAAATAATTCATAACATTACTGTTAGTCTAAAAGATCAAAACGGAGATATAATAGATTTTCGTGGTGAAACTATATCAGTTAGATTACATTTACGAAATGGGACTAGTATTTAAAAAGAGTAAAAAAACAAAAAACATCAGTCTACCAAGATCCTTACCAGGATTAACATTAAAAAACGTCAAATTTCTTAGATCTTTAGGTTTTAAAATCGTAAAGAATGGAAGAACTTTTGGGAATTGACAGCAGTGTCGAATACGACAATACTCTATACAGTATGGAGTATCATACTCATAAACCGTATTCTTCATCAACTTATAATAATAACGATGAGATTCGTATACCGATTCATCAACAAGATGTCATTACCGTACCTTTCGAAAGTTTATTACACATAAAGGGCACTGTCAGTGGCAAAAAAGCTAACGGAGAAGAAACTGAAGTATGTTTAGTAAACAATGCCGCAGCATTTTTTTTCGATGACATTCGTTATGAGATTAATGGTAACGAATTGGACCGTACAAGAAATGTAGGAATCACTAGTACCATTAAAAGTATGCTTTCGATTCGTGAACTGGAGAAAAATAAACTGATAAATGCAGGATGGATCGGAGTGGCTAATACAAAAGTAACAAAAGAGTTTACCATGTCGATTCCTTTAAAAATGTTAATGGGTTTTTTTGAGGATTACAGAAGGGTTGTAGTGGGAGCAAAATACGAACTTGTTTTGTTGCGCTCGTCATCTGATTTAAACGCAGTTTACAGTGACAATGCAGATTTCGTTGATTTAAAAATAACCAGCATAGCATGGAGAGTTCCACACGTCATCTTGGCTGATCCAATCCGATTGAAAATTCTGAAAATGATTGAACGCGATGCTCCTATTCATATAGCAATGAGAAAATGGGAATTGATAGAATATCCTTCTGTTCCTAGAACAAACCGTATATCTTGGACAGTGAAGACAGCCTCCCAAATGGAAAAACCCAGATATGTGATTTTTGCTTTGCAAACAAATCGAAAAAATCAGATAAAAAAGAACGCCTCTGAATTTGACGATTGTAAAGTTACAAACGTTAAATTGTATCTCAATTCACAGTATTTTCCATACGATAACATTCATGGGGATATTTCTGTTATTTATGATATGTACACTAGTTTTCAAAAATCCTATTACTTTCGTGAATCGTCTCCTTGTTTAGATTTAGATACTTTTATGAATAAAGCTAACTTTTTTGTAATTGACTGTTCAAAACAAAACGATTCTGTGAAAACGGGTCCTGTGGACGTAAGATTAGAAATAGAAGCATCTCAAAATATTCCTGAAAATACTTCAGCCTATTGTCTAATACTCCATGATTCGCATATTGTTTATACGTTACTCACAGGCTCAGTGAAAAAGATTATGTAAAAACAAAATCATTAAACAATTGTTTAGAAACATATAACGGAATGTTCAAACAAGTTTTGAAAGAGTAAGTAATACAAAAATCATTAAGTGAATGTTTGGGGAAACATATATAGACGTGTCTCAACATGTCTCGGTAAATTACGTAATAAAAATAATCATTAGGTGATTGTTTATGAAACATATATAAAGACATGTTCCATCAAGTCTCGGTAGATTACGTAATAAAAAATCAATAAGTGAATGTTTGTATGCTAAGATGTCATTTTGAGTTATGGAATCTATGGATGTGGATCGAACATCTTGTTCAGCTTTGCCTGACTTTCCTTTAGGAATTTTCCTAAAGTCAATAAATTTTTTAAATGCTGAATGTACAAAGTTTGTTGCTACAGGACTTTTTAAACACAAAGATTATGCTCTTGGTGTGCTTATACAAACGAATAAGAAAAAACATATTTTTTTGTCTTATATGGAATTTAACGAATTTCTGACTAAAATTCCTCAAGTAGTAGTAGATGGAAATCAACGTAAGTTTTCAATGATGAAAGGTAACATTACGCTAAAAAAATGTTTTGGAAAACATTATATCAGTTTGTATGACGGTCATAATACTGCTACTCTCAATATCAACGAATGGACTTTACTCATAAATACTATTCCTTTGATAACACGAAGAATCATGGAACTATTTTATAATGAACCTGAACTAATATCTTACATCATTGACTGTATGAACACAGATGAATTAATATCAAGTACTCTTCCTGAAGCTGATAAATTGTACGAAGAAGTAGCACTGTTTAAAAAATATGTAAGTTAAAAAACAATAAATTATTTTACAAACTTTCTATCGAAGTTTCTTTTATTTTTCTTACAAGTCTTGTTCTATTTTAAAAATAATATAAAATATTAATAAATATATGTTTATAATAAATAGTAATTATAATAACAAAAATTATATTTAAGAATAAAAACACATAAAAGATTACAATTTTTGATAAAGGTATCTTTAACATTGAATATTGTATTGAGAGGCTGTTTCTGACATGAATGTATCTCTTATAAACATTTAAAGGTTAAGAGTGTCTATTTGAAAAGTGATATTGACAATCTAGTTTTGAATGTCACTGGCATGAAGGAAACTTTTGTAAACATTCAAAATTTTAAAGTTTTAGTGTTAATGTAAAAACAGTTTTGAATGTCACTGGCACGGATGAAACTCTTGTAAACATTCAAAACTTTTAAAGATTCTGTGTTATTGTAAAAATAATTTTAAATATCACTAACACAAAGGACGCTCTTGTAAACGTTCAAAGTATTGAGATAAATAATTTTATTAAATAGAAAAATATTTAGTGAATAAGAAACCTTCAAAAATTGTATTGTTTAAAATAACTTTTGTCTGTAAATATTCAAAGCATTGAATAAAATCTTTGTAAAATTACTTTAAATTCTTAAAATAAATTTGTTAATTTTGAAAAATTAAAAATACAAATCTTTGAAGAGTGTGTAACTTCAATATAAAAAAATAATTATTATTTTTAATATAAAACACAAAATATCTGAAGGATAGTGTTACCTTTAGAATAAATAACCTAAAAAATTACTTTGAAATATGGTAAATTTCATAAAATAACTAAAAAATTAATAAGAAATAAAAATTTAAAAAAAAAAAAAAACAAGACTTGTAATGTGGGCAATGCCAGTTCCAACCCTGGAAAAACACAGAGGAAAAGTCTTTGTAAATGAGATAAAATATTATTATGTCATTTATTTGTAGTACTTCAATATGGTAGGAACTTTTTTTAAAAAAAAAACAAGACTTGTAATGTGGGCAAAATAAACATTTAAAGTTTAAGAGTGTCTATTTGAAAAGTGATATTGACAATCTAGTTTTGAATGTCACTGGCATGAAGGAAACTTTTGTAAACATTCAAAATTTTAAAGTTTTAGTGTTAATGTAAAAACAGTTTTGAATGTCACTGGCACGGATGAAACTCTTGTAAACATTCAAAACTTTTAAAGATTCTGTGTTATTGTAAAAATAATTTTAAATATCACTAACACAAAGGACGCTCTTGTAAACGTTCAAAGTATTGAGATAAATAATTTTATTAAATAGAAAAATATTTAGTGAATAAGAAACCTTCAAAAATTGTATTGTTTAAAATAACTTTTGTCTGTAAATATTCAAAGCATTGAATAAAATCTTTGTAAAATTACTTTAAATTCTTAAAATAAATTTGTTAATTTTGAAAAATTAAAAATACAAATCTTTGAAGAGTGTGTAACTTCAATATAAAAAAATAATAATTATTTTTAATATAAAACACAAAATATCTGAAGGATAGTGTTACCTTTAGAATAAATAACCTAAAAAATTACTTTGAAATATGGTAAATTTCATAAAATAACTAAAAAATTAATAAGAAATAAAAATTAAAAAAAAAAAAAAACAAGACTTGTAATGTGGGCAATGCCAGTTCCAACCCTGGAAAAACACAGAGGAAAAGTCTTTGTAAATGAGATAAAATATTATTATGTCATTTATTTGTAGTACTTCAATATGGTAGGAACTTTTTTTTAAAAAAAAACAAGACTTGTAATGTGGGCAATGCCAGTTCCAACCCTGGAAAAACACAGAGGAAAAGTCTTTATAAATAAGAGATAAAATATTATTATGTCATTTACTTGTAGTACTTCAATATGGTAGGAACATTTTTTTGGACAGATTCTCTTTCTATTGAAAAAACTGTTTTTAATGCATTTCATTGTATAGTGAATGCTTATTCACTATACAATGAGCGGTTAAAGACCTATACCACATGGGAGGGAATATCTAACGAAAATATAAATCCTATACGTTTGAGTGAAGCTGGGTTTTTTTATACTGGAAAAGACGATAAAACCATATGTTTTGTATGTGCTGGTGGACTTAAAGAATGGTCACATAACGATGATCCAATTAAAGAGCACGTTTTGCATTTTAGTTCATGTAAATATGCAACAGCTGTGTTGAATGCAATTAAAACCAAACCAATAGAAGAGAAAGAAGAAGATCCATTTTTATGCAAGATATGTTGTACGAATGAAATGGAAATCGCTAGTTTACCTTGCGGACATATATTTTCGTGTACTGAGTGTTCATTGGAATTACAAGATTGTAGTGTGTGTAGAAAACGAATCTTAAGTAGTATTAGAATTTATATTTCTTGATGTATGTGTTCAATAAAGCTATTCTGACAAGCAATCTCTATTTTTATTTATATTCTACTAAATGTATTGTGTAAAGCAATTAATATTGACCAATATATAGTTTAATAATATTATTTAAAAAAGATATTGACTTATAAATCATTTAGGTTTTTTTTTAAATAATAATTTTAGTATTTGTTTTTAGGTGTAGAACGCAGCATGAAAGCAGTGATTGAATTTCAAGCGTTTTACGACAAACATAATAATTATATTCCCAAAGAATTTGCTATCTTTAAGATCTGTTACAATCTTCAAGTCCCCGTACAAATTTAATCAGCATAAACAAACCACATATTGGTTATAGAACCATTACCATTCTATTGACTGGAACGAGGGAGAGATACCTTATGACGAAAATACTATTAGAGACCTGTTGAAGCCATTTTCTATTATATACAGCAAAGAATCAGAAAAAAAAGTCAAGTTTCTAAAAAAAGTTTCATACTAATGTACGTGATATGCCATGTACAACTGTTTCCAATAAAACCTATAAATCAATAGAATGTGTTTTGCCTCAGCATAATTTAGGAAAATATAAGTGTGCATTAAACATTGCAAAATTCAATTATGATTTATATATAAAATTTTATTTAATTTCTTATTGTTTTCTTTAAAATTTTGTTGTGTTTATAATTTATATCTAAAATAAACTTTACTTACCTTTTCAATATTGCGGCACAAATATGAAAGTATTTCCTTAGTTTTCTTTGTCGTAAATAGCAACTGACTATCTGAAAACATACATTCTATAAAGCAAGCCAATTCCTTTCTCGATGATGCAGAAATTTTTAACAATCAGATCTGAAGCATACTGTATTATATGTTAAAAACGAAGAAAAAATTTAACTATACAAGATGCAGAAATTTTTAACAATCAGATCTGAAGCATACTGTATTATATGTTAAAAACGAAGAAAAAATTTAACTATACAAGATGCAGAAATTTTTAACAATCAGATCTGAAGCATACTGTATTATATGTTAAAAACGAAGAAAAAATTTAACTATACAAGATGCAGAAATTTTTAACAATCAGATCTGAAGCATACTGTATTATATGTTAAAAACGAAGAAAAAATTTATCTATACAAATGTTACCTATAAATGTTTATATTTGCTAATTTTTATAAACTCAAGTATTACAAAATATGTTCTTGAATTAAATTTTTATATTACTTATGTAGTTTTAACTGTCTTGTGTAATTAATATTTTCAAGATTAATTAATTAATTAATATACTGATTTTTCACATACAATGACAAATATTCTAAATAATATAATACATTAGTTTTATTGTTCCAGGCAAAGGTTACCTTGCCAATTAATATTTTCAAGATTATATATATATATTTGTGAAAAAATCTTGAAAATAATAATAAAATTTATACTTACCGTCATTTATTTAGAATAATTTCCGCTGTAATATGTAACTGTGTGCGACTCAATGTTAGAAAAAGATATATGTTCTTTAATGAAGAAGTGGTGTGTATGAATGCAATTCTCTGTCTTAATCTCTCACCTATTTCGTCACTGGAGTCATCTACATAAAAATTAAATCTGATTATGGAGAACATTTCCTTAAGTTGCATACACTCCTCGTCTATCCTATTTATATCTGATTCATTTTTTATTTTTCTTTTTAAAAAAACAGTGGCAATACCTGCAGTGACAGACATTTTGTTGAAACTGAAATAATACGAGAATATATTTCATTTAACTAGCCAAACATCTATTATATGTTTTAGAAAATACAGTTAAAATTAAACATTTATATGGAAAGTAGATTACTATACGTAAAATATTTACATGCGAATCATAAGACTTTCAACTCTATCAAATAGTGAAAACATGACTTACCTCTAGGAGGATATAATACACTCTGGTCTAGCAATCAATAGGCTGTTATTGTCTTGCAGTAGAAAATCAGAATTATATATAACTAGAAACAGTTAGAGTTATTTCAATACGCTTTCTATACTGAAACTAGAGTCGTTTTCTCTGCCAAAGGCAAAAGTAACTGTCACGAGGAAGTAAACATCTTTGCATTTATTGACAAAAATAATCTAAGAACGAAGCGACAGCTTATCTGATTTTGTATTTTATAAATTTAGTTATTAATTCCGTTGCTTTGTTGGCTTATTTTACAAAATTTAATAATTAGTCAATATTTTTATTATATATTTGTGAAAAAATAATTGTGTTATATCTAAAAAGGTTTTTAGCTGAAACCTGCTTACTGTTTCTATAAAACTGCTTGTTTAAGTATATTTTTTACTAATTGAATTATTACATTTGAAAAGTGTAGTTTTTTCTTTCAAAAGACTATGAAAATCATTTCTTTATAAATATTTTCGTATTGAAATAAAAAAGTGTTTATTTACAGTGTATATTTGTATAAAAATAATTATATAATACCTTGGTTAATGAATAAAAAATACTATCTTTTAAACGAGAATATATTTCATTTAACGAGGTAAACGTCTTCTTATAACAGAAATCCGTTTATTTCTAAATATATGTCTTAAGAGAATTAGAAGATTCGATCTTCTGACGTAATTTTCGGTTTATTTTGGTAAAAATTGATCGTCTATGGTAAACTCCAATACCGTAAAATAATCAAAAGTAACTTGTATGAACTCTAAATATATAAATTCCAAAACCGTAATGAAAAAGATGTTACTTATAAATTATCTACATTTCTTGAAAAATAACAATAGAATTTATACTTACTGTCTTTTAAACGAAAATATCATTTATTGGAAATAATTTCAGCTGTAATATGTAACAATTAACTCAAATGCTTATAAATTGTAAGCCACGTTGTATATTGGTTTAATAAAAACGAGCTCTTGGAAAGGAATTTCGGAAAGAAATGCAAAACGTTTAGTGTTAAAAAAGCATGAATTAATTGTCTTTGATCTGTTCCCAATACTTATACATTGTATTATTAATATTCTAATAATTATCCAGCAGAAAAATTATATAAAAGCTATCCATTCTCGTTATACTTCTGTGTCAGTATATTTTTTAATATATTTATTTGTTATAATATCTTAAATTGTAAAGAAGCTGATTTATACAAATCTTAATTCTGCGAAAGTTCACTATTACGTTGATTGTAAATTATAGACTCTTCTAATATTCTGTTTATAGAGTTCAATCATTATACTTATAAATATCCAGCAGAAAAATAAAAACTAACCATTCATATTTTTTAACAAGTAAATAAAGTGCGAAATGTTCTAATATTTACGTTTTGATCGAAGGAAATTTCAGAACTTAGATGCAACGAATTCTTTATTTTTTTTGTTAACAAGTAAATATTGCTGCGCACTGTTATAGACATTCTCTAAAGTACAAACACTTATTCAAAACGAAACAACTTCGGGCCTATTATTATATAGATGCAACAGAAGCTACTTTCTCAATCGACCGTGGTGGCCGAGAGGATAGCGGCGTCGGTGCCTTGAACACTGACATTCGGGTTTCGAATACGACACAGATACAAAGATTTTTCAGAAATGATGTCATCAAATAAATTAAAACGTCCACTCCCGTCGTTCCCTTGGCATCCGTATAGATCAAACACGTCCACTCCCGTCGTTCCCTTGGCATCCGTATAGATCAAACCCCCCTGTTCCTGTGGGATACATGACCTCGCTCCAGAACCGCCTGGAGAATGGGTTTTTCCTGAATTATAAGGCAGCCATCTCTACTAACACTAAAGCGGATGAAGGTGCAAAATTAGCTACAAGTATGGTACCATCGACACAACGTGTGATGGCATCAGATTTTGTATGCAAAGTTAAATCTACACTATTCTCTGTTTGGAACGAAGAATGGCAAAATGTAAATAGAAACAAGCTGAGGGATATCAAAAATACCGTCCGACCATGGAGGACATCTGTTCGTTCGAATCGTAGGGAGGAAGTGGTGGTTACTCGACTTCGCATCGGCCACTCTTTGTTAACGCATGGATGGTTGATGCGACATGAGGATCCACCACTATGTCCGTTTTGTAGAAATAATATTACAATCAAGCATATCCTGTTTGATTGTAATGAGTTGTCAAATTTGTATATACGTTACGATCTTCGAGGTGGTTTAAAGGTGGTTTTAAGAGACGATGTCACGGCTATCGACCGTGTCCTCGCTTTCTTACGCCACCTTAATCTATTTAATAATATTTAAATTTTGTATAATTTTAGGATCTTTAGTTTTAGATAATTACAATTAGTTTTAAACATTTATTTTGTTTTATTTTGATTAATTTTATGTAGTATTTATTTTAAAAACTTAACTTTAGTTAGGCGATGATAGCCTCAATAGGTTTTTCGCCTGGAAAAAAAAAAAAAACATTTCCACAGTCTTACTCACAGACAAGCTCATCTTTGCATTCGTACACCATTCATCCAACACCCTCATAACCTCCCTTCCTCTCCTCTCCAATTCTACCCTAGAGCTACCCCCCACTACTATTACACCATCATCGGCAAACGCAATCATTCTCTCACTTTCATTTATTTGTCTCACAATCACGTCAAACACCAGCTTCCACACCTGAGGGCCAAGGACGGATCCATGTGGACATCCCCTGTTTACTTTTTTCCCCACCACCCATGTACCCTCCCTTAGCTCTACCCACCTTCCCCTAAAGTAATCCCTTATTACCCCATATGGATCCCCTGTCACCTCTTTTTCCTTTAGCCTGTAAAGTACTTCCGGTCACCATACCCTATCAAACGCCCCCGTCATATCAATAAATATCCATATCACATATTTATCCCCCAACCCATCTACCACCTCCCTCAGCTTTATCATAGCGTCCTCTGTGAACCTTCCTTTCATAAAACCGAATTGATACCCCGACATCCCTTCTTCAAATACCCACCCCAATTTACCTGCTAATACCATTTCAAAAATTTTTCCTATAACTGCCAACTAACCGGCCTATATGATTTTGCATCCCCTCTGTCCCTATCTTCCCCTTTCACCAAAGCCCTTATTCTCCCTCTCTTCATTCTATTTGGAAAAAACCCATATTGCAAACACCCATTAAATAACCTTATTAACCAATCCTTTAATATCTCCCATCCCTTCTTAACCATTTCCGCCACTATTCCGTCCACACCTGAAGCCTTCCCATTCTTTAAACCCCTAACCACCTTCCCTATTTCCTGCTCCGTCATCCTGCATGTTACCCTTCCCTTCACCGGCCCCATAACTTTTTCCCGTATCCGTCCTTGCTCCTCATTCTCACTCTCAGTCTCATCATCCACAATCAACTCATTCAACAGCCTCATCGCTGAATCCCTCCACTTGACTATATTCTCTCCTCCAATCGCACACGCTGCCTCCCTCACACTTACCTTATTTACAGCTCCCTTATACGGCAGACTCCATTCGCTCTTCTTCATTTAATCCTCTACAAATTTGTCCCAGCTTAGTTTCTTTTTGTCACTTATCTTTTGCTTATACACACACATCCTGGATCTATACACTCTCACTAGCTCACTTCTCGCACACATATCGCTTTCTCTTTTCCATTCCCTCCTCCTACCACACACTTCCCTCTTCAGCCCTTCCAGTTCTGCGTCCCACCACCTGTTCCCTCCTACCCTCCTCCCCTGCCTTGGTATTGCCCCAACAACGGCTTTCCAAATATCCCCCCCCAACTCTTTCTCTAAATTAACTACAGCCCTTCTATTTCTTAATCTTGTACCTTTCATATCTTCACATAGCGTCCTCAAATTCTCCCTATAAGCCCCCCCAATCTGCTCTTTTAATTGCTAACTCCCTTGCCCAATTGCCTTTCTTATTTCTCCCCCTCCGTCTATTTCTACGTCTCTCCTCATTCACACTTATAGTCATTCCAATAGCTCTATGTGACCCAGTAACCCAATCATCCATCAGCTTCCATTCTACTACTCTTATCCCTTCTACTTGGGTTTCCATACTCACATCAATGAAGCTACTATCCCTCACAGTTACATACGTCGGACCACATGCTACATCATTTAGCAATTTCCACCTTCCTACATCAATTTCATCTTCTATCATACCCCCTTTCTCGTTTGTTTCCAACCTCCCCCCACCTCTTTGATCTTGCATTTGCATCCATCCCTATCAAAACATATTTCCCCCTCAATTTAGTCCGTATTCTTCTCATGCATTCAATATAACTCTCAATTCCCTCAGAGAACTGGCAGTACAAAGAAACCACATATAATCTTTTTCCCTCTTCGAGCAACTTCGACACACACACAATGAGAAGTACACAGCCCCTGCACTTTCATGATACCTAAACTCTCATTCATAACGATTATCGCCGCCCAAGCCCTCCCTTCCCTTACATGGCATACCACTCTTGCATCTGACCCGAACCCCTTTACATACAAAGGGTCAGCTTAGGTTGTGTTATTTTATTTATTTTAATTATGATTATTAAAAAGTAGCTAAAATTATATTTTGTCTTTGACGACCTGAGTAGGAATCGACGAAACAAAATTTTATACTACTAAGGGCCGACCTTGGTTTTCGCCTGCGCTGAATTTTTTTTCTCTTATTATATTCTTTTTAAGCGTCTTTCAAATATTTTTACATTTCTACTAATTTTTTTACCGTTTTTCTTTTAAAAACCCCGTGTGCGACACGTTGTCGACAGCCGCCTGGCAAAAGCATTTCATTATGTGGAGCGGATGTCGACATACTGTTTTTTTATGTTAACGACTTGATTGGCTGCCATTTTCTTTTTATACTTTTTTTTAAATTGGAGTAACTCAATCCAGGGGATAAATTCTACCTGGCAAGAGACTCGCCCTTTCACTGTTCTATTGTATTGAACAGTTCGTTCGCCTCTCACTCTCTACCCTTTTTCCTACTTACCGCAATGCTAACAACATTCCATAAAATGAGGGTATTTTACAAATAACAACACCAAATTTAAAATAAAATTATATTGTCTATTTTATATTCATTTTTGTATGAAAAAAGATATTACAAAATAAGAATTTTAGAAAAAAATGAATTACATGTAAAAACTAATTAACTATACATAAATACAACCCAAAGCATACCTAACAAATGAGTATTCATTTCAAAAAATACATAAATAATGTTATACATAAAACTAATACATTATAATTATACAAATATTAATAAAAACTCAAATCAACCTAAACAAAACAACTAACTAAACTAAAACTGCCTACAAAATACCTTAGTCCCCACGAAATTTAAAAACACCAAATTTAAAATGAAATTATGTTTTCTATTTTATATACATTTTTGACTGAAAAAAAGATATTACAAGCTATGGATTTCGAAAAAAATTGAATTACATGTAAAAACTAATTAACTACTATAACATAATTTCCCTTGGACTTTATCTATGTTATTTAAAATTTTTGAATTTAATTCTTGCTGATTAATTAATTGTTTTAAGGTGTTGGGCGCCAGTTTACCTATTGTTCGACTGAAAATTCTAATTAAACATTTTCTTATATTGTATAATTGTAAATTATACTTCTTATCACTATGACCTACCTTTACTTTTATTATTTTGATTCACTTCTTCATTGTAAGATGGCAACCAATTTACTTAATTAGAGTAGGCCTTACAAAGAAATACAAACATTTTTCGTTATAACAATTTCTTTAATAGTCCAGAACATTATTAATTACTGTTGCCAGTTAAATACAAAGTAAAAACGTTAAATTTACATTTAGTTACACAATTATTTAAGACTATATTGTCGAACCAAAATCTTATAAGGTAAACAACCTGTTATTTATTTTCATTCATTTTATTTATTATTATTTAAATTTGTCCAGCTAATAAATAGTAAAACTTTTGGTGCGTGTTTAGGTTCTTGCCTTATGAAATTACTTTTTTCTTTAAATTTAGAGTTATAGGTTTTTCTTTTTTTTTTGTCTTTACTTATGTTTTATGTTACTTGTATATTAGAAATGTTTGTTTTTATTGACCAGAAATTTAGTTGTTTAATTAGTTTTTAATCAAAGTTTTTACTCAAGTGCAGTGACGTTCTTTCCTTTTTTGTGTTTGTGCGTGTGTTCCGTTAATCCTTGGCATTAGTTCGACGATTTTTGTAGCACTTAACTCACAATTGGTATCTAGTACTTTGACTCAAGGATACCTTTATTACACTGTGATTATAAATTTAATAATTTAACTAAACACCGACTTCTCAACACAACATTTATCGATATTTAAACTACTTATTTTTTTTTTTAACAATTTCTAATACCACACACTTTTCTTTAGGCAACATCCACACACGTCCATCTACTTTTTTGGTTGGAAGAAGACTGCCCCTCTTTTTCTGCACTTGAATCTGTTTACCGCGTATTTCCCCTTCTCGTTCATTTTCTACCCAATGAAAAACATCGACCTTGGCTAATGGGGTACGGTTTCTAGATATTAGAGACCTTATGACACTATCTCTGAAATCTAATGGAGTCATCTTTGTATTCCCCGGTTGCTGTTTGCGAAGAAGGTATGCGTCGCATGAAATAAGTGGATTGCTGCCTTCGCATACCACCGGATAGTTTTCCTTTCACAGAGGTAATAACTCCTGAGTTGATCTGAGCTATCTACACCCCCCCCATAGACTCATTATATTTCAAAATTGCCTCTGGCTTAAGGACTTTTTTCCGCTACGTGACTTATGTTCAATCATAGTAGCACCAAACTCAGACGATAAAGCAACCACGTCCCGTTTGTCATGCCACTTTAGGACGCACACCCCAGCGTAGAATAAGCAGGTGTCACTCTGCCTTTAGCCACTTTTGTATTCACTACTTCTGGAGGATTTCTTTTTCTGTTGGCCCGTAGAGTCCCCATAGAATAGGTATCTTTTTCTAAAAGAAACTCTGACAAGCCAACAGATGAGTAAACATTGTCCACGTATACCGAATGACCTACTCCGTAAAAGTCATCCAGCAAATATTTGACCACTTTGTCAACATTGCCAGTCAACAAGGGGTCGTTTACTCTACAATAGAGCTTCATTTTCAAAATAAGCCCATTTAGTTGGGTCATTGTATACAATTTTATTCCAAATTTATGTCTCTTGTTGATGTATTGGCGAAAATACTATCTGCCACGCCACAACAACATGGACTCATCCAGGCTTAGTTCCTTGGTAGGATACTAAATTTCCTTAATCCTTTCATGAAAAATATCGAAAAGAGGAGAAACTTTGTACATCGGGTCGGATGGAGTAGGGTCGCCAACCTGGGGGTTTTTGGAAAAGTTCAAAGCCCTCAAAATTATCATATATCTATCTCTAGGCATCTAATTTCGAAATATTGGAAAATTATATAAATTATTAATTTGCCAATAATGGCCTAAACTTGGAGCCTGGATTTGGCCAGTCAAAAATGTAAGGCCCAAAAAAATTTTTAAGACGCTTCTTAAAATTTCCTTCCATCCTTGAAATCGTGACTAGGGCTTTGTGGTCTGGCTCATCAAAGGTTGGCCCTGGTGATTTGTTTCGGAAATTATGAGATCAAACATTTTATTACAGAAAATTTGAAAACAATAATCAATAGGTTCGTTGAAATCTGGTAGCTGTCGCAAACCAGTATCTCCAGAAAAATGAATTATAGGGACGTTGTGAGGAGAGGAACTCCAAGTGGTCTGATTCTGGTACAGAGTCGGTATGGGGCTGACAGCGGGGCTGGACAATTGTTTTGGCATTGGAGATGGAGAACTTGGACTAGGCGATCTACGTGGAGATGGTGCCTCTGGTACAACAGCAATTACTCCACTTAAGGTTTCGTCCTCTTCCTCCTCTGAAGATATATCTGCTTAATCCATGCCTCCTCAATGTCGGAGTTTTGGAGCATTTCCAATAATTCATTCTCAGAGAAGATTCTTCTTTTCACCGGAACAGCCTTCTTAGAGATTTCTGTCCTGGAGGCATGATGTGGTGTTTTCCCAGAACTTGGTCCAGCAGGTCCTTTTAGGGACTTTTCCACTTATCTATAATGAATTTTTTTCCGAATTATCTATCTATACCTGGCTATATTATTTACAAAATTGAGAAAAAAATATTTGTGTAATTTATTTATGGAAATAATAGTTCAAATAGCTTTATTTGCTAAGTACTGAAATACTTAGTATTAATTTTCATGACTAGTGTAAATTATTTTACTTGGCTGCCTTTTAAAAATGCACAAAAGAAATGAAAAAATCAAACATTATAATATTTTTGGTTTATATATTGTTTTATTTACGTAAATAGTACTGCAAACAATTTTATTATTAGGTTTAAAAAGGCCTAGGTATAATTATCATTATAGAAAAAAGTGTATTACTTACATTGGAAAAAAATTGGCTGAAAACCACGTAAAAATGATGGGACACAACAAAAGCAGCGGCGGTGTTTAAATACAAACGTGGATGTTATGTCTAGGCGGCAGAACGAGAACTGCTCCGTTATAGCAGGCTGGTAAAAGAGGAGAGCCATTTGAAATGGATCGTGACGACAATGGGTCGACCGCCGCGCTGAAAGTGATTAGAAGAGAATTATAGATTAAGATATTATAGACCACCATCAGCTTCATAAATAAGAATGGAAAAACAAGAAAGCAAATAAAAGGTATACCACTATACAAACCAAATTTAAACACCATATACTTAGAGGGAAATATGGAGAATTCGTATTATATTTTGCCACTTAATATTGTGATTCTGTCATATGAATATATATTAATTGTAATTATAAAATAAGTATTAGCTTAAAATGTGTGATAAGATATGATTTTCATGAAATAGCTGATATCTTTTATAGGTTATGTGGTAGAACAACGTTTAACGCTTAGGTTGTTTTATTTTATTTATTTTGATTGTAATTATTTATTAAAAAGTAGCTAAAACTATATTTTGTCTTTGTCGACCTGAGTAGGAATCGACGAAATAAAATTTTATATTACTAAGTTACTTTTTCGCTTTTTAAGAATATTCCAGAAAGTCTCATTTTTTAATTTCAGCTGAAAACGTTTTTAGGTATTTCAGGCGACTCTTTAATAAGTAAACATATTTTCAAGGATTACATCCCTCAAAGTACATAAATGCCAAATCTTGCACTCTTTAAACTATTCGAGAAGTTTATATAGCTTACTTCCATAGCATATGCCTAATAGCTTGTCCTATGTTTGGTGATAAATATCATCAGTTCGTTTTGTTCATCCTAAAACATAATTAGAAAGTAAGGAAAGGTGAATATGTGAACTACATTCCGGGCAGAACCTGATTCTGCGACGATTGCAGAGCATAAAGAAGAATCCTTTCTGGTTATCGAAGAACTACTGGTGGTTCAACTTTACAAATAGCCCAAAAACTCAAGAGAATTACTCAAGAATAAGTTTGTGTAAATGTTTTTATTGATCAAATTTGTCATTTTAATTTATTATTTGCTTAACATGTAGAATTTATAAAGATTTTAAAATTCTGTTCTCATAAAATAGAGATTTTCATCAATTAAATAACATAAAAATCATTTCATATAGACATAAACATTTTGACTGAGTACTTATATTTACACAAATAAAATATTTTGCAATAAGTTTTCAATAATATAACTTATATAATTAATTAATTATTATATCGTTATAATAACTTAATATAAATTAATTACTCTTATCAAATTATACTTTAAAATTTGTAATGTTTCTGTGGCAGTGAAAAATATAGGATTTGCAATACATTCTTAACAAAATAAATAAATAAGTATTTGTCTAAAACGTTTCAATTTTAAACTCATTACTTATTGACGTAACGCTATTCTGTGTAATTGGTGATAGTAGATTTTTTGTTGTCAAATCAAAATAAGGTTAAAGCCAAGTGAGGTTTGTAGGGTAACGCTAATCTTTTTCACGGCTTGAATATTTCTTACATGTTTGTCTCGGTGATGAATTGTACCGACGTCATTACAAGGCACACAAATGGCTGCAGCGATTAATTTCGCCGTTTCAGAAATAACGCAAGTGAAACATTACATTCTAATTTCGGTTATTAACATATAAATTAAAGTATACAGAAAACTATTTAAAAATATCTGTATATATTTTGTTAGATAGAAATTTTCTATAAAATATATGTCTATCGATAATACCTGTTTAGCTTGATTAATGAAGTGGTAAGTTTTATTTATAAAGGTAATTGAAACGAGTATTACATGATGAAAATATAAAGTTCCTGCAGAGAGGTTTATACTACGGTTCGCTACCCCCACTCAATCAGCACAACTCTGACATGACCACACACTTAGCATCTGTTATCAACAAGAAAATATACTGACACTGTTACACACAAAAACCCGTGCAGATATGCACTCACGACCCTACACCTACACGCGCTTCAGTACACCCCCCCCAATATACACATATCCTCCTTAGTTCACAGGAAAGAACATAATGTATTTGGCATTGCTAGGTATGATTTTGGATTGATAACAATTTTTTAAAAATGAAAATACATTTTTCGTTCTTAAAATCGTGAAATTTGATAGGTCTATGGCTTATATATCTAGTCTGAGTTGGGAATTAATAAACATTTCATGTGGTCGAAGTAATCCTTGCGTCATCACAAACGGCATCGATGGGAATTATTTCCGTCAGGGATGTCTGGCATATATCTCACCGATTCCAGGTTTTTTTTCCATCAGAAGGTATTGCAGGTATGCTTTTCTCCTCTTTGCAGCCGGTTGTGACAGCTCCAAAATATCATTTAGTGTTCTGAACCATTGTATCGTTCTATCAGCTAAGTGACTTTCAAAGTCCAGAAGATGAAATTAGTTTCTATTTGACGTATCGTCTCTATCGTCTGGCCTTCTTTTTTTCACCCGCCCTGCTGATATGAGAAAATTGATCATATTAAATGCTTGACCGTTCCTATTTTAGTTCTTGTACTGATGCGCTAATATTCGCAGTCTATGTATCTGTCCAAAACATATACACCACCCATTTTTTAAATTATATCCCTTTATGACAATTCGATGGTCAACTTCAACATTTTTTTTTTTATCAAATGCTCCGCCTCCTGCATTTATCTTTCGGTACAATAGCTGGCACTCTAGTAGAGAAGGGTATACTTTATCCCCCCAATGAGAGAGCCGTATTAGTGACCCCCACCGCCAGCTAAGCCCCGCCCCTAGAGGTTGATTGGTGTCCTGGATCGGGAGGGCCATCTTGTCTTGGTGTAAGCTCCGCCCCTAGTGGTTGATTGGTGCCCTGGATCGGGAGGGCCATCTTGTTCTGGTGTTGACGTAATTTTTTGAAGAGGGAAAAATATAAATGTGTATTGGGGAATCGAACCGTGGACGTTTGGTTTGCTGGCGTGTGACGCTAGCGACTGAGCTACGATGTAGTCAGTTGTGTGTTGTGGTTAGATGGGGGTACAAGTATGTCGTGAGTGTTGGTAGTTGTTTGGTTGTATGAAATAAGTGTAAAACGTGTATTTGTATAAGAATAAATTTTTATTGTGTTAAAAATATGAATATAAATACAGGATTATAGTTGTTTGGTTGTATGAAATAAGTGTAAAACGTGTATTTGTATAAGAATAAATTTTTATTGTGTTAAAAATATGAATACAAATACAGGATTATAGTTGTTTGGTTGTATGAAATAAGTGTAAAACGTGTATTTGTATAAGAATACATTTTTATTGTGTTAAAAATATGAATATAAATACAGGATTATACATATACGTGAATAAAATATAAATCTGGGAATTGACAGAATTTAGAGGGGAGACTTGATTAACTATGATATTTTGCACAATTATTCCAGGTTCAGAAATAGTCGGCAGCGTCTGTCTGCGGGTTTCCTGCATATGGGGCACCTCTGCACCCTTTCCGCACACTCCCTGCAATAAACGTGACCGCAGGGTATGATGGCAGTGCATGGTGGTCGTTCTAGGCAGACAGTGCAGTCTGCTATACGATAGCCACTGTTTCCTACAATCTGCTCTTCTGATGTTCTCTGTTTCAACATACAAAACAAAGAAGATAATTTTCTATTATTGTAAATGAATAGCATAAATATCAGGTTTTACAAATTGTAACACTTACGACTACGCCTGAAGGGATTTGATCGGCCATTATCGCCGCCGCTTCAGCGACAGCCACTCTTCTTTGGCCCTCTTCGAGTAGCTTATCTAGATCGCTCATCATTATCCGCCATACGCCGACCGCATAGAAATTTTCCTCGTATCCATCTCTTTGAAACGCTGCCTCTAAGTCCGTTACGAGCCTTTTTAGTATCTGCAGTACATCAGCCGATACTCTACGAGCTGCAGTTGCCCGTGCGTTTCCCACAGCCGTCTAAGAAAATTAAGTAGAAATGAAATTCAATTATAATCCTCTGATATTACTGCTATTATCATCGTACAATAAAAGTTACTGAATATTGAGGAGGATACCGTATCCTACTTCCTAAGCAAAGGAAACAGTCGATACGGGAATGCTCGAGTCCTTGTATGTGCTTTAGTTCCTCCTCTAGTTCCCCCGAATGAGAAGCTCGATCTCTGAGTCTATTTACAACGTGATCTAATATTGCCGCCTATAAAATACAATGTATTAGTAATGAGCAAATAATAATATAACAGTAATAATTTATTAAGAATACAATAATCACCGGCGTTGGGTGGTCGGTGTTGCTACGATCAGTCAAAGGCCCTCTGGTTCTAGAAGGTGTGTTTGTTCCCTGAAAGGAAAACGCTTATTAGATGAAACTGTTAATAATCTAAATTGTTTAAAAACAGTAAAGGCAGTTCATTAATAATCACCGATGTTGGGTGGGCGGTGTTGCTACGATCAGTCAAAGGTACTCTAGGAGGAGTCGTAATGTTTGTTTCCTGAAAGAAAAAAGCTTATTAGATATGAAAATGAAACTGTTAATAATCTAAATTGTTTATAATTACCTGTGACGTAGTAGGAGTCTCCCCGCTATGATCAACCATCGATTGGCGTCTATGATACGGTGTCCATGTAACCCCATGTAATATTGATGGGCTACGTCTGTTAGCATGATTATCTAATTCTTCCCAAATGCCCGTTTCATCGTAGCTAGAATCATCGTTGTTTGTTGTGTCATTAGACTGAAAACCAATGAAAAATTGCAATATCGAAACATAAAAACTTTAACAAAAAAAAAGAACACACTATTTCATATTCACCTCTGAGCGTTCGACCTACCTCCCGAAAAAAAGAAAGGTTACTTTCCTCACCTTTTTAACACAGTGGCCAATGAAAATTATGTAGGTCCTATTCCTGGAAAGGAATACTACTGTCCTGACTCAATGTTCGAAAAGAACAATACAAAATTCTTACAGTGGTACGATGAACAGGTCTCCAACGGTTATGTGTTCAATTTTCAAACGGAAATATTCGAATATTGCCTCTCTGATGTTGACATATTAGCTCAAGCCTGTATAAAGTTTCATGCTTCGTTCTTGCAGGAATGCAATGTAGATCCGTTTCTCGAGGCCGTCACTATTGCTAGCGCGTGTAGCCTAGCGTTCAGAAGAAATTTTCTCAAGCCAAACACAATAGGCATACTGCCAAAGAATGGGTACAGACGCGTCGATAATCAATCCGCCATCGCTCTACAGTGGCTCGCATGGATCGAAGACCAGAACGGCTATCGACTGGAGCATGCCGGTAGAGGTCGTGAAATTAAAGTAGACGGTATAAAGGTCGACGGACTATGTGACCGAACGAAGACCGTATATGAATTTCACGGCTGTTACTGGCACGGATGTCCAAACTGTTACACATTTGGGCGTGATTCACCTCTAATCGACGACCCGTCAGACACTCATAGTGCACGACTGATCAGGACTAAAGCTAAGATGGCTAAGTTGTCCCGTCATTATAATGTTGTCGAGATGTGGGAGTGTGAATTTTATAGGAAGAAAAAATTAAACAAAACTGTGGCATACCTTGATTCCCACCCTCTAATGCACCTCACACCACTAAACCCTCGAGACGCGTTTTTCGGCGGTCGTACGGGGAATGTAAAATCGTACCATATGTGTCAGGAGATCGAGAAAATTCGGTACATTGATGTTTGCTCCTTATACCCCTGGGTGTGTAAGTACCGCGAATATCCGATAGGACATCCGATAATACACGTCGGTAATAATGAGTGTAGAGCAGTAGGAATGTCTGCTGACGGCCTCCTGAAATGTACGGTCCTACCTCCTCGGGATCTGTATCATCCAGTGCTGCCGGTCAGGATGAACGATAAATTGATGTTCATCCTATGCCGTACATGTGGCGAGAACCTTATACCTGGAGACTGTACTCACTTTCTTGACGAACGGGCGTTGACAGGAACATGGACTATGGATGAGATACGCAAAGCTGTGCAGAAAGGTTTCGTGATATTGGAAATGTATGAGCTCTGGCAATACGAAATGGCTTCATTTGACAAAGGGAACGGACTGTTTACCGACTATATTAATACATTTTTAAAAATAAAGCAGGAGGCTTCAGGTTACCCAGAATGGTGTCGTTTTGAACAAGACAAAATAGACTATGTCCAAAGCTATTTCGACAACGAAGGGGTTAGACTTGACCCGTTGAAAATTGAAAAAAATTCTGGTGCCAGGTCGTTGGCTAAGCTAATATTAAACTCCTTTTGGGGTAAGTTTGGACAACGTGAAAACCAGGCAAAGACTACAATAGTAAGAGAGCCTAATGAACTGTTCAACTTGTTAACGTCGCCGTCAATTGATGTAATCAATATACAAGAGGTTAACCAGGACGTTGTCGTAGTGAACTGGTGCTACACTGACAACGCCTGTGATGTACTACTAACAGTAAATGTCGTTCTCGCTGCATTCACTACAGCCCATGCTCGTCTTAAGCTCTTTGAGTACTTGGACGTGTTGGGATCACAGGTCCTCTATTACGACACAGATAGTGTCATTTATCTCCACAAAGACGGTACGCACGATATATCGACAGGAGACTACTTGGGGCAGATGACAGACGAACTGGCGGACTATGGTCCTTCTGCATACATTACAGAATTTGTTTCGGGAGGTCCGAAAACGTACGGCTACAAGGTAATGTGTCCGGAAAATGACAAAACCGTTACAGTTTGCAAAATTAAAGGACTGACTTTAAATCTCCGCACCTCAGGTTATTTAAATTTCGATTCTTTAAAGAAACTAGTATTGAATGAAAAAACAGAGGAGGGTAGCATAATGGTCGATGAATCGCGTATACGTCGCAGAAAGGATCATGGTGTTGTTACTGTGTGTGAAACAAAATTGTTCAGAGCCACAGGTGCGAAAAGAAAACGTAACGGGAATTTTGATACGCTACCTTATGGGTACTGTAAGGTACCACGCCTAGAATGATTCCCATCATCCTGAACGGTATTATGTTGTGAAATCAAGTCGTTCCATTTTAGTTTTTGTATGACCTATGCTGTGTGGAGATCCTAGGCTGAATGAATGGGCCCTCTGTCACGGTCTAATCGCCTATAAGGTTGTGTGAATGGATAAGTGCTGTAGCAACAAAAGAACATAGCTTCTGTTTTGACAGATTGTGTGTTTGTATTGAATAAAATACCTTTTTGCAAATGGTATAAAATATTTGTTGCACGAGTGTGTGTGTGTTTGTGAAACCTAGGTTGAATGGTCCTCTGTCTCGACTTAATCGTCTATAAGACTGAATGTGTGTGTGGATGGGATTAAAAGTAATATTGAACGACAAAAACTGATCGCCTGGGAGGATAGGCCTTGGAATGCTTCACATTCCCGGGGAAGCTTCCAAAAAACAAGAACGACTTCGGACTGTACCTCCTGGGTGTTGATGGAAACCTAGTCAGTTGGTTTAAAAGTACCAAAAGTAAAATCAAGGTGGTCACTTTTGAAATGAACGTTAGACGTGCTATTGCTAACGAGCTTCATAAGCCGGCTCGTAGAAATTTTAAAACACGTAGTGTTACTTTGAAAGGTGTAAACGATCTTTATCAAGCTGATTTAGTTGAGATGATTCCCTATGCAAAAGAAAACAAAGGCTATAAGTATATATTGACTATGATTAACTGTTTATCAAAATTTGCGTTTGCGATGCCGATAAAATCTAAAACCGGTTCCGAAGTAGTTTCAGCATTAAAGCCTATACTAGAGAAACACAGTATGAAGCATTTTCAGACCGATCAGGGTAAAGAATGGTTTAACAAATCTGTTCAAAACTTATTGAAAACCTATAAAATTAATCACTATCACACTTACACCGAGAAAAAAGCTTCCATCGTAGAAAGGTTAAACAGAACTTTGAAAAGTAAAATGTGGTTAGAATTCACGGCTCGCGGTAGTCATAAATGGACTGATTTTTTAGATGATATTGTAGTCATACAACAAATAATTCTTCAAAATACTACGGTTTAAACTTATCGTTATCTAAGTAATTGTAATGTAGCAATTTTTTGGTTATAGCATAGCACATGAAAGTGTCTTATTATGTCACTAAATATTTAAACATCGTGTTGAGTAACAGTGTCGTTAGTATTTACAAAACTTAAGTAATTTTAGAGTGTTAATTTTTAAAACATTTTTCAAAACTCTACTATATTTAACATCATATTGACGCATAATTAATAAATTAAAAGTAATCTTTCTCTTTGCAAAATAGTTATTTTTATAACCTATATTTTTGTAATATACAAATATTGTCTATATTCATTTGTCAACTTAGAAACAATATATAAAGAGTCAAATCCGATAATTATATTTTAGATGGCATTTAAAATAAATGTATTTGTTAAGAATTTAATTAGGTAAATATATTAAAACCTAATTCTGAAAAATGGAAACACTATAATCAAACAGTGTGTGTCATTAGATAGGTTTCAAAGTACTACGGTATACATTTATGATAATGTAAGTGTAATACAGCAATAACTTTCGACTTGGTTATAGCATAACTTATAAAGTATGTTATTACAATTGTAAATATTTAAACATCGTGTTGAAGGAAAGTGTAATTACAGAACGATAAGAAATATGATACAAGTTATTATTTTTCAAACGTTTCTTAAAACGTTTCTACATATAACATAATATTGACTCTTAATTAATACATCGAAAGTAATCTTTCTCTTTGCAAAATAGTTTTTAATACTCTCTACATTTGTAACATACCAATATTGTTCATATTAATTTTTCAACTTACAAATACAAAGAGTGAAATAATAGGAAATAATTATTAGAAAAATAATTATTGTAATATGTATGTATATATTTTTTTGCTAACTATATTGTTGATGTTTATTGGAATATACTTCTTTGTTAAACATTTTATTAGGTAAATATTTGAAGAATTAATTCTCAAAAACAGAAACAATATATTCAAATACCGTGTGTCATTAGATTGATTCCATTATCATTAATATACTGTATGCCTAAGACAATGTAAAATTATATGATAATTTTCAATTTAAAAAATCATTTAATTTAGTTAAGGTGATGTAACAGGATAGTAAGTAGGCTTAATTACTTCTTACATTGGCAATATGTTATAATAAAAGAATCGATAAAATTGCATAAAGGTGTAGATTTTTAAAGCAGTTTAATAAAATCCACTACCTTATAAAAAGACTATGATATTCCTTGGGTTAAAAATGCATTGTCAATGTCTTGAAAGTGTTAGAGAAACGTCCTATTGAAGTTGTGGGCGACAAAGCGCTTCTCAGTTATCTTACAGGCTGTAAAGTTTATTGTTAACTTTCAGCCATGGAATTTTTTAGTTTTGTAATGTATTTTCAAAGGCATGGTTTATACGGCCTGTCAGTTAACGTGAAACAAAGGGCGTAAGAGCTGGCTCCAAAGAAAAAGGGGCATGAATGTCATCAGGTTTGTTTACTTACCTCATAAATATCTATCTGTCAGAAGAGGTTTTTCGTATTTCCAATTCAGTGTTGTGTTGAGAAGCGTTTGTTACAGACCATACCAACTTATTTGGGGTACGTTTTATTGGAATTGTGAAATAAGTTTATAATAACGGTTTACATGCGTATAAACTATTACATTTAGTTTCTTTTATCAGTTGTATTAACTGTGTTTGCTTTAAATTAGTTGAAAAACAAAACGTTAATTGTGTTAAGTTACTAATGCATCAAACGGACCAAAAAGGTAATTATAAACGGCTTACATATTTTTTTAGTTAAATTATTCCATGTAGCAAATAAAATTAACAAGTCTTTCAGTAATACAGTAAGCCTCAAATAGTTAAAGTTGTAATAAAATATTGATAACGTTTCCAAATTACAAAAAGGCTTGTTCAAAAACTATGTCCTGTAATTATTGTTTTTCCATAAATGAAATTAAAGTTTTTGCTAAAATCCCACACCCTATATTCTATATATGAAATCGTTCGTTTCATATGAGGGCTATAGCATAGTTCTATCCGCATGTACTTAGCTATTTTCTGTTGAAATTTTTATTTAATCTCAAAAGTTTATTTCCATTAAAAAATCTTTATTTCGAGGGAACTAATAAATTACACACAAACACACAATTCAAAAATTGACAAGTAAAGGAAATATTATATTCCATGTTTGATATTGCTATTTTCTAAATCTCAGATGTCTACAATGAAAAGAAAAATACTCATTCACACATATTTAATTTCTAACTGTTGAGTCAACCTGATAATGTGTAAACGTAAAATGACATTATTTAAATAAACATTACCATCACTGATACATTGAAATTAAATTTTTGATCACATATCAATAGTTGTGAGTTCAAATCTTTAAAAGGCAGGCAAAATATTTGCATTGATAATAATATTAAACATTACAAAAAATTACTGTTTAGTGTTAAGACGTTGCGTATTTAAGATATTTTAATGATGTTCATTACAATATTAGTTATTCATTTTTAAAAAACTCCCAAGAGATATTTCTTACGATACACCCGTTCCAAAAACATCGGTTATCATAATCATACTCAAACCATTCATTTAACCATGCAAATTGGTTGTCTATGCTGAAACATCCGTGAGCATCAGTTTTTTTTTTTTTTGTAGTTACTGTGTAGGCAGTGAAAGTATTAAAAAAAAAAAACGAAGTATTTTCTATTAAAGTGATTTAAAACCATTGCGTTTGAACTCGAAGTGTAAAATATCAGTACTAGTATTAAATTCCTCTTGTAATATTTCAGTCCAACAATCACACAAGTAGGGTAAAATTTTACTTTTATTACCATAATTTCCATATTCATTAAAAACGCATTTAGAGCATAATATGGCCTACTCAATACTTGAAATGAATCTCCTCTAATTCACTAATCACATCCAATTCTTATTAACCCTTTCAGGCCCGAATTTTCAATTAAAAAAAAAAAAAAATTTGCTAATTTATTTTGGATCTAATAATTATTTGCTAATTTTTACTAAAAAAACAATAAAATTTCATCAATTGATTATCAAAATATTTTAATGGCTACAATTGTGTACATCAGGTCACGAATGGCATAATGGTTTCCAATAGTGTTTGCTCTTATTCAAAATAAACCTGCCTTATAAGAATGTAAAAAACGTTACTGTGAATCTTTTAAAGTAAATGAACTACAATTGCATTTAAAAAGTGTATTATTTTTAATATTAGTAAAAAACTATCTAAAAAAACCATTGAATAACAAAATATTTACAGATATTCTTAAGCGATAGGTCTTTTTAAAAATTGTTAAACTTATGTTAATTTACAGTTTGCATGATAGTTTAACTATTTTGTATGATAGTTTAAAAAACAGTTTTTATTTTTTGTCAAACACAAATGTATGTTGCATTTTATACAAGAAATTCTTGATCGGCCAGTACATTTTGGATATTTACATCGACTTGGTAGAACACCAGAGTCATGTTGTGGAAGGTGACCCACACCATCAAATTGTACCTCCTGAAGTGGTCGTTTTTCACCATGTCTAAGTTGTATAAGTGTTGAAGGTGAAGCAATGTTGCTTGGCCGGCCCCGTTTTTTTACCTGAACATCTCTACCAACCTTAATTAATCCATCCATGACTCTAATTCTAAACTCAAGAAGGTCAAACATTTTCTTTGGATTAACTCCTAGTACTGTTGCATCTCTCTTGTATTCATTCCATCCTTGCAGTACAGCCATATCAATTCCATGAAATATTAGCCTTAATGGCCACTTTTTTGACCGAATAAATATTCGATAGTAACTTATGCACTGGTCAAATAAATCCACTCCACCCATGCCGTAATTATATTTTTTTATAATTTCAGGTCGATCAACTTTGACATATCTTTTAACTGATTTATCCCATCGCTCAACTTGATCAATATTTCCAGCCCCAATAAAATTTGAGCCTGTAACAACACACTTGCTGTCAATCCATTTTACTAGAACAATGTTGTGTGCACTTGATATTTCATATGAAGATCCTCTTCCTTTTGTCAACGCTTCTTTATCTGTTATGAGAGGTGGCTGAAAAAATCTATTTATTCGTACCGTACCTGCTGCCATAATCTTCATTTGCTGCAGAATATATAGTAAATTGTAAGAGGAAAAAAAATTATCAAAGTATAATTCGTGTCCAATCCCACTACTAAATCTTTCAGCTAGCTTCAATACAACACTTGATCCTAATCCAAAAGCTTTCAAATTCTCTTGAGGAAGTTCAGTAGTACTGCCCTGATAGATAATGAAGTCATAACACATACCACTTTTTCCGCACAACATGAATATTTTTATACCCCATGGGTTGGGCTTATTTTTTACATATTGTTTGGACACCATTTTTCCTGTAAATGGTACCATGGCTTCATCCACACTTAATACCTTCTCTACTTGTAATTGCAAGCATCGTTTTCTTATAAAATCGTATAGAGGGCGAACCTTGAAAAACTTATCATTACAATCTTTAGGAACGACAAGATTATTAACCAAATGTAAGTTACTTCTTAGTTCAAAAAATCGGTCCCTTGACATATTTTCTGTGAACAGAGTAAATTTCAAACTAGTATTCCAATACATTTGCAGTCTAGGTAATTTGTATATTGCTGTTGCTATATGTACTTACTTACTTACTTACTAGCCAACGCCCACTCTTGGCATTTCTGCCATTCGGTGACGCGCTGACCAGTAGAGTATGGCGAATCGCTCCTCAGGTTTTAGATGTGCGCCCTTCTTTCGCTCCTCCTCCAAGGCAGGACATGTGCGCAGGTGGCATGCGTCAAAATGAACATAGCTACACAGCGGGCATTCTGCAGAGCTCATGGTGCCGAAGCGATGCAGGTGGGCTGGTAAGAGGTCATGTCCTGTGAGGATACGGAATGAGGGGACCGCTACGAATCGATCTTCGTGTCGTATCGGTCCTGGTTTTGCCAGCCTTTCCCAAGATTTTCCATTGGCGATTTCGTGGTATGCTGCCATCATTGTCTGCTTTACTGAGGCATCGATTAGCGCTTTTGCGGCTGATAGGGGCATCTTGAGTTGTGGCTGCCACAGAGTGGTTCCTCTTTTGGCCAAGAAGTCAGCCCTTTCGTTACCCATTATATCTACATGACTTGGGACCCATTGGAGTTTTATGTTCCATCCATCTTGCAGAAATTTGTTTAGCGTCATTCTTGTTTCCAACGTCAGGCTGCTATCAGTTGGAGAATTCCCGGACAAGGCTGCTATAGCGGATTGTGAATCAACCAGGAAAACGATGTTTTTGAAGTTAGCGACAGATGACAATTTATTGCAGGCTGCATTTACAGCGGCTACTTCTCCCTCAAAATTACTGCTAGGAGTGCCAACGGCTATCGCGCCTTCAAAGAGGTGGCAGTAGAATCCTGCACCTGTGTTACCGGTTTGAGGCATGGATGATCCATCGGTATAGACGTGTAGCCAGTGTCTATAAGGGTATAGGCTGTGTATTGTCTGATAGAAAGACTTCCTCAGTTCCACGCCAAGAGAATCAGTTTTCGTCCTGTGGTGGTCCAAGAGGTTGAAGTTCGGCTTAGGCAAGTTCGGATAAATTTGAGGAATTCTCAGCTGCTCTGCCGGTTCTCCCAAGGAGATATTATACTTCTTGATTAATGACTCTGCGTGAGCTAGTGGCGATTTTTGTGTTTTTAACCTTTTACATGCTGGGCGGTAGTTTGACCAGTAGCGACTGTGCGCTCTTTTATTCCTTTCCCAGAATTTCAGACAGTTTTTGTCTCGTCGGTATTCGAGTGGTTCAATACCGCTTTGAAGTTCCATAGCAGCGATGGGCGTGGTCTTGACCGCTCCTGTGATCGTGCGCAAAGCAGCGTTCTGGACTTTGTCAAGTTTAGACAAGATACTATTGCTGGCTGTTCCCACAACCTCGCTGCCATATTCCATGACAGGCCTGACATATGTTTTGTATACTAAACTTAGTAAATCCTGGCTTGCCCCCCACTTTGTTGCTGTTAGCCTCTTTAGAATGCGAGAGCGCCTGGAACCTTTTTGCGCTGCGTCTTCAACGTGTTGTTTCCAGGTGAGTTTTTTATCTAATTGGACCCCTAGATAGGTTGATAGATGCTCTTCTCTCAATTGGGTGCCATTATATTCAAGACTGGGTTTGATAGTTTTCTTTGTGGAAAGGGTAAACAGCTGGAATACGGTTTTGCTACCACTGACTGTCATTGAATTTTTGGTAGCCCATTGGTGTAGTTTAAGCAGTGCGGCGTTGAGGACCTCTTGAAGCCCGATTAGACCACTGCCAGTGGCCCACAGGAGGAGGTCATCTGCGTAAAGAAGGGCATTGACTCCTGCGACTGCGCCGATGGCTGCAATAATATCGTTTATCATAACGTTGAATAGCATGCAACTTAGGACGGCTCCTTGGGGCAGGCCCTTCCTCTGGATTCGGAATCTTGAAGTGGAACCACTGAACCGGACTCTAATGTGCCTTTGCGAAAGGAAGGATCTTATCCATCTAAGCAGATTACCAGAAAGTCCACAGTTTATAAGTTTATGAAGGAGCTTTTTTCTCCAGACTTTGTCATAAGCACATTGGAAGTCTACCAGAACTGCAAGAGTAGATTGGTGGGAATTAAAACCATCCTTAACGTTCTGCGTGAATTTCATAACCTGATCCACAGTGTTCATTCTGGGTCGGAAGCCAGCTTGAGCGTCGCTGATAGTATGATTGTCATCCAAGAATTCTTTAAGCCTTTGGAGTACTAATCGTTCGGCAAGCTTACTGGTTATGCTTGTAAGCGCAATCGGACGGTAACTGCTAACCTGCTCAGCAGGTTTACCTTTTTTCAAGAGAGGTATGATTTCGGTTTTCCTCCATTGATCCGGAACGTGTGTTGTCCAAGTAAGATTTATGATTTTAAGGAGCGTCTTCTTTGCCTCTTCACCAAGATTGATCAGGAACTCTGTGTAGATTCCATCCGGGCCAGCTGATTTTTTACACTTGAGGGTTGAAAGAGCCATTTCTAGCTCAGCTAAGGTGAAAGGCTTATTAAAAACCTTATCTTGCTTTTCGTTCAGACAGTTCGGCGGTGGATGCTTATTCAGGTGTCTTTTGACCGTTTTGTCTGCTGAGATCCGACTGACCTTGGCATAGTAGGAACAAAATGCATTTGCCATGTCTCTCTTGTCGGTGAGTGTCCGTGTGCCATATAGTAGGGGGTGTGTTTGACGAGGTGTCCCTTTGTTCTCAAGTGTTGTTATGAATTTATGTGCCTTGACACCATCCTTGCGAAAATCCAGTTTTTTCACGAAGGTCTTGTAAGCAGTCTTTTTCTGAAGTTTTATTTCTCTAGATAGTTGAGACTGTTTTCGTCTGAGAGTGGTACAGTCGATAAGGTTTCCAGATCTTTCAGCGGATCTTCTTGCTGTGTTACGAGCTTGCTTAAGCGATGTTAGTGCTTTATTCCAGTAAGGTTTGAACCCCTTGACTTGTCCTCTTGGTACACACTCTGTTGCGCACCTCAGTATGGTTTGGTTGAACAGTTTAACGGTTTCCTCTGGGTTGTTTTCCTTCAACAGATCGGTTGTTATTAATTGGTCTGTGACTGTTTTGTATCGCTTCCAGTTTCCTTTCTGGAAGTTCCAACGCGGGGCTCTGGTGTTTGAGAATGGCTTCTGTTTAAGTTTAACGGTTAAAAGAAGGGCTCTATGGCCACATCCAGCAGCGTCATCAAGAAGCTTGATTTGACTGTTTCCATCTATATTTGAGTGGGCCAGGCACAGGTCTGGACGTGACAGACATCCCGCAAATGAGAGGAATGTTGGAGGCGTGTCCATTACGGTTAGTAGGTTATCATCCACGAAGTCTTCAATGCAGCGGCCAACAGGGGAAGTTCTGGTATATCCCTATCTTTTTGATGGGGCGTTAAAGTCGCCTATTAGGATACAGTTAGGCTGTATGTCATTAAAAAGGTTACTAATGCCAGGTTGGTTATTTGGCGGATTATATAGTCCGTGAATTACAAATTGTTTTTTGCCCTTCCATATCCTGGTTGTGACGGCTTCAAGCAGATCGTCGTCTTCCATGGCATGTGCTATTGAGAATTTGGCCACCACCTCGTTTTTAACTCCAGCCACTATTCCAGATGCCACCTGACGTGCTCTGGGAAGTATGTATATAGTGTATCCATCAAATTTATAAAATTCTTGGACCTCGGTTGCAAGACCTGCTTCATATATATAAAAAAGGTCAGCGTCCGATCGTAAGATCGTGTGTTTTAATTCTAAAAATTTTGAGTTGGTCAAGCCACCGGCGTTCCAGGAAATGACGCGGAGCTCTTCGTCCAGGTCCTGAGAAGGACCGTTGTTCGTTTTGGCAAGGTTCTTTGGTTGCTTCGACATAAACAACTGGTGTAGCGCGTTTTAGGCGAACCTTAGTTGATCGTTTAGATTACGCAGGGGGCACCACGAGCAGGCGATCAACATCACCCCCCCCCTGTTGCTATATGTAGAGCCACCAATGTTTTCATTTCATTCAAATTGGTAGGTTTAAAACTAGTTCTACCTTGTTGCAACGCATAAATATTTGTCATTTCGGTCATTAGTATTAGTAACTCATCTGGAATATATCTGTGGAAATAGGACAATGGTGACAGAAGTTCTTCCACCTCTGATAAGTCTAATCCTTTCTATTCATCTTCACTGAATTTATCAAATGACCGATGTCGCCATTTGACATTTTTCTTATTTCCTATATCATATGCATTAGGTCTTTGATTAGGACCACTATTATCATTATTTGGTGATTCTGATTCAGTAACTGAATCATATTCATGAATAAGCTCAACCTCATTAGGGATGTCAGCATCAATGTCATCAATTGTTTCTTCTAAAAGTTCATCATTTCGATCTAGCCTATCTGAACCTATCCTAATTGTCTTTTTTGGAGATACAATGTGATCAATGTTTGATATATTATTTCCATTATTATCACTTTCAGTTTTATTATCATCTTCAATGTCACTTATATCAGATAAATCTCCATCATACAACAAATCTAGTAATAAGTCCACATTATTAGCGTAATTATTAAAGGATTTTGAAAGGCTGGCATTACTTCCCTTACTTGTACTTGCGATATTTTTATTCATATTAACACGCGTCACAAACACTAAAAAAACAACGTAAAACAACTCCGAAAAATAAAATTAAGGTTTTTTGGTTATGTCTGTCTGACAATAACAAAGAACTGATGGTTACAATTGTCTCCATGAAGTTTGGAACATCAAAACAAATTCTAAATCATTCCTTATAGTAAAATAAGGTAATATATCACAAATATATACTCTCAAGTTAATATTTAAATGAAAATATTAATTGAAATACTCCTATGAACACAGTTAAACACTAACAACAAACCACATTACAACATGTAAACAAGACAGTCTGACCTTGTACTAGAACAGCTGCTATTATAGTTATATTGTTGGTCTACAGATGGCAGCAGGGTTTGTAAATGCTTTACACTAATGTGTACAAAGGTATCCAACAGTTCACAACTTAAGAATTTATGGTTTTCATGCAGTTTTATCCAACAGAAATTAATGTACACAATTGTAGCCACCAGGTCTTAAAGGGTTAATATAAAGATAAAATGATACAATAATTTTTCTTTTTTCCAAACACTAGTCAATCTTCTATGATTAATAAATAGTATGAATCATTACATATAATCTGTGCTTGGCATGTGAAATAGTTGCCTGGTCACTGAACAAATGTAATAAATATTAGTTGATTCCATCATCATGTGAGCTACTAGTTTTCACCAAACAATTAGAAGTATTTATAAACTTGCCTATAGTAGCACTTACTTATATTTGTTGACACATGTCCCGAAACGGTCGTCCTCAAAAAATATAAGTAAGTGCTACTTTAGGAAAGTTTATAAATACTAAAATTGTTTAGTTAAATGTATTAAATGTTGGGAAAAAATAAATTATTAAAAGAAATATTAAATGAGAAGTAGTTGAAACCAATGTGACAATATAATACGTCAAAATAAATTCCTTATGAAAATATTAAGAGGTTGAATGAATTAGGTAAGTATTGCAATAGGAATTTTTAAATGTCTTGGTAATCTTTAACACTTACCTGCTGTTAAACCTACATACAGTTTGAAGCAAATATTTTTGGTTTGAACCACAGTTCATAAGTGTACCTTACTTAAGTTACAAAACTTACTACAGCCAGTCACTTTATTGTCAATGTATTACATACGAAAAAAATAATTTAATAATAATCATAAACCATTGTTTAAGTGATTAATTTAATAAGATTTAGTTACAAATATATTCATAAATTTTATGTCTAGTTGTCATTGTTGACAGCTATGGTAACTATCTACTTTATGTTGTATGTTATTATAGTAATTAGTAATGGATAGGTGATCATGTTCTTAGGGATGAGTGTAAATGAAACTACAGTACTTCCAATTTGAAAACTTTTTAATAAATTGTCTTTTAAAATTCCTTGGCAGTGGCTAAATAATTACTAATAGTCAACATTTTCTTGATACAAAATTACATGTAATCGATCACTTGTTTACAAAACATATGTTAAATGTAATTGTGGGGATAATACTTGACCAAGATTGCATAATCTCCAATTCCTCCTTAACAACATAAAACTTGAAGAAATTGTTTTTTTAAAATTTTTCCAATTAACATAAAAACAACCCACCCATAGTAATATGTGTTAACATTATAATCCCTTTAACACAACACTGCACTGAACAACTCTAAATTTAAAAAATTTAAACACATTGCATAGACGATAATTGCATAAAAACTGTCTATAAAATTTGTTATATTTTACCTGTTGTAATTGTTCGCAGGTCATACAAAAGCACATCAAGGCTTACAAGGATTATTTATATGAGGGAGTTGCTAAACAATTCATAAATAGCTAAACAATATTGTAATAATATAATATTACATTTAATCGATCACTTATAAAATACAGTTTAAATGTGATGCTTGAGGTAAGGTATTACTTTATCAAGAATGCATCACCTCGGATGTTTCCCTAATGATTAGTATAATTTTAATCTTTATGACATAAAATTAGTAAATTTTCTCTTGTAAGTAATTATAAATTGTTTTTTTCTGAAAAAACAATACAACCTCACACATATTAAAATGTGTTAACCAATGCCAACTGTAACCTTATCCCAACACATGTTGCCCTGAAGTAAAATGAAATACAAAAATATTAATACAATGCGTAGTCTAGAATTGCATTGTAAACTGTCTTCGATTCTAGTTATATTTTAGCCTATGTAATTGTATGCAGGCTTAACAATAAGCACATAAATGATTAAAAGTATTAGTTACAACTTTAATACATTACACACAAAAAAAGCCTACAACAAAATGAAATGATTTATCTCAAAAAATAAATTATTACTAAAAATAATGATTATTATAATAGAAATTATAATGAGTTTCAAAATAAAAGCATGTTGTCTTTGTACATATAAAAATGAGTTTGTTTTCAAAATATTCTCTAACGTAACCCCAATCAACATAGATAGTGGTTTATAATTAAAAATTAAACACTTAGTTCTTTGACAAAACTCAAACCAAACTTTGTCCATCAAATGAAAAATTTGTCGTTAAATAAAACCAAATTGTCTTTGTACACATAAGAATGAGTTTGCTTTCTATCTTCGTTTTGATATATCCCAAATCAACAGAGATATAGGTTTATAATTAAAAATTTAACATTTAGTTCATTGACAAAACTGAAACCAAATTTTAAAATAGTTTCAAAATAAAAGCAAGTTGTTTTTGTACATATAAAAATGAGTTTGTTTTCAAAATATTCTTTAATGTAGGGGTCAATACGTTTAATAAACCGTTATTAATTGACCAATAATGGCCCGACATGTTGCGCACTGTAGTGGCACCCTTATATCAGTGGTAATGATATCACCACTCCCACTTGTAACCATTACATATCTCGGAATATTCAAGAAAGAGGAGACACATGATCGGCAGCAGATCTTGTGGCCACATGGACTGCACACCTTGGTTGCTTCATTAACCAAACAAACAACGCAAGATGGGCTGTTTGAATGGTTCGTCCACTCCATAGTGGTCTCATTACCTAAAGCCAAACAATGCATCAGCTCCTCTCTTTGCATATATGTACAACCTACTGGCCATACGTGAGCATCACTGAATGGTACAGGACTAAATCTGTAATTCCTGTATACAAGTGGGAGTTGATTTCCATCTGAAACAAGAAATGAAATAAACTTTATTTAACTCTTGTTAATAACTATTTACTGTGTTTAACGTTTATGATAAATCTCAGACCAATTCATGCTTTCCCAACTACATTCTACGTTTTACAGTTTCAATCCGAAAATCCTTTTAAAGAGGGAAGAGTTTATAAATATAATAAAACAATAATTTAAAAAAATATAGAAAAACCACAAGATGTACAACACAAAAAATTAGACACAATTTACTGTTTTTTAAATTCATTAAAAAAATACTTCTAAAATATTTTAAATCAAATATATAATTATTTTTCTTAATATTAATCTTATTATTCATTGCATTTTGAATTAATTGCTATCAAAATATGACTTTTGTAGTATTTGCAATTTGACTTGTATATGTTAATATTAATGAATTTTAATATCCGTAAATTATGGTTTAATATTACACTGAAACACTTCAAACTGTTGAAAAATATTTTTGGATAAAAATTTCAAATGTGGAGTCTGTTTGTAGTAGCATGAAATGGTCAGAGCTCTCATTAACCTGAAACACATTAAATTGAAAATTTTTAAAGAAGTGCTTTTGCTCAATCAATTTTAATGTCATGTTATTTAACCAACTTCAATTGCAATGATTGTAATAATTAACAAAATTCATCATTGAAAATATAGGAAACAACTTTAGACAAAACATACCTAATAATACAAACCTAAGCATAAACCTATACATCCATTATGACTATGTTATCTGTAATATTTTCTTTTCGTTGCTTTCCCCCAATTTATGATGTTTTTATTCAGCATATATCCTGTGCGTTACATTTTTTTATATACTTACTCAGCCGGAATTAGTATTTAGTTACTTAAATGATCTAAGCATTTGAGACTTTGGTAAAAAATCATTTCGAAGTAGATCTATAGAAATGAAAGTAGTTCATTGTTAGTAAAAATCACTGTTATATATATATATATATATATATATATATATATATATATATATTTGTAGATTATGCAACACTGTTTTCTTGTATACACTTATCACTTTCACTTATGTACTTAAACAAGAATCTTACTTGGTATTTATGCGAGTACTTTCAGAGACTAGTAAGTGCCTTCATCTTCCGGCATACTGAACGTATTTTGGACTGCGAGCTGTGTGGAATCTGCTGTTGACCTTGATGTACCGTTAACTTCTATTTTTAGCTTCACTGCACTGTGCGAGTTTTTAACGTTCGTCTTGGGGTTTATATTGTCTATTAGATTGAATAATTTGTCGTTTTTTGATTTTATTTGTATCTGTTCGTTGATGATGTTATTTTTATTTTTATAAATTTCTAGTTGTTCCGAGATTGTCATTTTGAGGCCTTTTTGAACCTTTTTTTATTAGGTGTACGTTTTCTAATGTGGGGAATGTGTGTTTGTTTTTGATTGCGTGTGTGGCTAAGTTTGAGTTATAAATTTCAGGTTTGATGTATGCATTGAGGTGTTCTTGATATCTGTCTTTTAATTTCTTTTTTGTTTGTCCTATGTATATTTTATTACAGTCTGGGCATTCGATTTTGTATATTCCGTTATTAAGTGTGGGACATATTTCTTCTGGTTGGTTTATTTTGTTGATTATGTTTCCTGTGTTTTTGTAGGTTATGTTAATATTATTGTCTTTTAGTGTTTTAGTTATTCCTTTTATGTTGTATCCTGTGTATGTGAATGTAGCCCATTTTGTTGTTTGTGGTTCGATTTTAGGTTGATTTAATTTTTTTAATATTTTAAATTCTAATTTATCTATAGTTTTTTAATTGTATTCATTTTTTTGGGCTATTTGATATATTATTTGTTTTTCTTTTGTTTTTTCTTCATTTTTTAGAGGCAATTTTAGCATTCTGTTTAAAAGTGAGTTGTATGCGGCCATTTTATGTTGTGGGGGATGGTTGGAGTGGTTTGGTATTGTATTAATGGTTTGTGTGGGTTTTCTATAAATGGAATATTCAATGTTATTTGTATTTCTGGTCAGTGTTAGGTCTAGATAGTTTATTTTATTGCTTATTTCTTCCTCCATGGTGAATTGTATGTTAGGGTGTAAGTTATTGATTTCATTTAGAATGATGTTATTATTTATTGCTTTATTTTGTGAAATATATAATCCGTCATCGACATATCGTATCCATTGTCCGTTGGGGTCGTGTGTTTTTATGGTTTGTGTGATTAATTCGTCAAGTTTTTGGAGGTAAATTTCTGATATTATACTTGAAAGTGGTGATCCCATTGCTAAGCCGTCTGTTTGTTTATATATTTTATTATTGAATATGAAATAGTTTTGGTTTAGTATGGTCTTTAGGCATTTGTGATTTGGTTTGTGTATTTGGGGTTGGTTTTAAGGTCAGTTAATTTGTTTTTTATTATTTGGATGGTTTCGTTAATTGGTATATTAGAGTACATGTTTGTGATATCAAATGATATGAATTTGGTGTTTTTGGTTATGTTTATTGTTTTTAGTATTTCCGTTAATTCAATTGAATTTTTTATGGTGTATTTATTTTCCAATTTAAGTTCGTGTTTTAGGTTTTTGGCTATTGTTTGTGATATTTTATAGGCAGGTGCGTTTTTAAAATTTATTAAGGGTCTTATGGAATTGTTGATTTTATGTATTTTGATGAGGGCGTTCATTTTGGGGGGTTTTGGGTTGTCTATTGTGTATTGGTAGGGGTTTTTTTGGTTGAATAAATTGTCATTGTTTTTTGCTAATTGTATGATTTCGTTATGGTATTTTTTGGTGTTGTCTTTGTTTAGTTCTATGCAATTGTTGGATTTTATGAATTCTTCTGTTTTTTGGTTGTATTCTGTTTTTGATATGATTACTGTAGCTTTGCTTTTGTCCGCTTTAGTTGCAATTATTTCGTTTTTGAATAGTTTTTGTTTCAGTTTGTTAATTTGGTTTATTTGTATTTTATTTTCAACGTGATTTCCTTTTTTGATTTTTTTGTTGATGATTTTGTTGATTTCATGCGATGCTATGTTTCTGATATTATCTTGATTTTCGTGATTAATGAGATTTATTGCCAGTTCTGTTTCTACTATGAGGTTTTCTATTGTGTTGTGTAATTTTGGTTTGATGTTGGTTTTTGTGCTATTTTCGAGTATATTTATTTCTTCTTTGGTGAAATTCGTTTTTGTGAGGTTTATAAAATTTGGGTGGAATTGATGGAATGTTGTGATATTGTTCATGTTATTTTGCTTTTCTATTAGTTTGTTAAGTTTAGATTCTATTTTTTGTTTTTTAATTCTATTAAATTTTTTGCATTTTTCTTGAATTTTGATATATTTATAATGCCATTGGTTTGGTTTATGGAAAATATGTTTAAGTACACAAGTGAAAGTGATATATATATATATATATATATATATATATATATATATATATATATATATATATATATATATATAATACAAATAATAAATATAGGAACTTGAAATAGTCTAGATATAGGAAATATACATATTTAGTAACTTAATTAATCAATCTTCACAAAATTGAATAGGAACTTGATTTCTCTGTTACAGAAATTAAAACTAATGTGACAATAACCCCAGGTCACTCGTGAGAGACATATAAATTCCAATATCTCCCGAATTAGTAATAGAACTTACAAATACCTCAGGAACTACAGTCCTGACCGATTTAATAATTGAAATTAAAAACTTGATTGAATATAAGAATATGAAGAACTTCATTGAATAAGATTTAGATTAGAGGTTGGTTGGTTTACAGCAATTTCAAAATGTTACAAAAGAATTTAGGATCTTTTGAACTAGAGCACATTTAATTAACCTATTGAAAGACAGACAAGAGAAAGACTTGGGCTTCATTTTGAAGTTTTTAGTATACAAAGTTTAAAGCAAGACTAACTGATATTTTTAACATATAACATAGATTAAAATAACATGGATTAAAACCAGAGCAAGACTAATGGCAAGTGACAATGTAATTCATTCAATTCCAGATTAGAGTTTTGTTATAACATCCTTTTATGAAGCTGACATGGTCATTAAAATGTAGTTATGTGGTGGTATTGGGGGTTTGTCCAATATTTTAATTGTAAAATATTGTGCCCCTGTACTCATGATATTGTATAAATTTCATGAACATATAAATTTAATGAACACTAGAATGTCCTTACAACTACTGTAGCCAAAAAGTCATTACCATTTCCATGCTGATTCCCAATTGCTTCAGTGCTACTTGCCTCTGCCATTATTGGTGGATGGTTTATCTAAACAAAAATCATATATAGTATAACATTTATCACCTAGTACTACATCCAAATAAATGGAGCATAGTAACAGTAATCAATTGTGGTTAAGAGCGCAGAGCACCTTATACAATATATAATATGTACTTTACTATATGACAGAAGTAAAAGGTCTTGTAAAATAATTTCGCCACTGCACAAATAAATCCTTAACATCTTCTTCAACAATTTCAAAAAATTAATAATTGTGATAGAGGAACTTAACACTATCTAGCTAAATACATTTTAATTTTTATATACAAATGTAATTAGACAACAGTAAAATACTTTAAACAAATAAATACACGCGTATAAAAAGAAAAGCCACGATTTATGTATAGTATTTATAATAGTCAAGCAACTATTGACTATTAAAATTTTGTGATGTTTAAAATCCCTGGTTTGTATTATAAAATACTTTTTTGCCAAGTTCTCCTTTCATACTTATATAATTTTTTAAACTTCGAAGCTAAACTTGCATTCTCTTAGAAATAAGATAATGTTACTTAAATTATTGTCACTGTTGCACCTGAAATTTTTATGTATTTATATTGGATTTACCTGTGGTTGAGGGTAAAAAAAATGCTCAACATATTACGATATTTTCTAATACCTGTCTAACAGTTACACAAAAATAATGTTTGCTTCCAGTTAATAATTATTATGCAATGTTATTTAATTCAATATTTAAACCATTGAAAGATAAATTTTGCAGCATATTAGTGTAAAATATTTCCCATAGACTCTTGTGCACAGGACAAAAAAAAAGAAATTTAAAGAAATATATAAATTACATCTAAATGCTTAAAAAAGCAAAACATATACAAATAACATTTTACTACATTTTATCAATAATGTTAAGAGATTTGATAAATATTTTTTTAAAATAAACTACAACTTATGGATAGCATTTACTCAACAATATATAAAAAATATAATTGTAAATAAGTCATTATAAACTTTTTGCTATCATTGTGATGTTTATATAAAGTGTAACAAACATATTAAGGCAAAGTTGCTACGGAAGGTGCTAGTAAATTTATAATGCAATTAAATGTAAGTTACCTATTCCACGTAATGTAACCTATTCCACGTCTCACGATCCTTCTCTGACGCCTTCTACCCCTTCCTCTAGCAGTCCCTTCTGTTTGGTTGATGTTGTCTGCCACACTTGACACCAATGATGATATTTGTGGTCCATCTGGAATATCAGGTGGAGCATTGACATATTCCAGTTCATGGATAGCAACAGCCACAGTAGAAGCTGGTGTTGATACTGGGGCCGCTGAAATATCATCATCGTTGGTATCATCTGGAATATCTGTAGTCCTAGCGTTGAGATTTTCCAGAGCATGGCTTACAACTTTCAAAAATTCGCTGACGGTATAGCGGCCATCCTGCAGTTTAGCAGAGGCAAATTTAATATTCTTATCGTTCAGAATGTAAGAAGTTTTTCTAACTCTTGCCCCTGCCGTACCATTTTCCAGGGAAAAATATTTTTGCAGGAATGAGTTCTCCACCTTCCGCATACCATCTACATAGTAACACATACTTGTTAGTAAGGCTCATTTACATAAATATTTCATATGTAGGATAAACATAAACCTAAATACATATAATATGTTAAACATGATAGAATGGTAGTCAGGTGAGCACAAAAAATAAATAAATAAATACTACATAAAGGAGGAAATATAAAATATTTATTTCAAAAATTTAAATTGGGAAAATAATATATTCTTCATTGAAAATTGGAATGCATGAGAATGTAATACAAAATTGTAAATAAAAACCATGGTAGAAAAAAAACACAAAAATGAAATTATCTGTTGCTTTATTAACGGTGGCCTAATCATTCCTCAAAGATGCATAAAAATATTAGCAAAAACCCAATACCCCTAGAGTAATGAAACAGATAAGGCTATTTTTATAAATTATTGCATTGAAATTTTGTAATCGGACCCTCTGATGGTGAGATGATTATCATAATGCACATGACAGTTCCATCTTCGGTTACATGTAATATCAGTAATGTTTAGAATTGTTTGTGTATTGACGTATGTTGGCAATATTTCTAACATAACATACTGCACCATTTTTCTCTCGATATTGGATACTGGAACTTACCAGTGAAAGTCCAAACATCAGGATGGGCTTGGCGCAACTTTCGGAAAAGAGCTCGGTGAAATGACTCCTGGTCATTGTTGGTCCGTCTTTGTTGTCCAAAGACGGACAAAGCCTGTACACCGACGCCTGCAGATAAAAAAAAATTTGTAATATGTTGCGTACACCCAACAAAAAATTCAAATAGTAAATCAAAATAACTTTTACAAATGCCACAAATTAACAGAACAAATTATTAACACTGGAGTGCTCGCGTGGTCTACTATTGTACGAGGGTCAGTCAAATATAAACAAGACTTTTAACTTATACGTTTATTAAAACTAAACAAAACAATGATTACATGTTACTGCTTTTCTACATAGTCTCCCTCAAGTCTCACACACTTTTCCCAGCGTGAGGATAGCTTATGGATCCCTTCTTCATAAAAGATTTGAGGTCGTGTCTTGAACCAATTGCACACAAATTCCTGTACTTCCTCATCACTTTCAAAACGGTTTCCACCAAGTGCTTCTTTGAGAGGACCAAAGAGGTGAAAGTCACATGGAGACAAATCTGGGCTGTAGGGAGGATGTTCCAATGTTTCCCAATGAATTTGGCGTAATTTCTCTTGGGTCAAGGCAGCTGTGTGAGGCCTAGCATTGTCATGAAGCAAAATGACATCTCTGATTAGCTGTTTACGCCTTTTGTTCCGAAAGGCTGCTTTTGCTTGCTCAAGAAGTTGACAGTAATAAGCAGCGTTCACAGTACGTCGTTCGTGTAAAAAGTCAATAAGCAAAACGCCTTTGCAGTCAAAAAAGATTGTGGCAAGAACTTTTCCAGCAGACAACCGTGTTTTGGCTTTCACAGGGCGGGTTTCGTCTTTCCTTCGCCACTCCATTGACGCCATTTTGGATTCAGGAGTGTAGTGATGGACCCACGTTTCATCACAGGTTATTTTGCGATTTAAAAAACCATTCCCCTCTCTCTCAAGCCGATTCAAAAGCCTTTGGCAAATGTCTCTCCGGGTTTGTTTTTGATCGAGAGTCAGAAGCCGAGGGACCCATCTTGCACAAATTTTCCGAAAACCCAGATGCTCTGTGACGATGGAATGCACACTACCATGACTAATTCCCACTTCACTGGCAATTTCATCTAACGTTAAGCGTCGATCATTTTCAAGAAGTTCACGAACAGCACAAATGTTCTCATTAGTCAAACTGGTCCTTGGACGCCTATTGTGACTTTCATTTTCAACTGTTTCACGTCCGCCTTTGAACTTGTTAACCCAATCGTACACTTGAGAACGTGATAAAGTCTTATCCCCAAACTGAGTTCAAATAGTAAATCAAAATAACTTTTACAAATGCCACAAATTAACAGAACAAATTATTAACACTGGAGTGCTCGCGTGGTCTACTATTGTAGTCCACAGATGTTGGGTTTTTAAGTTTCAGTCAGTTGACAACATTGCACAAACTTGAGGGTTTCTATACCTTTCCCCCCCATCACTAGATCACAGTCAGTGGAGTGGTAATAGTCAACATGAGCTTATTGATTATTAACGAATTTTTATATTACCACCCAAGTACTCCCGAGACAACTAATGTTCTTAAGTTTTTGGTTGTTTAAATAAATTTCAGTATAATTGTAATGTTTTTTCTCATCTCTTTTCAATTTTTTGAATAATTTTTATAATATAAAATTAAAGATTTATATATCATAACACATATTTTTAAATTTATTTCACAACATACATATAACTACCAAAATGTGTTCATTTTCTAGAGTAAAAATGTTATTAATAATCCCTTATAAAATAAAATGTTATTTTGTATATAAAAACGTTTTATACTTCTTTAAGAACCATTCACCATAACATAAAGTTATTAGCTAGTCAACATCTATAGAAAAAAAAACACAAAATGGACTACAATAGTAGTCATGCGAGTACTCGTGTTCTACAAATTTCACACAAGCACTCCAGTATTAAAAACACACTTAAAAATGTGATGGTGAATGAGAATAAACACTATTAAAAAATTGTAATAATTAAAATAAGTAAGAAAGCATTTATTAAAATCTCTTAAATTCACAAAAAAGTTATACCCTCTATCCAAGTGCTGAGAACGTAATCGAGGAAACGCCTCAAGTCACCATTTTCAATGTCCTCTGCTTGCTGGACAATGACGTCATATCCTTCCCTCATTCTGTTGCTGGGTAACAGGGGAAGGCTAGAACACATTCTAACAATCTTTGCAGCATTGGCATTTGTAAGGATGAGGTTGGCCAAACCAAGGTGCCGAGCCCTTTTATACATTGCCTGCAATATAAAAAGATTGTAAACAATAATTATATTCTCGGTCATATTTGCAGTCATCGCTTCACCATAGATAAAACTGTAAAACTATAATAATAAATAATATATTTAATTATTATGTTGTTTAATTATAATATTTTTAATAAACATAATAATTTTATTTAAAAAAATAATAATAATTAAATATGGACTTCATCTTTGTCTATAGGACTCGAAATAAAAAAAATTCACCAAATTATTTAAAAATACAAATCTAAAATTTGCATACAGAACTAATAACAAAATAATAAATATATTAAAAAACAACAATAAAACAAATAATATGCATGGATAAGGTGGTGTTTATAAATTAAAATGTGAAAACTGGAATGAAACTTATATAGGTCAAACCAACAAAAAATTAAAAGGAAGATATAAAAAAGCATTTGAATGCTTATATAACTGCATAAATATATAAATAAAATTTTGCAAATCATTGTATTAATAATAAGCACCAATTTCCAAATATTGAAAATATGAAACTTATAAAAGAAATTAATAAAGGATTAAGAATAAATATATAAGAACCATTCGTAATAGTAATAAAGTAATAACAGAACAATTACAAATAGATCATAAATTTATTGTATTACTACATTATTGTACAATTCATTTCTGATGATGTTGATACTGTTTATTGCTTTGATGCTTTGAATATAAATTAATAAATATTCTTGTATTTTAACAACCTATTTTGTTATATATATATAATTAATAAATTTAAAATATTTCAAAAACAAGAATACCTTTAATAAATATATTTATTCAAAGCTTTTCCCCGATTAAAAAAAAAAAAAAATATATATATATATATATATATATATATATACACACACACACACACACACACACACACACACACACACACACACACACATATATATATATATATATATATATATATATATATATATATATATATATATATATATATATACTTATTTAATCGAATTTGTAACTTATATAGTACTTACATTTGCCACATGAAACCAACATCCAACCAGCCGTGCTTCAGGGAATGCAGCCTGAGCAGCTCCTTGCAAAGCTTTTTCAAAATCAGTTATTATAGTTAACGGCCTAAGTCCAGGGACAATAATTTTAATGTAATTAAAAATATTGTCATAGGCCCTTCTGGTTTTCCGCTGCATTAGCACATATATAACTGGAAAAGCCTAAAAGTTATGACAATTATTTCAGTATAATATAATTGAAACCAAAATTATTAAAATATAAATTTAACCCACTAACTCCCAGCGTTTTATAAACAGGACGCTTACAAATAATTTTTTTTCTCCCAATAAAGAAAATACCACATTCAATAGTGTAATAGTTAATTCTTCATTTAGGCTGGGGCATTTAGCCATTTTTTGATGTTGTCAGAAGCTGAGTTTGTATTGCACAATCTGCTTCGTGATAGATAATAATTCTTGAATTTTGTAGTCCATTATGTTTGGTGAATCTTTAATCACTGAAACAATAGTTTATGACCATCTAGTTTCGTAAATTTAAGATGTTAAGACACTGATGATGTTCCGTCTCAGCAAGTTTTAACCAATTTACAAAATTTAAAGTTCGGATAGTAATAAGCTATTGTTCAAGTGATAAATAATAATGTTTATTAAATATTGTTGTTAAATATCTTTTTGTAATAACTAGTGCAATGTTACTTCTTTCTAACATCATCTTAGTTTTAGAACACATTGACCTTTGTAAGAGCGAAGAGAAATTGTTGTAAAACTATACATATGGCTTCAATTATACAAAAAAAGTAATAATCCAAAAATCATGATTGTTAATGGGTAGTTATCACATAAATATCATATAAAAATCAATTTTATAACACTTACATGATCGAAATGAATTGCCATTATAGTGAATAGCTGGTAGCAGCGTGGAGCGTTCGGCATAACTTTGAATGTTGCGTCCATGTGTAGTTCATTGGCACCAGGGAGCATCTGTAGAAAATGATCCGATGCGAATACGACTGCTGCTCCAGCGTTTGCATCCTCGATCGTCCCTCTATAGAAGTCCTTGTTGCCAATGGACTTACAAAACCGCACATTCCCATCTACTATAGATCCATATTCCACAAGAGTATGCGGAACTACCACATTCTGTGAGACACGACGTGCCCTAAACATCGCTGAACTCAGCGAGTTACGCCCAATCCTGCCGGATACTTCAATTGGAACCCTAAAATGTACACAATAACATTAACTAAATATTTCACTAAAATACAAATTTTTTTCAACATTTGTCTCTTTCAAGGTATTAGAGGGTTTGTTACATATAGCATACACTCTAACAAGTGGTAGAAATATTTAAAGTAAAGAAAGTAGTACTTTTAGGAAGATAAGATATTTAATAATATTTGAAAATATATTTATTTTATTTTCTTAATTTTTTAAAATGCATTGTTCAATATTATATAAGACTGTCCAATGTAATCGCAATATTTTTTGTAATTATATATAAAGTATAATCTATTATAACAAACACCATTTTTAATTGTAAAAAATTTAAACTGTGGTTTCACATACCTGGCACACTCTTCGTCGAAAATCACGCTGAAAGGTGTCGCTTCAGCTTTACATCTTTCGAGAATCCGTTGTCTCAGGGTTTCAACTGAAATGTACGTCAGGTCAGGTGCATGATTATGATCGCCGTGTCTCACAAAATTAACCACCCTCCTTTCAGATACCTGTAGAGGAATGGTAGCTCTGGCATAGCAAGTCTTATAAAATCTGCATTTAAGGTAGATTCTTGTACCGTCGCTGTTATCTGCATAATAATGGTACCCGTCGTCAATGTGGTAAATATCGGCATTGTATTTGGCCAACCTAATAACATTTATTATATCCATTATGCAAGACAAAAGTGTAATGGTTGCAGCACGCTAGATCACTTTCACAAAACGAATGTGTTGCACAACAAAGAAGGATGTGACTTTTCTTAAGACATTTCCGGTCCAGGTACCTACAGTGCTGACAACTTCAATTTTTATTAAAAATTAACATACTGCTGTCGAAATCTCATATATGCATTCAAATACAATATTGTATCATTATATTGTAGTATGAGCTGTATCATTTCCTTTTTTCGGTTTTGTTTTACTCACATGTCGATAATAACACTTACTTTTTTTATTAGTCCGACTTTATGAATTGAGTTAATTGCGACTACAGGCGCTTCTTTGGCAACACAAGTTTAAAGGGACAAATCACTTGGACAGGACATTATTACAGAAGGGCGTCTTGTTGGTATTTAAAAGGAGTGATAGATAATAAATCGCATTAACTTATAACAAACATATTTATAAACAAAGCCTTACTGTTTACTGCTCCTCTCAAGTTCGGCCTAGAAATAATATTTGTTGGGGTGATAGAACCCAACCATAGATTCAGTACTATAACAAGTAACAGTACTACAATGTTTATATTACCTCTTGCATTTTGTAGTCTATTACGTTCAGTTAAACTCAATTAATCACTTTTAACTTTCATAAATCCAAAGGTTGGATAGTCATAAACTAATGTTTAAGTGATTAATCTATATTACATTAATAAATTAGTTACAGGCTATTAACTCAGACGATAACAGTCCGTATTATTATTTTATTAGCAATGTCACCTAGCCCTGACGTGTATTTACAAACCCCCTGTAACGGGTGTCTAAACTACAACCGTTTTAGAGCTACATTGTAGAAAAACAAATTCTAGACTACAAGATTTTTTCAACAAATTTAAATGAAATTTTATCGCATATGGTTTTATTGTAATAAATGAACTTGCAATTAAATGTTATTATAAATTTTTACCAGTTACACATGTATAACTACATATTTATTTAAAAATATGTATATGCTTAGTTTCATATAGTTTGGATTTTATAAAGATGATAACTGGCTAAACTTTTTAATTAAATTCAAATATAATGCAGCATATTTTGAGCAAATCTCTTTTATGTGTAGTCAAAGTATTGAAATTAACTTAATTAATTTATAAACACAAACTTTCATCTTAGCCTCCGGCTACAGTTTAAATAAAGGTTTTTATTATATAATTTATCTAGGCGTTTATATGTAAGTACCAAAAATTGTTATCATCAATACGACTGAAATACATATTTCTAAAATGGATATAATTCTATACACACACACAAACAGTATAGGCCTACTAATAATTGTTGTATTGGTGGAAACGTGGATTGCAAGCTAAGTCGCCTCACTGTTATTTGTACGTTGACCGCGAGCTGTTTATGTTAGGAGAGATAAAGAGTGGAATGCTCACAGCATCTGCGTTTACAGAAACCCTAGTTAAGTTAAGACCCTTACCAGACTATATCTAGGAATTCATTTGATTAACACATTGTAAACTTTAAAGTATATTTCAGTGTGCATTTAGGTTCAGTAACATTTACATATTATGAAATAATTTTTACAATAAATTTCAAGACTCTCAATTATAACTAACCTTGGGAAATACAGCGATTCAAATTTTTGTGGGTATAATATGCCTATGATTAAATAGGTCTTCGGAGTAGGAAAATATTACTTTCTTTTTTCGTAACTTGAAATTATACAGTAGGCATTTTTTTGGTAAGTCGATTCTTTTTTTTTTAATTTTCATTTATTATTTTTTGTAGTTATGATGTACAATTTTTATGTAGTAAAGATAATTTTAATCTTTATCTCAATTAGAATCGAAATCCGTTTCATGCCGTTGAATATGTTAGCAAATTTGCCACTATTTATCTATGCGAATTTTGTATATTTATATCCCTCCTATAAACAAGTTGGATGATCGTTGTTCATTTAATTTAAATGTAGAATATGATGAATTCCACACACACACACACACACGCGCGCGCGCACACACACACACACAAACAAACACATACAAACACACACACACACACACACACACATTTTTAAACCACACAGCCTGTAAACCACATTTAATTGACATCGCCATCATTAGGTAAGATTTGATTTTCCTCCCTAGATATTGATATTCAGTTGGTCTTACTCAGCTGCCTCGCTCAACTTGTTGTCATCGGTAAAAGAATTCAATTGCCGTAATAAATTCCTTTGCCAAGCTCACCATGTAACAACTAACATATCAATATAAAAGAATATTTTAATACTGATTTTTAAAAAAATAGTGAATGTTATTGCATAATATTAACCATAGTGTACAACCGTAAACAAAGGATGACAATAGTTGAATTATTTCTAGAATGCTAGCGAAGAAAGGTTAATGTAAATAACGGAATTGTAAGTTTATACTTTTAATTTATTTTAATTACGATCTTTATGATAGCAAATAAAAAGTAATAACCCTCATTTTGATTTTCAAGAATAAATGAGTAAGAATAAAGAGTAAATTCTCGCAAATGATGTATTTAAGTACAAGGGCATTTACGTAAATACTTCAGCGGAATTTGTCTTTTCAAATAAATTTACCTAAAAATTTACCATGTAGAGGGGAAATGCTTCAACCTATTATTCGGAAAAATTACAGTCGGTCTAAAACACTGTTATTAGATAATTAGTTGGCACGGCTTGAACGAATTCATAAAATTAGTCGTTAAAATAAAACTATTTCCAAATGTATGGGAATTAACATGAATAATTCATGGCCGAGATAAATGTAGCCGCTAAGCATTGCATGCCCTATTATGAATTTTAATATTGTGCAGATAATGCAATACCTTGTACTTTAATTCAGTTCCTTTTAAAAAGTTTATATCTGACCATTTTTATGAATCATTGTTAAATAATTTCAAAACCTTTACGTAAATTCAGCCTAAACCTTTATTGGTGTGTTATACAGTATATGCATTTATATTAGTCATATATGGCTACCAAATTATATTCAAGGTCCTATAAAACAAATGTTCATAAGTAATAGTAGCTATAAAGTAATTAATTACACTAAAGCCTTTTCTTAGCTTATTATTTTACCATATTATTTTTGGTAGAATATGAAAAACCCATTTTCCGTAACTAAAAAGCTCGCATAAAGTCAACTGCGATTGAGCGATTCTTCCTATTAACAAACATATTACACAAACAACAAATTACATTTGCTCATCAACTTCGATGGAAAATGGGACGTAATTATTTGAGTAATTATTTTTTGAAATTCCCTTGAAAATATTCCCAAAGTCCTACATATTATATCTTATCTTGCAATTATTCTTTTTCATTTTATAATCAAGTAAACCCAGTACACAATATCAGTCCAATATAAATTAATGCTTATTTTAATATTTACTAATGGGAAAAAACATTTTGTACAAACAAAATATTAATAAGAAAACGAAGTGAAAATTTATAGTAAAGTTATAATTCGCGGATTTATCTCTATTTAGTGAAGTGATGAAGTTATCATCTGGGACTTATTATAGGCTATATGTTGATTATTACTTATTGCGCTTGGCGACCTGACCTGTTAACTAAAGGTTGTTATATTGTTAACTTACACTTGGAGGAAACGATTTCGTATTAATCGTTCCTTCAAGCGTAAGCTAACAATTTAACAAGTATAATAAATAATTCATAACCAGCTCGTCATGAACAACAACAACACTTAGATATTGATTATGGTAAATGAACTAATTCGTATTTACAGTATAATAGTTTTGTAACTAACTAAAACCTTTTGGTTCGGACATTAGTTTAAACTTATATCACGGAGAGGAAATACGTTGTGGCGCCACTGTTTCAAGGTTATCTTGAAGTGTTAATTCATCTGTTCTTTTCCTTGTGGCCTAAAAATTTACTAAGAAGCTACTTGTTGCACAATACGGAGTCAAGTACAGTTTTCCGACATACGTGCCATATAAATATGAAGTAAGTACATTTATGTAGTTATAAATGTTTGCTTATATTTCATTTATTATACCTACATTATAATGTATTAAAGGTTGTCATTTTACAGAAGCAATTATGTGGTGGTATGAATTATGTGGCCTAAAAAAATTCACATGTGGTTTTGGTTATGATTTTTTAAAACCTTGCAAGTACAAGACCGTTAATGTTTCTAACAGTTTATTGAATGTTATGTTCATTTGTGTTTAACCACTAATTTTTGTCAGTTATGTTGCGAGGATATTACATATAAATTTAATTTCAAAAATCAAACTAAAAATATTGAAATAATAATATATTTTAATTATTAATAATATAATATAATTTATATTATTTAATAATATTATAATGAAACAAATTATAAATATTTAATAACAATATATATAATATTGATTTAATTATAATTGATACATTAATATTACAATATCAATTTAAAATGAGCAAATTTATTTCTTTTACAATAACACAGTAGGCTATACTAAAGTATACATCCAAAATGAAGTTGCCCTCTTGTCTTTTTTTTACATTTTGTCTTATTTTTGTTTTTTTTCAAAATCTGTGATTAGATAGTGAAAGTACAGAAGTGAGTGCTAAAAACCAATGTGATATGAACATGATTTGGATGTTGTGCTTGAATTTCACCATGTGTCAGCTTATGTGATGCTTGGGATTGTTCAAGGATTTATTGAAGCACTAGATGTTCAAAGTAAGATCATCTATATATAAATATATCATCATATAATAATATATTTCTAACCTACCAGTTAAGAGTTATTCATGTTCGTGATATTCATGTGATGCTTTAAATTTTTTATTTTAATAAACTGAAGTAAGGGTATTAACTAACATTGAGTAGTTTTGTATTCCTAATGAGGTTTACATTACCGTAAAAAGAAAGATAAATAAGCAAACGATTTTGTATTTGAGATAAATGTAATTTTGTTAAATTAAATTATTTGCAGATGAACTTGTATGTAACAAACATAACTTTAGCCTACTTTTGAAAATGTATATAGATAAAGTGAAATTGTGATGAACATGATAGTTTTTAGTATTATATAACTTGTTCAATGTTTCAGCGTAATTGTTTAAGGGAGTATGCCTCGGAAAGTAAATTAACTTGCCATTTAAAAACACAAAAAAAATTGAATTTGCTATTGCTATTTCAATCGGTGTGTGTGTGTGTGTGTTAGGTTAAGTAATTACTAGAAACAGTAAGAAGTTACTATGCTACAAAAATTCATTCTCACATTTTCTCTTGCAAGGGTGTTTTGTATATATGGTATTTATTTTCCTGTTCTAATCTATAGTTTTGTAATTCTATAAGGTGTGTGCAGGATGAAACATGGTGCCGTGGTTGCTCCCCGCCCCAGCGGGGCTGCTTCAAATGACCAATGTGTTAACTAACCAAGGTACAACGTACATACGCAACGCTCAAATGAACAATGTGCGCGATGACCAACTAATCAAGGTGCACGACTTTCAATCAAACAAGTTACACGCATTTCAACTAATCAATGTGTCAACTAATCAGGGTCTGTTCCAACTTACGCGCATTTCAAATAATCAAGGTGCACGAAGACCAACTAAACAAGGTCTGTTGCGGGTTATCGTATTGCCGCTCCGCAGGCGTTCACTGCACAACTCCTTTAAATTCATAAACGGTAAGTAACCTTTCATTATTATTATTTCTGTAAATATTTAAAGAGTGTGTAGTTACAAAACTAATCTAGTATTAAGATGCAAGTTATATTCGTAGTTTTAAAACTAATTAATACATAATTAGTAAATCTAAAGTAATCTTAGTCTTTGAAAAGTAGTTTGTAATAATACTTTTAATTCTTCAAAATACTTCGGTTTAAACTTATTGTTATTTAAATAATTGTAATGTAGCATTTTTTTGTTATAGCATAGCTCATGAAAGTGTCTTATTATGTCTCTAAATATTTAAACATCGTGTTGAGTAACAGTGTAGTTAGTATTTACAAAACGATAATAATTTTAGTGTTCATTATTCAAAACTCTTCTATATTTAACATCATATTGACGCATAATTAAGAAATCAAAAGTAATCTTTCTCTTTGCAAAATAGTTATTTTTGTAACCTATATTTTTGTAATATACAAATAATGTCCATATTCATTTGTCAACTTATAAACGATATATAGTCAAATAAATACAATATTAGAAAAATAATAGTTGAAATATATTTTTTTAATAACTTAAAATGTTAATTTGGTAGTTACATTTTACAATAAGATACAAAAAAACTACAAAAAGATAAATAATATGAAGCAAGTAATATGCCAAGTTTTGAAAATAAATAACACCTAATTAGTAAATCGGAAGTAACCTTTGTCTCTGCAAAGTAGTTTTTAATACTACATTTGATTAAATTTTCAAAAGTACTTCGGTTTTAATTGATCGTTAATCAAGAAACGGTAATATATAGCAATATATTTCGACCTGGTTATAGCACAAAACATAAAAGTATCTTATCAAGTGGTTATTTTTAAAAAGTTATACTAGATGCAACAGCCTACTGATACCCTTTATTAAAGCAAACTAGTCAAAGCAAAATCATTAATGGATCAAGAAACTTAGACCCTTATAGTAAGGTAAACTAGTCAATTTAAGAGCAATAATTCATCAAGAAACTATAAATTACAATTGAAAACAACTAACAATTCTATCCATATCAAAACCATAATTTAATTTTTGAATTATGATGATATAGGCCTACTTCTACTCCAGAAATTCCAGAGTAGAAGGTATGTATTAGTATTAGGGAAAGGGGCATTCAAATTGGAAAATCAGAAATAAAAAATGACTAAAATACCATTAAAGGCATAATAATAGCATGTCCTCATTTTTTTTTTTTTTGCAAAGGTTATTTCAAAGTACAGATGTTATTCCCAGTAAGGTAACGAATTCGGTGACCAAAAGCACAGCAACAATCCCATATTTTCATCTATTACCAATGAACAAGACAAATAACATATGAATTTGTTCGACATACAAATACGTGTTTGTATATAGTCCGCAGAATTGTCCCAATATTATTTTTAAAAACTTCATAATATTTTAAATGCTATTGTTCCTTGAAAACTAATTTGACAAACTATAATCCTGTTAGTAAAGAGAACCACTTTAAACCTCCCCTCGCTGCTCTTTATCTTAACTCGCAATAAAAATGTGAATCAACACACGGTGGAGGTTATAAAAAAAAAATGTATACTTACTATTACCCGTTGTAAAAACATTTGCTAGTAATTATACACATTCTAGACGCTAACCTTATCGACCAAATAACGGCCAGGTTATATCAAATTATTGGTTAGTAAATAATCACATTCTATTAATATACCTTTGATACAATGGATTTGTGCTATCATTGTTTTGACCTTAGCTGTTTACACCCCCTCATTGTGGTGCAAAATATACTCACCTATGTAACCTCAGCTGGTTTCCAAATATTTAATTTTGCAGGTAAAATATCTCATCAAATCAGAAAATTTGCGACGATGTACTCAAAATACTTAGTAGGTTTTCGGTATAAACATATTCTGTGTCTATGCTTTTGCCATAACCTCAATCATTTATATACCCTTGATTAGTGTTATCAAGTCCATCTCTTAAGATAAACCAGATTTTTTCAAACCTCTCAGCTTGTTTCACCTCTCGTGGTGATAAAAAAATGTACTCACCTATGTTATATAATTCATAGCTAAAATATTGCATCCAATTACACAAAAAACCCAATATAAACATAACCAAAATGGATTTATCTTCAGTTACACATAACGTTGAGGATGATGAATACAATATATTAGAGTTAAAAATAAAAATTACAACAGTCCTTTTTTGTGGACAAAAAATATATTCATATTAGGAACAAAATTGGTTAGGTTATTATTTTGAAAGAAATGAAAACTGTCCTAATTATAGAGAAAAAATATATTGGGAATACCATAGGTTAGAAATGTTAATTTGAAAAGGCAACTGTTCTAATTGTGGACAAAAAATATACATATTAGGATTATAATAGGTTTAGGTTATTATTTTGAAATGAATGAAAACTGCCCTAATTATTGACAAAATATATTGGGAATACCATAGGTTGAGATTATTAATTTTAAATGAAAACTGTCCTAATTGTGGACAAAAAATATTCATAATAGGAACAAAATAGGTTATGTTATTATTCGGAAATAAATGAAAACTGTCCTAATTATGGTGAAAAATATATTGTGGACAAAAAATATACATATTAGGAATATAATAGGTTTAGGTTATTTAGAAAAGAACTCCTAATTATGAAGAAAAATATATTGGGGATTACCATAAGTTAGGATTAATTTGAAATGAAAACTGTCCTTATGGGCAGAAATATTCACATTTGGTCACAACTTTGTCTTCAACTGCAGGCCTATATTTATTCAACTACATACTTACCTTACAACAATGTAATTTATCCTTTATAGGTTAAATATCATTAGTGCACTGTAATTTATTCTTTATAGGTAAAATATCATTAGTATCAGTGCACAGAACTAAACTTTAGATGCCACTAGAGAAAGTCCTAATAATCTAGACATAATATCAAGCTTATATGGAAAATCTTTTACAGATACAATGAAATGAATAAATAATTGTTATAGGAGTATATAATTTATTGTATAGTAGCTTAGAATAAATTAGGAAAAATGGCAAGTGAAAATAACTGAATAATCAAATACATTTGAAGCAGTTAATTATATGTGACACAATGTATAACTAGAAATAGTAACATTTTATGCATTCCTCATTAGTAGGTTAAATTTTGTTTACTACTGTATTTATAACGCTTGCTTTGGACTAAGCACCAATTGTAAGATATTGTGTCAAATATAACTGTAAATCAATAAACTGTGTACTGGGATTATTGCTTTCATTTGTAGGGAACATTTTGGAAATGTTTCAAATTATAACCCAAACCACTGTAGGTTGAAACAATTCCTGTATATTATTAGTTGGCATTAGCAATGTCTTGATTTAAACAATATTTAGTGGTCAAAGTTATTTTGGGAGGATACTCTAAATATCAATAGAGCAATGTGAAGGTAGAAAAAAATCATTCGAAAAAGTAATATAGGTGCAAAACAAAACAATTAAATTCACATGTAAAATCAAAGCGAGTTATATACAGCAAAAGTTGATAAGCAATTAAAAATGTTTATAACAAAAAAAATAATAAAAATTTAGATAAAGTTTATATGGACACCAGTATGGAGTTTCGGAAGAAAAATTCAGTTGATATGCTTTAATTGATATTAAATTTAATTACAGATTCTGAAACTAAAATCGCCCTTATCAAGCCTGAAATAAGATTCCAATATTTTTAAATTATGTTACAGAGATGCAATATATGGAACTAAAATAACTATTCCTTAATAAATTATTATAATTTTAAATAGGAGATTATACTTGCGATCAGACATTCTATTAATAAAGATTGTTAACTTATGCCTGAAGATAATGTTTTCATCCTATGCAAGACAATAACATAACTCCAAATGTAAGTTAACAAACAACTAATATTAATAGAAGGTTTGGTCACAAATAATTTAAAATTTTAATAAGACTTGAACATCCAAATTTCATAATTCCTTATTCAATTGTAATCTTTAGAATTAGTCAGAACAACTGATACTAAACCCACAAAATTAGTGTAATTCAGAAAAATGTAGTGGAGGAAACTTCATTATATAATCCTTAATAACTTATTACAATATTAAATTACTTGCGACCAAGACATTTTAATAATATAAGTAGTTAAATACACTTGTAATGTCTTCATCTAACGTAAGACGAAATGTTACATGCAACTGTTAAGTTAACAATTCAACAACTTATAATAATAGAATGTTTGGTTGCAAACAATTTCAAATTGTAATAATTCATGAACAAAGAAATTTCAAAATTCCTTAATAAATTGTTATATTTACAATTACTCAGAACAACCAAGACCAAACCCACAAAATTAGTGAAAATCAGAAAAACTATATAAAAATTAATAAATAATGAACAAAATTTACAAATACATATAAATAATCATTATATAAATCCAGACACAAAACAGAATCATCCATTAAGATGAAGAATATACATATAAACACGAAATTAATGTTTTAAACAAAATACATAAAAGTAGTTTATTGCAAATTTTTTATTAAGAAGGTAGAGCTCGATCTATTAAATAGTGATCTGGTTGTAATAGAAATATATTTTACCGTTGCATAATATAACTGTATTTTATTAAAAAATAAAAGATTTTTTAATGGTGAAATATTATTGTAAAATTATAATTGTACAGAATGTGAGTTAGTCATTATAAATATTATAAAGCAATAATACATACCTGCAATTGCACCTGTAAACTTTCGTTGATGAAAAAATGAAGGTAGATAAACAACTCAATATTTAGTCAAACCAAATATCATTATATACAGTTAAAACAGACAGACATATTATATTGTCAAGAGATAAGTAAAAATAAAAAACTGCAACTCTCATTAAAATATAACAATGAAATACAATACACAAAATATATAGACGCCATATTATTCTAAATAATTATTTCAATTTCTTACACATTCAGTTATGGTAGTTAATTCAAAAGTTATAATTAAAAAACTAAATCATTCAGGTAATCATACTTTGGTGGATTTTTCTAAAAAAAATTCCTCTAAATAAAACACAAATAAATACAATGATATACAATACCCAATATGATCATCCGGAAAAGTCCAATTCTGAACTCAAAATTAAATACAAATAAATACAATACACAATATTATAATACTAGTGATACTATTCTAGTGGAATCCTACAAAAACAGTTGATCAGTCTGTTTTGTCGTATCTATTAGTCGAGATCATACGGAAAAGTCCGATTCTGACCTCTAAATTAAATACAAATAAATACAATACGCAATATAATATACTAGTGATATTATTCTAGTGGAATCCTACAAAAACAGTTGATCAGTCTGTTTTGTCGCATCTATTAGTCGAGATCATCCGGAAAAGTCCGATTCTGACCTCTAAATTAAACACAAATAAATACAATGATATACAATACACAATATTATAATACTAGTGATATTATTTTAGTGGAATCCTACAAAAACAGTTGATCAGTCTGTTTTGTCGCATCTATTAGTCGAGATCATCCGGAAGTCCGATTCTGACCTCTAAATTAAATACAAATAAATACAATACGCAATATAATATACTAGTGATATTATTCTAGTGGAATCTTACAAAAACAGTTGATCAGTCTGTTTTGTCGCATCTATTATTCGAGATCATCCGGAAAAGTCCGATTCTGACCTCTAAATTAAACACAAATAAATACAATGATATACAATACACAATATTATAATACTAGTGATATTATTTTAGTGGAATCCTACAAAAACAGTTGATCAGTCTGTTTTGTCGCATCTATTAGTCAAGATCATCCGGAAAAGTCCGATTCTGACCTCTAAATTAAATGCAAATAAATACAATACGCAATATAATATACTAGTGATATTATTCTAGTGGAATCCTACAAAAACAGTTGATCAGTCTGTTTTGTCGCATCTATTAGTCGAGATCATCCGGAAAAGTCCGATTCTGACCTCTACATTAACCTCACTTTAAAAAGTTTATGACATCCGAACTTTAAATTTTGTTTAATCACATCGTTTTCGATTGCTATGTATCGAGCTTTATTAGTATCTTCTGCTTGAAGATGTCGGGTCAAACGGTGACGGTTTTAAGGGCATGTTTGCGTTAGTATCAAACAGTATATGATTTCTATTGTGTTTGTTTATTGTTTGTACTTTTGATTTTGTTACAAAAAATGTTTTTGTATGGTATAACCAGTTACAATACGAAATACAACACAACACCAACAACAAAGATAAACTACAAGCACGAGGCATATACAAACTAAACTGCAACAAATGTAACAAATTCTAGATTGGACAAACAGGTAACAGCCTTAAACAAAGAGTCGAGGAACACAAAACAGAACACTAACTCAGCAACTTACAATCAGATAAAAGAAACAAGACACAAATACACAGACATTTACCATAACCTAAACCTACACATCAACAAAAAAAGGACCACATTTCAACACACTAGAACAATATGAAATTTTCACACACACAAACACAAAAGTACAAACATTAAATGAACAAATACAACACAAATCACACATACTCTGATACTATCGAAAACCTGCCTTTAAAACTGACACCGCTTGACCTGACATCTCCAAGCAGAAGACACTGATGGAGATTGCTATATAGCGATTGATAATGTCTTGTCTCTGAAAGTTTTAACAAATTTACAAAATTTAAAGTTCGGATAGTCATAAACTATTGTAGAAGTGATTCACATAATATAATATACAAGTGATACTATTCAAGGTCAAATGAGGACAGTCCAAAACTGCACCCCTTTGAATACACTACGTAATATAATATAAGAGTTATTTTATAAGCAATAAATTATACTTACAAAATTACTTATCGTTATTGTATCACAAATTATACTTACATATAACAACATATTGATTAAACATATTCAAAATAGTATATACTGTATTCTTACAAACACAGATGAATCAGTCTGTTTTCATAGGTTAAATGAGGACAGTCCAAAACTGCACCCCCTTGAGTGAGTACACTACGTAATATAATATAAGAGTTATTTTATAAGCAATAAATTATACTTACAAAATTACTTATCGTTATTGTATCACAAATTATACTTACATATAACAACATATTGATTAAACATATTCAAAATAGTATATACTGTATTCTTACAAACACAGATGAATCAGTCTGTTTTCATAGGTTAAATGAGGACAGTCCAAAACTGCACCCCCTTGAGTGAGTACACTACGTAATATAATACAGTAATCCCTCCGTATCCGCGGCAGTTCGGTTCCGGCGGGTTGCCGCGGATCGCGAAACCGCGGATAACGGGACCTTATTTGAATGGTAAAATGAGGGTTAGGTTTCCAGAATAAATTTACAAAGGCAAATGTATTTTAAGTGTACAGAACTATATTTATTTATCAATTTTTTAGAAGATTATGTATGTATAACTATACAAAATAGGCCTAATATTTACGAATTTTTAATAAACACAAACAAAAAATTACATATGTTACATATGTACAGTTAAGTCTTTGTAAACGTGTACGGTACAGTAAGCCGAATTTAGGCTGGCTTGAAAAACTTCGTTATTGGAGCTTGTTTCTTCTCCTTTTCAAGTTCCTTCTGGACTTCTTCATACGGTAGCATCAGGTTCTGGAGTTTTCTTTTAAAACGAAGAGCCCTTTCCATGAGAGGATCTGTCTGCAACACGTGGTCTGAGAGCTGTGTTGCCATGCGGAGAATTTCACCGACGGATTTAGGAGAAAATCTTGTCATCGTTCTAGGATCATCAGGATCTTCATCATCGTCGATCTGTTTGGCTTCTTCATTTTGGGGTATCATCAATTCCTCCAACTCTTCCACTGTCAATTCTTGATTGTCCCCTTGAATCATATCTTGAACGTCCTGGTGGTCGATTTGAGAGAAACCCTCACCCTCCACGTTGTGAGCGATTTCTAAAATTGAATCCACCACTTGTGCTCCAATTCCATCCATGTTTCCTGCTACATCTCCAACGACTTCAGGCCACAATTTTCTCCAACATGCGTTAATAGTTGATGGCTTCACTTCATTGATGGATTCCTTTATGTTAATCAAACAATCTGCGATGTTGTAGGTTTTCCACATCAATGAAACGGTAGAATCAGGGGCATCATCCATTCCTTTCAAAAGACGCTCAAATGTTCTGCGCACATAATAAGCCTTGAAAGCAGCGATTACTCCTTGATCTAAAGGCTGTAGGATTGATGTGGTGTTGGCGGGAAGAAACATGAGTTTAACGTTTGGATGGTCAATTTGAGGATGCCCAGGGGCATTGTCAACCAACAGTAAGACTTTAAAAGGCAGGTTTTTGGACTCAAGATAAGCTTTCACCTCAGGAATAAAACAGTTGGTGAACCAATCACGAAACAATTCCCCAGTAACCCAAGCTTTTTTGTTAGACCTCCAAAATACAGGCAGGTGATCTTTATCTTTACCTTTCAGGGCCCTTGGGTTTTGAGACTTATAAACAAGCAGGCTTTTAATCATAAACCCACTAGCATTGACACAAAACAATAGGGTTAGTCGATCTTTGGCGGCCTTGAAGCCAGGTGCTGTTTTTTCAGATTTTGATAAAAATGTTCTTGAAGGCATCCTTTTCCAAAAAAGGCCTGTTTCATCAGCGTTGAACACCTGTTCCGGACAGTAACCTTCCTCTTCCAAGACATTTTGAGGCTTTGGAGGAAATTCTGCAGCAGCTGTGTGGTCTGCAGAGGATGCCTCGCCTACGAGTTTCACATTATGAAGGCTAAAACGATGCTTAAATCTTTCAAACCACCCCTTACTGGCTAAAAACTGTACCGGATCTGAAGATTCACTGCTCTCCATCAATGACTCAGCAAAATGCTTGTGAAGATGCTTGGCCTTTTCTCTGATAATATGCGAGCTTAAAGGAACTTTCTTCCTCGTTTGATCCTCTATCCATATGCTCAACGCCTTTTCAGTTTTTTCAATTCTCACGTCTCGAGAAACAGAAGCAGTTTTTGCACAGAGAAGTCCACCTTCTGTCACACTGTCTCTAATTTTCTTTTCGTTTTTTCGAATTTCCCGAACACTGGACTCATTCAATCCATATTTTTTTGCGACTGGAGCAACTTTGTCAACTTTCAGTGCATCAAGAATTTTTATTTTTTCAACTGAGGACAACACAACACGTTTTCTTTTCTCAATCTTAGACATGTGAATTCACTCAACCGAAGAAAACAGAACAAAACTCACACTCGAATACTCAACGACACATCGAACACACTTTTACTTTTTACACTCGAACACTGTCACAAAGAGCTGAACGCATACACGTCTCTGGCGAGTGATACTGACTGACGTGTTGTGTGGCGGATGGCGGGAATATGCGCGCGCAGACTACAAAAGCAAAGCAGACGAAGGTAGTGAGTGGAATGGGAAAGAAGCTGGCGGGTAGGGGGATGGGTACCACGAATTGCTTTATAACTACGCTCCTAAGAATTACATACTGAAAATTTGTATCAGCTCAATTCGCGGATAACCGAATCCCGCGGATGCCGAACCCGCGGATAAGGAGGGATTACTGTATAAGAGTTATTTTAGAAGCAATGAATTATATTTTTACAAAATTAGTTATTGTGATTGTTTCACAAATTATATTTTCAAAATAAAACATTGATTAAACATATTCAAAATAGTATTTATTTACTGGATTCTTAAAAACAGATGGATCAGTCTGTATTCATAGGTTACATGAGGACAGTCCAAAACTGCACCCCCTTGAGTGAGTACACTACGTAATATAATATAAGAGTTATTTTAGAAGCAATGAATTATATTTTTACAAAATTAGTTATTGTGATTGTTTCACAAATTATATTTTCAAAATAAAACATTGATGAACTAAATACTATTATTTGAATAAGCAATAAAATTTGGCAAAGTGGATTTGTTATAATCAGCAGTTTAAAGTTATTGTAGTGAATAGTTGCAAGAAATCACATGAGTACAATACGCACACATCAAGTTATGTACAGTAAAAAAAGTGTCAAAACATTCTTTATTGTCTGTCTCACAAAACTGTTTCGTAATTTGAAAAATCCTCAAGTTCATTTAAGAAGCGGAAAACACTGTCACTAACATAGGTTTGTCCTTCGAAATAGAACCAAAACTCACATAATTGGAGAAGATGCTCTGATGACGTAAGGGTGAGGGACACTTTAACTTGATCTATTTCGAAATTCGACAATTTATCCTTACTTTGCATTTGAGTGGTTTGGAATTTATGAATATAAAACCTCTAGGATTAGAAGATTATCTTTATTAGTAAAGACAACTTTTCTGTGACATCCTTGTTGACCCCAACCAATTTAGTCACTCTTTTCATCCTTATTTTCCTTCACAGCAGTGAAATATCGTATTTCCACACATTTTTAACTTCTTAATGTACACTTCCACTTTCACTGTAAACAAACTGAAAGGTAATATTGATATTTCCTTGAGAGCATGAAACCAACCGGAACTGGATATTAAACCACTTTTTCACCTTCTTGATGTACACTTGCCCTTTCACTGCAAACAAACTAAAAGGTATTAATGTTTCTTTCCCTGAGATCATCAAACTAACCAGAACTGGATTTGAAACCACTTTTGGCCACACTTTAATCACTCTTATATAAAACTCATCAACATTCAAGACTTTTGCCTTATTTTGAAGAATGGGGTCATAATAATTGTTGTTGAATGTTTATTTCCACTCAAAAAACTTTGTCATTATTTTTCAAAAATGTAGACACTATTGGGTGCTATCCCATACTCTAGATTCCAGAGACGGTCTTTTCCCTTATAAATAACAGATAGTTTTTCACGAAATGGTTATGCCACCACAGAACACAACATTTATTTAGATATAGAACCACCCAACACAATCAGTTTTGAAGCACAATCTGAGGCACACCGTTACAAATTAGAATTAAATAAGTTCGAATTATCCTTGTTCTACTGTATAGTCATCTTCACTTACGTTAGGAATATTTGTATATATTTCAATAAATGTTTCTACCTTTCCTAAAATTATATTTTTCTTTGTATACACGTTTCGAACTTACTACACTAAAAGAAGTTGAATAATACTGTCTATTAAGAAGTACTAATTCAGTATTGGAAATGGAAAACATTGTAATATTAGAAGATGCAGAAATATGTAGTCATATATAAATGCACATTCTTTTAAAAGATGACCAATTGCCATCTTGTTAATCAATAATTACCATCGTCTTATCTCCTAATTGCAAAACATTTTTTAAGATTCTTAACTTAAGAAATCCATTATCAAAATTAAATTTAAGTGTAACTTGGCAATCACTCTGATTAAAACTAATCACATAAAATATTAGAGGTGTTACAGCAAGTTCATAAGTTATCCGAAATATATTTGTATAATGTTTGTAACAAAAATGTAGCTGTAAAAAAAAAAAATTACAAATAAACTCATCTGTAAAAGATCTTTTAAACCAAGAGTAACAATAATCCTTTATGCCTCAATATAAACAGCAGTATTTCTGAAACAAAAAATAATGGTATACTTAAATATATAATACATACATTTTTTAACAAATAAAATAAAAATCTAATATTTTATTTGCACTATTACAAATTAGTCAAGCAATAACTTCCTAACAACTCAGTCAATAGTATAATTTTATTTTTCTAACATTAACCCGTATACACAGAGGGGCAGGATTATAGATTTCTCGAGATAAATCAGTAATTTGTATCAGATTCGATCAGATATCTTGCAATTATTTGTAGAAGGTTCATGTAATGACTGGTATTTTTAAATGCTCATGAAAAACACTATAAATTTAGAATGTGAGGTCTGATCGTCTACCATAATTAATGAAATGGCAAATTAAACTACACTTTGTCGCCTATCAGCGTGTTATTTTATATTACCTAGTTAGAAATTCTCCAAAGTACTGTATATATATTTCGTTTTTTATTAAAAATATTAAATTATTTTAAACGAGTAAAATTCAAAAAAGTACACACATACATAAATACATACATATACATAAACAAACACACACACGATTATATATATATATATATATATATATATATATATATATATATATATATATATATATATATTTATATATATGAAGTTATTATTATTACACAGTGGTGGAAAAAAGTATTTACAAGTGATAATAATAACTTCATAAAGTCAGTGCAACGGAAAAATAATGGACAATGTGAAAAAATATATATATGTATATACACACACGTGTGTGTATTTGTATAAATATATACATATTTATATGTATATAATATAAAATGTCAAGATTGTAATCAATTATATGTGGGAGAAACAAACAAGAAATTAAAAGAAAGATACAATGAACATCTAAACTAAACAAATACAAATCAAATTCGGTTACTCATTGAATAAATAATCGACAAAGATTATCGCAATATGTATTCTTGTGTATTAATAAAGAACTAAGTCAAAATACGGTAAAAATGCTGTAGCTCGGCGCTATAGGTGTTGAAAATTTTGAAAAACTACCAAATTCGACGATATTCACGAGAAATTAATTTTTTTTGACCTTGGAAAGTTACTTTTTTTCAATTTAAAGTAGGGTAAAAAATATTGCGCGGAGGTACAAATTGTAAATAGGCGCGGAGTGATACAAATGTAACGACTCTACATACATACATACCTTTTGTTGTGAGTCAGCGAAAAACTATTTTAACACATTGTTATGCTTTTGGCATAATTATTAGGAATCTGTAACTCGTAAAATCACCACACTTGCTGTTTATTCCCACAAAATTATGAACATCACCGTGAAATAGCTGTTTGTACCACACACCTTATACATCCTTATACACCTTATTACAATACCCAATACATTTATTAAAATCGCGCACAAACCAATATTTTGCGATAGTAAGCCAGAAAACTACTTACTAGGACTAAACAAACATTTAAAGACACTATATCACCCACAAGACTGAAAATATTTCATTAAAAATCTTCACACACCTCATTCCAACAGTGGCCTACAGAAATAACATTTTGCCGCTAAATTAAGGTAGTGTAGCCATCCTTCTAAAGTAAATTATTATGTACAAAACATGTGACCGGACACAGAACATTTGTTGTACGACACTTGATATTTTTGCATTATGATACTTATAATTGTACATATAATTACGCCAACAATTAAAAATAGACGGACTTTTATCTTAAGTTTGTATTATACAACTACCTTCAAAATTAAAAACATATACAGTAATTATTGAAAACATAATACTTCGTATTGTTGAAATAAGTTGATGAAAGAATAATAGTACTTTATATGTTTATAAAATGTTGACAAACTATGTTATTTCATCATAATATCTGCTGGAAAGAAGTTACAAATATACGGACTTTAAACTTCTATTAGTATGGAACAACAACCTTTGAGATTGAAAACCTAAACACTGAATATATTCTTGAATTTTGTAGTCCATTACGTTCGGTGAATTTTAATTAATCACAATAGTTTATGCCTATCCAAGCTTTAAATTTAGTAAATTTGTTTTGTAAATAAGTTGTAACAGATTTACAAAATTTAAAGTTTGGATACAAGTGCTACTATAGGCAAGTATATAAATATTTATAATTGTTTAGTATAATTGACTTCCAATTGTTGATTCCATCTTCATGTGAGCTACTAGTAATCACTTAACACTTTTAGTTACCGTCTTGAGTTGACAAAGGGACACATCTCCCGAAACGGCCGTCCTCAACAAGCAAAGTAAGTGCTCCTAAGGCAAGTTTAAAACATTTAAAAGTGTTTATAATTTACAATTAAATTTCGGGAAGTTATAAACTATTGTTTAAGTGATTAATAAAAAATTAGTTACTTAATTAGTATAAATAATAATGTATACATTAAATAAGAATCGCCGAACGTAATGAACTACATATTTCAAGTTATTATTCTAGGGAATGGTTCCATAGAAGATGAAAATATCTCAAATCTTGAAGGCAGGTGTTCAAATTTAAAGCAAGAAATTGTAATTTTATTCCCTGGGGTTATTGTGCGATAGGGAATGAAACCATTCATTGGCATATCCTTAAACTTTTTTTATATATAATTTTGTTGCTATGTTTACATTAAATGCGGGTTATAACAAGGGTGTTGAGTTATAATTCCTTTCTTGTTTAGATTGTAAAGTGAAAAGTAAATATAGCCGATTCATAAATTATCTTTTGGTTGGCTAAGCAAATTCACATTTTAAAATATTTTGTTTACAGTAGAGTCGCTTTTATAATCCTTGGCATTCCAAAAAAAAATTTTTAACGCAAATTTTAATTTTTTAAACAATTTTTTTTGCCAACGTCATTGTTAAATTGTCTTTTCCTTGGCTAAGCAAATTAACATTTAAAATACTTTGGTATTCTATAAAATAGCTTTATTAATCCTTGGCATTCGGAATGAAATGGAAGTTTTAAATATTTTCCTGGCTCCAATAACAGAAACAGAATTCACCCTACGAGATAATACACTTTTATAAATACCATAAATAATGCTGAAAACGTATGGCTCTGATGCCTAAGTTACTGCGACGTGATGTTTATAAGACCCCCCATACGTTTGTGTTGTGATATATCGAAAGATTACATTAATTTCGATATTCACATTACTTTTTGGTAAATCACTAGTATTTATGTAATAATATAATTTTTTTACAATATAAAATATCATTCCTATAAATTTTGTTATAATTCATTAATTTTATAACATTAATACTTCAAAGTTACAGTGTTTTACTGTAATTGTAATAGAAGTATTCCGTATTAACGTTTTTTTTTTCATCAACTTAATTCAACAATATGAAGTATTATGTTTTCAATAATCGCTGTTTAATGTTTTCAATTTTGAAGGTAGTTTTTAAATACAAACTGAAAATAAAAGTCCGTCTATTCTTAATTGTTGGTGTAATTATATGTACAATTATAAGTATCGTAGTGCGAAAAATATTAAGTGTGTGACTTCTCGTATTTTCTTGAATTTTGTAGTACATTTTGTTCGGTGAATCTTATTAATCACTTAAACACTAGTTTATGACTATCTCATCTTAGAATTTATTAATTTTAACTACGTATTTATATTTAACTTTACTTCATTACTTTACTAAATTACAAAATTAAACTGTGTTTTCAGATAAGTACTCATTGTTCATGTTTTAATGTTAATGGTAGTTGTGCATAATTAATTGAAGATAATTTTTTTTTTATTTACTGAATATAAATCTAAATTTGATAATATAATCGGTGTTTGTAATGTTAGGGCAGCAAAATAAAAGTTTAACAACATTATAATTGATTTGGCATAGCTATTTATTTGATGTAATTTGCACATATGTTAATTTTAATTGTTTAATATTCCTGATGATCTTTGTACTGTTAGCCAACGAAAAGCTTTGAATTGTAAATTCAATTATAATTCTGGTATTTGTATTTTGACTTAGTTCTTTATATATATATATATATATATATATATATATATATATATATATATATATATATATATATATATATATATACACATATATATATATAATATTTCTTATAGTGTAATAATCTTACTTTTAACATCTAAAGCTGGTGCAAAACGCTCCAAGAATCCATCAAAAGCATTATTTCAGCAACACTGTGAGATGCAGGTAGGACTCCAAATCATAGGTTTCCCCATCAGGCTAAGATTTTTAGAAAAAAAATAATGACATGTAAAAAAGGCCAGTAGTAATTATATATACTGTATATTGAATTAATACCTAAATATACTGTTACAGTACTAGAAGTAAATCTGCTAATAGCAAATTGATAATTAATCAATTACTAATAAACATGGTATTTATCTCCTACTTACACGTAATCGATTTTTGAAACAAAAACTAAATTATAATGGGGGATGCAAAAAGTCATCAAGAATTAAAAGGAAATTATGAAAACATTCGCAAGTCTAACAAATTCAGAATTTTGGAAAATAGGAACTCCCCCACCCCTCCACTGCATATTTCAAACATGACTAATTTAACATGTTGGCTTCATTTTTTGTAAGTAAAAGCTAGCAAAGTGCCTGTAAATATAATTCATTTGCTATTGTCTCCCAAAAATAATAAATTTTAACACAAAATTTAACTTTAAGAAAGCACTATTAGCAACCACGGCACCATGTTTCATCCTGCACACACCTTATAGAATTACAAAACTATAGAATAGAACAGGAAAATAAATACCATATATACAAAACATCCTTGCAAGAGAAAATATGAGAATGAATTTTTGTAGCATAGTAACTTATTACTGTTTCTAGTAATTACTTAACCCAACACACACACACGCCGATTGAAATAACAATAGCAAATTCAATTTTTTTTGTGTTTGTAAATGGCAAGTTAATTTACTTTCCGAGGCATACTCCCTTTAACAATTATGCTGAAACATTGAACAAGTTATATAAATGCTAAAAACTATCATGTTCATTACAATTTCACTTTATGTATATAGACCTACATTTTCAAAAGTAGGCTAAAGTTATGTTTGTTACAAACAAGTTCATCTATTATTTAATGTTCATCTGCAAATAATTTAATTTAACAAAATTACATTTATCTCAAATACAAAATCGTTTGCTTATTTATCTTTCTTTTTATGGTAATAAAAAACTCATTACGAACAAAAAACTACCCAATGTTAGTTAATACCCTTACTTCAGTTTATTAAAATAAAAAATTTAAAGCATCACATGAATATCACGAACATGAATAACTCTTAACTGATAGGTTAGAAATATATTATTATATGATGATGATATATTTATATATAGATGATCTTTACTTTGAACATCTAGTGCATCAACAAATTCTTGAACAATCCCAAGCATCACATAAGCTGGCACATTGTGAAATTCAAGCACAACATCCAAATCATGTTCATATCACATTGGTTTTTAGCAATCACTTCTGTACTTTCACTATCTAATCACAGATTTTGAAAAAAAACAAAAATAAGACAAAATGTAAAAAAAAAGACAAGAGGGCAACTTCATTTTGGATGTATACTTTAATATAGCCTACTGTGTTATTGTAAAAGAAATAAATTTGCTTATATTAAATTGATATTGTAATATTAATGTATCAATTATAATTAAATCAATATTATATATATATTGTTATTAAATATTTATAATTTGTTTGATTATAATATTATTAAATAATATAAATTATATTATATTATTAATAATTAAAATATATTAATATTTCAATATTTTTACAGTTTGATTTTTGAAATTAAATTTATATGTAATATCCTCGCAACATAACTGACAAAAATTAGTGGTTAAACACAAATGAACATAGCATTCAATAAACTGTTAGAAACATTAACGGTCTTGTACTTGCAAGGTTTTAAAAAATCATAACCAAAACCACGTGTGAATTTTTTTAGGCCACATAATTCATACCACCACATAATTGCTTCTGTAAAATGACAACCTATAATACATTATAATGTAGGTATAATAAATTAAATATAAGCAAACATTTGTAACTACATAAATGTACTTGACTCCGTATTGTGCAACAAGTAGCTTCTTAGTAAATATTTAGGCCACAGCCACAAGGAAAAAAACAGATGAATTAACACTTCAAGATAACCTTGAAACAGTGGCGCCACAACGTATTTCCTCTCCGTGATATAAGTTTAAACTAATGTCCGAACCAAAAGGTTTTAGTTAGTTACAAAACTATTACACTGTATATACGAATTAGTTAATTTACCATAATCAATATCTAAGTGTTGTTGTTGTTCATGACGAGCTGGTTATGCATTATTTATTATACTTGTGAAATTGTTAGCTTACGCTTGGAGGAACGATTAATACGAAATCGTTTCCTCCAAGTGTAAGTTAACAATATAACAACCTTTAGTTAACAGGTCAGGTCGCCAAGCGCAATAAGTAATAATCAACATATAGCCTATAATAAGTCCCAGATGATAACTTCATCACTTCACTAAATAGAGATAAATCCGCGAATTATAACTTTACTATAAATTTTCACTTCGTTTTCTTATTAATATTTTGTTTGTACAAAATGTTTTTTTCCCATTAGTAAATATTAAAATAAGCATTAATTTATATTGGACTGATATTGTGTACTGGGTTTACTTGATTATAAAATGAAAAAGAATAATTGCAAGATAAGATATAATATGTAGGACTTTGGGAATATTCGTCAAGGGAATTTCAAAAAATAATTACTCAAATAATTACGTCCCATTTTCCATCGAAGTTGATGAGCAAATGTAATTTGTTGTTTGTGTAATATGTTTGTTAATAGGAAGAATCGCTCAATCGCAGTTCACTTTATGCGAGCTTTTTAGTTACGGAAAATGGGTTTTTCATATTCTACCAAAAATAATATGGTAAAATAATAAGCTAAGAAAAGGCTTTAGTGTAATTAATTACTTTATAGCTACTATTACTTATGAACATTTGTTTTATAGGACCTTGAATATAATTTGGTAGCCATATATGACTAATATAAATGCATATACTGTATAACACACTGCAGCGGCCAGAATGTCCGATGCAAAGAATCTGGGTAATTGTACAGAATACCAGAATCAAACCTAACCGGGTTAAATAATTGACTAAATTTATATATAAAAATTTTAAAACATTATAATAATAATAATATTAAAACTAGGGTAAATAATAGTAAAATGAAGAAAATTAGAAATAACTTTAGACTTAAAAAACATAAATTATAAGCAATAAGAAAAATTATCACTTCAAAGTGGATAGCCTAAATTATGTAAAAAAAAAAAAGACGGTAATTGTGTAGTATAACAAACTAGGCCTAGATGCCGGCTATTAAAATAATTGTACTTAAAAATAATCAGGAATAAAGAATGTAAATTAAGATGTGAGGAAAGTAAATTAGGCCTAGCTAGGGAAAATAGTATTTATGTAAAAGTAAAGATTAAATGTTAAAGTGTAATAGCCTAAGAAATTAGGTTATAATAGAAGAAGTCATATTTGATTTCGGAAAAATCCGCTTAGGGCATTGATTATAAATCTTGTCACTACGAAACGAAAGCGCTACAGTCGAACTTTGGATTAAGAATGTTAAAAAGTTAATTAAATTAAATGAGAAGAAATAAAGTCAAATATGTTATTAAATAAAAGGTAAAAATGCAAAGGACACATCAGAATACAGAAACGCCTTTTATAAAAAGGGAAACTAATCTTAGTTCAGAATTTCCGAACAAACAAAGTCAATTGCCATGGCAACGGCTTTCTGATTGGTCAAAAGTTGAAAAATGGATACTGGGACGTGGGAAGTTTGAAATTGGAGAAGGAGGCCTCACAAAAGAACGCTATCCAAGATCAGAATGCATTAGGCTCTCAAAGCGAGCAGACGTGTTTTTGTACCATGCGATCAGGACAAGAAAAAATGTGCTAAAAACAGAGTAAAAAGTGCTACGATGTGATCAGGGGAAGGAAGATATATATGAGCAAGGGCTCATATATACCCAGAACAAAATTTCGACCACCAAAATGCAAAATTAAAGAAAATAAGAAGATTGACCGAAATTATGGAGAGACGCCTACCTACCAAGACCCTTGAAGCTGTAACAGGACCGACAGATGACAACATTAATGAAGATAAAAAGATTTCTACAGTACAAGGTTATATAATCAATTTAATTATTCTTTTTTAAATAACATTTTACTTCAAATTATATTAACTTAATTTCAAAATTAAATAAGATGGGAATAACCTAAGGGACTGATTAGTCAACTCTCTTAGGTTACCCAAATTTAAGTAATAAAGATTCAAAATTGACTTTCCATTCCCATCGCTGTGGGAATGTATGGATTAAGTATAAAGATGTATATCTTATATGGCTTTTTCTAAGTGAATTTCTAATGAATAACTTCCAAAGAAGTTAATTGTTCAAGGCCTAGCCTAAAGGCATTACATAGTAATATTAAGTGTTTGAAAAAGAATCAGATTTTAAAATATGTTAAATTTAACTCTACTAATCAAAATTATATACAAAATTAATTATGGTAACTTTGATAATTTAAATTATATGTAAAATTAATGATAATAAGAAAATTTAAAAACAGAAGGAGATAATAATGTTTAGTTAAATGGCAAGTTGTATGAAATTTTGAAAAAATAATTAGTCAAGAAAATCCTGTGAAATTAAATAAAAACAATAATAATTAATTTGAAACTTGGAACAAATAAATAAAAATGTATATTTTCCAATTAGCTGTGTTTTCATTCTAGATAAGATAAGTTCACTAGGTATCCAGGTATAGTCTTTAAATCACAAGTGTCTCTCAAAGATTCCACTACCCGAAAAGGAGCTTGAACAGGGCTTATCGGAGGCTAATTGGTTTTATCAAAAATTCAGGGGTTGGTTCCTCTGAGAGGTTTATTCCTTGAGGCACAGGTCTATGAAATTAGGTTCGTAGTCAATGGATAAACCATTACTTTCTTACTGACTTAGCAATTGAGGAAGAGAAATAAATAACGGCAAAGGTTATAAAAAGTAAGTCGGTAAGAAAAGTATGGCGCCCAACGTTTGAGGCTCGATGCTTACATTGTAACATCGGGTCAACATCAAATAGAGACAGATTTAAATCGACTAAGGAGCCTAGTGAAACAAAATTAATTAAATAGAATTCAATTAAAATTGTAAAAAATAATAGGAATCATAAAATGAAAACCAAAGAAGTTCTTTAAATTAAATAAGAGTTAATTATAATAAAAATGAAATTAAAAAGAACTTAGAATAAATAATAATAATTAAAAGGAAATAATTAAGTAAAATAAAATTCAGTAGGCGTCGGTAGGGCATAATATAAATAATAATGTTAGTTATTAATGAAAGTAAATAGAATACATAGGCGTTAGATAGACAAGGTCAAGGGAACACTGAACCGGATCACATCGAGCACAATTCTAAATGAATATTTAATTAAATACTCAGTATATAGTAAAACTATAGAAGTAGGAGAAGTTAGTAAGGGAATAAAAGGATAGTTAAATACGAGACTTTAAGATGGCGACAAGACAGAGAAAAGACACAGAACCATCTGAAATGATGGAGTTTTTTAAAAAAATGATGGAGGAACAAAAACAGGAGAGATTAAAAGAGATGGAGGAACAAAAACAGGAAAGATTAAAAGAGATGGAGGAACAGAAACAAGGGAGAATAAAGGAACAAGAAGAATTAGTAAAAATGATAGAGGAACAAAGAAAGAAAGAAAGAGAGGAGGAAAAAGTAGAAAGAAAGAAAGAAAGAGAGGAGGATAAACAAGAAATTAAGAATCTTTGGGAAATCATGAATAAGAGGATAGAGGAAATAAATGAAGGAATTACAAGAAAGAATGAGGAAATGGGAAATAAAATCCAAGAAACTATAGAAAAGATGTATAACTTAGAGGTAACAGTCAGTGAAAATAAACAGACTGTAGAAACAGTTAAGGGAGAAGTCAAAAAAGTAGAAAGAAGGGTACAAGTAGTTGAGAATAAGATAAAGAATATGGGAGAAGGGATAAATATAGCTACCTTGTTTAAATCAAGGATGTTTGAGATGGGTGATGATGGAGACAAAAGCAAGAAGGAATTCTACGGTAGGGAAGATGAAGACCCTATTGATTTCATTAAACACCTAGAAGGTATAATGTCCGAAATTGATCCTGACATGGAGGAAGGACAAAAAAGGAAAATAATGGAGAGACATCTTAAAGGACCAGCACAAGAATGGTGGTTGGCCATGAATATGGAGGAGGAAAATTATGATGAAGTTAAGGAGAGATTCTTTAGCCACTTTTGGGGATCTCATGCACAAGAGAGAATTCGAGGAAGAATCGAAAATGGAAAATATGAATACCATCGAGGCACAAACAACATGGTAAATTATTTCTTAAAAATGGTGAACACGGCGAGACACCTAACCCCGCCATACAATCAGGCGGAGTTAATTATGAAGATTATGAAGCATTATGGGAACAGAATGTATATAGGATGTTCCGGGATGGCGGCTACCGACATAGAGGAGGCGGTAAAATACATCCGAAGGAACATGGAGCAGGAGGCTACCAGGAACCGGACTCAGCCTAGGACTGAGGAACGGGAACCTGAAAGGAGAGGGTTTACACACCAAACGAGAAACCCCGGATACAAGGGAAATTGGAGGCAAGAGCCTTACCCGGTAGAAGGGAGAGGAAACTGGAGACAGGGGCCCTACCAAAGAGAGGGACCAAGAAATAGGCCGCAAAATCAGTGGCAACAACAAAGGCCAGAGTACAGGCCACAAAACCAAACGGAAGAAGGCCCACAGACAAAAGAAAAGAGACCACAAAATCCAGGGCCAAGTGGTCAATCAAAAAACTAAATGAGAGGATCCCTAATGGTAGGAAGGAAAAGAGGAGACAACCATTAGAGATCCAACAACAAACAAAATATAGGAAATATTACCCGGAGAAACAGGGAACAGTAAATAAAGGAAAGGCGGAAGACCTAAAGAACAAAAATAAAAAAACAATACAACAGGAAAATAACAATGAAGTACACCAAAATCAAGAGCGTAGAGTTGGTGGACTATCTCTTGATATTCGTGCTGAATTGTTAGAAGAGGACAAGGAGATTGGCGAAGGTAACCAGAAGAAAGAAACATGCCCTGTAATTGACTGTGAGGTAGAAGGGCACTCTATAGAGGTAGAGATTGACATGGGTGCAGACGTGTCAGTCATTCAAGAAAAGGCTTACAACAACCTCAAGTTGCATGGGCTTAAGTTCCTGGAACTACCCATCAACAATGTGGGAGTTGTAACAGCCATTAAGACTGCACAAATAAAGGTTACCCGGCAATGCTTAATTCCCTTTACAATTAAAGGCATAAAAGTGGACTGCATCTTCATAGTGGTCTCCAAACTTCGGTCGGAGATGATTATGGGGTGCAACACACTGTATGACCTAAAGGCACGGATAAACATGGATAGACGCTTTGTGACATTCGAAATAGAAGGGGAAATGGTGTACCAGGACTTTAAAAGTAAAATACAAAAGATAGAGGAAAATGAAGAAGTCCGAAAAATATGCAAGATAACCCAGGAAAAAGAAGATGCATCAACAATAGGGCATCAAAGCAAAAAGGAGGTGTTAATGCGACAGTGCGAGAAGCAGGGGCACTGCCGAATGAATGAAGGAGGAAATGGACAAGAAACAAGTAAAGGGGAAATCTTAAATATAACGAACGAATATCAAAGAAAAATAAAAAATGAAACAGAGGAAAAATTAAACAAAAACAAAAAATTAAAAAACAAAAATGAAAATATAATAAATAAGGAAATAAATTTAAGACCTGAGGGAGTCAAAACAGGAGATAAAGAAACAAAGGACATGGAAAGAAGAGCTGCAGCTGAGATTAAGAGCAAACCAAAATATAAACAAGGTAAGGCCGAAATAGTGCCAAAAAGGGGAAATAATGTGAGTGGAAAAATAATAAATAAGAAAATAAATATAAATAAAAGTATAAACGTCGCGTCGAAACAATTAAAAGGGGGGAACAACGAGGTTAAAATGAATAACCAACAAGTAGCTCGGAAGCCCATGACTAAGACTTTAGATTCTGGAGAGATAACCCAAAGGAAAGAAATTGAAATTAAAGAAAGAAAAAAGAAAAACCCATTTACTAGTTCAAGAGTTCGAAAGTCAATTAAAATGAGAGCCAATCCAAATACGAGAAGAACCTTCATTTCATTACAAGTCAAAAACAGAAAAATAAAAGGTAGATTTAAGGAGAATAAGGGAAAGTTAAGAAATTGGAAAAGGAGAAAGAAGAAAAAGAAAGATAAAGATGGACGGATGATAAGAAAATATTTGAGAATTAACCATTTAGGAATCGAAGAAGAAGAAACAGAAAATAAATGTATATTAGACAAAGAACAGCAAAATCAATTAAACCAGCTAATATTGGAATATGACGATATATTTAGCGAGATACCGGGAAGATCAAATAAATATAAGCATCAATTGAAACTAATAGAGAATAAAACTTTTGTACGAAGGAATTATCCAATTCCAATTAATTACCGTAAACAGGTCCAAGAAGAGATTGAAAGAATGCTCAGATATGACATCATCGAACGCTCAAGAACTCCTTACATCAACCCAATGGTGACAGTAATAAAACCAGACAAGACCATCCGTCTGTGCCTAGACGCTAGGAAGTTGAATGAGATAACTGTGCCGGATTATGAAAGTGCACTCACTATTGACGATATACTAAGGAAAGGTCGCAACAGGCGATATTTTTCAAAAATAGATTTAACGTCAAGTTTCTGGCAAATACCGTTGACTAATGAATCCAAAAAATATACAGGATTTTTATTTAATAATAAAGTATATAATTTCAAAGTGGTGCCTTTTGGACTCCAAAACTCCCTAGCGGCTCTAGTGAGAACGGTAGATATCACTTTGGGTAAGGAGTTAGAGGAAAATCTTTTAGTGTATGTCGATGATCTGTTGTGTCTATCTGAGACATTCGATGAGCACCTCAGTCACCTGAGGACAATTTTCACCAGATTCAGAGAGGGGAATTTAACCATCAACCCGAAGAAAACCTTGTTCTGTCAACAAGAGGTGAAGTTTTTAGGATATATCTTCAGACAAGAAGGGGTCACCACAGACCCAGAGAAGCTACAGGCAATACAGGATTTCCCAGAACCTAGAAACAAAAAACAACTACAATCGTTTCTAGGTTTTGTAAATTACTATGCACGATTTACAAAGATACATGCTGAAGAGACTTCACCCTTGTTGAAATTACTAAGAAAAGATCAGCCCTGGATCTGGGATGAATACATGAGTAAAGCCTTCAATAGGGTAAAAGATTTGTTTACGGAATCAGTCACTCTGATGCATCCAATCGAAGGGCAACGTACGTTCCTACAGACAGATGCATGTGATAATGCAATCGCCAGTCAGATTGTCCAGAGAGATGGACAAGGGCAAATGCAAGTAATAGGGTTCGTTAGCCGAACACTTAAGAGTTGTGAAAAGGCATACACTATATGCGAGAAAGAATTATTGGCTATAGTGCATGGCTTGAAAAAATTTCGGCCATTAATAGTGGGAGCGCCACTAACTATCATAACGGATAATAAGGCATTGAAATTTATGAACACGTGCAATTTCACTAATTCACGAATCACTAGGTGGATATTAGCGATTCAAGAGTATCAACCAACAGTGATACATTCATTGTCCAGGAAAGGAAAACATACCGTGCGACGTCGTGAGTCGGATGTATCAGAATGAGATGGATAATAAGGGAAACAGTCAGAACCGTCAGGTCATAAAAGTAGGACGGTTACAAATAGGATGTGAAGAAACACTAAAAGCAAAATTTCAAAACATAAAAAACTTACAAAGACAACAACCAGAATTAGAAAAAATTTTTGAAAACGTGACCAAATTTAAGAGATATTCTATACAAGAAGGGATATTGTGTAAAGAAGTCAAAAATAAAATAAAGATAGTAATCCCGGAATCAATAATAAACGAGGTAATTGAGAACATACATCAGATATATGTTCACATAGGGAGAAATAAAATAACGAATATAATGAGCCAGAGCATGTATATAAAGCAAATGAAGAAACGGATATTACAAGTGATAGAAAGATGTCAGATAATAAGGCAAGGTAAATAAAAAATGATCCATCAGTGACATAGGGAGTAACGGTTAAGTAATAAAAATAAAAATGTAAAATAAATCTAAGTAGTAGATTAAAGCAGTAACATAATCCAAATACATAGGACAAATAATATAAAATCAGTATTAAATGTGAAAGAAAAAGCCATATGTTAAATGAACGGGATTCATTGAATTTATTAAAGTAAAGGTTGTGTTAAACAACAATGAATGTGTAAAATAAGGATTACAATATACAATATTGTATAGTTAATATAAACTTGAAATAAGATTAAATAAAAAAGAATGTGACTAAGGACAGGAGTAATAAATGAGTAAATAGCATGTGAAGTGACTAATGTGACAATGATATATATGAGTGAAAGGGACAGGAGAGTAAATTGTGAACTTTAGTAAAATTAATTAAGTTATGAAGATGAATAGGAATAGTAGATTAATGAAAGGAATATGAAAATTTTAATATAAACTAGTATAAGTGTTAATGTTACTTTTCACAAATATGTTATTAATTATGTTTATCTGTTTCAAGGGAGAGAAGAACCAAAATTTTCATATATTTAAAAAGGGGGGAATTTTGCAGCGGCCAGAATGTCCGATGCAAAGAATCTGGGTAATTGTACAGAATACCAGAATCAAACCTAACCGGGTTAAATAATTGACTAAATTTATATATAAAAATTTTAAAACATTATAATAATAATAATATTAAAACTAGGGTAAATAATAGTAAAATGAAGAAAATTAGAAATAACTTTAGACTTAAAAAACATAAATTATAAGCAATAAGAAAAATTATCACTTCAAAGTGGATAGCCTAAATTATGTAAAAAAAAAAAGACGGTAATTGTGTAGTATAACAAACTAGGCCTAGATGCCGGCTATTAAAATAATTGTACTTAAAAATAATCAGGAATAAAGAATGTAAATTAAGATGTGAGGAAAGTAAATTAGGCCTAGCTAGGGAAAATAGTATTTATGTAAAAGTAAAGATTAAATGTTAAAGTGTAATAGCCTAAGAAATTAGGTTATAATAGAAGAAGTCATATTTGATTTCGGAAAAATCCGCTTAGGGCATTGATTATAAATCTTGTCACTACGAAACGAAAGCGCTACAGTCGAACTTTGGATTAAGAATGTTAAAAAGTTAATTAAATTAAATGAGAAGAAATAAAGTCAAATATGTTATTAAATAAAAGGTAAAAATGCAAAGGACACATCAGAATACAGAAACGCCTTTTATAAAAAGGGAAACTAATCTTAGTTTAGAATTTCCGAACAAACAAAGTCAATTGCCATGGCAACGGCTTTCTGATTGGTCAAAAGTTGAAAAATGGATACTGGGACGTGGGAAGTTTGAAATTGGAGAAGGAGGCCTCACAAAAGAACGCTATCCAAGATCAGAATGCATTAGGCTCTCAAAGCGAGCAGACGTGTTTTTGTACCATGCGATCAGGACAAGAAAAAATGTGCTAAAAACAGAGTAAAAAGTGCTACGATGTGATCAGGGGAAGGAAGATATATATGAGCAAGGGCTCATATATACCCAGAACAAAATTTCGACCACCAAAATGCAAAATTAAAGAAAATAAGAAGATTGACCGAAATTATGGAGAGACGCCTACCTACCAAGACCCTTGAAGCTGTAACAGGACCGACAGATGACAACATTAATGAAGATAAAAAGATTTCTACAGTACAAGGTTATATAATCAATTTAATTATTCTTTTTTAAATAACATTTTACTTCAAATTATATTAACTTAATTTCAAAATTAAATAAGATGGGAATAACCTAAGGGACTGATTAGTCAACTCTCTTAGGTTACCCAAATTTAAGTAATAAAGATTCAAAATTGACTTTCCATTCCCATCGCTGTGGGAATGTATGGATTAAGTATAAAGATGTATATCTTATATGGCTTTTTCTAAGTGAATTTCTAATGAATAACTTCCAAAGAAGTTAATTGTTCAAGGCCTAGCCTAAAGGCATTACATAGTAATATTAAGTGTTTGAAAAAGAATCAGATTTTAAAATATGTTAAATTTAACTCTACTAATCAAAATTATATACAAAATTAATTATGGTAACTTTGATAATTTAAATTATATGTAAAATTAATGATAATAAGAAAATTTAAAAACAGAAGGAGATAATAATGTTTAGTTAAATGGCAAGTTGTATGAAATTTTGAAAAAATAATTAGTCAAGAAAATCCTGTGAAATTAAATAAAAACAATAATAATTAATTTGAACCTTGGAACAAATAAATAAAAATGTATATTTTCCAATTAGCTGTGTTTTCATTCTAGATAAGATAAGTTCACTAGGTATCCAGGTATAGTCTTTAAATCACAAGTGTCTCTCAAAGATTCCACTACCCGAAAAGGAGCTTGAACAGGGCTTATCGGAGGCTAATTGGTTTTATCAAAAATTCAGGGGTTGGTTCCTCTGAGAGGTTTATTCCTTGAGGCACAGGTCTATGAAATTAGGTTCGTAGTCAATGGATAAACCGTTACTTTCTTACTGACTTAGCAATTGAGGAAGAGAAATAAACAACGGCAAAGGTTATAAAAAGTAAGTCGGTAAGAACACCAATAAAGGTTTAGGCTGAATTTACGTAAAGGTTTTGAAATTATTTAACAATGATTCATAAAAATGGTCAGATATAAACTTTTTAAAAGGAACTGAATTAAAGTACAAGGTATTGCATTATCTGCACAATATTAAAATTCATAATAGGTTATAGGCCTAAATAATAACAGTGTTTGAAAGAAAATCAATGTGAGTGTGTGAATTTTGGGACAATCAAATACAATAAAGAGATTTGACAAATTTCAATACTTTGGCTACACATAAAAGAGATTTGCTCAAAATATGCTGCATTTTATTTAGATTTAATTAAAAAGTTTAATAGTAGATTTCAAGATTTAGGAAATAATTGAAGAGTTTATTAAAACATTTTCATAGCCCGTTCGCTGTCTAAATAAATAAATTACCTTGATATCTTCAAATGTAATTCACTGAATGGCAAAGTGAAATTGAAATGAATTAAAAATTTGGAAATGTTTCTGTACTGGAAATTTATACAGATTACCTACTCCAAAATCAGTATCCTTATTTTCCCAATCATGCTTTATCGATGTCTTTGGCTTTTTTGGCAGTACTTTTATTTGTAAACAATTATTTACAACAATGAGACATACAAAGATAGAACAAACATCCTTGCCAGTTATCGATTTGCCTTTTCAACAAAAGAAAATTTAACCATCTGATTCATTTCAATGTTTATCATCTTTATAAAATTCAAACTATATGAAACGAAGCAAAGAAATATTTTAAAATAAATATGTAGTTATACATATGTAACTAGTAAAAAAAATTATAATAGCATGAAGTTCATTTATTGCAATAAAACTATATGCGATAAAATTTCATTTAAATTTGTTGAAAAAATCTTGTAGTCTAGAATTTGTTTTTCTACAATGTAGCTCTAAAACGGTTGTAATTTAGACACCCATTACTGAGGGTTTGTAAATACGCGTCGGGGCTAGGTGACATTGCTAATAAAATAATAATACAGACTGTTATCGTAGCCTGTAACTAATTTATTAATGTAATATAAATTAATCACTTAAACATTAGTTTATTACTATCCAAACTTTAGATTTATGAAAGTTAAAGTGATTAATTGAGTTTAACTGAACGTAATAGACTACAAAATGCAAAATGTAATATAAACATTGTAGTACTGTTAGTTGTTATAGTACTGAAGCTATGGTTGGGTTCTTTTATAACCCCATCAAATATTATTTCTAGGCCGAACTTGAGAGGGGCGGTAAACAGTAAAGCTTTGTTTATAAATATGTTTGTTATAAGTTAATGCGATTTATTATCTATCACTCCTTTTAAATACCAACAAAATGCCCTTCTGTACTAATATCCCGTCGTATTATATTATATAATTTGACGTATTATATTGTCAGATTTGTTTCAACTACTTCTCATATAATATTTCTGTTAATAATTTTTTTTCCTAACATTTACTACATTTCACTAAACAATTGTAAGTATATATAAACTTGCCTAAAGTAGCACTTACTTATATTTGTTGAGGACGGCCGTTTCCGGACATGTGTAAACAAATATAAGTAAGTGCTACTATAGGCAAGTTTATAAATACTTATAATTGTTTGGTGAAGTAGCTTACATGATGATGGAATCAATAAATATTTACTACATTTGTTCAGTGACCAGACAACTATTTCACATACCATGCACAGATTATATGTAATTATTCATACTATTTATTAATCATGGAAGATTGATTAGTGTTTGGAAAAAAGAAAAATTATTGTATCATTTTATCTTTATATTAACGAGAATTGGATGTGATTAGTGAAGTAGAGGAGATTCATTTCAAGTATTGAGTAGGCCATATTATGCTCTAAATGCGTTTTTAATGAATATGGAAATTATGGTAATAAAACTAAAATTTTACCATACTTGTGTGATTGTTGGACTGAAATATTACAAGAAGAATTTAAATACTAGTACTGATATTTTACACTTCCAGTTCAAACGCAATGGTTTAAATCACTTTAATAGAAAATACTTCGTTTTTTTTTTTTAATACTTTCACTGCCTACACAGTAACTACAAAAAAAAAAAAAAAAAAAACTGGTGCTCACCGATGTTTCAGCATACACAACCTATTTGCATGGTTAAATGAACGGTTTGAGTACGATTATGATAACCGATGTTTTTGGAACGGGTGTATAGTAAGAAATATCTCTTGGGAGTTTTTTAAAATGAATTATTAATATTGTAATGAACATCATTAAAATATCTTAAATACGCAACGTCTTAACACTAAACAGTAATTTTTTATAATGTTTAATATTATTATCAATACAAATATTAAACCTGCCTTATTAAAGATTTGAACTCACAACTATTGATATGTGATAAAAAATTTAATTTCAATGTATCAGTGATGGTAATGTTTATTTAAATAATGTCATTTTACGTTTACACATTATCAGGTTGACTCAACAGTTAGAAATTAAATATGTGTGAATGAGTATTTTTCTTTTCATTGTAGACATCTGAGATTTAGAAAATAGCAATATCAAACATGGAATATAATATTTCCTTTACTTGTCAATTTTTGAATTATGTGTTTTTGTGTGTAATTTATTAGTTCGCTCGAAATAAAGATTTTTAATGGAAATAAACTTGAAATTAAATAAAAATTTCAACAGAAAATATCTAAGTACATGCGGATAGAACTATGCTATAGCCCTCATATGAAACGAACGATTTCATTATATAGAATATAGGGTATGGGATTTTAGCAAAAACTTTAATTTCATTTATGGAAAAACAATAATTACAGGACATAGTTTTTGAACAAGCCTTTTTGTAATTTGGAAACGTTATCAATATTTTATTACAACTTTAACTATTTGAGGCTTACTGTATTACTGAAAGACTTGTTAATTTTATTTGCTACATGGAATAATTGAACTAAAAAAATATGTAAGTCGTTTATAATTACCTTTTTGGTCCGTTTGATGCATTAGTAACTTAACACAATTAACGTTTTGTTTTTCAACTAATTTAAAGCAAACACAGTTAATACAACTGATAAAAGAAACTAAATGTAATAGTTTATACGCATGTAAACCGTTATTATAAACTTATTTCACAATTCCAATAAAACGTACCCCAAATAAGTTGGTATGGTCTGTAACAAACGCTTCTCAACACAACACTGAATTGGAAATACGAAAAACCTCTTCTGACAGATAGATATTTATGAGGTAAGTAAACAAACCTGATGACATTCGTGCCCCTTTTTCTTTGGAGCCAGCTCTTACGCCCTTTGTTTCACGTTAACTGACAGGCCGTATAAACCATGCCTTTGAAAATACATTACAAAACTAAAACATTCCATGGCTGAAAGTTAACAATAAACTTTACAGCCTGTAAGATAACTGAGAAGCGCTTTGTCCCCCACAACTTCAACAGGACGTTTCTCTAACACTTTCAAGACATTGACAATGCATTTTTAACCCAAGGAATATCATAGTCTTTTTATAAGGTAGTGGATTTTATTAAACTGCTTTACAAGTCTACACCTTTATGCAATTTTATCGATTCTTTTATTATAACATATTGCCAATGTAAGAAGTAATTAAGCCTACTTACTATCCTGTTACGTCACCTTAACTAAATTAAATGATTTTTTAAATTGAAAATTATCATATAATTTTACATTGTCTTAGGCATACAGTATATTAATGATAATGGAATCAATCTAATGACACACGGTATTTGAATATATTGTTTCTGTTTTTGAGAATTAATTCTTCAAATATTTACCTAATAAAATGTTTAACAAAGAAGTATATTCCAATAAACATCAACAATATAGTTAGCAAAAAAATATATACATACATATTACAATAATTATTTTTCTAATAATTATTTCCTATTATTTCACTCTTTGTATTTGTAAGTTGAAAAATTAATATGAACAATATTGGTATGTTACAAATGTAGAGAGTATTAAAAACTATTTTGCAAAGAGAAAGATTACTTTCGATGTATTAATTAAGAGTCAATATTATGTTATATGTAGAAACGTTTTAAGAAACGTTTGAAAAATAATAACTTGTATCATATTTCTTATCGTTCTGTAATTACACTTTCCTTCAACACGATGTTTAAATATTTACAATTGTAATAACATACTTTATAAGTTATGCTATAACCAAGTCGAAAGTTATTGCTGTATTACACTTACAGTATCATAAATGTATACCGTAGTACTTTGAAACCTATCTAATGACACACACTGTTTGATTATAGTGTTTCCATTTTTCAGAATTAGGTTTTAATATATTTACCTAATTAAATTCTTAACAAATACATTTATTTTAAATGCCATCTAAAATATAATTATCGGATTTGACTCTTTATATATTGTTTCTAAGTTGACAAATGAATATAGACAATATTTGTATATTACAAAAATATAGGTTATAAAAATAACTATTTTGCAAAGAGAAAGATTACTTTTAATTTATTAATTATGCGTCAATATGATGTTAAATATAGTAGTTTTGAAAAATGTTTTAAAAATTAACACTCTAAAATTACTTAAGTTTTGTAAATACTAACTACACTGTTACTCAATACGATGTTTAAATATTTAGAGACATAATAAGACACTTTCATGTGCTATGCTATAACCAAAAAAATGCTACAATTACTTAGATAACGATAAGTTTAAACCGTAGTATTTTGAAGAATTATTCAAAAGTATTATTACAAACTACTTTTAAAAGACTAAGATTACTTTAGGTTTACTAATTATGTATTAATTAGTTTTAAAAATTCGAATATTACTTGCATCTTATTAGTAGATTAGTTTTATAACTACACAATCTTTAAATATTTACAGAAATAATAATAATGAAAGGTTACTTACCGTTTATGAATTTAAAGGAGTTGTGCAGTGAACGCCTGCAGAGCGGCAATACGATAACCCGCAACAGGCCTTGTTTAGTTGGTCTTCGTGCACATTGATTATTTGAAATGCGCGTAAGTTGGAACAGACCCTGATTAGTTGACACATTGATTAGTTGAAATGCGCGTAACTTGGAACAGACCACGATTATTTGACACATTGATTAGTTGAAATGCGTGTAACTTGTTTAATTGAAAGTCGTGTACCTTGATTAGTTGGTCATCGCGCACATTGTTCATTTGAAATTTGCGTAAACCTTGATTATTAGACACCTTGTTCATTTGAATGCGACCCATTTGAGCGTTGCGTATGTACGTTGTACCTTGGTTAGTTAACACATTTGTCATTTGAAGCAGCCCCTTCGTTAGCTTCAAAACCATAACATATGTTGACGAAAGGGAAGGAGTGACTGGGTTGCAGATAGGTTTAGCATTTCCATCATCTGTATTCCGTCACTAGAATTCTCGCGGTCACAAAATTCTTGTACCACTCCTGTAAATAAAACATTATTTTCATGTAATAAACATTAACTACACAAAATATTTCATTATTTTACTGCGCATAAACAGAGAAAAAATATTTCTATTTCTCAAGAGGGCATTATAAGTCTCCTTCGATGACTGATACATTTTCTAACACCAACCCTTACTAGCGCAGCTCGAAATCCCTTCTAGGGGAGAGGTGTTGTAGTTTAAAATTCAGGAATAGTGAAAGGTAATCGCAGAAATACAACGGTCTTGATTTTTAAATGCCATTGTACGTCATTCTTAAGCTAAAGATATCACAAATTGATAAACAAATCAGTTGACAAAACAAATTAATCAAATCTCTTCTAAATTTAAATATAAACACTACTCATAGACATTAACTGAATTAACTACTCTAAATTAACTGAATAAACAGTGTATTTATATAAGAAATGAAGCTTAAAAGCTTTCAAGAAATGGCAAGATGTTGAAAATACTTTAATATTTCATTTTTATAAACTAAAATTCTACCAAGATATGTTGAACATGTCGATTTCGTTGAAAACTCTTTAACAGCTTCTCTACATGTTAGAACGATTTTCCATCATTATAAGCTATATATATATATATATATATATATATATATATATATATATATATATATGAATTAAATATATTACTATTTTACTATTGTAAGTAATTTTATCCATCATTAAGTGCAATGATTTTACCTTGAGTTATGAGGCGCCTTTTTCGGTCACTTGACCATTGTCGAATCACTGATTACTTTTTCTTAATTTTTCTGGTGCGGATGTTCGGTCCGTCGTGTTAGTAATTGTTGACGTCATATACGTTTCCTCTTGAGTCTTGTGTATTATGTTGATGAATAGTATGTCTTCTGTGTATGTGGTATGTAGGTTCATTAAATTATTGTGTGTGTTTTTATAAAAGTGGTATTTTTCTAGTGAGTTTAATTCTATTGTGTTATTATTTATATCAAGTATAGTTAGGTTATTTTCGTAATTTGTTATTTCATGTTTATGTGATATTAGATGTGCTGCAACATTTGATACTTTAGAATTTTTGTTTTTGAATGCTCTATAATGTTCTTCAAATCTTGTTTTAAATGATCTGGTTGTTTTCCCTATGTAAAATGCGTTACAGTTGTTACATGTAATTTTGTAAATTCCTGATAGGTTATGTTACCTCATCACTCAAGGTAAAATCTTTGCACTTAATGGTGGATAAAATTACTTACAATAGTAATATATTAACTTCATAAAGTCAGTGCAACGGAAAAACAATGGATAACGTAAAATATCCAGTATATATATATATATGCTATTCCTAAGAGTTATTCCTTACATATACAGCCATCGCCAAATGGTGTATTTCACGGACAGACTATACAAATATTCGCTTCTCTCCATTGACTGTCAAATCGGATTATGTGAAAACCACCTTGAAATTATGACCTTTAATTTCGTTCCTAAGTTTGAGAATAATATAAAACCTTTATAAAAAAGTGAAAAACTTCTGGGCAGAACATAATAAAGGGAAACTTTGGTAATTCTTCTAAGGAGTTAATTTTATAATCTAACCTCGCCGTTATTATTTTTATCGATTTTAACGAATTGAGATATACAGCAGATTCTCCTCAATTCGCCCTTAAAGTATTTTGCTAAGAACTGCTTATGTTGTGTTTTATAAATCGCCATTATTTATAATACTTCATTCGCGTTTATAATGGTAAGACAATTTTTGTCCCTCGTAATATTAAGGTACGCAAAACCTGGCCATTAGAGAGGTTCCATTTTTCCTGAGTAGTTCTAGAAAAGCGATCGAACCGTAGTGCCTGATTGTGGAGTTCGTCTCGTCCCAGGGGGCGTGCTGACACCAGTCCAGGCCTTACATTAAAGTACCATAAGTACATTTTGGTACTACGAGTCGTGGTACCAAGGACCCTGTTTCGAGCTGACACTAGTCCCGGGCGGGGGGAGTCACGAGTATGAGGTTGGACTTCTGGAAGTAATGGTTTCAATGCGATACTGGAGATTCTCTAGATTTGCATCTATGACTGTGCTCTTTGACGTTGGTTAAATCGCGAGACAGGTTTTCGTTGTCACTATTATTCTTTTCACCGTCTTTCGTTTTTCTTCTCCACTCTTTCCGCAAAACACAATGGCTGCTTCAGGCCATTGTAATTCAAATAGTTGGCATTTTATATACGTTAAGTAAAAAAATATTTTTCTTTCTCAAACTTCGAAAATTCGAAACCTTATTTTGGATTAGAACAATATCTTGTCCGTATTATTAAATCCTACAGGCTTGTTTCACCACGTATCTAACAAAATTTTAACCAATGCAGTTTACATAGTATTATATAAATATCATCTTAAATTGAAAAATGTAGCAAAATGGCGTGACAAATAAATTTTATATTTGTTTAACAAGTTATATTATAATTTTAAAGCTACAAGAGTATGAAATAAATACTTTGCTTAAAATATGAAATAATTAAACTTTGGAAATCAATAAGTTATGTATAAATATGGTACTAAATAGGTTTTGAAAATGCTGATACTATTAATCAGTGGAAAGCTGTAGTCTAATATAAATGTATACAGTAAAATAAAATGCAGTATTCATATATATATATATATATATATATATATATATATATATATATATATATATATATATATTATAACATAATTTCCCTTGGGCTTTATCTATGTTATTTCAAATATGTGAATTTAATTGTTGCTGATTAATTAATTGTTTAAAGTGTTGGGCGCCAGTTTACCTATTGTTCGACTGAAAATTCTAATTAAACATTTTTCTTATATTGTATAATTGTAAATTATACTACTTAACACTATGTCCTACCTTTATTTTATTACTTTGATTCACTTCTTCTTTATAAGATGGCAACCAAATTACTTAATTAGAGTAGGCCTTACAAGAAATACAAAAATTTTTAGTTATAACAATTTCTTTAATATTCCAGAACATTATTAATTACTGTTGCCAGTTAAATACAAAGTAAAAACGTTAAATCTACATTTAGTTACACAATTATTTAAGACTATATTGTCGAACTAAAATCTTATAAGGTAAGCAACCTGTTATTTATTTTCATTCATTTTATTTATTATCATTTAAATTTGTCCAGTTAATAAATTGTAAAACTTTCGGGGCGTGTTTAGGTTCTTGCCTTATGAAATTACTTTTTTCTTGAAATTTAGAGTTATTTGTATATTAGAAATATTTATTTTATTGACCAGAAATTTAGTTGTTTAATTAGTTTTTAATCAAAGTTTTTACTCAAGTGCAGTGACGTTCTTTCCTTTTTTGTGTTCCGTTAATCCTAGGCATTAGATCTACGATTTTTGTAACACTTAACTCACAATTGGTATCTGGTACTCTGACTTAAGGATACCTTTATTACGCTGTGATTATAAATTTAATAATTTAACTAAACACCCACATCTTAACACAACATTTATCGATATTTAAATTGCTTATTTTTTTTAACAATTTCGAATACCACACACTTTCTTTAGGCAACATCCACACACGTCCATCTACTTTTTTGGTCGGAAGAAGACTGCCCCTCTTTTTCTGCACTTGAATCTGTTTACCGCGTATTTCCCCTTCTCGTTCATTTTCTACCCAATGAAAAACATCGACTTGGCTTCCACCAATCAAATTTGAAATTTGTACGTTGTCTTTTTTTTTAAAACTATCCGTTATTTTTGAAAGTTTGCAGTAAAACTGTCCTATTAATTATTATTTTTTTAAAGTGTACGTGACACATCCGTCGTTCTCTCCCGTCCCTTTCAACTTTCTAAATCCTAACAAAAAACTATACCCTAGTTCTCTAAGGGCTTTATAAATTGTTTATTTCCTTAACTACTTTTTTTATTTCAAACGTTTTTGTTTTTGTTTAATGTATTTCTTTGTCGGCTTTTACTAAGTCAACTTTTGCAAGTATTGCTTACTGTTAATGTTTTAGTTTTTATTATTATTATTTTTTTTATTAATATTTATAAATTTAACATTATATATATATATATATATATATATATATATATATATATATATATATATATATATATATATATATATATATATATATATATATATATATATATATAATAATATGAATAAATTATATATTACATATAAATAACACTGTAATCGTTTTGCACGTAATCTATTCAAAAAATTGAAACATTTAACATTATTAAAAAATAATTAATTCGTAATTAACGGCTAGACGAACTTATAATTTAAGTAGGCCTAAATTTGTGAAAAATGTTGATAATTTGCGTTAGTCTCAAAAGCCAATGATACACGGACTACGATTACCTAGTTTGAACGAAATAGTTTTTCTGGAGATAGTTTGACATAATTCTACTGAAATTATAAGTTCGGCAAGTCAGTAATTTACCTCAGTAAAATCGTTTAATTTTCGGACGTTAAAAACTAAGAGCCGTATTTTCATAATTTATTAATTAAATTTCAGAGTTTACCATTAAATTTAACACAAAACGAAAGTATATCATGTATAGTTGACTACGACTAATTATAGGTAGTGTAGAATTTGAAACTTTTAATCAGTTTTAAAATGTGTTTGCACATTGGGGCTTGAATGTATCTTACGTTAAATTATGTAATAATGTTGTTTATATTGCTTGAATGTTGTTTTATATATGCGAATTTGGATACTATATTCTTAGAGTAATTATAATAAATAATTTTAACTCCTGAATAGAAATGTAGGACAATAGTGTAAAACTAATTAACGGCTATTTTGAATTTTACTTTGTCCTAATTAGGCTTAAACAATAATTCGAATTAGATATTTAATAAGTATATTTATAATTAGAAAATTTTGTAACTTGGTCATAACCTTTATCGGTAAATAATTACTATAATATGGCATCTATGATGTCGTAAAAAGTAAATTAAACCAGTCTCGATCAGCGTTAAGTATATTGTGGTCATGCATTCCTTTAAATGTTATTCTAAATAATGTAACATCTTGAGAAGTTTTAAATTATTGCTAGCATAGTATTTAAACATGTTTTTAATAACTTGTTTATGATTAATGAAACGCATTAAAATTATTCTTATAGGCAAAACAATATTTATTAAATTATTTAAACATTACAATAACAATTCATTGTATTTCATAATTTTACTTTTCAAAAGTTATTTTTTGTGTAAAGCATTCTTAAACACGATAAGAATGATTCGTGATTTTTTATTGATTAAACCCTTTTAAAATCCTGGCTTCTTTTGCTGTTTATCCTTTCCATTGTCCACTGGTACGTTCCTTTTGGAAACCTTTTGAAAGGGAACGGTGAATTTTCCGCCACTTGAAATTAACGTTTTACAGAAAGCAGAAATTCTGTCGAATGTTGGAAAGTCTTCGGGTTTGTTTTCCGGACATGGCCAGGGCAGTTTTTCATTTTCCTCGACGTAATTGCAGAAATCTGTCAAAGTTAAACCGTCTGTGTTGCTGCCTGTGTATGGAACAAATGTCGGAAGGGATCCTGGAGCTGGTTTGTTTACCCAAATGGCTGATCCGTCTATGATATCACCCGGACGTAGTTGATATTCCTCGCTAAAGGTAGCAGCACCATATGCTACGGACACCACTAAGCAAAAAAAAACCTGTAAAAATAAATAATATAAGTTTAAAATTTTATCGTTTCAATACTGAAAATAAACGGTAAAAAATGCTTTGTTTTTGTAGGGAAATATGTAAGGTAAGAGGCTACTGAAGTCTTTGACTAAAAAAAAAGAATATATATGCTCGACGTAAATAATAAAAAGTATTGAAAATTATCAAGAAATGTGAAAAATGACAACGTACGCTACAATAATTCATGGAATAACATGTGAGCGCTATATGTTTTAAATGGTCTTTCGACTATAGTCGAGACCCATCTGACCCGCGATGGTTCTCAACCTGTTCTACACTGAATAGATTGCAGGACACTATCTCTACTAAACGAACCCTGTCTCCGCATAAAAAATTCAACTTCAACCGTTGCGACTTGCGACACCTGGGTCGATGTTTGACGCGCAGACCAGTATGTAAGAGCCGAAGGGCCTTACTGTAAGCCCTAGACAGGTTATCAGCCCACCACCGAGGCAAGGCGAGTCTCAGACCAGCAGATTACTACTTTGCTCGCTCTTCCTAATTAGAACCTTCCGAATGACGCCGGTTTCAGAAGACTCTTAAGTTGACTCGGTTCAGAGAGTGCAATTGGATCTTTACCCACTCTCGGTATTTATCCTTTACTGTAAGCAATCTAGGTTACGAGTTAAATTATACATTCATAATACTAGTTAAATTTAGAATGATAGAATTTCAGACGGGGATAAGTTAGCCCTGACTATCAGTTCTTGAGGGCGGGCGTGACAGACAGTCATAGACAACACGGTCAAATACTAATAATCCAATTATATCAAGGAAATGGACATCATTTGGCTAGCCATAACTTTGCATTGTACGGAGGAAACTAACTTCACAAACCTCTGTGTCATAAAGACACTGGAATATATCTGTTCTGTTTCTAATCAGAAAAGGGAGAAATGTTAAACTGGAACCAAAATGCTCATCTTGAAACGTTTAATAAGCTTTTAAAAAGTGAAATAAGAGTTGAACTGTTGCGTATACAAGTTTTATTTGAGTATATTTTCGTAGACAAATCGATTTTTAAAACTGGCTAAAGAAATTGGATGTACAAATTTACTTTACTGCTTGGTACAATTACAATATTATCCTCAGATACAAAAGGGTATTTTTGCGGTATTTAAAGGGAAGTACTCGTTGAACATTCCTCTATATCTGCGTCATTCAGGATTAATTTAGACAAGGAAAAGCGATGTAACTCACCCCGGTAGAGAGGTATTTACTTCAGTTGAGCGACACTTCACGCATTGCCATGCTTTTCCCGATATCCTGTAAATTCGTATTTTACGTCCTTTCTTTAGTCATCCTCAATAGCAAAAAGCATTTCTTATCAATAACGGGTTAAAACCTCTTTATGAATGGTATACAGGCTTCTACTCGGTTACGCGAATCTATGCACGGTAATATATCCTATATATGTATATATATATATATATATATATATATATATATATATATATATATATATATATATATATATATACCCTATATATTCTATACCTGGAGATATACCTGTATCTTATAACCCTACGTGTTCAAAATGCATACCTATACTGCGATGCGATAATAGTCAAACAGGGCGTTTACCTTAACACTGCAAATATAGCTTTATCGAGAATTTTCTTTTCTAGCTACTACTAGGTTAATTTGATATTCTTTCTTTAATTATACCTTTATTACAAAAAAATCTTCGTTATCTATATTTTTACTCGGGATGTTTACTGTTAAAGCCGATTGCCTCTGATGCAATGGAAATAGAACGTACTTCCCATTCTGGTCTCACTTATTGAAACTCTCTGCCTTTTGAAATAGAACGGTTTAAAAACAATAAACAATATAATTTTAGGCATGCGTAGCAGATTAAAAATATATTAGCCGTACACTGTTAATATCTAATATAGTGCACAAAATTGAATAATATACAATTATATTCCAGACTATTAGGTACAGTACATTTTTATAGAAACTTGTAATTCTAGTTTTATTAATTTAGAATAAATCTGTTTAACGTTTTTTAAAGTAAATTTGAATAAGAGTTTTTACAATAGTCAAAATTTTATTTTACTTTAAAATATTTTATTTTTCTTCAAAAAAATGTTACAGATATGCTATGTTACTCACTGTTTTCGAGATATCCATGGCTGTTCTAAGATAGAATGTGCTTTGCTATACACTTTCGGGCTCTTTTATACAAAATTTAAGCACAAAATAAGCAGCTCAGATATTTACAAGAATTTATGTTTGCACTTTCTATCAACGTATTCGTAACTAAAGAATTGTTCGTTGTTTAGTCTACAACTTTATTTGGAAAGGTAATTATTTCTGAAAGCGTTTTCGTACACAAAAAGAAAATAGGTAAAAAAAATTATTTAATAATATTTAAACGTTGCAAATTGTGAACAAAATGGTATCACATATTCCTTTACGTTGAAGCTTTCTATTGAAACAGGAAAATTGATAAGTTTTGTGTTTACTTTCTAGTACTGATGACACCACGATATTTGTCTCGTCTTTAACAAATGTAAAGAACACAACAATATAAATTGTACCAGTTCAAGGACCATTTATTGTGTCACAGAGTTTTTGTTTTCTAAACCATATATTTCTTTTACGACATAATAAACGACGGAAATCGCATTCAAGCCTATATTTTTATATGAAATTTTAATAATACATTTATATAATACACTCTGCAAAATCTTCAAGATTGAATGAACCTGAATTGATTGTTATTCGTTGCTGCAAACAATTGTTTACATTTTTTATCTAATTAATTAATTATTACACCGACACTGAAATTTAATCCAAGCCGTATAAAATTGGATCTTTGACAACCTAGCTTTAAATATTTTTGTAATTAGACTTTCCTGACGTAAAATAAACAACTTTAGTTAATTTCATTCTGAGACAAATAAAATTAAATCCATATATTCAACAATTTAGATGGGTAAAGTTTTCCTAAGAAATGTGGTACAGAATTTTCAAAGTCAATCAATGGGTAGTTTTGTGTAAATTTGCAAAGAAATAATTTGGTTACGTAAAAGCATCATCACCTCATATCCTTTTTCAGGGAGCTTTATGATCATAACCGAAATCCTATGTACCTCATGCGCCAAAATATAAAGTACTGAAACTGAATCAGCTGTAGTAGAGTGATCTATTATATAGACTCGTTTTTGGTCTTTTTTTAGGAGACCTCAGGATATTTCGTCGTCCCTGAAAGCTGCCTTCTAGTTCACAATGGTTCCAGCAAGATGGCGCAACCAGCCACAATGCCTTAAAGTGCCCCTACACTATCAAGCGACTTGATCAAACGTTTGAACCTTTGATTGACGGGCGCTTCAAGCGTACTTCAATCAAGCCTTCAATCGTTTGATCAAAACTCTCATCCGTCGAAGCTGAGAAGTGGAACAGTGTGTTTCGTGATCGTGTCTTCGTTTACACTGGTGTCAAATTCAGATTTGGGCTTCCTCCTCGCAACATTGATTACTGGGAAGCAGAAAAAGAAGCAAAAGAAAAAACGTCGTTGGTCTAAGGAGTGGTACAAACTCAGAAACCGCTTCACCCATGAACATCTCCTAAACTTTCTGTGTGATTCGGAACTAGAGGACTACGGGAACGTTTTGAGAATGGACCAAGAAAGTTTCGTTTATCTACTGGATTTAGTCCGCCCCGCCATTGAGAAGAAAGATACTAAAATGCGTGAAGCGATTCCTGCAAGTCAGACATTGTCTATCACATTGAGGTACCTATCGTCTGGCATGGATTCAGAAGACCTGAAATTTACGTGCGCCATTGCTCCACAGACTCTAGAACTCATCATAATGGAAACCTGCTATTATCAAGGCATTGAAGGAAAACATTCAGATAATTAATTATTGCCCAAGTAAATCTGTTTATATTTTAAGGAAGAAAGGAAATAATTTCAATTTACAAATAGTACAGATATTTCGTAATGTACATTATTACTGAGCTGAAATATTGGGGGCGCAAGTTCACATTGAAGTAAATGAGGAGAATAACGTAGCAGCATTATCTACATGAGACGTTTCATGGTGTTGCGCTTGGTATGATGGGGTTTCACTTGGACGCGAAGTGTGCAGTAACTGCACTGAGTTGGGGTTTATTTGCCAACAATTTGATGAAGAACATGACGATGAAGGTGGCGAGGGTGACCAACAAGGGTGCATTATAAAACGAAGTCCTTTCCTTTTCAAGGTGCCCATTTCTGCTTCAAAAACCGTGTCATTTATTATTTTTTTCTGTGAAGCATCGTCGGTCTGGAGTTAACCTTTTTCAATTTCATAAGCGACCCCTTAGCCAGAATATCCTCTTCAGTCTCAGGTCGCTTGAAATATTCAGTCGCTAGACCCACTAATTGATCAGTGCTGTCTGGCCCACCTTTCCTTTTTCTACCCGTGTTAGAAGGGATGGCTCGTTTGGGAGTTGGGGGTGTAACTACGTCAGCAAGGGACCCAACACTTTCCAAGTTGAGTTGCTATTGTGAGTCTTCATCAGGAATCTGTTGCTGTAACAAAAAAATTAAATACAGTGAACGAGAGTAAAACGAGAGTATCAATTTAATAAGTAAATACCTATTTATACAATATTCACTAATGCTAGTTTCGTTTTTTGTTTCTCATCCAGGTTCCGAAAACGCAGGATGGATGGAAACGGGTTGCACAGGAATTCGAAGAACAATAGAATGTCCCCAACTGCGTGGGGAGCGCTGATGGTAAACACGTTTCGATCCAAAAACCCTCCTATTCTGGATCCTACTATTTTAATTACAAAGGTTTTTCAGCATCGTCCTTATGGCTGTTGTTGACGCAAATTATAAATTTCTGATGGTCGATGTGGGAGCAAATGGCCGAGTGTCAGATGGTGGTATGTTGAAGAACACATTATTTTAGCGCAAGTTGTCTGAGAACCAGCTTAACATGCCTGATCCTCGAGAGTTACCAAACACTCCTAATAACGAATTTCCGTACGTCTTCATTGGAGATGAAGCTTTCCAACTTCTTCCTGAATTCATGAAGCCCTATAACAGAGCTGCTTTGACGAACGAGAAAAGGATTTTCAACTATAGACTCTCCCGAGCCAGAAGAGTCGTTGAAAATGCATTTGGTATATTAACAAAGAGATTAAAAATTCTTCAAAATACCATCAAATTTGAACCACAGAAAGCTAGAAAAATCGTAATGGCATGTTGCCCTTTGCACAACTACTTGTGCTCAAAACAGAGCCCAGTTTGGAACTGAAGTTTGGAACTTCAGGATATTGACAGATACGATATCGTGACTGGTGCTGTAGAACCTGGGTCATGGAGGAAAGACATTCAAGAGATGGCACAACTTCAACGAACCAAAGGCAATTCTACAGTAGAGGCGAAAAAAATAAGGGATGAGTTCTCCGAATTTTTCAACACATCTTGGTCAGTTCCATGGCAAAACAAGTCTCTTGTGTAACGTAGATGAATAAGTAATAACATTACTCGTAGTATAAAATAATTAAGATTACTGTAAAAGTGAAATAAAATTCTTACCTCAGAAGTTTCGATCTGTGCGATTTCCAACTGGTCTTTTATGAAATACATGTCATTGTAATACCAAAGCGAAGGTTCAGGGATGTCATCTGTAGACGTCCCTGACACTTTTTTACACTCGATGGTCTTGAAGTCCCTGTTGAAGTTTGTTCTGAGAACAATAATTTTTTGTTTTAATTGTTTCACACTGAAATCCGCCGCATTTTTTTGTCTCTATTGAAGTAATATTTACTCTTAACTTTCCACAACTGTGGACAATCACGATATAAATCAATCAACAAACTCCCGCTGAGGTTTCGGGAAGCGCGGTTTGGTTAGTTGACGCCATGACTTCCACCGAGTGACTGACGCAATTCTTGATGAAAATTTCCCTAGTCTATCAAGCGGCTTGACCAACCGCTCGAATCATTCAAACTTTATATCAATCACCGTCAATCCTTCAAGCGTCAAACGGGTTTCTACACTATCAATCACGCTTGATACAATCAATTTACTCAAGCATTTGATCAAGCCGCTTGATAGTGCCGGATCATCCTTAGACAACATTGCTTTCCTTTAAGAAACAACAGTCTCATCTCTCTTAGAACGAATCCTCTTTATTAAACCCACTTCCTCGATCCTACACCACCTGACGTCTACGTCTGGGGAATGATAAAGGAGAAGATTTTCATTGATGACCCACCAACCACCATCGTCCAACTATAGGAATAAATAACTATGTGTATAACGAGCATGAAACAACCTCTTCACCAAAATGATGAAAACTTTCAAGAACTGCGTTGCCTTGAAATCATTTAGAATTAGTTTATACCCGGGTCTAACCGATATAGCTTCCTTTTACATGTGTTTATAAAACTATGTTAATAAAATAAAATGAAATAAAATAAAATGGTACTGTTTATTTTGGCGCATAGGTTACAATTATAATTCCGTGAGCAGTTAGTAGTAGTTACACTTTCTCTCCACCTTAAAACTATAAAAACTACACGGTTAACAGAACCTAAAGAACACGAGCCCTGGTTATTTCTTAGATCCAGGTACTCCTATGTCTTTACCTTCATCCTATTAATTATACTACTACGTAACTTGTTTTAGTGTTAAAAGGAAAATAATTTTTAAAAAAATGTCTAACTTTATAATCAAACTCGATTATTATCTATATTTTATAATAAATATAACGGTCTTACAAGGGTTCAACAATTTGCAAGGCAGTTGTAGACTAGCTATTTAATAATTTATACACTTCTATGGCTACAATTACTTACAGCCTAAACATTTTTAAAAGAGAGCAACATTGTTTTAATTAGGTGTAATAATAACTACTAATTTTGCTAAGAGGATGTTTACACTTAACTCGTACTAACTGTCACTGTCAATCAGTAAACCTTTTACTGATCACGCCCTCATCACGTTTAACCAACGCTTTTATCCGCTACTAGTAATCTCTCATACTAGGAGGTTCAGAAGAATTTAGCTGTTGTGTCCGTTAAAACGTGACTTATTGCTTCGAGTAAATCCTATAAGTTACTTCTAGATGGTTCTACTTTTACGAGACGGGGTACTATCCGCCCAAGCGTTAAATAACCCTTAATTATAAAGTCGTATGCCTTAAGTGATCTCTCCGATTGCAATAGATTAGGCGTTATCATTTTAGTTTCTAACTTGAAGCAGGTGCATAATATTTTTAAAAAAATTATAATGAAAGATTAAAAACAATAATAGCCATAAAACAGTCGTTGATAATAATTTTCAATTTATTTCGTTTTGATATACATGGTCAAATTGTTAAAAACCAAAATAAACTACTATCAGTAGTTCATTGGCAAAGGATGATTAATTCACAAAGAGACGGTCGTGGTAGACACATTAAAAGGAGCTGGAGTAGTGAAATTAGGGAAGAAAGGGAAGGAGCCGTTGCCACTGCAGTTGCATGGCGGATGTGGTCCGAAACCACCATGGCCACCGTGTCCACCATGGCCTCCATGCCTTCCTTCACCACCTCCTCTCCCTCCGTGCCCTCTACCAAAGTCAGCCTGTACTATAACAAAGGCAATGCATGCCAGTGCAATTACGATCTAAAAAAAAAAAAAATTAAAAATCATTTATTTTCCCCATACGTTTAGTTTTATGTTTATGTTACTACATTTAATATCATTATCTCAAAAATGGGAACATAATTTAAAATTATAATCTATATGATATATTCTTTAAAAAACAATTAATTATATAAAATAACTGTGGAAATAATGATATAAATTTTTTGTCATAAAATGAAGAAAATCATTACAAACAAAACTATATCTGTACTCAAAAAAACGAAAACTAGTTTTTGTGAAAGTGTAAAACAATTATTTTTGCTATATTAAATAACAGTTAGTAGAAAACATTTTTAAAATTTGGGATGTAAGGAAACTAAATAATTTAAATGTTATGATTGATTTAATATAAATTACTTATCTACGACGCGTACATTTAATGAACTGTTGAAGTAATTTTCATTATTTACTTTGAACACCCAGTTAAAAAAAAGAACAACAATAAAGTACAGATCTAAGAAGCAAAAAAAAGTATTGAAAATGGACAAATGGATTTCGACAATTTTGTATTGTTTATAATGTTAATAAAGACTTTTAAAAATATTTAGTTAACTAAATATTTAGTAGTGATAAAATTATAGTAAATGAAAAGACGATCTGTAACTCAATAATTTTAGACATATTCTTACCAGTGCTGTACGGCTCATGGTGGATAGAGTTCTAAAAGTTATTTAACCAATCTTTAAGACACTATATATACCAAAATATTGCTATTATTGAGCGAGAGTTTTACAAACGTTTCCTGTATCGTCATATTTTAGAAATTATTAAAAAAAAACATTGTTACTTCCTGACTATGCCTTTGTTTTGCATCTAGTAATGCAATCTTAGTTTATTTGGGAATCAATCATATTGTTTGATAATTGTTCTTAAACACTAGAATCTTCTATTCATTTACTCAACAAAACTCAAGAGAAAATTGAAGTAATTATTAAACGTAATGGCATGTTTAGTGCACAATACAAATACAATACATTTGTTCGTGTATTGTTCCTATTTCCTAGATCATAGCTCTTCATTTTTGTCTGGCCAATTGTTGGGAAATATTGAAAGAATGTTTACTTTACTTTACATTACATTTAGTAATGTTTTTTCGGACAAATATATTTTATGTGTATGTATAATATATTAAATAATGAGGAAGCAAATAGTAAAATTTGTCATAAGTATTAGGTTTTCTGTATATCAATAACTACAATATCAAACAAGAAATAATAAAAGAAACAAGTAAACATTTTCACTTTCCGACAATATGTTTTTTAGTGATTTTATAATTTTGATCATGTTAGTGTGTGTGTGTGTGTGTGTGTGTTTCACATTAAAAAACACAAAATATGTCTTTGTAAGTTTATTTACTTACAACATAGTCAACGTAACACTTCCAAAATAAAAAGAGAGTGTTTTAATATTGTGGATGATTTTCTATAATTTTATAATCACTAGCTACGTTTTTAGCTAATGTCCATATGTAGGCCTATATCGATTGAAAAATGAGAACAAAAGATGACCCAATCAAATAATCTTTACATACTATTCAATACAAAAACGAAATCGTCAGAAAATAGAATAAAATTTTAATTTGCTTGATGTGCAAACACTTATACTTAATAGTAAGTCGGTTATTCTACACGCTTACAGCATTTACTAAGTTTAATCTGACATCGTTTTAACAAGTGATTGCTGCCTAGAAATCTTGACAAGCAAATATAACAAACAATTTCAACAATAGAATCCAACGGAAATCTTGTCAACCGATTGTTATACGAATGTCACCTGCTTCTTGTCGTAGAGTAACTGGAATTTCTTGACTTATTGATTGGTTCTGGTTAAACCTATTTTTATGACACAAATGGCAGAAAGATTTTAGGACAGATAAACATATAAAAGTGAAGACTTGAAGCATTTTTAGATCCTCTTTATTTAATATATCATTATTTGTGAAAGAAGTTTTGTAATTTTACTGCTACTTGCATTAAGAAAATTATTTCACAATTTAAAAAACAATGAATTTCACGTGAAACATTTATACTTCGGTAATAACTTCAAAGAAAAATACTAATTAAATAATGTAAAACAGGTAAGGTTTATTACTAGTATAATAGAGCTAGAGAAATAGTTTTTAAAACTAACACAGAATCTGTAATAAAACGGGAATTTATTTTCAATTAAAAATGCACGATCTGAAATAGTGAAAAAAATAATTGGACGAATTTCAGCTGTAATTTAACTGTTTTAAACGCTCTAATGTTTTAAGAGAAACAGTACACATAAACTCGTTAAAATTCATAAAGAAATTAAAACAATATTTTTGTTCATAATTTATTTGAGAAAATACATATAACAAGGAAATAACGATAAAAAACTAAACCATTGCTGAGAATTTCGCAGGTCCAGGAATATAGTAAGAATTCCAGTAACTTGACTTAGTTTACAAAATGCCCGCAACGTAGATATTTTCGAGCCATTACAGATGCTTATGAAAATAATTTCCTGGATCGGAATACAATCTCTCGTTTCTCCTACCAATCACTGTTTTCGGAAGATTACCTTTATTCACTTTTCAAGAGTAATGGGAATGCATTTAAATTTTAGAAGTGAAGCATATTTTGAAGCTTTAAATAGTTAAAAAAGTAAAATAATAATAATGTAAAAAAAAAAAAAGAGAGACATTAATTTGTTCTCCTTTGGTTCGGTTTTATGTTCTTGCGAATACTTTCACTGCTGAAGTCGACATCTAAGACTTTACATTCACATTTAACTTTACATTCCTGACGAGTTCGATATTCGAGGCAATTTTCCTGATCAGTTAAATACTCTTCATTGTCTATGTATGTATTATTTGATGGTTTACCCACAGGGGGGTGCGGACTATCCGCACCTACTAAGAGGGGTTTGGCGTCCCTAGCGTTACCCCAGTCAAACATATACACTACTAACAACACTAACTTCACTATTACTCACTAATACACTTTCTACAGACACCACATATTCAACACAATCTCTAAACATTTCAACACTCACAACTTCTCTTACAGATTTTTGATTGGTCAGAACCGTTGCGCGATGGAAGTGCTGAAAAGACCAGAGCTTGACAAACCCTGGTCTGGGACACTGACGTGAGCTTGCTCTGTCGATTCTGGGTCTACCAGCTGCTTTGGTCCTTGGTCAAGTAGTATCCGCGGTGCACGGGTGTCGAATCCTGTCCAAAGTTTAACTAGTGCTCGGCTGATGCCCATCAAGGAGACGAGCTAAGGAGAAAAGCTATATGCCTCAGAGCTCTGAGCGTTGGAAATAATTCTAATGTGATCCAAGGGTGTACCAGTTCATATAGTCTCGCCCGTAACGCTTGACACGATAGATGGCTTACAAACACTTTATGGAATCCATAACCACGTCAAAATATATTAGCTTAAAGAAGATACGTCAGCATTCTCCTGACGAACCTAACACTGAAGATGCGAGTAAGAAGTTGATGGTGGCAACGTTACTCGAATTGCCATCACCTGAATATTTAAAATTTTCTAGTGCTGAAGAAGGAAAAGATCTTGGAAACGTTTCTCCTTTCCTTAATAACCGCTTGTGCTGGAGGTTCTGTTGCCTCTATTAAAAACCTTCGTAATGGGACATTGCTAGTTGCAACCTGCACTGAGAGACAAACGTGTTCTCTTTTAAAAATGACTTCTTTTTTCGAACATATCATGGCTCCTCATAGATCATTCTACTTTTAAAGATTTAATGAACCTTGTATCACTTGACATAAATTATGACACATATTGATAAAACAATTAAAAATTATAAAAAAGCTATTCTAAATGCCGCTGTAGAGACCATTCCGAAATCTTCTATGCATCCACGCCGTCCGCCTGTGCCGTGGTAGAACGATGAATGCACAGAAATCCTCCGTTTACGATGAAGAGCTCTAAGGTGATTTAGGTGAAACCCAACAAGTGACCGCCTTCAGGAATATAAAATACTTCATGCGAAAGCACGGAGAATATTTAGGCTGAGTAGAATGAACTCTTGGGCACAGTACATTAGCACAATCACACGAACAACTCCATCCTCCACAGTATGGAATAAATTAGGATCAGTTTGTGGTACTTAAATTCCGTTCCCAGCTATTACGCTGAAGCAACCGGATGGAAGAGTCATCACAAGCAGCTGTGATATTGCTAATGTATTGGGAACACACTTTTCTAACTTTACTGCTACTACAGCCTATAATAATTTATACTAGAGACATAAACTAAAGGAAGAAGAAATACCGTTTACTGATGAGTTGTCTATCGACTCTACTTTAACACTATTTTTCTCTATAAGGGAATTGGAGTTAGTTCTCGCGTCAACGAAGAATTCTTCACCAGGTCATGATTCCTTTGTGTACTCCATGCTGAAACATCTACCATCATTGGCGAAACTTGTCCTACTTTGAATATATAATCGTTTATTCGAGGAGTGCTCTTTCCCCGATGCATGGTTAGAATCGACTGTAATTCGTCTTTTGAAGCCAGGTAAAGACAAAACTAATCCCAGTAGTTACAGGCCTATATCTCTAACAAGCGTCTTGTGGAAACTACTGGAAAAGATGACCAACCGCCGTCTTGTCTGAAACCTAGAAACCAACTATCTTCTTTGCAATGAACAGTGTGGTTTCAGACAAGGACTACCATTAGTTAACCAATTGATTTTATTAGAATCCGCTATTCAAGATGCCTTTCTCTTGCGTCAAAGACTCGTTGCTGTTTTCTTCGACCTTCAGAAGGCATACGATATGGCATGGAAAAGAGGAACTCTGGACACTTTAAAATCATGGGGTATACAAGGGAATATCCTAGCATAAAAGTTATGCGTAGGCCTATGGCTAAAAAAGAAGAGCTAAAAAATCAGATCAAGACAAAAAGATGTCCAAACGTAGGCCTATGTGTACTCCATGTTGAAACATCTGTCATCATCGGCGAACTTGTCCTCCTTCGAGTATACAATCGTTTATTCGAGAAGCGCTCTTTCCCCAATGCATGGTTAGCATCAACTGTAATTCCTCTTTTGAAGCTAGGTAAACACAAAATCAATCCCAGTAGTTACCGCCCTATATATCTATCAAGCGTTTTGAGCAAACTACTGGAGAAAATGGTCAACCGCCGTCTTGTCTTTCACCTAGAAACTAACAGTTTTCTCTGCAACGAACAGTGTGGTTTCAGGCAAGGACGATCATCAGTTGACCAATTGGTTTTGTTAGAATCCGCTATTCAAGATGCCTTTCTCTTGCGTCAAACACTCGTTACTGTTTTTTGGAACTCGAAAAAGCATATGATATTGCATGGACAAGAGAAATTCTAAATACTTTATAGTCATGGGGTATACACGGGAATATCCTAGCATTCATCGCTAACTTCTTGTCAAATAGGTCTTTTCGAGTTCGTCTTGGGGACGCATATTCAAACAGTAATAAACATGAGAATATCATACCGCAGGACAGCGTGATGAGCGTCATGTTACTTGCCGCTGCAATAAATAGTATACGATCATTGGTACATTGTTCTCTCTTTGTGGATGACTTTTGTATTTATGTGCCTGCTCGTAATATGGCAACAGCGGAAAGATCTTTGCAATGAGCAATAATCAGGTTAGAGAAATGATCTAGGACTACGTGTTTTAAATTCTCTGCTTCGAAGACCCAATGTGCAGCATTTATTCTTCGTAGACAACACCAGGAGCCGATCTTTTACTTTGTTGGGATTCAACTTCAAACCACGGACAGTGTTCATTTTTTGTCATTTTTTATGTCTCTATAAAAGACTCTCATGGATCCCACATGTGCGTGATTTGAAGATGATATGCACCAAGAAATTGGATATGCTTATAGTCATTAGTGGTATGATTTGGACAGCAGACAGAACTGCTATGCTTAGATTTTATCGCGCGGTCGTTAGATCGTGCTGTCAAGTATATTTATCCGCACGACCTACAGTTATTAAAACTCGATGCAGTCCACCACTCTGGACTTGGACTTGCTACTGGTACGTTTAGAAGTAGCCCAATCCTTAGTGTTCTTGTCGAGGCTGGGTTACCTGACCTTTCAAGACGATGTCAGATGCTACACATATCTTATATGTCTCGTCTTCGATGCAAACCCTATAACCAGGCATTAAAAATAGTTTTCGATAACATTCTGGATCAAGTTTACGATACACGTCAACGTCCGACCGTTCCATCCGGCATACGAGCGGTACGAATTATGGTTAAACTTGAGTTGCAACTTCCTACAATGTTTTAACTATCAATGTCCTATCTCTCTGCATAGATAATAAAAGCGTCACACTTTGATTTCTCATTGTCCAGTTACATAAATCTCGATACGCCTGAAGTGGTCTACCACCAGACAATTTTATCAATTTATAAATCTCACCAACACAGTGAAATTATTTTTACTGATGGGTCTAAACTGGACAATGGCTTTGGGAGGCGTGTACCTCACGTGCTGACTGCCCTCAGCGCAGTGTTTTCAGGGCAGAACTATTTCCCATTTTCAAAGCGTTATCATCATTCAATGTCGATCTTTCCACTATCTTTGAGTTCTGATTCCAAAAGTGCTCTTCAGGTTCCTCATGATGTTTTCTCTGTTAACCCTTTAGTTGGGGTCATTTTGTGTGCCGTACGCAAGCTTCAATTCGGGGGTGTACTAGTAACATTCTGTTGGTTTCCTGGACATTGCGGAATACTCGGAAACACAAAAGCGGAGGCTACAATTTTGGTGGTCATTACTCAACGAGTTATGGCAATTGATTATGTGTGTTTTACGAAAAATTAATTGCCCGCTGCTTGGAATGACGAATGGCATACCGTGTTCCAGAATAACCAGAGGGAAATTAAAGATACCGTCCGTCCATAGAGGTCCTCTATTTGTTCAAAACGTAGAGAGGAAGTAGTGGTTTCACGCCTTCGCTTTCGCCACCTTTTTACAACTCATGGATATTTGATGCGTCGTGAGGACTCACCAATATGTCAGTATTAGAGAGATATCTTCACTATAATACATATTTTGGTGGATTGTGTTGGTTTAAGCAATATTTTTACTCTTTTTAATGTGAAAGACAGTTTAATAGTAGTGTTGGGGGACGATGATTCAGCCATAAACCTGGTCATCGCTCTCTTGGACCACTTAAACATGTTTTTTGAAATTTATATTTAAAAATATAATACTATGTTTTTATATTTATATAGTTATTTCTTTGTGTTTGTGTTTTACTTATAGATGTTTATTTATCTAATTTTATTCTTTTGTTGTAATGTTATTAATATATATTCATTGTTATATTTATTTATACATTGATATCTTCGTGTTTGTATGTTGTGTATAAATGTATATTTATTTAAATATATTATGTTTTATTTTATAATAAATATAGTAAAATAATGTCATAGTGTTATAAATATTTATCAATTGTTATATTTTTAAATTATTGTTACCTTTTATTTATTGTTATCTGTATACTGTTTTAATAATTACTATTGTTATATTGTTATTTATTTCTCTTTGTTTTTGTTTTGGATGATATTGTTAATATATATTTTTATTATTTTATTAATAATTTTTTTAAATAAATTTTTGTTTAAACTTTTAATGTTTTGGCGATAACCTACAAAAAGAATAATTGATAACCGTGATTTGCAACTAATCTATATTTATGATTAATAAAAATTTCAAAATATAAAGTTTTTAATACAATGTTGTTTTAAATAATATTTGACATTCGTTAATACAACTACGAGATGAATTTTCCCTTCATTTCCAAAGTTAGTGTTAAGTTTAGAATTTCCCTGCGTTGTTATTTTTATTGCTAAAATAGACGAGATGATAATGGCGTCCGCGTTTTGGAATATACGATCAGAAACTTCAGTAAAAAATCGTTAAATTTGAAAGAGTTTGTCGTAACTGAGTAGAACTGTTTAAAGCTCACCAAAATATGAAAAGTTACAAATGTACAAACAACAGGAAAAATCTTCACTCAAATTTGTAGAAATTCTAAACGGCTAAAGTCAAGATTCTACTAACGGAATACTGCATTTAATTGACAAATTTTAAAGAACTAATTTGGTGACTGGGAAGAAATATCGTCTGTATTCCTCGTAATATGATGAGGATTATCTGACCATCCAGATAAAACGGAGATAGACCACTGAACTAGAAGTGTTACAAAAAATAACCGTTCAATGACATTCAGAAGTTTACAAATCGTGCTGCGACGACTCATTCTTTGGTGAACGAAAAAGTCTATAAGACAAGTCTTTGAAATCATGATTGTCCCACAAACTCTTTGCGAATGAGTATAGTTCTTCCATCTCCTTTTCTGTTTGTTCTTTCTTTTTCCGCCCCAAATCAACGGATCCACAGGACAGCAAGACCAGGTACAGCACCACCTGGAAAAATATCAGTTTAACCTAAAGTTTTATAGTTTAAAACTTTATTAATTTAACTGTAAAATAAACTTTTAATGTGATACACTAAAATATTTAGTTCATTAATACGTATGTTGTATATGATAAATGTATTAGGCATCTTAATAATATGTTTGTATAATATACAAACATAGAACATGTATATATGTAAACTTTGATTGTCCTATATTATACGAATGCATGATAAGTATCTTATATAGTCGTATATATATATATATATATATATATATATATATATATATATATATATATATATTACACATAATGAATATATTGTTTTTGTTCTTTTACGGGGTGTTTTGAGTGAAATAACCTTGGTATTTTATAAAAGCCTTCTGCTCACGCCCTTGGAACATGCAAGAGAGCGTATAAGGAGCGATGGTATAATAAACGAGAGCATATTACCGGCTATTCATCTAGCAAATAGCAAGTTGCTAAAATCATAATTTTCACAAGAATATTTTTTATATGTAGCTCCTATTAGCTTAAATCATTAGGAGGAGAAGGGTCATAATAAAGTTTTATAGTCAGATCAAATTTTTCAAGAACAAATTATTTTTCTGAGGCTAGAATATTAAAAAAAATAAAAGTCATAGAAAAGTAAATGTAGAGCCTGTGTAAAACTAACATTTTGTAAATATGTTTATCAATTATTTATTATCTGAGTTCTGGAAACATTGGTCTATTTCACATATGTGTATGACATAAATTTCAATAATTCACGTTGTAGGATTTGTCAAATTTAATACAATGCTGTATTTTAACCGTAGAATATTCGGAATATTTATATTTACTTGCTGAATCAATATAACAACCACAGCCTTATTTTTGTACATATATAATAATAATAATAAGAAGAAGAAAAAAGACAAATGTTATTGATATAGGTTTATTAATACCAATCGCAGTCATACAATTAAAAAAGTTTTAATTAGATTGAACATTGCTAAAAGTCTCGATGCCAAATTCGAATCTTTTTCTGGAAATAAAAAGTTATTTATCCATAAAAAAACCGAAAAAACCAGGAATGAATAATGACAGGGTACAAAAAATACCGACAATACTCTTTAAAAAAAAAAAAAAATTAAAAAATTAACAAAAAACCATCAAGTCAAAGTTACCATGTTAAAATGCCCTGCATGCAAAGCTCTCGCACAGGCAGTCCATCCATGAATTAATAAAACAATTTTGCTCAAAATGGTAACCAATAGTCATAGTTTGTAGTTTGAAGTTTCTTATTATTGTATATTTAAGATTATCTTTAAACTCTCCCAAATATGACAGCACAAAGAGTCTCTAGAATTCAACCCATCGCTATTGCTATTACTTTACTATTGCTAATTGGTATATCTTCGGAATTATTATTAAAGTGGGACTTGGATGATTCGAATTAAACAATTCACGAAAACGTGAGTTGAAACTGTAAAACTCCCTTATATTCTGAAGAACCTTTAATAAAACAATTCTCTGAAACATAAATTAATTATTTTCAATAAATACAATATAACATAATGAAGTACTGTATTTACAATGCTAAATGAACAATTGCATAGCTTTAAAAAAAACATACACAAAACTTACAATGCTTTTTATTTGTTTTTAACATAACCTCACAAGCTAAGCTCAAAGAATATTTTTATGCATATGGTAAATTTACATTCTGTACATATTTACAGTCTTTGGAAAAAGTAAATAACCTTTATGGATTCGTGAATTAGGTTTCTCATTCATAAAATAGGATTGTAAATTATTTATGTGCATGAACACCACTTACATCTTTTTGGAAATCAAAAAACTGTCTTATTTTTCAAATATGATTAGATGCTTTTGCCGCGCTTAGTATGAGAATTCCCGCATAGTAGGTGTGGAATAGCCGCGCCTACTAAGAGGGGTTTGGCGTCCCTCGCGTTACCCCAGCCTAACATACACACTACTAACCACACTCACTTCAATGAAATACACACTTCTTACACTTTCGACAAACACCACATTCACAACGAATATTTTACATATTAACACTCACATCTTTGTATTTGATTTTGACTGGTCAGAACCGTTGCGCGTTGGGAGTGCTGAAAAGGCCAGAGCTTGATAAACTCTGGTCCGGGATGCTGATGTGAGCTTGCTTTGCCGAAGACGTAAGCGTGGTTTCTGGTCTGCCAGCCGCTTCGGTCCTTGGTCAGGGAGAGTTCTCGGTGCACGAGTGTCGGAGCCTGTGCACAGTATTACGAGTTCTCGACTGGCGCCCATCCAGTCGAGCTTAGGAGAAAAGCCCCAGAGTTCTGGGGATGGGAAATGATTTTTATGTGATCCGAGGGTGTAGCCGTTCCTGTAGTCTCGCCCGTAACGCCCGTCACAATGGCTGGCCTAAAATTACTTATGGGAAACAACAATACGATGTAGTTAGTCTAAAGAGGACACGTCAGGTTTCACCTGATAAGCCTAAGGTTGACGAGGGAAGTGAAAACTGATGGTGGCAACGTCACAGACTTTGCCATCACAAAAGTATTTACAAAAATAACCTCTTTCTTTGACAAGGTCATGGAATCTGTTTCTCCCCATAGATTCTTGAACTCTTCAAAGGAGGTCATTACATGTAGAGATCTTATGAACGTGTCTGTGGATGAAATTAAATCAGAACTGGCTTCTCAATGTGTAACGGATGTTTTACCAGTAATGAAGTTGCAACAACCTCGTTTATTTTGGTTTTTGGAAAACTGGAACTATTTGATGCAGGCTACCAGAGGCTAGTGAGGCCATATGTGGCTAACCCGCAGAGTTGTTTCAAGTGCCAACGTTTCGGGCACACGAATTCTTGTTCGAAGCATTCCGTATGTGGTCATTGTAGTGTTGAAGGTCATGATAAGAAGGAGTGCGCCAATTCTCCAAAGTGGTCCAACTGCGATAATGAAAACATCCTGGGCGATCGTTCGACTGCCCTAACTTTAAGGAAGAGAAGACTATCCTGAGCATCATGGAAAAAGAGAAAATATCGTTTTACCAAGCTAGGAAGCTTTATAGATCTGCTAAACCGAAGGTTGACAGAAAATCGTATGCTGCAACTTTGACCACTGCAAAATCGGCATGTACCAATTGTGCTGACCTGACACGAAAAATAGAAATGCTCACGGAACAAGTTACACGGCTACTTTCGTTAGTCATAAATGGCCCTTTTAATAATGTTGTACAACCTGCTAGAACCTCAAGTGACTCGCTTTCTCTGCCGACCTTTTCTACGAGAAGAAAGGCTCGGTGGAAGAAGCACATCTTTGATCGACACTGGTAGTTCGATGCAGAAGAAATTGTCATCTGGTAGTAAACCTTTTGCGCCGAATGTTGGAAGGCCAAATAAAAATGAGAATACAGCGCATACTTTATCAGCAACCGGCTGCTGCCAAAAAAACAAATATTCTAAAATGAGGGCATGGAAAAACCTCGTAAATCCTAAACTTCCTCTTCTTCCATCCGTAAAAAGATGACTATGGAATTGGAGGAATCTAAGTCTGGGAAGTCTGTCAAGGCCCCGGGTATTGGAGAGCGCCAATAAGTGTCAGATCATCCATTTCTAAGTTGACGAATGTCTGCAATTAGCAAGTCAGTTATACAGTTGAACGTAAACGGTGTTAGGAGTCACATAGAAGATCTTAAAGTACTCGTGTGCGATGTGTATTCAATTTTTTTATATCTACAGGAGACAACAAATCTCCACGAATCGTATAATTTCCATGGAAGGGAGTATTCAGTTTTTAGATCGGACTTCGTTACAAAAGATCGAGCTAGAGGTGGTGTAGCTATCCTAGACCGTGAGTGTATCGATGGTGTTTCTCTAAACTGAATAACCCTTTTACAAGCAGTAGCCGTTCAAACAGCTGTCCCATATAAAATCACTGTGTGTTGCGTCTACTTGCCACCACGAGAAAATCTGCAACACAGTGATTTAGTGAATTTGATAAGCCAGTTACCGGCTCCGTTCGTATTATTAGGAAGTTTTAATTCCCTCCATTTATCTTGGGAATCTCCTGATAGCAACTCTCTCACCATAAACTTGTGAAGAGGGTGAGAACGGAACTAGACTTATGTCTGCTAAATGACGGTTCGCCTTCTCATTTAGCAGCATCTACTGGTAGATGGACAGTTGTTGACCCATCGAACCCTTATTTAGCTACTAGATGCACTTGGTCGGTACTCAATGATTTGAATGGAAGCGACCATCTGCCTATTATGATCATTTATGTGATTCCTCACTCTGTTATGCTCCATATTCCCGTTGGATTTTACGAAAAGCCTACTGGGAAGCTTACTCGAATTACCTTGTATTACTTGACACGGATTATCTGACACCCATTGATACAATCGTTTTCAATTTTACTAAGACTATTCTGAATGCCGCTGAAAAGACCATTCTTAAGTCATCTGTGAATGCACGCCGTCCACCTTTTGCATGGTGGAACGATGAATGCACAGAAATTCGCCGTTTACGACGAAGAGCTCCAAGGAGATGAGATGAGTAGGATGAACACTTGGGCACAGTACATTAGACAATTAGACGAACAACTCCATCCTCCACAGTATGGATATCCGTCTAAGATCAGTTTGTGGTACTGGAATATATAAATATATTTCATTGCCATCCATTGCGCTGAAGCCACCGAATGAAAGATTGACCACAGAGAGTGGTGATATAGCTAATGTACTAACAAAATGATTTTCTAACTTTTCTCCTACTACAGCCTATAATATATTATTCCAAAGACAAACTGAAGGAAAATCAATACAGTTTACTGTTGGTTTGTCTGGGGACTCTCCTTTGAACACTCTTTTCTCTTAAGGGGAATTTGAGTCAGCTCTCGCATCAACGAGAGATTCTGCACCAGGTCCTGATTCCTTTCTATACTCCATGCTGAAACATATACCATTATCGGCGAAACTTATTTTCCTTCGAATGTACAATCGGCTATTCAAGGAGCGGTCTTTCCCCGATGCATGGTTAGAAGCGACAGTAATTCCTCTTTTAAAACCAGCAAAAGACAAAACCAACCCCAGTAGTTATAGGCCTATATGTCTAACAAGCGTCATGTGCAAACTACTGAAGAAGATGTTCATACCGCAGTTTTGTCTGGTACCTAGAAACCAACATTTTTTTTTTTTGCAACGAACAGTGTGGTTTCAGGCAAGGACTTCCATTCGTTAATCAATTGATTTTGTTAGAATCCGCTATTCAAGATGCCTTTCTCTTGCGTCAAACACTCGTTGCTGTTTTCTTCGACCTTGAGAAGGCATACGATATGGCATGGAAAAGAGGAATTCTGGACACTTTAAAATCATGGGGTATACAAGGGAATATCCTAGCATAAAAGTTATGCGTAGGCGTATGGCTAAAAAAGAAGAGCTAAAAAATCAGATCAAGACAAAAAGATGGCCAAACGTAGGCCTAAAACTAAAGGGAATTCGAAATCAAGAAACACCTCTTCACAGGCAGCAGGCACTGGAAAATTTAAAACTCGAAGAAATATAAGGTTTGATGATTCATCATCAGAAGACGATCGCACTGACTTGAAAGATAATTGTGAAGATGATTTCTATGATGAGATGGATCCCAGCGTCAACGTTCACGAGATCTTCATATAAAATGGAAGAACTAAACAGCGCCCTCCCAGCCGTCGACAGAATATCCTGCGTTAGTCACAGTTTTGTCAGCAACTCCACTCTCGGTGTCTTTTATCCAAAATCCTATTTTATCTTAAAGCAGTTTATAATTTTGTTTATATGTCACTTGTTCCTAAACTTGTTTGCACATTCGTGAGGTTTTAAGTGTCAGTTTAATTTTTAGAGAAGTAAAATCTGGTGTGAGAATTTTCTCGACTAGAATACCCCTGTAGAATTGTTTAAAAGTTTTTATAATCTCTATTTCATTGGCTGTGCCAGTGACGCCATGTTGGCTGAAGGAGAACAACTTTTACATTTTCATAAACGGTATCATTTTATGAACCGCTATAATTGTAAATGAATAAAATAATCTCAAGAAGTTTTCTAAACTCTTTATCGCTATTTAAAAGCCCATTCTCTCAGAGGTCACTTGTCATCCAAGTTTTTGCACTAGAACAATACTCTACTGGTTTTTAATCACTATTTTGAAACCATACTGTTTGGCAGCTGGACTGGTAGCGGGAAATCCCTGACGTTACAGTGGGGTTATATTCACGCCCCACTCCCTCGGCTGATATTCCTGAGAGGCATACGTGGCTCACACAAAATATAAACTCTCTATTGGAAAACAAGTCGAATTAACCAGCACAAAATTAGAACCAACCGAGATTTTTCAACATTCTTTAATCCGCCATCAGTCGCGTTATAAAAATTACGCCATCAACCCCGTGTTAGGTTCAATCTAACATATGTCATTTATTCTTGATTCCGTTTTGTACGATAAGTTTTAGTAATTCCAAACACCGAAGATAACTTGAGATATTTTAAACATTGTAATAAAAACTACTAATTGGAAATATAATGTTGTAATTAATGATTTTGTAAAATAAATCGCTTAACAAAACAAGTAATACATTTATTATGCAATACATTTTTAATCATAGTTTTGAATATTTTCCAATATATGCTATCTACGTTACACATATCAGTTTTCTACTATATCTACTCATCTGTTCCCATTCGTAAAGTTTGTTATTCACCACAAACCACTGTGACTGGACCACTGTGCTCCGTGTATACTGCGTTGTCGCATTCGTTGCAACGGATCTGGATAATTCATTTTATTTTTATAAGACAGTATTTACAGCGAACCTTCTCATCGGCAGGTCTCTTTGGACGAGTAGTTGGTCTCTAGTATCTCTTTTTATCATCTATTTCTAGGGTATTTGTAGACTGTTGATAGGTGCTTGTCTCAATAGATCCAGAGCTATTGTTTGCCTAGTTGACTAGTAAAAGTTCTTCTGGACATCATGTTATCAGTGTATGAGCGGAAGACTTTTTTTTATTATTAATTATACCTAAATTCAACAATTCACAGAACACAGTTAAAGGTCAACAGTTACATGAATAAACAAGGACTGAATGCTTCATTGCCTCTGTTTCCACATATAATTCATGACCTTCTTCTTCCAAATCAGATCTGTGGTTACAAAAATGTTTATTGTGAGCATAAAATTTTCTATGGTAAATACATAATGCTAAGGACCAGGGAAAAATTCGAATTATAGAAGAGAATTATCACACTATCACTGTATTATTATTATTATTATTATTTTGTTTTCTTTAAATTGCAACTCAAAGTTTCAACGTTTAACAGTAATTTTTCATATTTGTGTAACCAATATTGGGTGGCTCAGCAAAGGTCTCGTCTGACTTGTTCCAAAATATTTCCACATATTTATGATGTTTTAAATCATATAAATTGAATATTTTGTTCTTAAGATTTTCAAATGTACCAATTTTTACACCAATTGAATGAGGTAACAAAATTAATATATCCTCCCCAAAATAAATTTTTCATATAAAAATCAATAATATAATTCTATCGTTATTATTAAATCTGAACACTAAAAATAACTTATTTGTTTCTTGATTTTCTTCTTCTTTAAAACATGGAAATGTAGGTGTGTATTTTATTAGGTTTAATATTGAGTAAACCTCATTATTCTTTATAATATGTTACTAATATAAAACTATATTGTTATGGATCTTAGTTATTAACAAACAAACAATAGGTTGTTATTGTATTTTATTATGTATGAACCATATATATTTTCCAGAATATGTATATATATACATATATATACATCTCCATTATACATTGAATGTATATACACACACACTTTCACTCACACACACACACACACACACACACATACACCCACAGAACACTTTTCAAGTATTATGAAATCAATCAAAGATGTAATTACAGTAGGGTAAATTTTAGTTTATTTTGTATATTATATTATGAATAAGTAAATTGAAACTCTTCTAACGTTATGTAAATAAATGTTTTCTAATTTATATTTATATTTTTTAAAAAAGTGTATACAAAAATATGTAATTATATTTTTGCAAATCATTCAAATTAGTGATACACAAATTCTTTTAATTTGCTCACTAAAAATTACGTACAATTGAAACAGTAAGGTCTAACTATCTAAACTTTAAAACAACGATTTTACGAAAAGCCAACTTGGACTCCTACTCGAATTACCTTGTATTACTTGACACGGATTATCTGACACCCATTGATACAATCGTTTTCAATTTTACTAAGACTATTCTGAATGCCGCTGAAAAGACCATTCTTAAGTCATCTGTGAATGCACGCCGTCCACCTTTTGCATGGTGGAACGATGAATGCACAGAAATTCGCCGTTTACGACGAAGAGCTCCAAGGAGATGAGATGAGTAGGATGAACACTTGGGCACAGTACATTAGACAATTAGACGAACAACTCCATCCTCCACAGTATGGATATCCGTCTAAGATCAGTTTGTGGTACTGGAATATATAAATATATTTCATTGCCATCCATTGCGCTGAAGCCACCGAATGAAAGATTGGCCACTGAGAGTGGTGATATAGCTAATGTACTAACAAAATGATTTTCTAACTTTTCTCCTACTACAGCCTATAATATATTATTCCAAAGACAAACTGAAGGAAAATCAATACAGTTTACTGTTGGTTTGTCTGGGGACTCTCCTTTGAACACTCTTTTCTCTTAAGGGGAATTTGAGTCAGCTCTCGCATCAACGAGACATTCTGCACCAGGTCCTGATTCCTTTCTATACTCCATGCTGAAACATATACCATTATCGGCGAAACTTATTTTCCTTCGAATGTACAATCGGCTATTCAAGGAGCGGTCTTTCCCCGATGCATGGTTAGAAGCGACAGTAATTCCTCTTTTAAAACCAGCAAAAGACAAAACCAACCCCAGTAGTTATAGGCCTATATGTCTAACAAGCGTCATGTGCAAACTACTGAAGAAGATGTTCATACCGCAGTTTTGTCTGGTACCTAGAAACCAACATTTTTTTTTTTGCAACGAACAGTGTGGTTTCAGGCAAGGACTTCCATTCGTTAATCAATTGGTTTTGTTAGAATCCGCTATTCAAGATGCCTTTCTCTTGCGTCAAACACTCGTTGCTGTTTTCTTCGACCTTGAGAAGGCATACGATATGGCATGGAAAAGAGGAATTCTGGACACTTTAAAATCATGGGATATACAAGGGAATATCCTAGCATAAAAGTTATGCGTAGGCGTATGGCTAAAAAAGAAGAGCTAAAAAATCAGATCAAGACAAAAAGATGGCCAAACGTAGGCCTAAAACTAAAGGGAATTCGAAATCAAGAAACACCTCTTCACAGGCAGCAGGCACTGGAAAATTTAAAACTCGAAGAAATATAAGGTTTGATGATTCATCATCAGAAGACGATCGCACTGACTTGAAAGATAATTGTGAAGATGATTTCTATGATGAGATGGATCCCAACGTCAACGTTCACGAGATCTTCATATAAAATGGAAGAACTAAACAGCGCCCTCCCAGCCGTCGACAGAATATCCTGCGTTAGTCACAGTTTTGTCAGCAACTCCACTCTCGGTGTCTTTTATCCAAAATCCTGTTTTATCTTAAAGCAGTTTATAATTTTGTTTATATGTCACTTGTTCCTAAACTTGTTTGCACATTCGTGAGGTTTTAAGTGTCAGTTTAATTTTTAGAGAAGTAAAATCTGGTGTGAGAATTTTCTCGACTAAAATACCCCTGTAGAATTGTTTAAAAGTTTTTATAATCCTCTATTTCATTGGCTGTGCCAGTGACGCCATGTTGGCTGAAGGAGAACAACTTTTACATTTTCATAAACGGTATCATTTTATGAACCGCTATAATTGTAAATGGATAAAATAATCTCAAGAAGTTTTCTAAACTCTTTATCGCTATTTAAAAGCCCATTCTCTCAGAGGTCACTTGTCATCCAAGTTTTTGCACTAGAACAATACTCTACTGGTTTTTAATCACTATTTTGAAACCATACTGTTTGGCAGCTGGACTGGTAGCGGGAAATCCCTGACGTTACAGTGGGGTTATATTCACGCCCCACTCCCTCGGCTGACATTCCTGAGAGGCATACGTGGCTCACACAAAATATAAACTCTCTATTGGAAAACAAGTCGAATTAACCAGCACAAAATTAGAACCAACCGAGATTTTTCAACATTCTTTAATCCGCCATCAGTCGCGTTATAAAAATTGCGGCATCAACCCCGTGTTAGGTTCAATCTAACATATGTCATTTATTCTTGATTCCGTTTTGTACGATAAGTTTTAGTAATTCCAAACACCGAAGATAACTTGAGATATTTTAAACATTGTAATAAAAACTACTAATTGGAAATATAATGTTGTAATTAATGATTTTGTAAAATAAATCGCTTAACAAAACAAGTAATACATTTACTATGCAATACATTTTTAATCATAGTTTTGAATATTTTCCAATATATGCTATCTACGTTACACATATCAGTTTTCTACTATATCTACTTATCTGTTCCCATTCGTAAAGTTTGTTATTCACCACAAACCACTGTGACTGGACCACTGTGCTCCGTGTATACTGCGTTGTCGCATTCGTTGCAACGGATCTGGATAATTCATTTTATTTTTATAAGACAGTATTTACAGCGAACCTTCTCATCGGCAGGTCTCTTTGGACGAGTAGTTGGTCTCTAGTATCTCTTTTTATCATCTATTTCTAGGGTATTTGTAGACTGTTGATAGGTGCTTGTCTCAATAGATCCAGAGCTATTGTTTGCCTAGTTGACTAGTAAAAGTTCTTCTGATCATCATGTTATCAGTGTATGAGCGGAAGACTTTTTTTTATTATTAATTATACCTAAATTCAACAATTCACAGAACACAGTTAAAGGTCAACAGTTACATGAATAAAGAAGGACTGAATGCTTCATTGCCTCTGTTTCCACATATAATTCATGACCTTCTTCTTCCAAATCAGATCTGTGGTTACAAAAATGTTTATTGGAAGCATAAAATTTGCTATGGTAAATACATAATGCTAAGGACCAGGGAAAAATTCGAATTATAGAAGAGAATTATCACACTATCACTGTATTATTATTATTATTATTATTTTGTTTTCTTTAAATTGCAACTCAAAGTTTCAACGTTTAACAGTAATTTTTCATATTTGTGTAACCAATATTGGGTGGCTCAGCAAAGGTCTCGTCTGACTTGTTCCAAAATATTTCCACATATTTATGATGTTTTAAATCATATAAATTGAATATTTTGTTCTTAAGATTTTCAAATGTACCAATTTTTACACCAATTGAATGAGGTAACAAAATTAATATATCCTCCCCAAAATAAATTTTTCATATAAAAATCAATAATATAATTCTATCGTTATTATTAAATCTGAACACTAAAAATAACTTATTTGTTTCTTGATTTTCTTCTTTAAAACATGGAAATGTAGGTGTGTATTTTATTAGGTTTAATATTGAGTAAACCTCATTATTCTTTATAATATGTTACTAATATAAAACTATATTGTTATGGATCTTAGTTATTAACAAACAAACAATAGGTTGTTATTGTATTTTATTATGTATGAACCATATATATTTTCCAGAATATGTATATATATACATATATATACATCTCCATTATACATTGAATGTATATACACACACACACTCACTCACACACACACACACACACATACACCCACAGAACACTTTTCAAGTATTATGAAATCAATCAAAGATGTAATTACAGTAGGGTAAATTTTAGTTTATTTTGTATATTATATTATGAATAAGTAAATTGAAACTCTTCTAACGTTATGTAAATAAATGTTTTCTAATTTATATTTATATTTTTTAAAAAAGTGTATACAAAAATATGTAATTATATTTTTGCAAATCATTCAAATTAGTGATACACAAATTCTTTTAATTTGCTCACTAAAAATTACGTACAATTGAAACAGTAAGGTCTAACTATCTAAACTTTAAAACAACGATTTTACGAAAAGCCAACTTGGACTCCTACTCGAATTACCTTGTATTACTTGACACGGATTATCTGACACCCATTGATACAATCGTTTTCAATTTTACTAAGACTATTCTGAATGCCGCTGAAAAGACCATTCTTAAGTCATCTGTGAATGCACGCCGTCCACCTTTTGCATGGTGGAACGATGAATGCACAGAAATTCGCCGTTTACGACGAAGAGCTCCAAGGAGATGAGATGAGTAGGATGAACACTTGGGCACAGTACATTAGACAATTAGACGAACAACTCCATCCTCCACAGTATGGATATCCGTCTAAGATCAGTTTGTGGTACTGGAATTTATAAATATATTTCATTGCCATCCATTGCGCTGAAGCCACCGAATGAAAGATTGGCCACTGAGAGTGGTGATATAGCTAATGTACTAACAAAATGATTTTCTAACTTTTCTCCTACTACAGCCTATAATATATTATTCCAAAGACAAACTGAAGGAAAATCAATACAGTTTACTGTTGGTTTGTCTGGGGACTCTCCTTTGAACACTCTTTTCTCTTAAGGGGAATTTGAGTCAGCTCTCGCATCAACGAGAGATTCTGCACCAGGTCCTGATTCCTTTCTATACTCCATGTTGAAACATATACCATTATCGGCGAAACTTATTTTCCTTCGAATGTACAATCGGCTATTCAAGGAGCGGTCTTTCCCCGATGCATGGTTAGAAGCGACAGTAATTCCTCTTTTAAAACCAGCAAAAGACAAAACCAACCCCAGTAGTTATAGGCCTATATGTCTAACAAGCGTCATGTGCAAACTACTGAAGAAGATGTTCATACCGCAGTTTTGTCTGGTACCTAGAAACCAACATTTTTTTTTTTGCAACGAACAGTGTGGTTTCAGGCAAGGACTTCCATTCGTTAATCAATTGGTTTTGTTAGAATCCGCTATTCAAGATGCCTTTCTCTTGCGTCAAACACTCGTTGCTGTTTTCTTCGACCTTGAGAAGGCATACGATATGGCATGGAAAAGAGGAATTCTGGACACTTTAAAATCATGGGGTATACAAGGGAATATCCTAGCATAAAAGTTATGCGTAGGCGTATGGCTAAAAAAGAAGAGCTAAAAAATCAGATCAAGACAAAAAGATGGCCAAACGTAGGCCTAAAACTAAAGGGAATTCGAAATCAAGAAACACCTCTTCACAGGCAGCAGGCACTGGAAAATTTAAAACTCGAAGAAATATAAGGTTTGATGATTCATCATCAGAAGACGATCGCACTGACTTGAAAGATAATTGTGAAGATGATTTCTATGATGAGATGGATCCCAGCGTCAACGTTCACGAGATCTTCATATAAAATGGAAGAACTAAACAGCGCCCTCCCAGCCGTCGACAGAATATCCTGCGTTAGTCACAGTTTTGTCAGCAACTCCACTCTCGGCGTCTTTTATCCAAAATCCTGTTTTATCTTAAAGCAGTTTATAATTTTGTTTATATGTCACTTGTTCCTAAACTTGTTTGCACATTCGTGAGGTTTTAAGTGTCAGTTTAATTTTTAGAGAAGTAAAATCTGGTGTGAGAATTTTCTCGACTAGAATACCCCTGTAGAATTGTTTAAAAGTTTTTATAATCCTCTATTTCATTGGCTGTGCCAGTGACGCCATGTTGGCTGAAGGAGAACAACTTTTACATTTTCATAAACGGTATCATTTTATGAACCGCTATAATTGTAAATGAATAAAATAATCTCAAGAAGTTTTCTAAACTCTTTATCGCTATTTAAAAGCCCATTCTCTCAGAGGTCACTTGTCATCCAAGTTTTTGCACTAGAACAATACTCTACTGGTTTTTAATCACTATTTTGAAACCATACTGTTTGGCAGCTGGACTGGTAGCGGGAAATCCCTGACGTTACAGTGGGGTTATATTCACGCCCCACTCCCTCGGCTGACATTCCTGAGAGGCATACGTGGCTCACATAAAATATAAACTCTCTATTGGAAAACAAGTCGAATTAATCAGCACAAAATTAGAACCAACCGAGATTTTTCAACATTCTTTAATCCGCCATCAGTCGCGTTATAAAAATTACGGCATCAACCCCGTGTTAGGTTCAATCTAACATATGTCATTTATTCTTGATTCCGTTTTGTACGATAAGTTTTAGTAATTCCAAACACCGAAGATAACTTGAGATATTTTAAACATTGTAATAAAAACTACTAATTGGAAATATAATGTTGTAATTAATGATTTTGTAAAATAAATCGCTTAACAAAACAAGTAATACATTTACTATGCAATACATTTTTAATCATAGTTTTGAATATTTTCCAATATATGCTATCTACGTTACACATATCGGTTTTCTACTATATCTACTCATCTGTTCCCATTCGTAAAGTTTGTTATTCACCACAAACCACTGTGACTGGACCACTGTGCTCCGTGTATACTGCGTTGTCGCATTCGTTGCAACGGATCTGGATAATTCATTTTATTTTTATAAGACAGTATTTACAGCGAACCTTCTCATCGGCAGGTCTCTTTGGACGAGTAGTTGGTCTCTAGTATCTCTTTTTATCATCTATTTCTAGGGTATTTGTAGACTGTTGATAGGTGCTTGTCTCAATAGTTCCAGAGCTATTGTTTGCCTAGTTGACTAGTAAAAGTTCTTCTGATCATCATGTTATCAGTGTATGAGCGGAAGACTTTTTTTTATTATTAATTATACCTAAATTCAACAATTCACAGAACACAGTTAAAGGTCAACAGTTACATGAATAAACAAGGACTGAATGCTTCATTGCCTCTGTTTCCACATATAATTCATGACCTTCTTCTTCCAAATCAGATCTATGGTTACAAAAATGTTTATTGGAAGCATAAAATTTGCTATGGTAAATACATAATGCTAAGGACCAGGGAAAAATTCGAATTATAGAAGAGAATTATCACACTATCACTGTATTATTATTATTATTATTATTTTGTTTTCTTTAAATTGCAACTCAAAGTTTCAACGTTTAACAGTAATTTTTCATATTTGTGTAACCAATATTGGGTGGCTCAGCAAAGGTCTCGTCTGACTTGTTCCAAAATATTTCCACATATTTATGATGTTTTAAATCATATAAATTGAATATTTTGTTCTTAAGATTTTCAAATGTACCAATTTTTACACCAATTGAATGAGGTAACAAAATTAATATATCCTCCCCAAAATAAATTTTTCATATAAAAATCAATAATATAATTCTATCGTTATTATTAAATCTGAACACTAAAAATAACTTATTTGTTTCTTGATTTTCTTCTTCTTTAAAACATGGAAATGTAGGTGTGTATTTTATTAGGTTTAATATTGAGTAAACCTCATTATTCTTTATAATATGTTACTAATATAAAACTATATTGTTATGGATCTTAGTTATTAACAAACAAACAATAGGTTGTTATTGTATTTTATTATGTATGAACCATATATATTTTCCAGAATATGTATATATATACATATATATACATCTCCATTATACATTGAATGTATATACACACACACACTCACTCACACACACACACACACACATACACCCACAGAACACTTTTCAAGTATTATGAAATCAATCAAAGATGTAATTACAGTAGGGTAAATTTTAGTTTATTTTGTATATTATATTATGAATAAGTAAATTGAAACTCTTCTAACGTTATGTAAATAAATGTTTTCTAATTTATATTTATATTTTTTAAAAAAGTGTATACAAAAATATGTAATTATATTTTTGCAAATCATTCAAATTAGTGATACACAAATTCTTTTAATTTGCTCACTAAAAATTACGTACAATTGAAACAGTAAGGTCTAACTATCTAAACTTTAAAACAACGATTTTACGAAAAGCCAACTTGGACTCCTACTCGAATTACCTTGTATTACTTGACACGGATTATCTGACACCCATTGATACAATCGTTTTCAATTTTACTAAGACTATTCTGAATGCCGCTGAAAAGACCATTCTTAAGTCATCTGTGAATGCACGCCGTCCACCTTTTGCATGGTGGAACGATGAATGCACAGAAATTCGCCGTTTACGACGAAGAGCTCCAAGGAGATGAGATGAGTAGGATGAACACTTGGGCACAGTACATTAGACAATTAGACGAACAACTCCATCCTCCACAGTATGGATATCCGTCTAAGATCAGTTTGTGGTACTGGAATTTATAAATATATTTCATTGCCATCCATTGCGCTGAAGCCACCGAATGAAAGATTGGCCACTGAGAGTGGTGATATAGCTAATGTACTAACAAAATGATTTTCTAACTTTTCTCATACTACAGCCTATAATATATTATTCCAAAGACAAACTGAAGGAAAATCAATACAGTTTACTGTTGGTTTGTCTGGGGACTCTCCTTTGAACACTCTTTTCTCTTAAGGGGAATTTGAGTCAGCTCTCGCATCAACGAGAGATTCTGCACCAGGTCCTGATTCCTTTCTATACTCCATGCTGAAACATATACCATTATCGGCGAAACTTATTTTCCTTCGAATGTACAATCGGCTATTCAAGGAGCGGTCTTTCCCCGATGCATGGTTAGAAGCGACAGTAATTCCTCTTTTAAAACCAGCAAAAGACAAAACCAACCCCAGTAGTTATAGGCCTATATGTCTAACAAGCGTCATGTGCAAACTACTGAAGAAGATGTTCATACCGCAGTTTTGTCTGGTACCTAGAAACCAACATTTTTTTTTTGCAACGAACAGTGTGGTTTCAGGCAAGGACTTCCATTCGTTAATCAATTGGTTTTGTTAGAATCCGCTATTCAAGATGCCTTTCTCTTGCGTCAAACACTCGTTGCTGTTTTCTTCGACCTTGAGAAGGCATACGATATGGCATGAAAAAGAGGAATTCTGGACACTTTAAAATCATGGGGTATACAAGGGAATATCCTAGCATAAAAGTTATGCGTAGGCGTATGGCTAAAAAAGAAGAGCTAAAAAATCAGATCAAGACAAAAAGATGGCCAAACGTAGGCCTAAAACTAAAGGGAATTCGAAATCAAGAAACACCTCTTCACAGGCAGCAGGCACTGGAAAATTTAAAACTCGAAGAAATATAAGGTTTGATGATTCATCATCAGAAGACGATCGCACTGACTTGAAAGATAATTGTGAAGATGATTTCTATGATGAGATGGATCCCAGCGTCAACGTTCACGAGATCTTCATATAAAATGGAAGAACTAAACAGCGCCCTCCCAGCCGTCGACAGAATATCCTGCGTTAGTCACAGTTTTGTCAGCAACTCCACTCTCGGTGTCTTTTATCCAAAATCCTGTTTTATCTTAAAACAGTTTATAATTTTGTTTATATGTCACTTGTTCCTAAACTTGTTTGCATATTCGTGAGGTTTTAAGTGTCAGTTTAATTTTTAGAGAAGTAAAATCTGGTGTGAGAATTTTCTCGACTAGAATACCCCTGTAGAATTGTTTAAAAGTTTTTATAATCCTCTATTTCATTGGCTGTGCCAGTGACGCCATGTTGGCTGAAGGAGAACAACTTTTACATTTTCATAAACGGTATCATTTTATGAACCGCTATAATTGTAAATGGATAAAATAATCTCAAGAAGTTTTCTAAACTCTTTATCGCTATTTAAAAGCCCATTCTCTCAGAGGTCACTTGTCATCCAAGTTTTTGCACTAGAACAATACTCTACTGGTTTTTAATCACTATTTTGAAACCATACTGTTTGGCAGCTGGACTGGTAGCGGGAAATCCCTGACGTTACAGTGGGGTTATATTCACGCCCCACTCCCTCGGCTGACATTCCTGAGAGGCATACGTGGCTCACACAAAATATAAACTCTCTATTGGAAAACAAGTCGAATTAACCAGCACAAAATTAGAACCAACCGAGATTTTTCAACATTCTTTAATCCGCCATCAGTCGCGTTATAAAAATTACGGCATCAACCCCGTGTTAGGTTCAATCTAACATATGTCATTTATTCTTGATTCCGTTTTGTACGATAAGTTTTAGTAATTCCAAACACCGAAGATAACTTGAGATATTTTAAACATTGTAATAAAAACTACTAATTGGAAATATAATGTTGTAATTAATGATTTTGTAAAATAAATCGCTTAACAAAACAAGTAATACATTTACTATGCAATACATTTTTAATCATAGTTTTGAATATTTTCCAATATATGCTATCTACGTTACACATATCAGTTTTCTACTATATCTACTCATCTGTTCCCATTCGTAAAGTTTGTTATTCACCACAAACCACTGTGACTGGACCACTGTGCTCCGTGTATACTGCGTTGTCGCATTCGTTGCAACGGATCTGGATAATTCATTTTATTTTTATAAGACAGTATTTACAGCGAACCTTCTCATCGGCAGGTCTCTTTGGACGAGTAGTTGGTCTCTAGTATCTCTTTTTATCATCTATTTCTAGGGTATTTGTAGACTGTTGATAGGTGCTTGTCTCAATAGATCCAGAGCTATTGTTTGCCTAGTTGACTAGTAAAAGTTCTTCTGATCATCATGTTATCAGTGTATGAGCGGAAGACTTTTTTTTATTATTAATTATACCTAAATTCAACAATTCACAGAACACAGTTAAAGGTCAACAGTTACATGAATAAAGAAGGACTGAATGCTTCATTGCCTCTGTTTCCACATATAATTCATGACCTTCTTCTTCCAAATCAGATCTGTGGTTACAAAAATGTTTATTGGAAGCATAAAATTTGCTATGGTAAATACATAATGCTAAGGACCAGGGAAAAATTCGAATTATAGAAGAGAATTATCACACTATCACTGTATTATTATTATTATTATTATTTTGTTTTCTTTAAATTGCAACTCAAAGTTTCAACGTTTAACAGTAATTTTTCATATTTGTGTAACCAATATTGGGTGGCTCAGCAAAGGTCTCGTCTGACTTGTTCCAAAATATTTCCACATATTTATGATGTTTTAAATCATATAAATTGAATATTTTGTTCTTAAGATTTTCAAATGTACCAATTTTTACACCAATTGAATGAGGTAACAAAATTAATATATCCTCCCCAAAATAAATTTTTCATATAAAAATCAATAATATAATTCTATCGTTATTATTAAATCTGAACACTAAAAATAACTTATTTGTTTCTTGATTTTCTTCTTCTTTAAAACATGGAAATGTAGGTGTGTATTTTATTAGGTTTAATATTGAGTAAACCTCATTATTCTTTATAATATGTTACTAATATAAAACTATATTGTTATGGATCTTAGTTATTAACAAACAAACAATAGGTTGTTATTGTATTTTATTATGTATGAACCATATATATTTTCCAGAATATGTATATATATACATATATATACATCTCCATTATACATTGAATGTATATACACACACACACTCACTCACACACACACACACACACATACACCCACAGAACACTTTTCAAGTATTATGAAATCAATCAAAGATGTAATTACAGTAGGGTAAATTTTAGTTTATTTTGTATATTATATTATGAATAAGTAAATTGAAACTCTTCTAACGTTATGTAAATAAATGTTTTCTAATTTATATTTATATTTTTTAAAAAAGTGTATACAAAAATATGTAATTATATTTTTGCAAATCATTCAAATTAGTGATACACAAATTCTTTTAATTTGCTCACTAAAAATTACGTACAATTGAAACAGTAAGGTCTAACTATCTAAACTTTAAAACAACGATTTTACGAAAAGCCAACTTGGACTCCTACTCGAATTACCTTGTATTACTTGACACGGATTATCTGACACCCATTGATACAATCGTTTTCAATTTTACTAAGACTATTCTGAATGCCGCTGAAAAGACCATTCTTAAGTCATCTGTGAATGCACGCCGTCCACCTTTTGCATGGTGGAACGATGAATGCACAGAAATTCGCCGTTTACGACGAAGAGCTCCAAGGAGATGAGATGAGTAGGATGAACACTTGGGCACAGTACATTAGACAATTAGACGAACAACTCCATCCTCCACAGTATGGATATCCGTCTAAGATCAGTTTGTGGTACTGGAATATATAAATATATTTCATTGCCATCCATTGCGCTGAAGCCACCGAATGAAAGATTGACCACAGAGAGTGGTGATATAGCTAATGTACTAACAAAATGATTTTCTAACTTTTCTCCTACTACAGCCTATAATATATTATTCCAAAGACAAACTGAAGGAAAATCAATACAGTTTACTGTTGGTTTGTCTGGGGACTCTCCTTTGAACACTCTTTTCTCTTAAGGGGAATTTGAGTCAGCTCTCGCATCAACGAGAGATTCTGCACCAGGTCCTGATTCCTTTCTATACTCCATGTTGAAACATATACCATTATCGGCGAAACTTATTTTCCTTCGAATGTACAATCGGCTATTCAAGGAGCGGTCTTTCCCCGATGCATGGTTAGAAGCGACAGTAATTCCTCTTTTAAAACCAGCAAAAGACAAAACCAACCCCAGTAGTTATAGGCCTATATGTCTAACAAGCGTCATGTGCAAACTACTGAAGAAGATGTTCATACCGCAGTTTTGTCTGGTACCTAGAAACCAACATTTTTTTTTTGCAACGAACAGTGTGGTTTCAGGCAAGGACTTCCATTCGTTAATCAATTGATTTTGTTAGAATCCGCTATTCAAGATGCCTTTCTCTTGCGTCAAACACTCGTTGCTGTTTTCTTCGACCTTGAGAAGGCATACGATATGGCATGGAAAAGAGGAATTCTGGACACTTTAAAATCATGGGGTATACAAGGGAATATCCTAGCATAAAAGTTATGCGTAGGCGTATGGCTAAAAAAGAAGAGCTAAAAAATCAGATCAAGACAAAAAGATGGCCAAACGTAGGCCTAAAACTAAAGGGAATTCGAAATCAAGAAACACCTCTTCACAGGCAGCAGGCACTGGAAAATTTAAAACTCGAAGAAATATAAGGTTTGATGATTCATCATCAGAAGACGATCGCACTGACTTGAAAGATAATTGTGAAGATGATTTCTATGATGAGATGGATCCCAGCGTCAACGTTCACGAGATCTTCATATAAAATGGAAGAACTAAACAGCGCCCTCCCAGCCGTCGACAGAATATCCTGCGTTAGTCACAGTTTTGTCAGCAACTCCACTCTCGGTGTCTTTTATCCAAAATCCTGTTTTATCTTAAAGCAGTTTATAATTTTGTTTATATGTCACTTGTTCCTAAACTTGTTTGCACATTCGTGAGGTTTTAAGTGTCAGTTTAATTTTTAGAGAAGTAAAATCTGGTGTGAGAATTTTCTCGACTAGAATACCCCTGTAGAATTGTTTAAAAGTTTTTATAATCCTCTATTTCATTGGCTGTGCCAGTGACGCCATGTTGGCTGAAGGAGAACAACTTTTACATTTTCATAAACGGTATCATTTTATGAACCGCTATAATTGTAAATGAATAAAATAATCTCAAGAAGTTTTCTAAACTCTTTATCGCTATTTAAAAGCCCATTCTCTCAGAGGTCACTTGTCATCCAAGTTTTTGCACTAGAACAATACTCTACTGGTTTTTAATCACTATTTTGAAACCATACTGTTTGGCAGCTGGACTGGTAGCGGGAAATCCCTGACGTTACAGTGGGGTTATATTCACGCCCCACTCCCTCGGCTGACATTCCTGAGAGGCATACGTGGCTCACACAAAATATAAACTCTCTATTGGAAAACAAGTCGAATTAATCAGCACAAAATTAGAACCAACCGAGATTTTTCAACATTCTTTAATCCGCCATCAGTCGCGTTATAAAAATTACGCCATCAACCCCGTGTTAGGTTCAATCTAACATATGTCATTTATTCTTGATTCCGTTTTGTACGATAAGTTTTAGTAATTCCAAACACCGAAGATAACTTGAGATATTTTAAACATTGTAATAAAAACTACTAATTGGAAATATAATGTTGTAATTAATGATTTTGTAAAATAAATCGCTTAACAAAACAAGTAATACATTTACTATGCAATACATTTTTAATCATAGTTTTGAATATTTTCCAATATATGCTATCTACGTTACACATATCAGTTTTCTACTATATCTACTCATCTGTTCCCATTCGTAAAGTTTGTTATTCACCACAAACCACTGTGACTGGACCACTGTGCTCCGTGTATACTGCGTTGTCGCATTCGTTGCAACGGATCTGGATAATTCATTTTATTTTTATAAGACAGTATTTACAGCGAACCTTCTCATCGGCAGGTCTCTTTGGACGAGTAGTTGGTCTCTAGTATCTCTTTTTATCATCTATTTCTAGGGTATTTGTAGACTGTTGATAGGTGCTTGTCTCAATAGATCCAGAGCTATTGTTTGCCTAGTTGACTAGTAAAAGTTCTTCTGATCATCATGTTATCAGTGTATGAGCGGAAGACTTTTTTTTATTATTAATTATACCTAAATTCAACAATTCACAGAACACAGTTAAAGGTCAACAGTTACATGAATAAAGAAGGACTGAATGCTTCATTGCCTCTGTTTCCACATATAATTCATGACCTTCTTCTTCCAAATCAGATCTGTGGTTACAAAAATGTTTATTGGAAGCATAAAATTTGCTATGGTAAATACATAATGCTAAGGACCAGGGAAAAATTCGAATTATAGAAGAGAATTATCACACTATCACTGTATTATTATTATTATTATTATTTTGTTTTCTTTAAATTGCAACTCAAAGTTTCAACGTTTAACAGTAATTTTTCATATTTGTGTAACCAATATTGGGTGGCTCAGCAAAGGTCTCGTCTGACTTGTTCCAAAATATTTCCACATATTTATGATGTTTTAAATCATATAAATTGAATATTTTGTTCTTAAGATTTTCAAATGTACCAATTTTTACACCAATTGAATGAGGTAACAAAATTAATATATCCTCCCCAAAATAAATTTTTCATATAAAAATCAATAATATAATTCTATCGTTATTATTAAATCTGAACACTAAAAATAACTTATTTGTTTCTTGATTTTCTTCTTCTTTAAAACATGGAAATGTAGGTGTGTATTTTATTAGGTTTAATATTGAGTAAACCTCATTATTCTTTATAATATGTTACTAATATAAAACTATATTGTTATGGATCTTAGTTATTAACAAACAAACAATAGGTTGTTATTGTATTTTATTATGTATGAACCATATATATTTTCCAGAATATGTATATATATATATATATATATACATCTCCATTATACATTGTATGTATATACACACACACACTCACTCACACACACACACACACATACACCCACAGAACACTTTTCAAGTATTATGAAATCAATCAAAGATGTAATTACAGTAGGGTAAATTTTAGTTTATTTTGTATATTATATTATGAATAAGTAAATTGAAACTCTTCTAACGTTATGTAAATAAATGTTTTCTAATTTATATTTATATTTTTTAAAAAAGTGTATACAAAAATATGTAATTATATTTTTGCAAATCATTCAAATTAGTGATACACAAATTCTTTTAATTTGCTCACTAAAAATTACGTACAATTGAAACAGTAAGGTCTAACTATCTAAACTTTAAAACAACGATTTTACGAAAAGCCAACTTGGACTCCTACTCGAATTACCTTGTATTACTTGACACGGATTATCTGACACCCATTGATACAATCGTTTTCAATTTTACTAAGACTATTCTGAATGCCGCTGAAAAGACCATTCTTAAGTCATCTGTGAATGCACGCCGTCCACCTTTTGCATGGTGGAACGATGAATGCACAGAAATTCGCCGTTTACGACGAAGAGCTCCAAGGAGATGAGATGAGTAGGATGAACACTTGGGCACAGTACATTAGACAATTAGACGAACAACTCCATCCTCCACAGTATGGATATCCGTCTAAGATCAGTTTGTGGTACTGGAATATATAAATATATTTCATTGCCATCCATTGCGCTGAAGCCACCGAATGAAAGATTGACCACAGAGAGTGGTGATATAGCTAATGTACTAACAAAATGATTTTCTAACTTTTCTCCTACTACAGCCTATAATATATTATTCCAAAGACAAACTGAAGGAAAATCAATACAGTTTACTGTTGGTTTGTCTGGGGACTCTCCTTTGAACACTCTTTTCTCTTAAGGGGAATTTGAGTCAGCTCTCGCATCAACGAGAGATTCTGCACCAGGTCCTGATTCCTTTCTATACTCCATGCTGAAACATATACCATTATCGGCGAAACTTATTTTCCTTCGAATGTACAATTGGCTATTCAAGGAGCGGTCTTTCCCCGATGCATGGTTAGAAGCGACAGTAATTCCTCTTTTAAAACCAGCAAAAGACAAAACCAACCCCAGTAGTTATAGGCGTATATGTCTAACAAGCGTCATGTGCAAACTACTGAAGAAGATGTTCATACCGCAGTTTTGTCTGGTACCTAGAAACCAACATTTTTTTTTTTGCAACGAACAGTGTGGTTTCAGGCAAGGACTTCCATTCGTTAATCAATTGATTTTGTTAGAATCCGCTATTCAAGATGCCTTTCTCTTGCGTCAAACACTCGTTGCTGTTTTCTTCGACCTTGAGAAGGCATACGATATGGCATGGAAAAGAGGAATTCTGGACACTTTAAAATCATGGGGTATACAAGGGAATATCCTAGCATAAAAGTTATGCGTAGGCGTATGGCTAAAAAAGAAGAGCTAAAAAATCAGATCAAGACAAAAAGATGGCCAAACGTAGGCCTAAAACTAAAGGGAATTCGAAATCAAGAAACACCTCTTCACAGGCAGCAGGCACTGGAAAATTTAAAACTCGAAGAAATATAAGGTTTGATTGTTCATCATCAGAAGACGATCGCACTGACTTGAAAGATAATTGTGAAGATGATTTCTATGATGAGATGGATCCCAGCGTCAACGTTCACGAGATCTTCATATAAAATGGAAGAACTAAACAGCGCCCTCCCAGCCGTCGACAGAATATCCTGCGTTAGTCACAGTTTTGTCAGCAACTCCACTCTCGGCGTCTTTTATCCAAAATCCTGTTTTATCTTAAAGCAGTTTATAATTTTGTTTATATGTCACTTGTTCCTAAACTTGTTTGCACATTCGTGAGGTTTTAAGTGTCAGTTTAATTTTTAGAGAAGTAAAATCTGGTGTGAGAATTTTCTCGACTAGAATACCCCTGTAGAATTGTTTAAAAGTTTTTATAATCCTCTATTTCATTGGCTGTGCCAGTGACGCCATGTTGGCTGAAGGAGAACAACTTTTACATTTTCATAAACGGTATCATTTTATGAACCGCTATAATTGTAAATGAATAAAATAATCTCAAGAAGTTTTCTAAACTCTTTATCGCTATTTAAAAGCCCATTCTCTCAGAGGTCACTTGTCATCCAAGTTTTTGCACTAGAACAATACTCTACTGGTTTTTAATCACTATTTTGAAACCATACTGTTTGGCAGCTGGACTGGTAGCGGGAAATCCCTGACGTTACAGTGGGGTTATATTCACGCCCCACTCCCTCGGCTGACATTCCTGAGAGGCATACGTGGCTCACACAAAATATAAACTCTCTATTGGAAAACAAGTCGAATTAATCAGCACAAAATTAGAACCAACCGAGATTTTTCAACATTCTTTAATCCGCCATCAGTCGCGTTATAAAAATTACGCCATCAACCCCGTGTTAGGTTCAATCTAACATATGTCATTTATTCTTGATTCCGTTTTGTACGATAAGTTTTAGTAATTCCAAACACCGAAGATAACTTGAGATATTTTAAACATTGTAATAAAAACTACTAATTGGAAATATAATGTTGTAATTAATGATTTTGTAAAATAAATCGCTTAACAAAACAAGTAATACATTTACTATGCAATACATTTTTAATCATAGTTTTGAATATTTTCCAATATATGCTATCTACGTTACACATATCAGTTTTCTACTATATCTACTCATCTGTTCCCATTCGTAAAGTTTGTTATTCACCACAAACCACTGTGACTGGACCACTGTGCTCCGTGTATACTGCGTTGTCGCATTCGTTGCAACGGATCTGGATAATTCATTTTATTTTTATAAGACAGTATTTACAGCGAACCTTCTCATCGGCAGGTCTCTTTGGACGAGTAGTTGGTCTCTAGTATCTCTTTTTATCATCTATTTCTAGGGTATTTGTAGACTGTTGATAGGTGCTTGTCTCAATAGATCCAGAGCTATTGTTTGCCTAGTTGACTAGTAAAAGTTCTTCTGATCATCATGTTATCAGTGTATGAGCGGAAGACTTTTTTTTATTATTAATTATACCTAAATTCAACAATTCACAGAACACAGTTAAAGGTCAACAGTTACATGAATAAAGAAGGACTGAATGCTTCATTGCCTCTGTTTCCACATATAATTCATGACCTTCTTCTTCCAAATCAGATCTGTGGTTACAAAAATGTTTATTGGAAGCATAAAATTTGCTATGGTAAATACATAATGCTAAGGACCAGGGAAAAATTCGAATTATAGAAGAGAATTATCACACTATCACTGTATTATTATTATTATTATTATTATTTTGTTTTCTTTAAATTGCAACTCAAAGTTTCAACGTTTAACAGTAATTTTTCATATTTGTGTAACCAATATTGGGTGGCTCAGCAAAGGTCTCGTCTGACTTGTTCCAAAATATTTCCACATATTTATGATGTTTTAAATCATATAAATTGAATATTTTGTTCTTAAGATTTTCAAATGTACCAATTTTTAGACCAATTGAATGAGGTAACAAAATTAATATATCCTCCCCAAAATAAAGTTTTCATATAAAAATCAATAATATAATTCTATCGTTATTATTAAATATGAACACTAAAAATAACTTATTTGTTTCTTGATTTTCTTCTTCTTTAAAACATGGAAATGTAGGTGTATTTTATTAGGTTTAATATTGAGTAAACCTCATTATTCTTTATAATATGTTACTAATATAAAACTATATTGTTATGGATCTTAGTTATTAACAAACAAACAATAGGTTGTTATTGTATTTTATTATGTATGAACCATATATATTTTCCAGAATATGTATATATATATATATATATATATATATATATATATATATATATATATACACATCTCCATTATACATTGAATGTATACACACACACACACACACACTCACTCACACACACACACACACACACACCCACAGAACACTTTTCAAGTATTATGAAATCAATCAAAGATGTAATTACAGTAGGGTAAATTTTAGTTTATTTTGTATATTATATTATGAATAAGTAAATTGAAACTCTTCTAACGTTATATAAATAAATGTTTTCTAATTTATATTTATATTTTTTAAAAAAGTGTATACAAAAATATGTAATTATATTTTTGCAAATCATTCAAATTAGTGATACACAAATTCTTTTAATTTGCTCACTAAAAATTACGTACAATTGAAACAGTAAGGTCTAACTATCTAAATTTTAAAACAACTAACCTCAAAATAAAATTCCATTTTCAAATTATAAAGCAATGCGTGGTCGTAAATCACTTCTGTCAGTGAACTCTTCTAATGGACTGTAAATTATGTTGTTTCCAGCTTTCCACAGAAAATATGGTAACAATTAAGAAACTGAGACTACTTTATCTTAACAAATGAAATAAACTATTTGAGTAGTAGATTATGTGTAGCTTATCGAGTAGTTAACTCCTTTTAACTTGGTGTTAATTGCAATAAATCTAGCATAATTGCATTAATTAAAAGAATATCTCGTTTTGAATGTTGATTAGTGTGGTTCATTAGCTGAACAAATAGAACGGATAAGTTCATTTAGTAAATTCGTCGGTGATGACTAAATCATGATATGTTTATTTCTAAGTTGATTGCAGCTCAATGTTCCATGGTTTATCATAAGGCCATGGACTGTTAGAAATTCTAACGTCACGTTTAATAAAGAATTATGCAAAATAATGAAATTTTCGATACATAAAAATATAATTACAGCAAACGTACATCTAGTATCTCCATAAATATAAACTTACAAAATACGATGCAATATTACACTGGCTAGCGTTTGTTAAATGAAATGAGAACTGTATTGTAGTACTGCAGACGTTTTCTATTCGTCAATTACTTTAATAAAAATCGTAAACACATCGCTAATTGAAAATAATTTTTAACAAACCGTCAATAAGTTGAAAAGTTCAAAGTTATAAGATATGACATGGCGTAACTGCTTTGTTATTTCCTTACTCAAAAAAGTGACTACTTATTCGGCTAATAAGGCAATGTCAATAGTTTGACTCATGCTCTCAGTTTGTATCTCCACTTTGCAAACATGGCCTAACATTCTCCCACACAGTCACTACCGCTTACGGCAGTATAGCCTATTTATCTGCTCGACCTACGTTTCTGAAACTTCTTAATTCAATACATCACTCTGGCCCTATACTTTCTACTGGTGCTTTTAGATCAAGCCCAATCTTCAACCTGCTCGTTGAAGCTGGGGAACCATCTCTCTCAAGGCGACGTCAAATGCTTCAAATTTGGTATTACACTGGTCTTCGAAGCAATCCTAAAGATCCGGCACTCAAAGCAGTTTTTGATAACTACTTAGACGATCGTTACGATGCGCGTCAACGCTCGACTGCTCCCTTCGGAATAAGAACGTTGCGCATTTTTAGGAAACTAAATTTAGAGCCTATATTCGAACGAACATTATGCTACATCCCTCCATGGACAATACTATTGCTAAAGTTTTGTAGTGGAACTACATAGGCCTCAAGGTTACAAGCTCTAAAAGGCCCCTAATGCACTGTCCAGTATTAGCAGTTTAGACTTAAATATTATTATGAGTTTAGTTTAGTTAAGAATTCTTGTTAGTGAAGAACTCTCTAAGATTATCACGAAGTCCTTAAAAAAAGTGTTCACATTTTATAACCAATCTATTTATATTAGATATTTCATAATATTTTTGTTTTACAATTTTTAAAATATTTTTGTAGGAAGAACAAATTTGGGGATAAAATCTTATTAAAATAATATAAATATAGTGCGTGGATAGTATATTTTTAATTTATTTTCCTTTCAACATATGTAACAAAAAGTTATTTCATTGACAAACGATGATCAATTTACAAAGAGACGGTCGTGGTAGACACATTCAAAGGAGCTGGAGTAGTGAAATTAGGGAAGAAAGGGAAGGAGCCGTTGCCACTGCAGTTGCATGGCGGATGTGGTCCGAAACCACCATGGCCACCGTGTCCACCATGGCCTCCATGCCTTCCTTCACCACCTCCTCTCCCTCCGTGCCCTCTACCAAAGTCAGCCTGTACTATAACAAAGGCAATGCATGCCAGTGCAATTACGATCTAAAAAAAAAAAAAAAAAAAATTAAAAATCATTTATTTTCCCATTTAATTTCATTATCTTAAAAATGGGAACATAATTTAAAATGATAATCTATATGACATATAATTTAAAAAACAATTAATTATATACAATAACTGGGGAAATAACAATGATATAAATTTTTTGTCATAAAATAAAGAAAATCATTACAAACGAAACTATATCTGTACTCAAAAAAACGAAAACTAGTTGATATTTTTGCTATATTAAATAACAGTAGAAAATATTTTTAAAATTTGGGATGTAAGGAAACTAAATATTTTAAATGTTATGATTGATTTAATATAAATTACTTATCTACGACGTGTACATTTAATGAACTGTTGAAGTATTTTTCATTATTTACTTTGAACACCCAGTTAAAAAAAAGAACAACAATAAAGTAGAAATCTAAGAAAAAAAGATTACGACTTAAAAAAATTTTAAAAATCATTTATATTTCTTTACATTATGTTATTATATTTATTATATATTATTATATTTATTTTATAGGTTGAAAAATAAAAACTTTATTCGAATGTTTAATTGCATAGAATACGATGTAAACATAATTTTAACTAATTATTGAACATGTAACTTATTGCTAATTATAATCAAATTTAATTAGTTTCTCCGTAAAGTTAATCAAATAATTTGTGTACATCCTTAAATAATAACAAGGCAGATGATTGTTTATAGGTAACCCAATTTGCTACCTGAGTTTAATAAACCTTGGTATGAAAATCATTTAAAAACCTGGAAGCAAAGTTTATATTATAAAGTTATTTTATTTTCATTAATTCAAAGTGGATACTTGTTATTTATATAAGTTATATAATTGTGTGGTTAAATAAAAGTCCCTTAACATATTTAATATATATATATATATATATATATATATATATATATATATATATAGATATAGATATATTCTTACCAACGCTATACGGCTCATGGATGCGTTCTTAGAGTGATTTAACACAATCTCTAGGGCACTATATATACCAAAATACTGTTATTATTGTGCGAGAGTCTTACAAACGTTTCCTGTACCGTCATATTAAGAAATTATTAAACAACCATTGTTACTTCCTGCTTAGCCTTTGTGTAGCAACTGGATAATGCCATCTTAGTTTATTTTGGAATCAATTATTGTGTTGGATAGTTGATCTTAAATTGTAAAACCTTCCACTTATTTACTGAACAAACTTCTGAAGACAAAGTGGAAGTAATTATGAAATACAATGGTACGTACGGTGCACAATAGAAATGCCTTATTCTTGTGTTGTTTCTAAATGTAAATAATTTTCTTCATAGTGGAAATATTAGATATACTCTAGTTATATTTGTTTTCACTTTAATCTGCTAATAATAAAGTTTCAAAAGTAGTTATATTATACATATATAATACTATTAGTACATAGTACTGTAGTACATAGGCCTATAATAAATAATAGTATTTGTTACAATATAGTAATTATTATATTATGACTGGATTCTATAAACACTTCATGGGAGAGTCGTTCCCAGTTGAATCACTAACTGCAGAAAGGCATAATTTCCAATTTTGCCATCTTTTCAAGGGAGACAAAAAACTTTGTAAATCCTAACACATTAATGGTATTAGTTTTTCTACATTTAATGTTTGCGTGACTGGACTTTCTGGATTGGTGTGTATTCATAAAATATTAAATATAAATAATAAAATATATAAATATTTTATGAGGGATGTAGAGATTTGTTTGTGTTAAGAACATGTTTATTCCTTTTAAGCATGAAATAAAAATTTGTAATAAAGTTTCATGGACTAATTTTAATTAACTAAAACAGTGTTATATACATTACTTATAATAACTGAAAATTAATTTAAACTTGAAGTTCAAGTCTCTAGCTCTCCTCTGTGAACGTCGTTGTCGTGGCTATAACGTGTCCCGGCTATAACGTGTCCCGACTATAACGTGTCCTGGCTATAACGTGTCCCGGCTATAACGTGTCCCGGCTATAACGTCTCCCGTCTATAACGTGTCCTGGCTGTGCCCCGGCTATAACGTGTCCTGGCTATAACGTGTCCCGGCTATTACGTGTCCCGGCTATTACGTGTACTGGCTATAACGTGTCCCGGATATAACGTGTCCCGGCTATAACGTGTCCCGGCTATAACGTGGCCTGGCTATAACGTGTCCCGGCTATAACGTGTCCCGGCAATAAGGTGTCCTGGCTATAACGTATCCCGGATTATAACGTGTCCCGGCTATAACGTGTCCCGGCAATAACGAAATGGGATAGCAAAAGTTCATGCATCAAATGGGATGTATACTAATGTTTAATATATTGGCTCTATTTTTTTGTTGTTAAAAAGGAGTTCAGTTGAATAAGCTTTTATAGAAGGAGCCTGAGTTTGCTCTTCTCCATTTTGAAGTCTGAGTGGGTCCATTGTTAAACCAGCAATGTTCGTCTTACATTGCACCTTGTTTTGGTTATAGGAAAAAAAAATAATTTTTTCTTGTAATATAGCAAATGCCGTTTTTTTGGTCTTTTGGAAGGTTTTTCCCATACGAATCATCACTTAGGTAAGTCTCTTTAAGAAACTGGGGCACCATGAACTGAAGTGAATGAAATCAGTAACTTTCATTTTAATAACAGAAATTTTGCTGTGGATTTTTGATGATTTGAACTCTTCGTGCCTAAGCTCTTTTATATTAACAAGATCAGTATTTTTCTTGTTTTTAAATTTTCTTCTAATGAAGCCAAAATGTCTGTCATTTGCCATGAAAGAGTGGTCCCTTTCATTTAGATGCAATAGATGGGGCAAACGGTAACATTACTTTGCAGTGTACCCAGAAGTTTTCAGAAAATCAGATTTACGTCCATTGGTGCAGTTACTATTGTGTGGTAGGCAATAAATCACACTGAAAGCTTTGGATTTCTGTGTTCACAATTCAGGTGAGGGTATTTGTCAATCGAGCTAACTTGGATAAGAGATTAAATGTAAATGTCCCGTTCCGATTTGGATGTCTTGCTTGTAGCTTTGTTAATTACAAGTCATTTACTAGCAATAATACCTTTTACTGACATGTAATTTTGAAAGAAAATTGTAACAAGGAGCAGATTTAGAATAAAGCTTTTCGAGTTCATAAAACATAACAATTTATAATATAAAGATCTGGAATATTCAACTCACTGTCTCTTTATATTAATGGCATTAATTTAGTAACAAGTACTCATATTCAGTCAGTCAGACAGTCATTAGGAAGAAGGGGGTTTGGTGGCCCCCGTGGGTTTGCAGCGTCTGTTGCTTAACTCTGGCTGCTTGTATCATTGTGTTTTCAGCACTCTTTTTTAATGACTGTTTGGTGAAAGGACGGAGGTTGGTAAATGGTGGTAGGATGAGCTATTGTTGTTAAGGATAATGGCAGACTGACGTTTTTTTGTTTGTTTCTTTTTTTCTTTTTCTGCACTAGAAATTCTTGGCAAGCAAAGCATATTCTGAGGACAAAATCTTGAAAAACATGAAATTAACATACTTAAACCTAGCATGGATTACTTAAAACTAACAGAACAGTTTACTTAAAACTAAAAGGGCTTATTATTACAAAAAAAAACAGTTGTAGTGTGGCTTAACATCAACTACATGTTAAGTAGTTGACATGACAAGGGATGGCGTGCGGAAGGAGTTTTTGATTGTGCTGTTGGAAACAAACATATTGCCATATTCAATATACATTCAATCCACGGATACTAGAATAAGATGGTCGGTAGTCTGTGACGTCACTGCTACCAAGCCGTTCTATTGAAGCTGGTCTAGCGTAGCCTGCGATCTTTTGCATTTTACGTTCTAATTTACAGTAATTCTCTGTCACAAAATGTGGTTATTGTAAGTTAGATTCCTAAACAAAGATATTTACATTTTTCAAACTTACCCAATTTGTCAAAGTTTTTTTGGTTTTATAATTTTAGTTGTGTAAGTTTATCAGCCTCTACAGGTCATTTTCCGCAGACTTTGATCTCCTTTTCTTCTTCTCTTACAGTAATACAACAATTTAAGGGTAAGGTACAAACGTTTACTTTTTGTGATAATTATAAACCATATGATTTTCCGAAATAGTCAGTTCTGGAGAGTTGTTTGATAAAAATATAACAGATTTTAAGGATTAGTTTTTCAATTTTTTATATTTCCTTGTTTTTTTACTATGTATATCGCTGTTAGGGTCTGTAGGCTTCAATCTTTTAAGAGATTTATTCTTAATTAATTCCTTCATTCTCATGAAGCATCCTGTTCTTATATAGCAGGATAAAGCATAGTTATCAATAGAAGAAAATTTTGGTTTGACATATTCTAAAAGTTTCTTCAAAACGTCACGGCATTTATTAAGACCGTCCCCATGGAACGTATGAAAATCCTGTTCTAGTTTAATCACAGTTTCCAGCCATACATTATGTGGGTTTATGTGCGCTCCTCTAGACAAAGTAGAGACCCAGTCATTGTTTGTCTCTCCAGTTATAGTATGTTGACCGTAGTCAAATGTGTTTAGACCCCTTTTCTTGATATGATAAGCCACGTAACCTGCCAGCATTTTGAACAAGTCAATTCTTTCTTCTGTACTGAGCTGCGTTTGAAATATTTTGAAGTCCTCTTTCTTTTTGTGTAGTTATGTACTGAACACAGCTGTTCCACTAGTGAAGGGACGATCTCATTAAACTCCTCTTCCTCTTGTTCATTGTCAACTTGTTTTATTGTAGTATTGTCTTTGAGGTGTACAAGGTCAGCATTGCTCAACACATCAACACTGAGGGTTTCACAAGTTTGGGCCTCATAGCATCCGTTAGTTATAATATCGGATGCGCTTTGACTGAGTACCAAGGATTTTATCCTAGATTGTACAGTTGTTGGTAAGGGGTGGTCGTAAAATCAGCCATTACCTCTTATTTGTGAGAAATATGATTCCTGATTACATCTAGGTGCTAATATATATATATATATATATATATATATATATATATATATATATATATATATATATATATATATATATTAAATATGGTGATATGTTTTCTTGTAATATATTTAATAAATTAAAAAGTAAACCCCTTGTGTTGAACCCCGAAGGGGGGTGCGGACTAGCCGCACCTACGAGGGGTTTGGCGTCCCTCGCGGTACCCTAGCCTAACACTACACCACTCACAAAGCATACACACACAAATACACACACCAACACAATCTATACACATTTCAACACTTACATCTTCTCTTAGGAAATTTTCCCGTTGCGCGTCGGGAGTGCTGAAAATTCCAGAGCTTGACAAACTCTGGTCTGGGACGCTGATGTGAGCTTGCTCTGCCGAAGACGTAAGCGCGGTGTCTGGTCTACCAGCCGCTTCGGTCCTTAGTCAGGGAGTGTCCGCGGTGCACAGGTTTCGGAGCTTGTGCACAGTATTACGAGTTCTCGACTGATGCCCATCCAGTCGAGCTAAGGAGAATACTATAGGCTCCAGAGTTCTGGAGATTGGAAATGATCGAAAGTGATCCAAGGGTGTACCCGTTCCTATAGTCTCGCCCGTAACGCCAGACACGATGGTTGGCTAAAAGCATTCTATGGATCATAAAACCAAGTCAAATGGTTTGAGTTTAGAGAGGACTCGTCAGGATTCACCTGATGAACCTAAAGTTGATGATTTGAGGAAGAAGTTGATGGTGGCAACGTCACGAGCATTGCCATCGCCAAAATATTTAATAATTTCTAATGCCGAAGATGGAAAGGATTTGTCCAGAGTTTCGCCTTTCCTTATAAATAAAGCAATTACTGCCTGTGCTGGAAGTCCTGTCTCATCTATAAAAAAATTAAAAAATGGGACACTGCTTGTTGCTACTAGTAGTGAAAAACAGACCAGATCTCTTTTGAAAACGACTTCCTTCTTTGACCAAGTCAAGGTGTCTGTGGCTCCCCATAGATCGTTGAATTTCTCTAAGGGGGTCATTACATGTAGGGACCTGATGCACGTCCCAATAAATGAAATCAAGGCCGAACTCTCGTCACAGTCTGTCACGGATGCTGCTGTTATTATGAAATCTGAAAAAGGCGAGAAAATTAAAACAGCCTCTTTCATATTAACTTTTGGGAAACCAGAGATTCCTGAATATATTAATGCAGGTTATCGAAGGCTGTCAGTGAGGCCTTACGTAGCTAACCCTCGGCGATGCTTCAAGTGTCAGCGTTTTGGGCACATTAGTTCTGCGTGTTCTAAACAGGGTGTATGCGGCAAGTGTAGCATGGAAGGTCATGATGAAAAAGATTGCGGCAACACCCCGAAGTGCGCTAACTGTGGGGGCGATCATCCGGCGCGATCTTACAACTGTCCTCACTCTAAGGAGGAGAAAGCAATCCTTGGCATTATGGCTAACCAGAGGATATCATTTGCTGAAGCTAAGAAGATCTTTAAAGCTTCCCAACCAAATGTTGTCATTAAAACTTATGCTGCTTGCGCGAGCGCAACGACGTCGTCCTGTGCCAACTGCGCAGACCTTACCGGAAAAATTGAAGCCCTTACTGAGCAGGTTGCACGTCTTCTGTCTTTAGTGACAAATGGACCTTCAGTAAGTGTAGTACAACCAGCGACTACGCCGAGTAATCTGCTAGTACGTAGCAAATCAGACGATACAGGCATTCCTGCACAGGTATCTCTCCACAAAGGAAAGACATTTAGAACAATTCCATCAGAGGGTAGGAAAAATAAAACAAATTTTGATATTTTAAAAAAGAATGCCGCAATTAAAGTTGGTGAGAAAAAAGAAAAAAAAGCAAAGGCCAAAGGAGGGGCCCATTCCATCTCACCTCCTGAGCATACAAATTCCTCGAGTTCCACCACTGCAATAGCGGTGATGGAATCCGATGATACATTGCCTGAAGCGTCTCCTGACGTTCCAGGTAAATTAACATTTAATGCCAACAATGAGAGCCAAGTCAATCCTTTTCACTAAGTAGCAATGTCCACACCTAAGCAATCCGTGATTCAGTGGAACATTAACGGACTTAGAAGTCACATTGAGGATCTCAAATTAATTGTAAGGGATGTGTCCCCTATGTACATTTGTATTCAGGAGACACATCTTAATGAATCGCACAATTTCCAACTAAGGGAGTATTCAGTTTACAGATCGGACTTCGTTACAGAAAATCGAGCTAGAGGTGGCGTAGCCATTCTAGCCCGTGACTGTGTCGACGCCGTTTCTCTGAATTTAATAACTCCCTTACAAGCAGTAGCAATTCAAACAGCTGTTCCATACAAACTCACTCTCTGTTGTGTCTATCTTCCACCAAGTGACAACCTGCAACAGAGAGATCTTGTAGACCTCATAAATCAGTTACCGACTCCGTTTTTATTAGTGGGCGATTTCAATGCCCACCATGTTTCATGGGGTTCACCAGAATGCAACCCGCGAGGTAATCTGATCGAAATCATCAGATCGGAACTGGATTTATACCTGCTCAATGACGGTTCTCCGACACATTTAGCAGCGTCAACAGGTGGATGGACAGCTGTAGACTTGTCATTATGCAGTCCTGCCTTGGCTACAAGGCTAAAATGGTCAGCATTGCCTGATCTTTACAGTAGCGATCACATTCCTATTGAGATCTCTTTGTCTGACTCCTCACCCTGTTGTGTTCGACAACCCCGTTGGATCTTGAAAAAAGCCAACTGGGAACAGTTCTCTCAAGATCTAGAATCACTGGAAGTGGAAGACCTGGCTCCAATTAATGACATCGTAAATTCAATTACCAAAACTATTTTGAATGCCGCCGAAAAGGCAATACCGAAAACCTCATCAAAACCACGGCGACCACCTGTTCCGTGGTGGAATGATTAGTGCACTGTGATCCTTCGTCAACGGAGAAAAGCTCTGAACCAGTTCAAGAGACATCCAACGAGTGAAAACCTGGAAAAATATAAAATCTTCCGTGCGAAAGCACGGAGAATATTTAGGCAAAGTAAACGAGAATCATGGTCCCAGTACATTGGCACTATTACAAGAACTACAGCTCCATCTACAGTATGGAAGAAATTACGATCCGTCTGTGGCATTTCCGTTCCGATGCCATTAATTTCATTAAGGCATCCGGATGGAGTTATGACCACGGACAGTGAGGAAATTGCCAATGTGCTAGCGTTATCGTTCTCAAAATATTCTTCATCTTCTGCATACAAGGACGCTTTCCTGGTTTACAAACGTAAACAGGAAGCCTTACCGTTCACCGTTGGATTGTCAGGAGACACGTGTTTGAATATTCATTTCTCTGTCTATGAACTAGAGTCGGCTCTCTCGTCAACGAAGGATTCAGCTCCAGGCCCGGACGATATTGTATACTCCATGATTAAAAATCTACCACAATCGGCAAAACTAGTTCTCCTTCGGATATACAATCGTATATTCGGGGAGCACGGTTTTCCCGATGCATGGTTAGAAGCGACTATAATTCCTCTTCTAAAACAAGGAACGGACAAAACTAATCCCAGTAGTTACAGACCCATCTCTCTCACCAGCTGCTTATGCAAACTACTGGAGAAGATGGTCAACCGTCGTCTGGTCTGGTATCTAGAAACAAACAAACTTCTTACTAACGTCCGGTGTGGTTCCAGACAAGGACGTTCATCAGTTGACCAATTGGTTTTGTTGGAGTCAGCTATACAGAATGCCTTCATCTTACGACAAACACTGGTAGCTGTTTTCTTCGACCTCGAGAAGGCATATGACATGGCATGGAGAAGAGGAATTTTGAACGTATTGAAATCATGGGGTATACAAGGTAACATTCTTGCTTTTATACAAAATTATTTGAATAACAGGACTTTCCGTGTACGTCTAGGAGGCATATATTCTTATCGTTAAGAACTACAGAATGGTGTACCACAGGGTGGCGTGTTGAGTTTGACGCTGTTTGCCGTTGCCATTAACAGCGTCACTTCAAACGTACAGTCACCGGTCCACTGTTCCCTGTTTGTAGACGATTTTGCATATATGTGACTGCTAGAAGTATGGCAACAGCGGAAAGGTCCTTACAATTAGTCATTAACAAATTGCAAGAATGGACCAAATCTACGGGCTTCAAGTTTTCGGTTTCGAAGGCCCAGTGTATTGCATTTAGTCGTCGCTGGCAACACCAGGAACCTATCCTTTATCTTGATGGTACGCGGCTTCAGACCGCGGATAATGTGAGATTTTTGGGTCTTTTATTGGATAAAAGACTTTCATGGAGTCCGCATGTACGTGATTTGAGGACCCGGTGCAGCAAGATATTGGATATGTTGAGAGTTCTAAGTGGTACAAATTGGAGAGCAGACAGAACCTGTATGCTCCGCTTCTATCGCGCCGTTGTAAGATCGCGCATAGATTACGGCTGTATAGCCTATTCATCTGCTCGACCTACGGTTTTGAAACTCCTTGATTCAATCCATCATGCTGGTTTTAGACTTTCTGCTGGTGCTTTTAGATCAAGCCCAATCTCCAGCCTTCTAGTTGAAACTGGAGAACCATCTCTCTCAGTGCGACGTCAAAAGCTACAGATTTCATACTATACTGGTCTTCGAAGCAAACCTAAACATCCGGCATTTAAAGCAGTTTTTGATAACCACCTCGAGGATCGTTACAATGAGAATCAACGTTAAACTGCTCCCTTCGGAATAAGAACGTTGCGCATTTTTAGCAATCTAAATTTAGAACTTCCACCTATATTCGAACGATCATCATGCTACATCCCTCCATGGGTAATACGAATGCCAAAATTTGACTTCTCATTGTCCAGGTACCTAAAACACAATACCCCTGACGTTATTTATCGTTAGGAGTTTTTGCAGATCCAACTAACTCACCAACATACTGTGACTATATTCACAGACGGTTCAAAACTGGACAATGGAATAGGTTGTGCTTTTTATATGGAAGGACAAACCTTCACTTATGGATTACCCTCAGCCTGTAGCGTTTTTACAGCAGAACTTTATGCAATTTTCCAAGCTTTAAGATGCAAAATCTAAATATCTTGTATGCTCCGATTCCAAAAGTGCTCTCCAGGCTATTCAGGAAATTTACACTAACAACCCATTAGTTGGAGACATCTTGTGCTCAATACACAGGCTCCAATTACGGGGTATCGAGGTGTCATTTCTCTGGGTGCTTGTCACTGCGGAATATTTGGAAACACTAAAGCTGATGAAGGAGCAAAATTAGCTACAAGTATGGTACCATCGACACAACTTGTAATGGCATCAGATTTTGTATGCAATGTTAAAACTATATTATTCTGTGTGTGGAATGAAGAATGGCAAAATGTACATAGAAACAAGCTGAGGCACATCAAAAATACCGTCCGACCATGGAGGACATCTGTTCGTTCGAATCGTAGGGAGGAAGTGGTGGTTACTCGACTTCGCATCGGCCACTCTATGTTAACGCATGGATGGTTGATGCGACATGAGGATCCACCACTATGTCCGTTTTGTAGAAATAATATTACAATCAAGCATATCCTGCTTGATTGTATTGAGTTGACAAATTTGTATATACGTTACGATCTTCGAGGTAGTTTAAAGGTGGTTTTAAGGGACGATGTCACGGCTATCGACCGTGTCCTCGCTTTCTTACGCCACCTTAATCTATTTAACAATGTTTAAATTTTTTATAATTTTGGGTTCTTTAATTTTAGATAATTATAATCACAATTAGTTTTAAACATTTATTTTGTTTTATTTTGATTGGTTTTATGTAATATTTATTTTAAAAACTTATTATTTAAAATAACTTTAGTTAGGCGATGATAACCTTGATAGGTTTTTCGCCTGGAAAAAAAAATAAAAAAATAAAAATATTTCAAAAACAAAAATACTTTTATTGCATCTATTATTCAAAGCTTTTCGCCGATAAAATAGTACCAGCATCTTCAGTAAAATAATTATCTAACAAAAGTTTATATATATAACCTTCTGACCGTAAATTCTGAAACAAGCCGTACAAATTTCGACGATATCATAAAGCCTGTTTGGAAAGAAGCAGACCTCCCTTTCCACAAATTGTGCTCTCATGGAGTGACATAAATCTCACAGTTTGTTGAGCATAATGTTTTGTTCGTCGAGACTTGTACCATACGCGCTTTTCATTTTGTCAGTGGGGTGATGAGGAGGTCTTGAATTAAGGACATCAAAGCCGTTATTGACAGTTAATATAAACTCTTCCACATTGTCAATTCCAGGCAACACATGAGATGTAGCCATTGCAACAGTTCTTGATAGTAGTTCAGCGGCTTTTCTGACGTTTTGTCTTTCGCATCTCAAAAGGAATAGGCGATAATGCGTTATTTTATGAGTGTAAATATGAGTCACCATCTTTTTGGTAGTCAACTAATTTGAAAAACAAATCTTTCCTAATAATTTCTCCACTAGAAAGATGAAAGAGCTCATCCAACAAATGATTTCTTACTAGTTTTAACAAATGAGAGACATCAAAAAACGCCCAAATTTTCCGATTGTCTGAAAAAGGATTTTTTATATTCGGCTTTTCAGCTTTTATTTCAAGTTCGGAAATGAGTTTCCTGTTCGTGGCACCCATGTCGCTAACGAAAGCTCTTACTCTGAAACCTGTTGACTCAAATAGTTAAACAGCTTTAAAAAATGTCTGTAGTCACATTTTGGTCAAACTGATAAAAAATCGGCTGTTTCCATTTTCCTGCTAGAAATCCAATAATCATGACTTGAACATTAGTATATGGCCCCCAAAATTTGTCTTCATTTGAGTTATAGCAAATATCAGATTTAACTTTCATGTCATCATAGCTTAGGATAACGTATTTCTGAAAGTTATCTTTTAAAATGACTGCTTGTCCTTTTAATAAATCAAAACTTATGTCAAAAATAAATCCAGGTGGTGTAGCAAACTGACTTAGCCGCCGTTTTACAGTTACTTTGCTCGGAAGTGGATAATTTAAAATATCTCTCAAATGTTATTATTAATTGTTAATTGATAAATTGTAAATTAATGTTATGTTTTTAATTATTGGTTTAAGGCCCATTTGTTAATTGTTATAATGATCGTTTTTGTTATTTATTATTTTATTTTTGTTTTTGTTATTAACAGATGTATATTTATTATTATATCTTTGTTGTTATAATAATATTGTTAGGTTTTTATACAATTGTTTATAGTTTCTTCTTGTTTGTTGATTTATATTTATTTATCATGTTTTAGTTTTGTTTTTTTTAAATTTTTTATGGTTTATTTAAAATATTTTGCAATAGTCACTACCTTCGATTGGTGATTATAAACAAAATGGGTTTTCTGCCAGGAGAAAATCTTTAAAAAAGTAATATTTTATATTTTAAATATGAGAGCCCGGACGGATACGGTTAAAGATAGAATAAGAAAAGAAGACTTAAATTTACTTAAATCTGATTTGATACATTTTCAGATGCGTTTATATGCATCTATTTATAATTAGAGAAACAAAATTTAGTACTTTAACAAATAACTTGGAGCATCAAAAATATACTCGTGTTCAAAAGGTTTTATTATATTTTCCCGTTTTATATTTATTAGTCATTTACTTAATTAGTTTAATAAGTAATATAAATACTGAAATTATTTCATTCTTAATTCCATGTTATACTTACATTAATTTTGTACATTAGTGATATTTCTCTACTAAATTCCTTATATTTCTTAATAATACCCGCGTATTTTCAATGAAAAAATCTACGCTATATCATGTTGTTATTCATAAAAATAACTCTTGTCTTTGAAAGAGTAATAAAACTCACTTCAAGTACAAAATGTATTTTCCCCTTGACCCCCAGCCTAAGGGGTCTTATATAACACCTTATATTTTTTATTTATTAACACCCTTATTCATAACCTGAATTCTTTGCAATTTTATGTATGCTCCAAATTGCAAATTTTACATTTTCATTAAATTTGTTTTCAATATTATTATTGGTTTGTCTTATTTTTTTATAAAGACAATAATATGAACTAGAATTTAATGTCTAATTTTATTTAATCACAAAATATATCCCTATACTTTTCTATTTAACCTACTTTTGATTAAGGTAGACAAAAGTATCAAAATAAGGAACATTTACCCTAATTTCAAGTTTAAAAATTAAACAAAAGTTTTTACATTAAGGGGTTTACCCACAGCTTACGTTCGTAAAAACAGATTGATTTAAAATTGCTTTTAATCAATGATTACTTTCCTTATATGAAAAGTAGCGTTTTAAATGAGATATTACAATCTTCGCAATATTATTTACGAACGCTATGGAATTTGATATGTTCACAATATTTAATAGTTCAAATTTATTGCGTTTACATTAATAAAGTAGAATGAGAAAAATTATTAACGATATTTTGTATAAAAATAAAAATCATTTTATGAATACAGAAATCGAACTATTACCTTAAACTGTACTTAATAATCCTGCATTTGATAGACAATAAACTGTGAAGTGAGTTACTATCCACTGGCAAAAATTCTATCAAATAACTGATACAACCTTCCTTTCTCCCGAGTTATGACCAGTCTAATTTTTCTAAATTGCTACATCAAATCATAAATGTTCAGTTACTGTATTATTTCTAATTTAAATATATCCGTAGGAAACATAACACATTTTCACATTCTATGTACATAAAAAGTGTTATCATCGCCCTACTAATTTTAATTTAGGTATTATACGACATAACCGTAGAACTGAAGGAAAGGGTTAAAAATGTTTGTAATATAACATGTGTGACCGCATGTGTAATAAAATTACATAGTTAGCCAGGGAACCAGAAAACTTGCTATTAACACTTGAGTTTTAAAAATCTTATCTCATTTTTATCTCTCCCATTGAGCAGGATCTTGTGACACCGGGCTAAAGTGGTTGAATGCCTGTAAATATTTCAATAATTTTCATGGAAACAATTACCTTCAAAGGGTTGTATAAGAAATATTCATAATTAACCTAATGCTATTAAATTATACAATCAAATATAGGGGTAAGTTTTGATTAAAATTGATTATTGACTAATCTATTCCAATTTCCAATATCTTACTCCCATACGACGCTTCGTACAAGTAACGGATCTCCATCTAAATTTTCTTTCTTGTTCCGTCCAGTGTTAATGGATTGTAATAAATCTTCTTCTAGATTAACTTTCATCTCATCTAGAATCTTTTCTTTATTTTTCATGGCGTGCAATAATTTGGCAATTTTAGCAGTTTAGAAAACATCATCTGGATGTCTGTATTTTTTATTTGGGTTTATCAAGTAGAAGCTATACATAACGCTAGTGTTTCAATATCTTGATTATTCATTGGGAAGAGTTGAAATATTGTTTTAAAGTCTTTCGGATTTCCAGGTACATCATATCGGTGACACGCTTGTCGAGTATATCACGCCGAATTTCGTGTTATTATAGTCTGTTATTATAATTGGTTTCCTCTAATTCGTAGAGTCGATTTGCCCAATCCTGTGCATTGTTGATGACGCAATTATAGCCTTGCCTTTCTTAAAAACATATGAAACTAGATTAGCTTTCTCTTGATATCTAGCCCTCAGGGGGGTGCGGACTAGCCGCACCTACGAGGGATTTGGCGTCCCTCGCGTTACCCTAGCCTAACACTACACCACTCACAAAAACATACACACACACATACACACACCAACACAATCTATACACATTTCAACACTTACATCTTCGCTTAGGGAATTTTGACTGGTCAGAACCGTTGCGCGTTGGGAGTGCTGAAAAGTCCAGAGCGTGACAAACTCTGGTCTGGGACGTTGATGTGAGCTTGCTCTGCCGAAGACGTAAGCGCGGTTTCTGGTCTACCAGCCGCTTCGGTCCTTGGTCAGGGAGTGTCCGCGGTGCATGGGTGTCGGAGCCTGTGCACAGTATTACGAGTTCTCGACTGATGCCCATCCAGTCGAGCTAAGGAGAAAAGCTATAGGCCTCAGAGTTCTGAGGATTGGAAATGATCTTAATGTGATCCAAGGGTGCACCCGTTCCTATAGTCTCGCCCGTAACGCTTGACACGATGGCTGGCAAAAAATATTTATGGATTCCAAAACCACGTCAAATATGACTAGTCTGAAGAGGACACGCCAGGATTCTCCTGACGATAGTCAAGATTTGAGTAAAAAGTTGATGGTGGCAACGTCGCAGACATTGCCATCAGCAAAGTATTTAGTTGTTTCTAGTGCCGAAGAAGGGAAAGATCTTTCCAAAGTTTCTCCTTTCCTGATTAACAAGGCTATTACTGCGTGTGCTGGAGGCCCAGTAACCTCTATTAAGAAACTTCGAAACGGAACACTTTTAATTACGACTTCAACCGACAGACAAACCCGTTCTCTATCAAAAATGACCTCCTTCTTTGACCAGGTCATGGTATCTGTGGCTCCCCACAGATCCTTGAATTACTCAAAGGGGGTCATTACATGTAGGGATTTAATGCACCTTCCAATCGATGAAATAAAGTCCGAACTGTCTTCTCAGTTAGTTACGGACGTTATCCCTATAATGAAAATGGACAAAGGAGAAAAAGTAGCAACAGCGTCTTTTATCGTAACTTTTGGAAACCCTGAAATACCCGAATACTTGCATGCAGGTTACCAAAGGATCTCAGTGAGACCATACGTGGCTAACCCTAGGCGCTGCTTCAAGTGTCAGCGTTTTGGGCATATCAGCTCTACCTGTTCGAAGCACATATGTAGCGTTGAAGGCCATGATGATAAGGATTGTGTAAATTCTCCGAAATGCGCCAACTGTGGTGGTGACCACCCAGCGCGATCCTACAACTGTCCTACCTTTAAGGAAGAGAAAGCTATCCTAGACATCATGGCGAAAGACAAGCTGTCGTTTCCAGAGGCCAAAAAACTCTATCGATCCATTCAGCCAAAGACAGACAGTAAGACTTATGCCGCTACCCTGACCGCTTCAAAATCGTCTTGTACCAACTGTGTGAGCTGTCCAAAAAGATTGTAGCTGTAACTGAACAAGTGTCTTTCTTTTGAGTTTGAGCTTAGTCTCAAATGGGCCCGCAGGGGGGTGCGGACTAGCCGCACCTACGAGGGATTTGGCGTCCCTCGCGGTACCCTAGCCTAACACTACACCACTCACAAAGCATACACATACACGTACACACACCAACACAATATATATATACACATTTCAACACTTACATCTTCTCTTAGGGAATTTGACTGGTCAGAACCGTTGCGCGTTGGGAGTGCTGAAAGGTCCAGAGCTTGACTAACTCTGGTCTGGGACGCTGCTGTGAGCTTGCTCTGCCGAAGACGTATGCGCGGTTGCTGGTCCGCTAGCCACTTCGGTCCTTGGTCAGGGAGTGTCCGCGGTGCACAGGTGTCGGAGCCTGTGCACAGTATTACGAGTTCTCGACTGATGCCCATCCAGTCGAGCTAAGGAGGAAACTATGGGCCCCAGAGTTCCGGGGGTTGGAAATGATCGAAAGTGATCCATGGGTGTACCCGTTCTCATAGTCTCGCCCGTAACGCCTGACACGATGGTTAGCTTAAATCAAATTCATGGAAAACCAACAAAAGTCCAACAAACCAACCAACCAGAGTAATGTGAAGAGGCGTCGTGAGGTTTCTCCGAAGATGCCTAGTGAAGTTAGTGACACGAGGAATGAAATGGATTCAGCATCAACCAAACTACCGCCTAAATTTTTAATTGTCTCTAGCGCAGAAGAAGGAAAAGATCTTTCTAAGGTATCGCCTTTTCTGATCCATAAGGCTATAATTGGATGTGCAGCAGGACCTCTCGCTTCCATAAAAAAGTTGCGAAATGGAACACTGCTGTTAGAAACAATTATTTCGAAGCAATCCCAATATTTGTTAAAAATGACCTCCTTCTTTGATCAGGTCAAGGTTTCGGTGGCCCCCCACAAAACCTTGAACTCATCAAAGGGAGTAATATCATGCAGGGATCTTTTGTATGTCTGTGAGGATGAAATAAGATCTGAACTGGAATCGGAAGGTGTAACAGAAGTCGTACGAATTATGAGAATGGAAAACGGTCAGAGAGTTCCAACAACATCATTAATCCTGACATTCGGGAAACCATGTATCCCGGAATATTTACATGCTGGCTATCAACGGCTTCCTGTTAGGCCCTACGTTCCCAATCCACGGCGGTGCTTTAAATGCCAACGTTTTGGACACGTAAGTTCTTCTTGCTCCAAGCCAGAGGTATGCGGACAGTGTGCATCTGAAGGCCATACTGAGAAGGTTTGCACAAGTGCTCCGAAATGCCCCAACTGTGCTGGTGATCACCCTGCTCGCTCCTTTAACTGCCCAAAGTTCAAGGAGGAGAAAGCGATCCTCAGCATAATGGCAAAGGATAAAACATCTTTCCACGAAGCGAAAAAGAAGTTCAAGTTAACTCAACCTAGACTTGAAACGAAATCTTATGCATCAGCTACCACCACTGAGAAGTCGTGTTCCAACTGCGTTGAGCTAAACAAAAAAATTGAAGTTCTCACTGAGCAAGTTAGCCAGTTATTAGCATTGGTGACGAAAAATTCTGTTTCCAACCTAAAGAATAATGTTGAATGTGCGGGAAAATCTCCATTGCCAGTTACCTCTGCGAAAATTAAAAGAAATAAAACACTATTAGAAACAAGTGATAAAATCGTAAAAACTACTCCTAATACGAGTAACAAAAATAATAACAAAGCTGCACCTGTGAAAGTAGGTGCAAAACCACAAACGACTCAAAAGAGGACCATTTCAAACTCCTCTTCTGAGTCAAAAAACTCTTCTGATTCCACCACTACAATAGTGGTGATGGAATCTGATGACTCTCTGCCTGGAACGTCCAACATTCCAGGCCAGCGAATTTGCAATGACACCAGTGAGAGCCAGGTGAATCCATTTCACTAAAATACGATGTCCACACCTAAACAATCCGTGATTCAGTGGAACATTAACGGTGTTAAAAGTCACATTGAAGATCTCAAATTAATTGTAAGGGATGTGTCCCCTATGTACATTTGTATTCAGGAGACACATTTCCATGCATCACACAATTTCCATCTAAGGGAGTATTCAGTTTACAGATCGGACTTCGTTACAGAAAATCGAGCTAGAGGTGGCGTAGCCATTCTAGCCCGTGACTGTGTCGACGCCGTTTCTCTGAACTTAATAACTCCCTTACAAGCAGTAGCAATTCAAACAGCTGTTCCATACAAACTCACTCTATGTTGTGTATACCTCCCACCTAGTGACAACCTGCAACAGAGAGATCTTGTAGACTTTATAAATCAGTTACCGACTCCGTTTTTATTAGTGGGCGATTTCAATGCCCACCATGTTTCATGGGGTTCCCCAGAATGCAACCCGCGAGGTAATCTGATCGAAAGCATCAGATCGGAACTGGATTTATACCTGCTAAATGACGGTTCTCCGACACATTTAGCAGCGTCAACAGGTGGATGGACAGCTGTAGACTTGTCATTATGCAGTCCTGTCTTGGCTACAAGGTTAAAATGGTCAGCATTGCCTGATCTTTACAGTAGTGACCACATCCCTATTGAGATCTCTTTGTGTGACTCCTCACCCTGTTGTGTTCGACATCCCCGTTGGATCCTGAAAAAAGCCAACTGGGAACAATTTTCACAAGATCTAGAATCACTGGACGTGGATTACTTGGCTCCCATTGATGACATTGTAAATTCATTTACAAGAACCGTTTTGAATGCCGCCGGAAAGGCAATTCCGAAAACCTCATCCAAACCACGACGACCACCTGTTCCGTGGTGGAATGATGAGTGCACTGTGATCCTTCGTCAACGGAGAAAAGCTTTGAACCAGTTCAAGAGACATCCAACGAGTGAAAACCTGGAAAAATATAAAATCTTCCGTGCGAAAGCACGGAGAATATTTAGGCAAAGTAAACGAGAATCATGGTCGCAGTACATTGGCACAATTACAAGAACTACAGCTCCATCTACAGTATGGAAGAAATTACGATCAGTCTGTGGCATTTCCGTTCCGATGCCATTAATTTCATTAAGGCATTCGGATGGTGTTTTGACCACGGACTATGAGGAAATTGCCAATGTGCTAGCGTTATCGTTTTCAAAACATTCTTCATCTTCTGCATACAAGGATGCTTTCCAGGTGTACAAACGTAAACAGGAAGCCTTACCTTTCACCGTTGGATTGTCTGGAGATTCTTGTTTGAATATCGATTTCTCTATCGACGAACTAGAGTCAGCTCTCTCGTCAACGAAGGATTCAGCTCCAGGCCCGGATGATATTGTATACTCCATGATTAAAAATCTACCACCGTCGGCAAAAGTAGTGCTCCTTCGGATATACAACCGTATATTCGAGGAGCACGGTTTTCCCGATGCATGGTTAGAAGCGACAATAATTCCACTTCTAAAACAAGGAAAGGACAAAACTAATCCCAGTAGTTACAGACCCATCTCTCTGACCAGCTGCTTATGCAAACTACTGGAGAAGATGGTCAACCGTCGCCTTGTCTGGTATCTAGAAACAAACAAACTTCTTTCCAACGTTCAGTGTGGTTCCAGACAAGGACGTTCATCAGTTGACCAATTGGTTTTGTTGGAGTCAGCTATACAGAATGCCTTCATCTTACGACAAACACTGGTAGCTGTTTTCTTTGACCTTGAGAAGGCATATGACATGGCATGGAGAAGAGGAATTTTGAACGTATTGAAATCATGGGGTATACAAGGTAACATTCTGGCTTTTATAAAAAATTATTTGAATAACAGGACTTTCCGTGTACGTCTAGGAGGCATATATTCTGATCGTTGCGAACTAGAGAATGGTGTACCACAGGGTGGCGTTTTGAGTGTGACGCTGTTTGCTGTTGCCATTAACAGCGTCACTTCAAACGTACAGTCACCGGTACACTGTTCCCTGTTTGTAGACGATTTTTGTATATATATGGCTGCTAGAAGTATGGCAACAGCGGAAAGATCCTTACAATTAGTAATTAATAAATTGCAAGAGTGGACCAAATCTACGGGCTTCAAGTTTTCGGCTTCGAAGACCCAGTGTATAGCATTTAGTCGTCGCAGGCAACATCAGGAACCTATTCTTTATCTTGATGGTACGCGGCTTCAAACCGCGGATAATGTGAGATTTTTGGGTCTTTTATTGGATAAAAGACTTTCATGGAGTCCTCATGTTCGTGATTTGAAGGTGAGATGCAGCAAGATATTGGATATGTTGAGAGTTCTAAGTGGTACAAATTGGGGAGCAGACAGAACCTGTATGCTCCGTTTCTATCGCGCCATTGTAAGATCGCGCATAGATTACGGCTGTATAGCCTATTCATCTGCTCGACCTACGGTTCTGAAACTCCTGGATTCAATACATCACGCTGGTCTTAGACTTTCTACTGGTGCTTTTAGTTCAAGCCCAATCTCCAGCCTTCTAGTTGAAGCTGGAGAACCATCTCTCTCAATGCGACGTCAAATGCTACAAATATCATATTACACTGGTCTTCGAAGTAAACCTAAACATCCGGCATTCAAAGCAGTTTTTGATAACCACCTCGAGGATCGTTACAATGTGCGTCAACGTTCAACTGCTCCCTTCGGAATAAGAACGTTGCGCATTTTTAATAATCTAAATTTAGAACATCCACCTATATTCGAACGAACATCATGCTAAATCCCTCCATGGACAATACAAAAGCCAAAATGTGACTTCTCATTGTCCATGTACCTAAAACACAATACTCCTGACGTTATTTATCGTCAGGAGTTTTTGCAGATTCAACAAACTCACCAACACACTGTGACTATATTCACAGACGGTTCAAAACTGGACAATGGTATAGGTTGTGCATTTTATATGGAAGGACAAACTTTCACTTACGGATTGCCCTCAGCCTGTAGTGTTTTTACTGCAGAACTGTATGCAATTTTCCAAGCTTTAAGATCAATTCCGTCTGCAAAATCTAAATATCTTGTGTGTTGTGATTCCAAAAGTGCTCTCCAGGCTATTCAGGAAATGTACACTAAGAACCCTTTGGTTGGAGACATCTTGTGCTCTATTCACAGGCTCCAATTACGAGGTGTCGAGGTGTCATTTCTTTGGGTGCCTGGTCACTGTGGAATATTCGGAAACACTAAAGCAGATGAAGGTGCAAAATTAGCTACAGGTATGTTGCCATCGACACAACGTGTGATGGCATCAGATTTTGTATGCAAAGTTAAAGCTACACTATTCTCTGTTTGGAATGAAGAATGGCAAAATGTAAATAGAAACAAGCTGAGGGACATCAAAAATACCGTCCGACCATGGAGGACATCTGTTCGTTCGAATCGTAGGGAGGAAGTGGTGGTTACTCGACTTCGCATCGGCCACTCTTTGTTAACGCATGGATGGTTGATGCGACATGAGGATCCACCACTATGTCCGTTTTGTAGAAATAATATTACAATCAAGCATATCCTGCTTGATTGTAATGAGTTGACAAATATATATATACGTTACGATCTTCGAGGTGGTTTAAAGGTGGTTTTAAGAGACGATGTCACGGCTATCGACCGTGTCCTCGCTTTCTTACGCTACCTTAATATATTTAATAATATTTAAATTTTGTATAATTTTAGGTCCTTTAGTTTTAGATTATTACAATTAGTTTAATTTCAATTTAATTTATTTTGTTTTATTTTGATTAGTTTTATTTATGAAGTATTATTGCAAAAACACAACTTTAGTTAGGCGATGATAACCTCAATAAGTTTTTCGCCTGGAAAAAAAAAAAAGAAAAAAAAAGTCTCAAATGGTCCGTCTTTGAATTTGTTACAACCTGCAGCAACTGATAGTGTTTTGCCTCGTGTACCTATCCCTTCCACTGGGGGGATTGGAGCACGAAATAAGTCACTAAGCGAGCCTTGTGTTTCTGTCAGAAGATATTATCAACGGGTAATAAACCTTCTGTGCAGAAGACGTTGGAAAAATCCAAACCACGTAAACCAGTGTTACGTCAGACCACATCGCCACCGTCGTTACCGGGTATTAAGAAAAATGCTAACAAAGGAGGGAATGTGAAAACTACCCCTCCTAAACCCAAAACTTCCTCAGATTCCATCCCTGAACGGGTGGATATGGAATCTGAGAAATGTAAGCCTGAGACGTCTAAAAACGTCCCAGGCAAGAAAGGAGAGAGCACCAATGGGTGTCAAATAAATCCTTTGCTAAGCTAATAAATGTCTTTACTTAGAAAGTCAGTGATACAATGGAACGTCAACGGTGTTAGGAGTCACATAGAAGAACTTAAAGTACTCGTGCGAGATGTGTATCCAATGTTTGTATGTCTACAGGAGACACATCTCCACGAATCGCATAATTTCCATTTAAGGGAGTATTCAGTTTTTAGATCGGACTTCGTTACAGAAGATCGAGCTAGAGGTGGCGTAGCCATCCTAGCCCGTGACTGTATCGATGCTGTTTCTCTAAACTTAATAACTCCTTTACAAGCAGTAGCCGTTCAAACAGCTGTCCCGTATAAAATCACTCTGTGTTGTGTCTACTTGCCACCACAAGAAAACCTGCATCACAGTGATTTAGTAAATTTGATAAGCCAGTTACCAACTCAGTTCTTATTGGTAGGGGATTTTAATGCCCACCATTCGTCTTGGGGATCTCCGACTAGGAACTCTCGAGGTGATATTGTTGAAAGTGTAAGAACGGAACTAGACTTATGTCTGCTAAATGACGGTTCTCCTACTCATTTAGCAGCATCTACTGGTGGATGGACAGCTGTTGATCTATCGATTTGCAGCCCTCAATTAGCTACTAGATGCACATGGTTGGTACTCAATGATTTGTATGGAAGCGACCATATGCCTATTAAGATCAGTTTATGTGACTCCCAAACCTGTTATGCTCGAAATTCCAGTTGGATTTTGCGAAAAGCCAACTGGGACTCCTACTCGAATTACCTTGTATCACTTGACATGGATTATCTGACACCCATTGATGAAAATATAGAACATTTTACAAAAGCAATTTTAAATGCCGCTGAAAAGACCATTCCGAAAACCTCTGCGCATCCACGCCGACCGCCTGTGCCGTGGTGGAACGATGAATGCACAGAAATCCTCCGTTTACGACGAAGAGCTCTTAGGAAATTTAAACGACACCCAACAAATGGAAACCTTCAGGAATATAAAATACTCCGTGCGAAAGCACGGAGGATATTTAGGCTGAGTAGAAAGAACTCTTGGGAACAGTACATTAGCACAATTAGACGAACAACTCCGTCCTCCACAGTGTGGAGGAAACTAAGATCAGTTTGTGGTACTTGCATTTCGTTGCCAGCCATTGCGCTGAAGCAACCAGATGGGAGATTAATCACAAACAGTGATGACATTGCTAATGTACTTGGAACATCTTTTTCTAACTTTTCTGCTACTACAGCCTATAATAGATTGTTCCAGATGTATAAACTGAAGGAAGAAGCAATACCGTTTACCGTTGGGTTGTCTGAGGACTCTACTTTAAACACCCCTTTCTCTATAGGGGAATTGGAGTCAGCTCTTGCGTCAACGAAGGATTCTGCACCAGGTCCTGATTCCATTGTGTACTCCATGCTAAAACATCTACCATCATCGGCGAAACTTGTCCTCCTTCGAGTATACAATCGTTTATTCGAGGAGCGCTCTTTCCCCGATGCATGGTTAGAATCGACTGTAATTCCTCTTTTGAAGCCAGGTAAGGACAAAACCAACCCCAGTAGTTACAGGCCTATATCACTTACAAGCGTCTTGTGCAAACTACTGGAGAAGATGGTCAACCGCCGTCTTGTCTGGTACCTAGAAACCAACAACCTTCTTAGCAACGAACAATGTGGTTTCAGACTAGATCGCTCATCAGTTGACCACTTGCTTTTGTTAGAATCCGCTATTCAAGATGCCTTTCTCTTGCGTCAAACGCTCGTTGCGGTTTTCTTTGACCTTGAAAAGGCTTATGATATGGCATGGAAAAGAGGAATTCTGAACACTCTGAAATCATGGAGTATACAAGGGAATATCCTAGCATTCATCGCTAACTTTCTTTCAAACAGATCTTTCCGCGTTCGACTTGGAGGCACGTATTCAAACAGCTATACACAAGAGAATGGTGTACCGCAGGGCAGCGTGCTGAGCGTCACGCTGTTTGCCGTTGCAATAAATAGTATCACCAGTAATATACGATCACCGGTACACTGTTCCCTTTTTGTGGGTGACTTTTGTATATATGTGCCTGCTCGTATGGCAACTGCGGAAAGATCTTTGCAGTTAGCAATATACAGATTGGAGGAATGGTCAAAATCTACAGGTTTCAAATTCTCTGCTTCGAAGACCCAATGTTTAGCATTTAGTCGTCGTAGGCAACACCAGGAGCCGATCCTTTATCTTGACGGGGTTCAGCTTCAAACCACGGATAGTGTTTTTTTGGGTCTTTTATTTGATAAAAGACTCTCATGGGGTCCACATGTTCGTGCTTTGAAGGTGAAATGCAGCAAGAAATTGGATATGTTAAGAGTCCTTAGTGGAACGAATTGGGGAGCAGACAGAACTAGTATGCTTCGATTTTATCGCGCAGTCGTTAGATCGCGCATAGATTATGGTTGTCAAGTCTACTCATCTGCACAACCTACAGTTCTGAAAACTCTTGATACCATCCACCACTCTGGACTTAGACTGGCTACTGGTGCATTTAGAACTAGCCCAATCCCTAGTCTTCTTGTCGAAGCTGCGGAACCTGCCCTTTCTAGACGACGTCAGATGCTACAAATATCTTACGTTTCTGTTCTTCGAAGCAAACCCAACCACCCGGCATTTGAAATAGTCTTTAATAATAAGCTAAATCAAGTGTACAATACACGTCAACGTTCGACCGCTCCATTTGGCATACGAACGTTAAGAATATTGGATGACCTTGAGTTGCAACTTCCAACTATGTTTGAACGACAAATGTGCTATCTACCTCCATGGATAATAAAAACGCCGCACTTCGATTTCTCATTGTCCAGTTATATAAAACACGATACTCCTGTTGTGGTCTACCACCAGGAATTTTTATCCATTTATAAATCTCACCAACACAGTGAAATTATTTTCACTGATGGATCTAAATTGGACAATGGCGTTGGGTGTGCGTTTTATGCATCTGGATGTACCTACACGTACGGATTGCCCTCAGCTTGCAGTGTTTTCACGGCAGAACTATTTGATATTTTTAAAGCTTTGACCGTCATTCAATCTCGATCCTCGCATTATCTTTTGTGTTCGGATTCCAAAAGTGCTCTTCAGGCTCTTCAGGATGTTTTCTCTAGCAACAATTTAGTTGGGGACATTTTGTGTGCTGTACACAGGCTTCAATTGAGGGGTGTGGGGGTGACTTTCTGTTGGGTACCTGGACATTGCGGAATACTTGGAAACACAAAAGCGGATGAAGCGGCGAAGGAAGCTACAAGTTTGGTGCCTATTACTCAACTAATTATGGCATCTGACTATGTGTGTTTCGCGAAACATTTATTGCTCGCTGCTTGGAATGACGAGTGGCATACTGTGATTGAGAATAAGCTGAGGGAAATTAAAGATACCGTCCGTCCATGGAGGTCTTCAATTCGTTCAAAACGTAGGGAGGAAGTGGTGGTTACACGCCTTCGCGTTGGCCACTCTTTTGCAACTCATGGTTATTTGATGCGTCGTGAAGGTCCACCAATATGCCAATACTGCGGTGATATCTTCACAATAAAACATATTTTAGTAGACTGTATTAATGTAAGCAATATTCGTGACCTTTTTAATTTAAAAGGGAGTTTGAAGGTGGTGCTAAGGGACGATGCCTCGGCCATTGACCGAGTCATCGCTTTCTTGCACCACTTGAAAATATTTTTTAAAATTTAATACATAAATATATATATATATTTTTTTAATACACATAATTCTCTGTTTCTTTTATTTATTTTAATTTAATTTATTTTGTGTTCTTGTTATTGTTATTGAGATTTATTTATTGATAAATTGTTACCTATTATTGTTTTACATATTGTTATTATTTATTTACTGTTATATTGTTTTTTGTTGTAATTTTGTTATTTAATATTGTTATAGATTTATTGTTGTTTTTTGTTATTTATTGTTGTTGTTTCTTTGTTTTGGAATTTTTGTTGTATTTAAATTTATTTGGTTTTATTTAAAATATTCGTTGTTCCGTTTAGATTTAGTTTGGCGATGATAACCACAAATGGTTTTTCGCCAGGAAAAAAAAAATTCTATATTTGTTTATATAAATGTTTGTATATGTAACAATTTTTTCTATGATTTCATTTTTGAAAATACATTCAAGCGATTGAATATGGGTTTTAGAGTCTTTTGCACTACCGTTGGGTCCATACCTATAAAAATTAGGAATGATATTATATGCAGGAGTTTAGGATGAATAAGGCATTTGTGGCTCTGGGTACCAGTACCGCACCACCTACTTTCCCTAGCTTTACCTATATAAAATTCACGTTTATCTGTTTGGTTATAATGTTCCGTCACTGGCACTTCCCATTCAATAATATTGTCATTTTCAGTTTTCATCGTGTTGCTCTTATTTATCTCGTTATAATTATCACCATCATCCATATCATCACTCCTGGAAACATTTACATCGACGAAGTCCACTTCTGCTTCGTCAGAATCATCAGGTCCCAATATCTCCTCATTGTCACTCATACTTTCGTCCATCCAAAGAAGTAATTGTCTTTGATAGCGTTCTGAATATACTTGTAAATGTTCCCGATCACGCCCGACATTGCACAAATTAAAATATAGAACTAAAAAAATAACTTATTGAAAAAACCAGTAAGTCGCGTGGGGTCCTTCAGTCCCCCAAGCAGTGCAGTTTTCCGTTCAAACGTTTCTAACTCTGCTGGCTGGAGACAAAGGAAGTTGACGCGACACTAGCATACTCAGAAATAGTGGTGGAGAAGCTACTGAGACTGTCGAGGTCATGCAGTGACCAACGCGACTACTGAAATGTTAAAACGAAAGTTGAAAAATTAAAGTAAAAAATTGCATTAAGGAAAAGACGTTCATAAAAATCGAGAAGAAATAATGTTAAATATTTTTTTTGCCATGTAACGGCACATCCGGGCCGTCGGACCAAAAAAAGGTTACGTAAATGGTTGGTTAGATCAAATTACGTATCTGAAAGATGTTGTACAGTAATTTCAGTTTATATAGTTTCCCGGACGACCATTAGAGACACATTAAAGAAGGAGTGAACAGATATCGCACATACCTTACTGGGCGAAGTCCCACCAATTGTTCTTCCTATCGGATGACGTATAGTTGTTCGGGTGCACCCTTTCACGCACTTATCCCTTACCCAACTAACATTAAGAAAAGAGTATATAATTCAAAGTAGTCACTGTTGCAGGCTAATAAAGTTCTTCGTCACACGACGGGAGAAACGAAGTAAAATTGCGTCATGTATCGTAACGGGAGAGAGGCGTAACAAAACTACGTTACATCTGCACGTAAGGGAGAAAAATGCGTCCAAGACCGAATCTGACTTAGAACGTACGAAACTAAGTCACGTCGAGAGTGACGGGAGGAATGTCGTTTGATCGACGTCTTGAATAGAACTGTGTCGTACCGAACCTTGCAAGGGACAAAGGTTGGCCGATAAGGAGGCCTTCAGAGAGGGCTCTGAAGCATTTACAATTGTTTTAAATTATACTTAATTTAAAGACAAGTACGTAACAAATAAGTTGAGCGAATACAAGCAAAATGGGTTCAATATTACAAATAAACAGTATGATACAATGGTAACGGAGTTCTCATTGGTTTAAAATTTAAGATGAGCGTAATGACGTAAATAGTATGGTCTTTTGGACAAGAAAGCGTACTTTGTCGAGGGAACGCAAAAGTAGCGTCTTGACCACCATCACGAGCGATAGTGTTTTACCAGCAAACGAAGTTAAAGATCCAATATGTTGTGATACATCCTTATTTTGTTATTTATTGTTACATTTTCGTTTTAGATTATATTGTTCGCTGTGGTTATATGCTTCTTTATTATTTATTTTAGTTTTTTTAAATTAAAATTTTCTTTAGACAGTTTTGGCGATGACAACCAACAAAAGTTTTTCGCCGGAGAAAAATAATAATTAATAAAGTATATTTCTTTTGTGTGTACATAGAGATATTTTTCTGGTATAGAACTAATGTTATTAAGTTTTAAACTTTTTTTAATACGGTAATTATAATAATTATTTATTGTTATATTGTTAATTATTGTAGTATTGTAACTATTTGTTGCTTTATATTTATCGGTATACATATATTTTGATGTTTAAGCACTTAATTAATTGTTTCTTGTTGTTGGTGTTTTTATATTTATTTGTTATGTTTTTGTAAATTTGTATTTATTTATTTATATTTTAAACCTTTTGCCTTAGTCTTGACTTTCCCTATTCCTAGTATGAGGGGATCATTATATATATTTCCCTTTAGTGATTCCGAATTCCATGTACCCTTTCTTATTATTTTTCTTACATGGGAGTAAACGTGACTGTTCACGTTCTACGATACCCTCGTTATATATTGTTCCTGGGGGTGATTTAGGCCACCACCGTTTTATATTCACAATCATCCTTTTGTTCTTTAAACAGTAGCTAATTGTATTAATAATAATTTTTAAAAAAACGTCTGCGGTAAATGTTATTATCTGATTATGTGTCAGGGTTTCAATCACTTAATTTGAAAAATAATAAAAACATCTGGAAAACGAAAAACTAGTAGTAAATGCAGTTATAATTTTACGCAATTTCATTTATTTCAACAAATATGTGACAAATTTAAAAAATTATAAGATGCCTATAAACCAAAAATATGTTATTAAATACTTATTTGCCTTAGCTTGAGTTGAAGAAAGGAGTTAAAACACTGTAGCCTAATCTGAGTGATAAACTGTTGCTCTAGTTAACTTAGGGATATACTACAAAATCCTATTAATTAATGTATAAATATTTATAACTGTTGCTTACAACAATATCATGCAAAACGCGGTTGTTTATCAGATTGTAATAAACAGTTACACATGTGTTTTAACGCCTAAGGTTTCAAAACACAATGGCTTTGATTATATCATAAAACATTCAAGAACAATTGACTACAATTGAGATTAATCCACATACAAATTGAACTATCAACAGTTCACAAACACAAAGGAAATGCTGTAATTAAAATAGTTACATGCATCCTTTTAATCACACCAGCAACCTTAGTATTTTAAAAATAGAACAATAACACCACTTGTCTACCAGAATTGTAGTAGGTTGGATATCCCTGTTCTTGCAACGACATCATGATTCAAACCTTAGTAAGAGCTTGGTTTTTTTTTTTACTTTGGGGTCAATGCGCCTAACTAATTGACTTTGATTTTAATTTATTAGTTTTGTAGTAAAATTCTATACGGAAATTCTAAAAGTTTACATTATAATAATTATCTTTTTTAACGAATAATATTGTTTTAATTTTTGGAACTTTTAAACAGTGTGATTAATTTGTTTAAGTTGGTTTTATTAAACCGATTAAAAATAAATGTCTAATAATGTTGGTTAAACTGACTGTATTGATAGAAACTAACAAATAATATGGTATTTTATTATTTTTTACTTCCTTAGAGTTTTTTTTATCTTGTTTGTTTTTCAAAATTATATTTGTTACAACTATTCTTAGAGCTTAGCTTGTAAGGTTATGTTAAAACAAATAAAAACATATACAAAACTCACAAATTAACCATTTAATAACTCATACGCGTTTCAATGACTAAGACGTCATCATCAGTGAGTGTTAATACTCCAAACTGGAGTTGTAAGTTAGAGTTTGTAGTAGTAACACTCACTGATGATTATGTTTTTGTCATTGAAACGCATATGAGTTATTAAATGGTTAATTTGTGAGTTTTATGTATGTTTTTATTTGTTTTATATTTGTTGTTTTCTATTAATTATATTTTAATCAAGGTTTTCCATTATGCATGTATAAAGGTCTGCTTACTTGATTTCTTTAATGTTAGGATTTATTTTATTTCATACTGCTTTAAAATCATATTTGAATTATACATTCAGTCCATTTTGGTATATGTTCATCTATTGTAAAATAATTTAGTTTATACGTATTGATATTTAATATTTATGCGTAAAGAATAAATCCAATATGTTTTAACATTTTTTTTTAGTAATGGTTTCTCTAATGATGAAAGAGTGCCCTCATTCCTTTTGTCGTTGATCCCAAAAAAGGATAGTTTACTAAGCGTCAATATCCCTTGGAATAATGTTCCTCCCATCCTTTAATATCTTCTTACCCTGAAAAGGTTATGTACCTACCTTTAGGCTTATATTTCATTCACAATTAATCCAGCATATTTTAGTACTGGTTTCTCTAATGATGAAAGGGTGCGCTCATTCCTCTAGTCCTTGATACCAAAAGAGGATAGTTTAGAAGCATCCCTATCCTTTGGAATAATGTTCCTCCCATCCTTTAATATCTTCTTACCCTGAAAAGGTTATGTACCTACCTTTAGGCTTATATTTCATTCACAATTAATCCAGCATATTTTAGTGCTGGTTTCTCTAATGATGAAAGGGTGCGCTCATTCCTCTTGTCCTTGATCCCGAAATAGGATAGTTTAGAAGCATCCCTATCCTTTGGAATTTTTAATATCTTCTTAACCTGAAAGGGTTATGTACCTACCTTTAGGATTATATTTCATTCACAATTAATCCAGCATATTTTAGTGCTGGTTTCTCTAATGATGAAAGGGTGTGCTCATTCCTCTTGTCCTTGATCGCAAAAGAGGATAGTTTAGAAGCATCCCTATCCTTTGCAATTATGTTCCTCCCGTCCTTTAATATCTTCTTACCCTAAAAAGGTTATATTCCTACCTTTAGGCTTATATTTCATTCACAATTAATCCAGCATATTTTAGTGCTGGTTTCTCTAATGATGAAAGGGTGCGCTCATTCCTCTTGTCCTTGATCCCAAAAGAGGATAGTTTAGAAGCATCCCTATCCTTTGGAATTATGTTCCTCCCATCCTTTAATATCTTCTTACCCTGAAAAGGTTATGTACTTACCTTTAGGCTTATGTTTCATTCACAATTAATCCAGCATATTTTAGTGCTGGTTTCTCTAACAATGAAAGGGTGCGCTCTTTCCTCTTGTCCTTGATCCCAAAAGAGGATAGTTTAGAAGCATCCCTATCCTTTGGAATTATGTTCCTCCCATCCTTTAATATCTTACCCTGAAAAGGTTATATACCTACCTTTAGGCTTATATTTCATTCACAATTAATCCAGCATATTTTAGTGCTGGTTTCTCTAATGATGAAAGGGTGCGCTCATTCCTCTTGTCCTTGATCCCGAAATAGGATAGTTTAGAAGCATCCCTATCCTTTGGAATTTTTAATATCTTCTTAACCTGAAAGGGTTATGTACCTACCTTTAGGATTATATTTCATTCACAATTAATCCAGCATATTTTAGTGCTGGTTTCTCTAATGTTGAAAGGGTGTGCTCATTCCTCTTGTCCTTGATCGCAAAAGAGGATAGTTTAGAAGCATCCCTATCCTTTGCAATTATGTTCCTCCCGTCCTTTAATATCTTCTTACCCTAAAAAGGTTATATTCCTACCTTTAGGCTTATATTTCATTCACAATTAATCCAGCATATTTTAGTGCTGGTTTCTCTAATGATGAAAGGGTGCGCTCATTCCTCTTGTCCTTGATCCCAAAAGAGGATAGTTTAGAAGCATCCCTATCCTTTGGAATTATGTTCCTCCCATCCTTTAGTATCTTCTTACCCTGAAAAGGTTATGTACTTACCTTTAGGCTTATGTTTCATTCACAATTAATCCAGCATATTTTAGTGCTGGTTTCTCTAACGATGAAAGGGTGCGCTCTTTCCTCTTGTCCTTGATCCCAAAAGAGGATAGTTTAGAAGCATCCCTATCCTTTGGAATTATGTTCCTCCCATCCTTTAATATCTTCTTACCCTGAAAAGGTTATATACCTACCTTTAGGCTTATATTTCATTACAATTAATCCAGCATATTTTAGTGCTGGTTTCTCTAATGATGAAAGGGTGCGCTCATTCCTCTTGTCCTTGATCCCAAAAGAGGATAGTTTAGAAGCATCCCTATCCTTTGGAATTATGTTCCTCCCATCCTTTAATATCTTACCCTGAAAAGGTTATGTACTTACCTTTAGGCTTATGTTTCATTCACAATTAATCCAGCATATTTTAGTGCTGGTTTCTCTAACAATGAAAGGGTGCGCTCTTTCCTCTTGTCCTTGATCCCAAAAGAGGATAGTTTAGAAGCATCCCTATCCTTTGGAATTATGTTCCTCCCATCCTTTAATATCTTACCCTGAAAAGGTTATATACCTACCTTTAGGCTTATATTTCATTCACAATTAATCCAGCATATTTTAGTGTTGGTTTCTCTAATGATGAAAGGGTGCGTTCATTCCTCTTGTCCTTGATCCCAAAAACGGATAGATTACCAAGCGTCCCTATTCTCTGGAATTATGTTCCTCCCATCCTTTAATATATTCTTGTCCTGAAAATGCTTACCTACCTTTAGGCTTTTATTTCACTTACAATTAATTCAGCATAGTTGGTATTTAGATATTTAGTTTAAGTTACTCTACTTTTAGATAAGTAGATATAGTTTCAGATATTTTGTTTCTAGGCAATGATTACCATATTTAGTTTAATGCCAGGAAAAAAATGTTTACATCTTCTATACTCTTATGGCTGCCTATACCTGGATCCAGGGAATCTCCTGTTACGGACATGACATCATAACCAAACAAGTGGAAGGTCTGAACCGTGCTTCTGGGTAGCAGTCCTTCCCATCTGCCTATCAGCTTTGTTGTCAAATGAAAAATTATGAATTTAATCTCGTCAATAATGCGGTGTTCTCGGCTCTGGATGGACATCATCGACAACATGCCGGCAATTTCTCGGCATCGTGCTGGCAATTCAGATATATTGCCGGGCCATACGTCAATACTGCCGAGTTCATATTTTCCATATGACGTTGCAAATATTGCCGGGTTTCGTGTAATGGAAACTACTGCCGACATCACGCTAGCACACAATGCTTGAAAAATGTTGGCCGTTTTCACATCTCTTTAGTGGTACAAAACTCCATCTATCTTTTCTTACTTACTCATTTTCTTACAAGGAATTAATGCTGCTCTATCCACGTGATGAGAGGCCTGCTCTATCCTGGACCAGGGTGTGTCTCGGTATTTACGTCGTTAAACGTAGCACTGGGTTTATTAAAACTATAAAATAATACTTCACGAAAAACAATACCAACATGTGAAGGATATTGCTCTTGAAACTATATAAATAAACATAATTTAATACAATACAATGTTGTCATCACACATTATGTAAATGCATATATGCACTAATAATATATAAAAATATTTAACAGGCCTAAAGCCACATATACAAATGTTAATCTTTTTTTGATAGAGCTTATCTTAAAAAAACAAACAGTTGTGCCAATGAAGTTAATTGTATGTTGCAAAAACACAATATTTAATGCATGTATTTATATTAGTTGTTTAATTTTAATTGATTTGTGTCTACTTTTTTTATACTCGTAATTCTTAGTGATTTTATAAAGTAATGTATTCCAAGGAAAAGAGCGAGAACGCTCTCATATTTAAGTAATAACACCAACCTTACTTAGGCGTCCTAATGCTACAGGAATTATTCTTTGTTTAATAGATAGTTGCAGCATTGGCGTGCTCTGCTGTTTCCATTGTAGGAGGGGATAATGGCGGTATTTTTGGGGACGACATTATGGAAGTTACGCATCAAGGAGGAACTCAATATGGGGACCAAGAACAGTCTGAAGAGTCGATAGAAAGAAATGAACAAATTCATGATGATAACCACAACCTTCCTCCACTTACATTCTCTGTTAACGGGTCATTCTCAAACTTACCACCTGTCGATGGTTCTCATCATTACAATGGGTCGTTGCCTGGAGGTAACCCTGATAATGAAAGCGACAATTATGATTATGATTCGTACGTTCCAGATAAATTCTCTTTTGGTCTACCTGCTTTTTGACTGCATAATTAATATGTCTAACATTGTTCTCAATGATCAGACCTCACACATTTTTAATTAAAGATATATCATTGTATATTTCCGAAATAAATTATTATTTAAAACCGCTATTAGATTACTATTTAATATGGTATTGCATTTCAACTGATCCACCTACAGTTCTGAAACTTTCGATTTAGTACATCACTCTGGAATTAGACCTGCTTTTAAATCAAGCGAAATGTCGAGTCTTCTCGTTGATCTTTGGGAATGTCTCGTAGGGAACTAGATCTTTCATGGGGACGTCAGATGATTCATAAATTCCTGATCTTCGAAGCAAATAAATTCTTCCGGCATTCAAAATAATTTTTCATTACTATACGCTTCTACGTCGTAGTGCCCCACTCGTCATAGGAACTTTGCTCGTTCTTATGAAGCTAAATTTGATCTACCACCTACATTGAAATGGGATTGTGCTATAATCCTACATGGATATTTACAATACAAAATTTTATTTAATTTAATTTTTCATGTCGCTGTATCTAAAACATAAAACCCCTGATGCAATTTATCATCAGGAGGTTTTTCCAGATTCATAGCATCTACCAAAGTAGTGCGATTGTTTTCACAGATAGTTCGAAACTGGATAATGGGATTATATGCGCTATTATGTGCCGAGACAAACTTACAACTACGGACTGCCTTCAGTCTGTACTGTTTTTATCAGGGTCTTGCCCATTTACAATGGTTTAGTAAATATTAGATTTGCAGCATTACATTGCCTTGTGTGTTGCGATTTCCAAAAGTGCACTTCAGGCTATTCAGTAAATTTACTCTGACCTCCTTTTACTTGGAGACATCTTGTGTTCAATACTCAGGCTCCAATTACATGGTGTCTAGGTATCATTTTGCTTTGTGACTGGTCACTGCGAAATATTCAGAAACACAAAAGGACAAAATTGGTTTTAAGTATTGTGTCAGACACAATGTGTGATGGCATCTGATTTTGTAGGCAAAGTAGAGTATGAACTATTTTTTGCCCTGAGACAAGAATACCTACCGCCCATGGAGCTCTTCAGTCCCTTCAAATAGTAGAGATGAAGTGGAGGCAACTCACCTTAGCATCAGACTCTCATTGTTATCACATGGAAGATTGATGCAGCACGATGGCATGACTATTAGTTGGCTTTTAGTCTCTTTGGTTTGAAGACGTTGGCAGTATTTTCATTAAAATGCCTTTTGGCATTATAGTCTTATCTTTTTTTTTCAATTAACGATTGAGTCCAATTTGACTGTTAAAGATGAATCATTGTGTTATATAAAAAAAAATCATAATATCTATGCGAAAAGAACAGAAAATTTATATAGGATATTATATAAATTTGAATATAATACAATGTATTTTTTAAAAATATATCACTATTATTAAAATGCTGGCTTTCCAAAAAAACTTAAAGGAGATTGAATAGCAGAGGATGATCGGTTGAACAGTTTTTTTTTTTTTTTTTTTTTTTTTTTTATTAAAACTGGTCATTTCTGACCAACCATTAATTTACATTTGATAATTAGATCTTAAACAGTTTAACACAAAATTAATAATCTTTAAACTTTTCAACGCGTATATAAATGTAATTTATGCATCATTTGGTGCATTTGTTTTCAGTTTAAATTGTAAGATTTAATAATGAAAAGAGCAAGCAAGCAAACTCGAATACGGGGTCATTTCAGCCATTGATTGTAATACGTAAAAATTCCTCATAAGTCAAATATTAAATGTTCAATAATCAGTAACTAAAGCAATGTCTAAGAAATATGTATTATGATTGTAATTTATATTATTTTTTGGTTAAATAAAATATGTGTAATTTGCTTTAATTAAAGTTTAAAAGAGCAATTATTTAACGAGCACACAATCCCATACATCTCAATTTAATAAGCTTTTAAATAAGAATTTAATGAGACTCTGCTAGTTTAAATGGTTTAACTTTGTATTTTAAAATATTTAATAATTATTTCACTTAAGTAACCAAGTTCTACCTTCAAGATATGAAGAGCGTTAGAGACAGACAGTAATTATTAATATGCCTGCCCTGTGACGTAGAACTAAGATCCGTTACATACTTCTACTGATGTTTAAATTCAACCTGAAAAAAAAAACAGCCAAAGGTTTACTATTTTAGCTGGTCCCATTTGTAATAAATAGGGCTGCTTATACTGAACTACGTAACAAGGAAACAAAGCAAAATAAACTATAATATTCAACAAAGAGTAAGCGATACAAGTGTTATTCAGTTGAAAATCCTTACGACCACACTAAGACTAACGTTAAACTAAGTTAACTTTACACAATCGCAACCTAAACATTTTACCTAAAAGTAACAGTAACCTTTTTAACAAAAGTTTGAAAGAATATGTTTTGAAAACCAAATTCTTTGAGACTTTATCTAATGATTTATTATTTACCCACTACAGATATAATCAAATGCGTTCTCATAGGCTAAAATTTGTAACTCACATAACCCAATACAAAAACTTCACCACAACGAAAACATGTAAGCGCCAGTTTCAATATACATAATCATCTCTTGCGCTCTGAACCACAAATTTTAGTATTTTATTTAACATTTCCAAACAAAACCGTGAACATTCTACTTAAGCAAGAATAAAGATTTAAAGTTTGTAGAATTTAAAATTTGGTAAAATTGTGTAACACAAATTGGACTGTTGTTTGTTAAAAAATAATGAAATATTTTTTTGTAGCTGAGAATATGTTTGAAAAGTGATGGGAAATTTCTGTCTTAGATAAGGGGGAATTGAGTTAGTAAACATTTTTTTGAAAACATGTTATTGCACACACAACAATATATTTAGTCAAGAATGTCATAAAAATTAGCTCAAATGTTTCGGTTAGTAAAATTATTGTTACAATGGCATAATAACAACGAATAGCAAGGAAGATATTAATTTATTGCTTTTGATGATGATATTAATGAAAAAGTGACAAGTACTTAGTATGTTGCTTGGTTTTTCAAATTCGGAGAAATATAACGAATCATAAGTAAAAAGATTCTAAAAAAGCAAAAAAATAACGAGCTGATATAACATCTCTTTTCACTCCAGTGATATATATATATATATATATATATATATATATATATACGAGTAGTCTATATATATATATATATATATATATATATATATATATATATATATATATATATATATACACAGTATCGAAATGTCAGAAAATGTTGGAAAATGTACGGCAGGTGCTAAATAATATTTAATTTTACTGTGGTTATTTAGTTCTTGTTATGTTCATATGATTCATATTCCATTTACTGAAGACTTAATTATAAAAAAATAAACACATATTATAAAAAAAATGTTTACAAAATAAACTTATAAAATTAATAAAATAATTATACGCAGTAAATAATTGAAAAGTAATAATTAATTAAAAATGAAGTTTACATTCAAAATTTAAACTGTTTTGTTCTCTTGAAAATAGAAATGATACTGAGTCAAAGGAATAAATGTTTTATTTATAGGAAGAAATTAATTAAAATGATAACGTTTTCTTACCAAAGTAGTATTCCCCATTGTGATGAGAAAATATTACAAGTGTGCGAGTGCACATGTGTACCATCCGACAATTGAAAGCACTGTGTAAATTGAAAGCTTTCGAGACAGTATAAATAGTTCGCATAAGCAACTAATTTTTTTCTAATTGTGTCTCTCGTGCATAATTGTTTGCCTGGCTATAAATTTCGTTGTGTAATGAATTTAACTCTATTTTTTTAACTTACAATATAAGTTATAAAGTTAAGGCTCATTTTTCAATTACTTCTATTATCTCACAGTCGCCTTTATGTATTTCGTGTACAAATTTTCAATCGTCCAATCAAGGTCAAATAATTTTTATTTAACCCATAGTGGGGGACAATTGATGTTAATACAGTATTTTTGCAAATGTATATTCAATAATTTAAATTAAAGAAATTCAGGTCGGATTCGAACAGAATAACTATATGTACCTAAACCAGTACGTTTTCACTGATTCAACTTTCCCATGACTAGAAATCATTTACGTAAAGATTCATATGAAATTATAAGAGAAAGATTCCTGGAATAGTTAAGCATTAGAAGAGGCGGATAGAATGAGAAGTTATAGACCACCATCAGCTTCATAAATTAGAAGCGAAAAAAGAAAGCGAATTAATAACAAGAAACAAAAATAATAGTCCAAAGCCTGTATAGAGAGGAGAATACAAATATACTGTATAGAGAGGTATATTTAATTTAAATTTTTTTAACTTTGTAATATTACTATTTTATTGTTAAAATAATTGATTGAGAAAAAGGAATGATTTGGAGGTAATGAAAACCATTTGAATACGAAACTCAAATTCTAGATAAATAATGATGGTTTTATGTACCTTACCTATATAATTGAGGGAGAAACACAAATATATTTTTCGATACATCTTACTGCTTCCTCATGTTTTTTCTAAATAGTTCCTGAATTACAGTATCGCTAAAATTTAAAAAAGGCTTGAAATAAAATAACTTTTTTATCTACCTATATGTTATATGCTTTTCATGTATTTACGTATTATGTGCTAACATACATCTTATTTAGAAACATATCTTACAAGATCTCATAACTAATATTATACCTTATAAGATCCCATTAGAGTCACACCTTCAAGGGGCTTATTAGAATGTAACCCTCGAGGTCATCTGATGGAAAGCATGAGATCGGAACTGGATTTATACCTGCTAAATGACGGTTTTGCGACACAAAAAAGTCAACTGGGAACAATTTTCACAAGATCTAGAATCACTGGACGTGGATTACCTGGCTCCCATCGACGACATTGTTGGTTCATTTACAAAAACTGTTTTGAATACCGCTGGAAAGGCAATTCCGAAAACCTCATCCAAACCAAAACTACCACCTGTTCCGTGGTTAAATGATGAGTGCACTGTGGTCGATCGTCTACGGAGAAAAGCTTTAAACCAGTTCAAAAGACATCCAACAAGTGAAAACCTGGAAAAATATAAAATCTTCCGTGTGAAATTACGGAGAATATTTAGGCAAAGTAAAGGAGAATCATGGTCGCAGTACATTGGCACAATTACAAGAACTATAGCTCCATCTACAGTATGGTAGAAATTACAATCCGTCTGTGGCATTTCCGTTTCGATGCCATTAATTTCATTAAGGGATCCAAATGGAGTTTTGACCACGGACTGTGAGGAAGTTGCCAATGAGCTAGCGTTATCTTTCTCAAAATAATCTTCATCTTTTGCATACAAGCACGCTTTCCATGTGTACAAACATGAACAGGAAGCCTTACTTTTCACCGTTGAATTGTCTGGAGATTCTTGTTTGAATATCCATTTCTGTATTGACGAGAGTCAGCTTTCTCCTCAACGAAGGATACAGCTCCAGGCCCGGAAGTATTGTATACTCCATGATTAAAAATCTACCACCGTCGGCAAAACTAGTTCTCCTTCAGATATACAACCCTATATTCGAGGAGCACGGTTTTCCCGATGCATGATTAGAAGCGACAATAATTCCTCTTTTAAAACAAGGAAAGGACAAAACTAATCCCAGTAGTTACATATCCATCTCTCTGACCAGCTGCTTATGCAAACTACTGGAGAAGATGGTCAACCGTCGTCTTGTCTGGTATCTAGAAACAAACAAACTTCTTTCTAACGGTTAGTGTGGTTTCAGACAAGGACGTTCATAAGTTGACCAATTGGTTTTGTTGGAGTCAGCTATACTGAATGCCTTTATCTTACGACAAACACTGGTAGCTGTTTTGACCTTGAGAAGGCATATGATATGGAAGAGGAATTTTGAACGTATTGAAATCATGGGGTATACAAGGTAACATTTATGCTTTTATACATAATTATTTGCATAACAGGACTTTCCGTGTACGTCTAGGAGGCATATATTCTGATCATTACGAACTAGAGAATGGTGTACCACAAGGTGTGACGCTATTTGCCGTTGCCATTAACAGCGTCACTTCAAACGTACAGTCGTCGGTCCACTGTTCCCTGTTTGTAGACGATGTTTGTATATATGTGTCTGCTAGAAGTATGGCAACAGCGGAAAGAGCCTTACAATCAGTCATTAAATTGCAAGAATGGACCAAATCTACGGGCTTCAAGTTTTCGGTTTCGAAGACCCAGTGTATAGCATTTAGTCGTCGCAGGCAACACCAGGAACCTATCCTTTATCTTGATAGCATGCGGCTTCAGACCTCGGATAATGTAAGATTTTTGGGTCTTTTATTGGATAAAAGACTTTCATGGAATCTGCATGTGTGTGATTTGAGGACCCCGTGCAGCAAGATATTGGATATGTTGAGAGTTCTTAGTGGTACAAATTGGGGAGCAGACTGAACCTGTATGCTCCGTTTCTATCGCGCCGTTGTAAGATCGCGCATAGATTACGACTGTATAGCCTATTCATCTGCTCGACCTACGGTTCTGAAACTCCTGGATTCAATACATCACGCTGGCCTTAGCCTTTCTACTGGTGTTTTTAGATCAAGCCTAATCTCCCGCCTTCTAGTTGAAGCTGGAGAACCATTTCTCTCAATGCGACTTAAAATGCTACAAATTTCATATTACACTGGTCTTCGAAGTAAACCTAAACATCCGGCATTCAAAGCAGTTTTTGATAACCACCACGAGGATCGTTACAATGTGCGTCAACGTTCAACTGCTCCCTTCGGAATAAGAACGTTGCGCCTTTTTAGCAATCTAAATTTAGAACATCCACCTATATTTGAACGAACATCATGTCATAATACGAATGCCAAAATGTGACTTCTCATTATCCAGATACCTAAAACACAATACTCCTGACGTTATTTATCGTCAGGAGTTTTTGCAGATAAAACTAACTCCTGGAAAAATATAAAATTTTCCGTGCGCAAGCACGGAGAATATTTAGGCAAAGTATACGAGAATCATGGTCGCAGTACATTGGCACAATTACAAGAACTACAGCTCTATCTACAGTATGGAAGAAATTACGATCAGTCTGTGGCATTTCCGTTCCGATGCCATTAATTTCATTAAGGCATTCGGATGGTGTTTTGACCACGGACTGTGAGGAAATTGCCAATGTGCTAGCGTTATCGTTTTCAATACATTCTTCATCTTCTGCATACAAGGACGCTTTCCAGGTTTACAAACGTAAACAGGAATCCTTACCTTTCACCGTTGGATTGTCTGGAGATTCTTGTTTAAATATAGATTTCTCTATCGACGAACTAGAGTCAGCTCTCTCGTCAACGAAGGATTCAGCTCCAGGCCCGGATGATATTGTATACTCCATGATTAAAAATCTACCACCGTCGGCAAAAGTAGTGCTCCTTCGAATATACAACCGTAAATTCGAGGAGCACGGTTTTCCCGATGCATGGTTAGAAGCGACAATAATTCCTCTTCTAAAACAGGGAAAGGACAAAACTTATCCCAGTAGTTACAGACCCATCTCTCTGACCAGCTGCTTATGCAAACTACTGGAGGAGATGGTCAACCGTCGTCTTGTCTGGTATCTAGAAACAAACAAACTTCTTTCTAACGTTCAGTGTGGTTTCAGACAAGGACGTTCATCAGTTGACCAATTGGTTTTGTTGGAGTCAGCTGTACAGAATGCCTTCATCTTACGACAAACACTGATAGCTGTTTTCTTTGACCTTGAGAAGGCACATGACATGGCATGGAGAAGAGGAATTTTGAACGTATTGAAATCATGGGGTATACAAGGTAACATTCTTGCTTTTATACAAAATTATTTGAATAACAGGACTTTCCGTGTACGTCTAGGAGGCATATATTCTGATCGTTGCGAACTAGAGAATGGTGTACCACAGGGTGGCGTTTTGAGTGTGACGCTGTTTGCTGTTGCCATTAACGGCGTCACTTCAAACGTACAGTCACCGGTCCACTGTTCCCTGTTTGTAGACGATTTTTGTATATATATGGCTGCTAGAAGTATGGCAACAGCGGAAAGATCCTTACAATTAGTAATTAATAAATTGCAAGAATGGACCAAATCTACGGGCTTCAAGTTTTCGGCTTCGAAGACCCAGTGTATAGCATTTAGTCGTCGCAGGCAACACCAGGAACCTATTCTTTATCTTGATGGTACGCGGCTTCAAACCGCGGATAATGTGAGATTTTTGGGTCATTTATTGGATAAAAGACTTTCATGGAATCCGCATGTGCGTGATTTGAGGACCCGGTGCAGCAAGATATTGGATATGTTGAGAGTTCTAAGTGATACAAATTGGGGAGCAGACAGAACCTGTATGCTCCGTTTCTAACGCGCCGTTGTAAGATCGCGCATAGATTACGGCTGTATAGCTTATTCATCTGCTCGACCTACGGTTCTGAAACTCCTGGATTCAACACATCACGCAGGCCTTAGACTTTCTACTGATGCTTTTAGATCAAGCCCAATCTCTAGCCTTCTAGTTGAAGCTGGAGAACCATCTCTCTCAATGCGACGACAAATGCTACAAATATCATATTACACTGGTCTTCGAAGTAAACCTAAACATCCGGCATTCAAAGCAGTTTTACCCGCAGGGGGGTGCGGACTAGCCGCACCTACGAGGGATTTGGCGTCCCTCGCGGTAGCCTAGCCTAACACTACACCACTCACAAAGCATACACATACACATACACACACCAACACAATCTATACACATTTCAACACTTACATCTTCGCTTAGGGAATTTTGACTGGTCAACCGTTGAGCGTTGGGAGTGCTGAAAAGTCCAGAGCGTGACAAACTCTGGTCTGGGACGCTGATGTGAGCTTGCTCTGCCGAAGACGTAAGCGCGGTTTCTGGTCTACCAGCCGCTTCGGCCCTTGGTCAGGGAGTGTCAGCGGTGCATGGGTGTCGGAGCCTGTGCACAGTATTACTAGTTCTCGACTGATGCCCATCCAGTCGAGCTAAGGAGAAAAGCTATAGGCCTCAGAGTTCTGAGGATTGGAAATGATCTTATTGTGATCCAAGGGTGTACCCGTTCCTATAGTCTCGCCCGTAACGCTTGACACGATGGCTGGCAAAAAATATTAATGGATTCCAAAACCACGTCAAATATGACTAGTTTGAAGAGAACACGCCAGGATTCTCCTGACGATGTAATTAGTAAAGATTTGAGTAAAAAGTTGATGGTGGCAACGTCACAGACATTGCCATCAGCAAAGTACTTAGTTGTATCTAGTGCCGAAGAAGGGAAAGATCTTTCCAAAGTTTCTCCTTTCCTGATCAACAAGGCTATTACTGCCTGCTCAAAATTAGGTGCAAAATTAGCTACAAGTATGGTAGCATCGACACAACGTGTGATGGCATCAGATTTTGTATGCAATGTTAAAACTGTACTATTCTCTGTTTGGAATGAAGAATGGCAAAATGTAAATAGAAACAAGCTGAGGGACATCAAAAATACCGTCCGACCATGGAGGACATCTGTTCGTTCGAATCGTAGGGAGGAAGTGGTGGTTACTCGACTTCGCATCGGCCACTCTTTGTTAACGCATGGATGGTTGATGCGACATGAGGATCCACCACTATGTCCGTTTTGTAGAAATAATATTACAATCAAGCACATCCTGCTTGATTGTAATGAGTTGACAAATCTGTATATACGTTACGATCTTCGAGGTAGTTTAAAGGTGGTTTTAAGAGACGATGTCACGGCTATCGACCGTGTCCTCGCTTTCCTACGCCATCTTAATCTATTTAATAATATTTAAATTTTGTATAATTTTATTTTCTTTAGTTTTAGATAATTACAATTAGTTTTAAACATTTATTTTGTTTAGTCTTATTTATGTAATATTTTAATATTTATTTTTAACAAACCTTAGTTAGGCGATGATAACCTTAATAGGTTTTTCGCCTGGAAAAAAAAAAAAAAAAAAAACTATTACTGCCTGTGCTGGAGGTCCAGTAGCCTCTATTAAGAAACTCAGAAACGGAACACTGTTAGTTGCGACTTCCACCGAGAGACAAACCCGTGCTCTATCTAAAATGACCTCTTTCTTTGACCAGGTCAAGGTATCTGTGGCTCCCCACAGATCCTTGAATTACTCAAAGGGGGTCATCACATGTAGGGATTTAATGTACATTTCAGTTGATGAAATTAAGTCCGAACTGTCGTCTCAGTCAGTTACGGACGTTGTCCCTATCATGAAAATGGACAAAGGAGAAAAGGTAGCAACAGCTTCTTTTATCGTCACCTTCGGCAAACCGGAAATACCCGAATATTTACATGCAGGTTACCAAAGGCTCTCAGTGAGACCATACGTGGCTAACCCTAGGCGCTGCTTCAAGTGCCAGCGATTTGGGCATATCAGCTCTACGTATTGGAAGCAGAACGTATGCGGTATATGTATCGTTGAAGGCCATGATGATAAGGATTGTGTTAATTCTCCGAAATGCGCCAACTGTGGTGGTGACCACCCAGCGCGATCCTACAACTGTCCTACCTTTAAGGAAGAGAAAGCTATCCTAGGCATCATGGCGAAAGACAAGCTGTCGTTTCCAGAGGCCAAAAAGCTCTATCGATCAACTCAGCCAAAGACAGACAGTAAGACTTATGCCGCTACCCTGACCGCTTCAAAATCGTCTTGTTCCAACTGTGCTGAGCTGTCCAAGAAGATTGAAGCTCTAACTGAACAAGTGTCACGCCTTTTGTGCTTAGTCACAAATGGTCCGTCCTTGAATTTGGTACAACCTGCAGCAACGGATAATGTTTTACCTCGTGTACCTGTCCTTTCCACTGGGAGGATTGGAGCACGAAATAAATCACTAAGCGAGCCTTGTGTTTCTGTTCAGAAGATATTATCAACGGGTAATAAACCTTCTGTGCAGAAGACGGAAAAATCCAAACCACGTAGACCAGTGTTACGACAGACCACATCGCCACCGTCGTTACCGGGCATTAAGAAAAATGCTAACAAAGGAGGGAATGTAAAAACTACCCCTCCTAAACCCAAAACTTCCTCAGATTCCATCCCTGAACGGGTGGATATGGAATCTGAGAAATGTAAGCCTGAGACGTCTAAAAACGTCCCAGGCAAGAAAGGAGAGAGCACCAATGGTTGTCAAATAAATCCTTTGCTAAGCTAATAAATGTCTTTGCTTAGGAAGTCAGTGATACAATGGAACGTCAACGGTGTTAGGAGTCACATAGAAGAACTTAAAGTACTCGTGCGAGATGTGTATCCAATGTTTGTATGTCTACAGGAGACACATCTCCACGAATCGCATAATTTCCATTTAAGGGAGTATTCAGTTTTTAGATCGGACTTCGTTACAGAAGATCGAGCTAGAGGTGGCGTAGCCATCCTAGCCCGTGACTGCATCGATGCTGTTTCTCTAAACTTAATAACTCCTTTACAAGCAGTAGCCGTTCAAACAGCTGTCCCGTATAAAATCACTGTGTGTTGTGTCTACTTGCCACCACAAAAAAACCTGCTTCACAGTGATTTAGTAAATTTGAAAAGCCAGTTACCAACTCCGTTCTTATTGGTAGGGGATTTTAATGCCCACCATTCGTCTTGGGGATCTCCGACTAGGAACTCTCGAGGTGATCTTGTTGAGAGTGTAAGAACGGAACTAGACCTATGTCTGCTAAATGACGGTTCTCCTACTCATTTGGCAGCATCTACTGGTGGATGGACAGCTGTTGACCTATCGATTTGCAGCCCTCAATTAGCTACTAGATGCACGTGGTCGGTACTAAATGATTTGTATGGAAGCGACCATGTGCCTATTAAGATCAGTTTATGTGACTTCCAACCCTGTTATGCTCGAAATTCCAGTTGGATTTTACATAAAGCCAACTGGGACTCCTACTCGAATTACCTTGTATCACTTGACATGGATTATCTGACACCCATTGATGAAAATATAGAAACTTTTACGAAAGCAATTTTAAATGCCGTTGAAAAGACCATTCCGAAAACCTCTGCGAATCCACGCCGACCGCCTGTGCCGTCGTGGAACGATGAATGCACAGAAATCCTCCGTTTACGACGAAGAGCCCTTAGGAAATTTAAACGACACCCAACAAATGGAAACCTTCAGGAATATAAAATACTCCGTGCGAAAGCACGGAGGATATTTAGGCTGAGTAGAAAGAACTCTTGGGAACAGTACATTAGCACATCTAGACGAACAACTCCATCCTCCACAGTGTGGACGAAACTAAGATCAGTTTGTGGTACTTCCATTCCGTTGCCAGCTATTGCGCTGAATCAACCGAATTGAAGTTTGACCACGGACAGTGATAATATTGCTAATGTGCTGGGACAATCATTTTCTAACTCTTCTGCTACTACAGCCTATAACATAGTATTCCAGAGACATAAATTGAAGGAAGAAGCAATACCGTTTACTGTTGGGTTGTCTGGCGACTCACCTTTAAACACTCCTTTCTCCTTAGGGGAATTGGAGTCAGCTCTCGCGTCAACGAGGGATGCTGCACCAGGTCATGATTCCATTGTATACTCCATGCTGAAACATCTACCATCATCGGCGAAACTTTTCCTCCTTCGAATATACAATCGGCTATTCGAGGAGCAGTCTTTCCCCGATGCATAGTTAGAAGCGACAGTAATTCCTATCTTAAAACCAGGTAAAGACAAAACCAATCCCAGTAGTTACAGGCCTATATCTCTAACAAGCGTCTTGTGCAAACTACTGGAGAAGATGGTCAACCGCCGTCTTGTCTGGTACCTAGAAACCAACAATTTCATTTGCAACGAGCAGTGTGGTTTCAGACAAGGGCGATCATCGGTTGACCAATTGGTCTTGTTAGAATCCGCTATTCAAGATGCCTTTCTCTTGCGTCAAACACTCGTTGCTGTTTTCTTCGACCTTGAGAAGGCATACGATATGGCATGGAAAAGAGGAATTGTGAACACTTTAAAATCATGGGGTATACAAGGGAATATCCTAGCATTCATCGCTAACTTTCTTTCAAACAGATCTTTCCGCGTTCGACTTGGAGGCACGTATTCAAACAGCTATACACAGGAGAATGGTGTACCGCAGGGCAGCGTGCTGAGCGTCACGCTATTTGCCGTTGCAATAAATAGTATCACCAGCAATATACGATCTCCGGTACACTGTTCCCTTTTTGTGGATGACTTTTGTATATATGTGCCTGCTCGGTGTATGGCAACAGCGGAAAGGTCTTTGCAGTTACCAATGTACAGATTAGAGGAATGGTCAAAAACTACAGGTTTCAAATTCTCTGCTTCGAAGACCCAATGTGTAGCATTTAGTCGTCGTAGGCAGCACCAGGCGCCGATTCTTTATCTTGGATATCTTCAAACCACGGATAGTGTTCGATTTTTGGGTCTTTTATTTGATAGAAGACTCTCATGGATCCCACATGTTCGTGATTTGAAGGTGAGATGCAGCAAGAAATTGGATATGTTAAGAGTCCTTAGTGGTACGAATTGGGGAGCAGACAGAACTAGTATGCTTCGGTTTTATCGCGCAGTCGTTAGATCGCACATAGATTATTGTTGTCAAGTTTACTCATCTGCACGACCTACTGTTCTGAAAACTCTTGATACCATCCACCACTCTGGACTTAGACTGGCTACTGGTGCATTTAGAACTAGCCCGATCCCTAGTCTTCTTTTCGAAGGACAATGGCGTTGGGTGTGCGTTCTATGCATCTGGATGTACCTACACGTACGGATTGCCCTCAGCTTGCAGTGTTTTTACGGCAGAACTATTTGCTATTTTTAAAGCTTTGGACGTCATTCAATCTCGATCCTCACATTATCTTTTGTGTTCGGATTCCAAAAGTGCTCTTCAGGATGTTTTCTCTAACAACCCTTTAGTGGGGGACATTTTGTGTGCTGTACACAGGCTTCAATTGAGGGGTGTGGGGGTAACTTTCTGTTGGGTTCCTGGACATTGCGGAATACTTGGAAACACAAAAGCGGATGAAGCGGCGAAGAAAGCTACAAGTTTGGTGCCTATTACTCAACTGGTTATGGCATCTGACTATGTGTGTTTCGCGAAACATTTATTGCTCGCTGCTTGGAATGACGAGTGGCATACTGTGATTGAGAATAAGCTGAGGGAAATTAAAGATACCGTCCGTCCATGGAGGTCTTCAATTCGTTCAAAACGTAGGGAGGAAGTGGTGGTTACACGCCTTCGCGTTGGCCACTCTTTTGCAACTCATGGATATTTGATGCGTCGTGAAGATCCACCAATATGCCAATACTGCGGGGGTATCTTCACAATAAAACATATTTTGGTAGATTGTGTTAGTGTAGGCAATGTTCGTGCCCTTTTTAATTTAAAAGGGAGTTTAAAGGTGGTGCTAAGGGACGATGCCTCGACCATTGACCGAGTCATCGCTTTCTTGCACCACTTGAAAATATTTTTTAAAATTTAATACATAAATATATATATATATTTTTTTTATTTATACATATAATTCTCTGTGTTTCTGTTATTTATTTTAATTAAATTTATTTTGTGTTCTTGTTATTGTTATTGAGATTTCTTTATTGGTAAATTGTTACCTATTATTGTTTTACATATTATTTATTTACTGTTATATTGTTCTTTGTTGTTATTTTGTTATTTAGTTTTTAAGAATTTTTTCATTGTTATATTGTTGTTTTTTGTTTTTTATTGTTGGTGTTTTTTGTTTTGTAATTTTTTGTTGTACTTATTTATTTATTGATTTATTTGATTTTATTTAAAACATTGCGTTCCGTGTTAGATTTTGTTTGGCGATGATAACCACAGATGGTTTTTCGCCTGGAAAAAAAAAGAAAAAAAAATCAAAGCAGTTTTTGATAACTACCTCGAGGATCGTTGCAATGAGCGTCAACGTTCAACTGCTCCCTTCGGAATAAGAACGTTGCGCATTTTTAGGAATCTAAATTTAGAACATCCACCTATATTCGAACGAACATCATGCTACATCCCTCCATTGACAATACAAAAGCCAAACTGTGATTTCTCATTATCCATGTACCTAAAACACAAAACGCCTGACGTTATTTATTGTCAGGAGTTTTTGCAGAATCAACAAACTCACCAACATACTGTGACTATATTCACAGACGGTTCAAAACTGGACAATGGGATAGGTTGTGCATTTTATATGGAAGGACAAACTTTCACTTACGGATTGCCCTCAGCCTGTAGCGTGTTTACTGCAGAACTTTATGCAATTTTCCAAGCTTTAAGATCAATTCTGTCTGTAAAATCTAAATATCTTGTGTGTTGTGATTCCAAAAGTGCTCTCCAGGCTATTCGGGAAATGTACACTAAGAACCCTTTAGTTGGAGACATCTTGTGCTCAATACACAGACTCCAATTACGGGGTATCAAGGTGTCATTTCTCTGGGTGCCTGGTCACTGTGGAATATTCGGAAACACTAAAGCAGATGAAGGTGCAAAATTAGCTACAGGTATGTTGCCATCGACACAACGTGTGATGGCATCAGTTTTGTATGCAAAGTTAAAACTACACTATTCTGTGTTTGGAATAAAGAATGGCAAAATGTAAATAGAAACAAGCTGAGGGACATCAAAAATACCGTCCGACCATGGGGGACATCTGTTCGAATCGTAGGGAGGAAGTGGTGGTAACTCGACTTCGCATCGGCCACTCTTTGTTAACCCATGGATGGTTGATGCGACATGAGGATCCACCACTATGTCCGTTTTGTAGAAATAATATTACAATCAAGCATATCCTGCTTCATTGTGATATGTAACACATTTTTATATACGTAATGATCTTCGAGGTAGTTTAAAGGTGGTTTTAAGGGACGATGTCAGGGCTATCGACCGTGTCATCGCTTTCTTACGCCACCTGAATCTATTTAATAATGTTTAATTTATGTATAATTTTAGTTTCTTTCGTTTTAGTTACATTTAGTATTAAACGTTTATTTTATTTTATTTTGTTTAGTTGGTTAGTTTTATTTTGAAATAATTATTCAAAATAACTTTAGTTAGGCGATGATAACCTTGATAGGTTTTTCGCCTGGAAAATAAAAATTGATGTCCCTCAGCTTGTTTCTATGTACATTTTGCCATTCTACATTCCAAACAGAGAATAGTATAGTTTTAACATTGCATACAAAATCTGATGCCATGACACGTTGTGTCGATGGTACCATACTTGTAGCTAATTTTGCTCCTTTATCTGCTTTAGTGTTTCCAAATATTCCGCAGTGACCAGGCACCCAGAGAAATGACACCTCGATACCCCGTAATTGGAGTATGTGTATTGAGCACAAGATGTCTCCAACTAAAGGGTTCTTAGTGTACATTTCCCGAATAGCCTGGAGAGCACTTTTGGAATCGGAACATACAAGATATTTAGATGTTACAGACGGAATTGATCTTAAAGCTTGGAAAATTGCTTAAAGTTCTGCTGTAAAAACGCTACAGGCTGAGGGCAATCCGTAAGTGAAGGTTTGTCCTTCCATTTCATTTGATCATAGTAATTACGTGTAAATTTACTTTAACAAATTAAAAAGTCAACTTTAAAACATAATAAGTTATAGATCGTTATAAATAGATTCCTTAGTATTATTACAACAGCGGGTTTGTTGCAAATAATGCATTATCTTATGGGAGAACTTGTTTTTTAAAACAAGAATCTGAAATAAAATAATTAATATAGAAAATTATTAGGTCATTAATGATAACGTTTTCATTATATCATGTTTAAAAATCGATTTGAAATATAACGTTTGGTTTAAAAAATAATTATATCACTACTCATATGATTACCTAATAACTTGAAAACCTTCTTGTCGGGTGAAATAATGAAGAAAATCGTTTTACTAATCTTGTGTGTTAGAAAATATTCTCAATTATTGTTTGTAAAATGCAAGTTCATGTAATTGATAAAGTTCATTATGTACATTTTTCAAACATGTTTTTAATAGAATACACAAATATTTGATAGTAAAACATCATGTTAGGATGATTCGGTTAATGTGATAGGAAATGATTGATAAGATAATTAAAATAAACCATACCTCTTTGGCGGGGTTCTGAAGTAAAAATTATTAACAGATATTTTTATGAGGCCTATGCACCGTGAGACCTAATTGCCAATGGAGCATATCATTTGTTTGAACATATCATTTGTAAATTGATAGTTCGTGCAATTGATAAAGTACATTAAGTATATAAGTAATACACTAACAAGTTAATTAAAATGTTTTATTGATACACAGTAGTGGAACTCTTAAAAATAACGTGTTACATATAAATTCATTTATATATTTAATAATTATATCGTTCCAATATAAAAGAAAATTTTTGTTTTCTTGGTGCACATTGTGAATCTAGCGTAGGTAGTAAGCGGGCGAAATTGAAAAATATCGTACGAGTTAATAACTTAAGGTAATTAAGCACATCACGCCATGGGGCGTAAGCATGAGGCGGTACCTGTGAACCAATCAGAATATTCATATATATAAATAAGGGTGGGAGTTTGTTTGAAAATTTTAGTTAGCGCGTCCTTGCAACGCCTCACTTCTATAAAAGTCGTCGAACGAGACGGACGTGATGGCATTTTCGGACATAAATAGAAATTAGTAAGCTTCCAATATTCAAAATTTAAGATGTCAAGGCCGGTACCAAATTTTATTAACGCAACTAAAGATGTCAGAAGCGATTATTTATGTGTTTCAAATAAGTAAAAGTTTATATAATTTTTGTTTAAGAACGCTGATTGCAAAAGCGATGTGCAGTGTTAAAGTGTACAAAAGCTATGTGCAATGTTTAATGGTATGTGTTATGGTGTTTTACACCATAGCAATGTGCACAACCAGGTACGTTTTAGATAATAAAGAAAATGTGTTTTAATGTTAACTAACTTGAGAATTTTAAATGATAGAAAGATTAACCACATGAACGGTAGAAATTGTCTTTCAATATTCTTTTCTAAAATTAAATTGGAAAACTTAAGTTACTACCTTTTCGATATATATAAATTTGAAAAGTTAACAAGTAATTAAAATATGTATGGAATAGTTAGCAGTAATTAAAAGTTAATTACTCGACACATGGTGTCATTTATTCTTTTGTAATTTGTCATTGATTAATAAATTTTTTAACTTTGTACTTTAAAACTTTCAATACTTATTTCACAAGTAACCTAGTTCTAGCTTCAAGATATGAAGACCGTTACAGACAAACAGGATTCTGACTGAGCTGTAACGTTAGAACTAGAGTCCTTGTAAGTAAAATTAATCATGTTGGTAATAAGCAATTAACAATTAATAATAAAACATTTTCAAATAAAAGTAATACTTACCCCAGGAAAAAGGGCCTAAACGTTACAGACAACTTACTATAAAATAAACATTATCAAGAATACATTGTGTAGCACATATAAAAAATGCATTGTTCAAATAAATTCAGTATTTTAGCTATTTTTTACTTTTTATCTTATTATTTCTTGCTGCTCGTTTAATGCACACATCACATTCATAATCTTCAGGACTGTCCCATCCGAGCATTCAGCGTGAGTCCAAAACGCATATCTTATGCAACGATAACATTGCTCATTATCTCTGCCATAGTCGTCACAAAAAATGCATCTCTCATGATTTTTGTCACCTACGCTATCATCTAAATACAGTTAACTCCCGATTATCCGTGGGCGGGTTAACCGGTTTGCGGATTATCCGGGGTGTGCCATTGTTTTACAAATATCAAATTTTTATTTAAATCAAATTCATTATTGTTTTTTTTAACCACTCAACGCGGCACAAAATCCGGTAAAATCAACGATCATAAAAATAAACTAAGCTATCTCAAATAACGCAAGGATAAACGATAACTGTCCTGTTAGACTGAATGAACCAACTCGAGTTGGGAACAGACTACTGTATATAAGAGACTATGACAAAATGCTTGGACGCCCGAAAACCTAATGTGTATCATAAGATTGTAAACAAATGTCAGCTAATCTCGGCTATAAATAGTCTAGGACGTGATATACGCATTATCCATGTCTGTCATATACATTATTGATCTTTATGGGTTTGTGACACAAGTAGAAACAAACATTCCGAGTTGAACGTTAGTTGAACGAGTGGTTATTATACTAAAATAAGTATGTAGTAGGTAGTTTAAATTTTTGTGCGTTATTTTTATTTCTCTGTCTCTTATTGAATTTTATTTTTTGTCATGCAGTATTTTATCATTTATATTAGTTGATATTTTATGTAAATTTTTCTTTTTTTTTGTTGTAAACCGATAAATAAAACAACATTTTAATGTCTAATACACTGTTTTAATGTCCCAAATAAACCTGTATATGATAGAAATAAAATTTTTGAGATGAAAACAACGGACACAATAATTAGAGCAAGACGACACTTCACTGTGCGACAAAATGGTTCTTAAGGAACTTAGATCGCACATTAAAGCTAAATCAATGCTCACAAAAAAAGAGACGAAAGACAGATTTTTTGTTAAAAAGTGAAAGTATTATGTGTAAAGGAAATTACATACGTACATACATACTTACTTTTGACATTTACTTATGTACGTATTGCAAATAGTTAGACATGTAAATGTACATGTTATAATCCGTCAACGAACGAATACATCGACATTTTAAATTATTTTCTGTATTTATTTTGTCTTCTGAAGATTATTTTTGAATTGCATTAACCGGAGTTATTATTTGTGTAGCTTATGGTATAATAATCGATCGTTTTGCGTATTCTTTGTTCATAGCGGATTATCCGGGGAATTCGTTATCCGGCGTTGCCGGGCCACCCTATTCCACGGATAATCGGGAGTTTACTGTATTCAAATTCGTCATCATCACAAATTTTGTTAAGTGACACATCTAAGTTATCTGATTCGCTCCATTCCAATACCTTTTCCTTTTCTTTCCTTTACGCTTACCATTAGTTTTATCTCTATACGATATTTTTTTCTTAACCGTTCTACTTTGTTGTGACACGGACTGTTCATCCAATTTTTTTGCTTTTACATCCTTTACGTTTTGGCGTTCTTTTTTCTTCCTTTCGTTTTCCTCTTTTTGTTTTTTCTTTTCTTCTTAATTTATTCTTACAGGTTTGCTGGTCAGAAACTCAAAAGCCACACGCCTCAGTTCTACTCTATTGGTGATAACCCATAGAAGAGATTAGCTAATCTAAATACTTGATCAGAAATTTCTTGCTCTTGTAATTGATTAAAGGTGGGCTTTCTTCCAAAACCTGGATTTAAGTTCATTGAATCTTTCATTTTATCCCGTAATATCGACTCGGAAATATAATATTGTTTCGCAGTTTTCATAATCGAAGTTCCCTCTTCGATGGCTTTCAAAGCTGCTTCGTTTCAGCTTTTTCGCTGGAATACCCGGATGTAATCCCTAGGCATCTAAAAAATTTTAAACAAATTGTTAGGCTTATACTATGTGGACCTGATGGGGGAAACCCGCGCATGGCGGTGACCCACGCGGAATTACCCCGACGTGATATCCAGCCAAAAGAAATGAAAATAAACTAAATGTTAAGTAATCCTATTGTATAAATATAGTAGTAATACAATTATAAGAGAATGATAAACTCACCGCTTCTGCCGATTTTGTAGAACAGGTTCGTAAAATCTCGTAAACACAGTTGATCGTAACAAAAAAATTTATAAGAAAACTACGGAAAAACAGGTTACACTTGGCTGTCACTGCTGAACTAAACAAAGAGCTATGGGCATCAGCGCCGGTAGTGTACAAGTTGTGTGCTAGGGTGCTGCACTATCCACAGCGCTCTATCCCTCTTTGTTATTTTTAAAAGGGAGTGCGCGAAATTCCCCCACTGCGCGAATATCCCCCAGTCTCCCAATTCTAAAATTTCTCTTATGGTTTTAATGTGGTCAGCTCATGGTCTCTCGGCTAAGATAGGATAAGATAGGATTGTGAATATACTAGGATCAAAGTAGGGATATGAATCCTCCTCAATACAGATTATATGAGGGGGTATTCTGTCACATGTGCAGGGTTACGTAACTGTATTGGTGACTTAAATAACAGTTTTCCTGGTACGGCACTTGTAAGGAAAATATAGTGAAGATAGAGTTAGGTAGTAAAAGGGTATGGGTCCAGGTGCTGATAGGAAAGAAAAATTAAAATGCTGCTTGGGCATAATCGCATACGTGATGGGTCATATGAGGGCTCACTTTTAACCGGGGTACAAATGTAATTGTTATTTATCCATTTATTGGTAGCTGCCCAAGTGGTATGCTAGGTCCATTGATAGGCCCACTTTCCAAATACGTTGGTGTATGTGTTGGGATCGTGCCCAGTAAAACCTTCAGCTTTTATAAAATAGCAAAGGTACAGGGTTCACGGGGTCTAGCTCTATTAGTAGTAAGGGTAAATGTACCAGCGTTTATTCCTAACTACACCACACTGTTAAATATCTATTACATTTAGTGAATTGTATTTCTATTAATTAATTCATTTAGTATTATAAATTAAGTCAATTTCTTGGTAAGTACTTTATCTCATTTACACAATGTAAGCCTGTAATATTATGGTTATATCTGTAACACATCTAAACAAAAGTGAGGATTATACACGGCGAGTCATTCTTTTTACAGTATGAGCTGCAAGTAACCATTGTTCTTCAAGTATAAAAACCAGGTATTTAATTAGTATTTATTTACAATGTACACATTTTAAGTGAACCGTTTGGGGGGGGGGGCAGCAATACCAATATATTACACTATTAGCTTTAGAGTAAAGACGTTTCACTCGATAAATCTGATAGGTTATTTAAACAGCATAGGTTTACATTTTATCCATCAGCCAAATTTTTATTTTCTGTTTTCTAGTGAGTGGTAGAGTAATATAAATAATTTCTATGATAAATAGGAGAAATTTAACAATCAGTTTGTAACAAGTAGAACACAAAACATGGTTTTGTAATTTATAATTTTATTTCGTGCTTTAAATATTAAAATGCTGGTAGCCCAAACGAACCCTCAAGAGTTTCACTAGCCTGGCTTGATTCATTCAGTGGTGGGGGAGAGAGGAACGTTCCGTTAGGAGGGGGAACAAATGGGAAGGAACCATTATTACCACTACAATTGCACGGGGGAGGTGGAGGTGGCCTCCATCTTCCTCCTCTTCCTTCCCCTCCTCTATTACCTTTAGATCCTTTGGGGAAATCACTTTGTACTAAAACAAAGGCAGTGCATGCAAGTGCCACCACGATCTATAAAACGAATAATAAAATTTGTTACTTTAGTTTAAAATCTATTGAATAAATATTAACAAGTCGAGTTTCGTTACCTAACGTAGGATACACATATGTCCTGTATTGTATTATTTACCATAAAATAATAAATTAATAAAATATTCAACTAAATAATATTCAAAATATAGTTAAAGTGGCCTAACAAAATAAATCTATCTATGTAAAATACAATGTCCAAAGTGGCTGACGACGAAAATGACCAGCCTTAGCGATAGTCCTACATCGTTTTCGTAATGTATTGCAACGCTACGGAAAGTTTAATGAATAAAATATACTTTGAGAAGAAAATGCTCAAAGCCTATAGGTAACATTTAGTATTGTAGTCACTCACTAATAGATAGTTGCAGGAAGCCCATAGTATATGTTTATACATAAATATATACATATTCACATCTACTCTATATTTACACATCTTTATACACACGTAAATATACACATATATAATAAAATACAACCTACACATACTGAAATATACACATATATACCTAGATATACACATATATTCGTAAATACACCTTATACATACATAAATACACATATATACTTATATACATACCTAAATATACACTTATGTACCTAAACGCAAACACACACATACACAAGCACGCATATATATATATATATATATATATATATATATATATATATATATATATATATATATATATATTTACATACACCCTATACATAAGTAAATATACACATATATAATTAGATATACATACATATACCTGAATATACACATATATACTTAAACTTAAAATTATATACTTGAATATGTGATAGGAGGCGCTCTTACAACCAAAAAATGATAAACGTACATATTTCAATGCGAAAGTAATTTAATTTCGAAAATATAAAGACGTGACGTTGTAAATATGAAGCCACTATATGCCATTGCCCTCTAAACCAACAAGTTTTAATTTTCCACTCACGCTAAAAGTTCCCGGGCGTAATCTCGGGGAAGCTATTTAAGTATACACATTGAACACAAATAGAACAGTAATTTGTTAAAATAACTGTCAACACACAACTGTTAATAATCTAGGACTACTAAATTTTTAATTTGAAAATATGACAAAGACGTAGATTGTCGATTGTTTTTTTAAAAAAGTTTAAAAAATTTATTTAATCAACAGTGATATTTAAACAGTGGATTAAAACAAAATATAATTATATAATTTATTCCTACCAGTGTTGCGTAGCCCATTGTAAAATTGTTAGTGATATAGGAAAACTATGGGAGTCTATATATACCTGAATGTTTCCATTATGTCGATAAGGAAATAGTCTGTACTTCGTTATAAGTAATAGATTGTTACTTCCTACTTCTGTATGTCTTTTGTTGGATAATTAGAGTCTTTTGTTCCAGTTTATTTTAAAACCTAACATATTGATTCGTAAGTATTCTTAAACACAAGTGTCGTAACGAAGCGTTCAAGAGAATGGAATAATTTTTCAAGGAAACGTAATTAACAATTAACCTCTTAACAGTTCACTCTCTAAAGCCGTTGTTCTTGATATCGCGTTACTTGAGATAAGTCAGTTGGGTTGCGTTTACTGAATCTTAAACTTCTGTTAGCTAGACATTTTTTGAATTGTATGTTTAAAAGCAAGTTTACGACCGATAAGCGATCCTGAAAAGAGACAATGCTACTGCCGTCGATTGTACAATCACATTCCTTCGCTACCTAAATATATTATTTAAAACTTAATATTTTAAAATTTTGCAAGTACATGTAATTAAAATGTTTAATAATTTTAGTACCCACAGGGGGAACGGACTAGCCGCACCTACTAAGAGGGGTTTAGTGTCTCTCGCGATACCCTATTTTATCATAAACGCTACTGACAATACACACTACACAAAACACTATTATAACATCTACAATCATTAAAATAACACAATATTTACATATGAAAACCTACACCTTCTAGGGATTTTGACTGGTCCAAATCGTCGCCCGTTGGGAGTGCTGAAAAGGCCAAATCTTGACAAACTCAGGTCCAGGATGCTGCTGTGAGATTTCTCTGCCAAAGTCTTAAGCTCGTTTTCTGGTCTGCAAGGGGCTTCGGCCCTTGGTCAGGGAGTTTCCGCAGTGCACAGGTGCCGGAGCCTGTGGACAGTATTACGAGTACTCGGCTGATGCCCATCCAGTCGAATTAAAGGTATAGGCTCCAGAGTTCTGTGGATGCAAATTATCTTATGTGATCCATTAGTGTACCCCTTCCTATAGACCCGCCGGTAACTCCTAATTTTAAAAAAAATGTGGATTCTAAAAACGCTTCAAACGGTGTTAGTCTTAAGAGGACACGTCAGGAGTCACCTGTCGAGCCTATAGACGATGTTTTGAGGAAACATTTGATAGTATCACCGTCATTGCATTGACCAAAATATTTCCTATTAATTTTCTAGTACTGAAGAAGAAAAGGGTTTGCCAAAAATTTCTTCTTTTTTTATAAGTAAGGTCATTACAGCATGTGATGGAGGTACTGTCTCATCTATAAAAAAAATTGAGGAATGGGACAGTGCTCATTGCAACTAGTAGTGAGAAACACACGCGACCATTTTGATAAACGACTTCATTTTCTGACCAGATCAAGGTATCTGTGGCTCAACATAGATTCTTGAATTTCTTTAAAGGGGTCATTACAGGTAGGGATTTCATGTAAGTTCCTATAAATGAAATCAAGTCCAAACTGTCTTCACAGTCCGTTACGGACATTGTCGCCATTACGAAATCGGATAAAGGGGAGAAAGTTTATTTTATTCTCACTTCTGGTAAACCGGAGATACCTGATTACATGTGACTGCTAAAGGCGGTCAGTGAGGCCATGTGAATCTAACCCCGGGCGATAGTTTAAGTGTCAACGTTTTGGATACATTAGTTCTGCGTGTTCTAAACAGGGTATATGCGGCCACTGTAGCATTGAAGGCCTTGATGAAACGGATTGCGATAACTGGTGGCGAATACCAGGCGCGATCTTATAACTGTCCTTACTTTAAGGAGGAGTAGGCAATCCTGGGCATTAGGGCCAAGCAGAAGGAAATCTTTAGCTTCTGCTACTGTGATCCCTACGAAAACGTCCTGTTCTATCTGTGCTCACTCTAATCGAGCAACTTACTCGCCTTCTGTCTTTAGTTACAAATGGCCTTTCATTAAATTTAGTTCAGCCAGCGACCACGTCGAGTGATTTGCTTGTACGAATTGCAAAACTTTCATGTAAGGGAGTATTCAGTTTTTCGATCCGACTTCGTTACAGAAGATCGAGCTATACAGCTATGCAGTCCATATTAGCCTGTGACTGTGTCGATATGGTAAGTTTAAACTTAATAACTCCCTTACAAGCAGTAGCTGTTTAAACAGCTGTTCCGTATAAGTTCACTGTGTGTTGTCTACCTGCCACCTAATAACACCATTCAACACAGTGATTTATTACACAGCCAGTTACTTATTACTAGATTTTAATGCACACCATTTGTCTTGGGGATCCCCGATCTGCAACCCTCGAGGGCATTGCAGAGGGTATAAGAACGGAACTAGATTTATGTCTGCTAAATGATTGTTCTCCCACCCATTTAGCAGCGCCAACTGAACAATGGACAGCTGTTGACTTATCAATATGCAGCTCTCTTTTGGCTACTAGTTTCACGTGGTCGGCACTCGATGATTTGTAAGGAAGCTGCCATGTGCCTATAAAGATCACCTTATGTGATTCTTCTCCTTGTTACGCTCGACAACCACGTTGAATCTAACGGAAAGTCAACTGGGATTCCTTTTCAAACTATTTTGTATTACTGGATATTGATTATGTGACACCCTTTGATGTAGTTGTTATCATTTTTACAACATTCACTTTGAAAGCCGCAGAAAAAAACATTCTAAAAACATCTGTATATCTTTGACGCCTGCCTGTGTCGTGGTGGAACGATGAATGCGCATGAATCCTCCGTTTACGACGAAGAGCTCTAAGGAAATTTAATCGACTCTCATCTAGTGAAAACCTTGAAGAATACAAGAAATTTCGTGCTAAAGGACGGATGGTCTTCAGAGTGAGTAGAAAGAATTCTTGGACACAGTACATAAGCACTACAAGACGAACACCTCCATCCTTCACAGTATGGAGGATTAAGATCCGTATGTAGTGCTTCCATTCCGCTGTAAACCATTGGGCTGAAGAATCCGGAAAACTGATCACAAAATTTTATAATATAGCAAAAGTACTACGAATGTCATTTTCGAAATTTTCGTCAATTACACAAACTCAAGGAAGAAGCAATTTTTACTGTTGGGTTGTCTGGAGATTCTCCATTATCTCTCTATTCTCTATAGGGGAAATGGAGTCAGCTCCCGCGCTAACGTAGGATTCTGCACCAGGTCCTGATTCCATTGTATATTCCATAATAAACATTTACAATCATCGGCGAAACTAGTCCTACTTCGGATATACAACAATTTGTTCAAGGAGCATTGTTTTTTCGATGCATGGTTAGAAGCATGGTCATAGTCCCTCTTTTAAAATCGGGTAAAGACAACACCAATCCCAGTAGTTATAGACCTGTATCCCTTACGAACGTTTTGTGCAAACTACTGGAGAAGTTGGTCAACCGACGTCTTGTTTGGTACCTAGAAACCAATGACCTTATTAGCAACAGAGTGGTTTAAGTCAGGGGCGATAATCTGTTGATCAATTAGTTTTGTTTGAGTCGGCTATTCAAAATGCCTTCCACTGACGTCATACACTCGTTGCTGTTTTCTTGGATCTTGAGAAGGCATATGATATGGCTTGGAAACGAGAGAAGGCTGGGGAACCTGCCCTATCAATACGACGTCAGATGCTACAAATGTCTTGCGTCTCTGGTTTTCGAAGCAAACCTAAACATCCTGCATTCGAAATCATATTTAATAACACTCGCCAACATTATTGCGATGCATATCAAAGTTTGGCTACTTCTTTCGGCATACGAACGTTACTAATAATGGATAATCTTGAGTTACAACTTCCTACTATGTTTGCAACAATCCTGATATGGTTTATTACCAGGAATTTTTGTCAATTTACAACTCCCACCAGCGCAGTAAAATTATATACACTGATGGGTCTAAGCGTTAACTATCATTTAATCTCGATCTTCCCACTATATTTTGTGTTCTGATTCAAAAAGTGCACTTCGGGCTCTGTAGGATATTTTATCTGTTAACCCTTTAGTTTGAGATATTTATTGTGCTGTACACAAACTTCAATTGAGGTTTGATGCTGCGTACATCAGGTTTGATGTATGCATTGAGGTGTTCTTGATATCTGTCTTTTAATTTCTTTTTTCTTTGGCCTATGTATATTTTATTACAGTCTGGACATTCGAATAACGGAATATACAAAATCGAATCAAACTGAAATTTATAACTCAAAACTTAGCCACACACGCAATCAAAAACAAACACACATTCCCCACATTAAAAAACGTACACCTAGTAAAAAAAAGGTCCACAAAAAGGCCTCAAAATGACAATCTGTGAACAACTAGAAATTTATAAAAATAAAATTAACATCATTAACGAACAGATACAAATAAAATCAAAAAAACGATAAATTATTCAATCTAATAGACAATATTAACCCCAAAACGAACGTAAAAAACTCGCACAGTGCAGTGAATCTAAAAATAGAAGTTAACGGTACACCAAGGTCAACGGCAAATTCCACGCAGCTCGCAGTCCAAAACCCTGTTCAGTATGCCCGAGGATGGAGACACTAACCAGTCTTTGAAAGTACTCGCATAAATACCAAGTAAGATTCTTGTTTAAGTATATAAGTGAAAGTGATATATATATATATATATATATATATATATATATATATATATATATGCGGTGGGAACAGAAAAGTTTTATAGGATCATACAAAATTTGAACTTAATACATTGTATATTTTTGAAATATATCACTGAATTATTAAAATGCTGGCAGTCCAAAAAAACCTGAAGGAGATTGAATAGCAGGGGATGATCCATTCAGAGGAAGTAAAATACGAGACGATCCGTTACGAATGTTTACGAACGGATTGAAGACATTACTGGTATAATTGGACGGAGGAGATCCCCTCCATGTTCCTCCTCCTCCTCTTCCAGCGTTCAACATGGAGCTAAGTATTCCATTTAAGAAAATACCTTGTACCACAACATAGGTAGTGCACGCAAGTACCACCACGATCTATAAAATAGAAATAAAATTAGCATTTTTGCTGAAAATCCATTGATCCCATATTTATGAATTATAATAAAAGTTATAAATATAAATAAATCAATATTAAGTAGAATACTAATTCTTAATATAAGGGAGACTGTTGTACCTTGGACAACTCTTTATAAAAAATTTTGTATTTTATACTATTGTTTTATTGAAGCAGCAATACTTCTAACCTATTCTTACAACTTACAATAAAATTATTATAGAATACGCAACATTATTATATTTTTTTAAAATTAGCTCTGCATACGATCAAGATACACTAGCCTCGTTTATCTTTTGACTGACATCTTGTATTTTGGGCCAAACTAAAAACTATGTTGTGTTATTGGTAAATAAATAGAATGAAGACAAAACTTTTGATATTTAATTGAATTAAATACCTAATATACTTTTTAATTAGATAAACACTAAAGTAAGTTAATAAAATATAAGGGACATGATTTAAAAAAATGAACGATAAAAAATAATAAATAATATTACAATTTGGTTTTACAAAAATCACACTTGTAACTTCCTCCTCCTTCTTTCTATACCGGGACAACGATAATATGTCCATCGATCACGAGAGGCGTTCTTACACTACTTTCACCGCTTTGATCACTCTTTTTTGAAGAGCAACAATACAGACATTCTTCATTATCGGTGGATGCGAGATAAAGCCCTAACGAAGATATTTCCGAGTCAGATTAAGAACTGCATTCTTTATTTTAATATTTTTTTGAATTACTTCATGATACTTTCGTTTTTTTCATCTTCCTATTGTGATTAATTAACTGTTAAATTTGTCGCTACTTTAGTAATTTGATCAACAGCTTTTATTGGCTGTTTTGTGTCACTTTCATTCTTTAATCGCTTGTTTTCTGAGGTGTCTTTTGCGATCATTGTTTTTCTTGGTTTTCTGCTTTGTTTCCTGTTCTTTTGTTCTTCTACTTTAGAGTAAGGCTGGAATTCTTCAAGCATCATAACATTCTTTATTTCTTGTTTATTGTTTGGTGTTGCACAAATACCATCACTGAGATAGAATCTGTTGATTTTGAAGTAGAAGCAGAACATGGAACTGAAGGAGCTGGGGATCCAGGGTTTACAGATTCAGATGACACTGGAATTTCAGGAGGAAAAGATTTGTGGGCTATAGAAGAAGACCATAGTGCTGAAGTATCTAATGGGCTATCATTTACATATGAGTAGAGGAAGTCTTCATCGGTAATAATTGCTTTATCTATTCTAGATTCACTGAAGACTTTTTGTTAACTAAAAGTTGTTATATTGTTAACTTACACTGTGAGGAAACGTTTTCGTCTTACGACTTCTTCAGCCTCCCACGCACACACACATTCAATTTAACAAAACGTGTCTTAAAAATAACATTACACCTAAATATACTAAAGTGAACATAAAACAAATAAACAAAGCAGCTATAAAAACAACTAAATTCGCAGAAGCAATGGGAGGCTGAAGAAGTCGTAAGACGAAAACGTTTCCTCCAAGTGTAAGTTAACAATGTAACAACTTTTAGTTAACAAAACGTCTGGTCGCAGTAATAGCAAAGTGTAATAAGTAATTTACAACCAGCTCGTCATGAACAGCTATAAGATTTCGATATATATATATATATATATATATATATATATATATATATATATATGTATGTATATATATATATATATGTATATATATATATATATATATATATATATATATATATATGTATGTATGTATATATATATATGTATATATATATATATATATATATATATGTATATATATATATATATATATATATATATTAAAACAACATAGGTTATTCAAATACAAGAATATTTATTAATTTATATTAATAAATATTTATATTAATTTATATTTATTTGAATATAAATTAATAAATATTCTTGTATTTGAATAACCTATGTTGTTTTAAATTATTAAACAAGAAAACGTATTATATATATATATATATATATATATATATATATATATATATATATATATATATATTTATTAAGCCTTATATTATGATTGACTAACTGTGTAAAGGATTGGGGAGACAATTAATACTCAGAAACTTGACATCTCGACTATATGTTTACTTTCGTTACTTGCCGTACTTGAAAAGTTTCTAAAAAAAATTATAAAAGTAAAGTTCGAAAAAATATATCTTGGAAAACAAATTATCTGAGACTTTATCTAATGATTTATTATTTACCTACTTTAGACATAATCGAAGGCGTTCTCATAGACTAACATTTATAACTCACATGAACCAATATAAAAAAATAAAATCGTCGTTCACCACAACGAAACCATGTAAGCGCCAGTTTCTATATAGGCCTATATAATCATCTTCTGCGCTTGAACCACAAATTTAATTATTTTAATAAACGGTCGCCCACGAAACCGTGAACATTCTACTTCAGCAAGAATAAAGTATTTTAAAATTTGTTAAAATTGTGTAACACACAAATTGAACTGTAGTTTGTGAAAAAATATGAAATATTCGTTTGTAAGTGAGAATAAGTTCAAAAGATAGGGGGGATTTCTATCGTTAATGGAGGGGGGAATGAGTTGGTAAACATTTTTGTGAAAGCATATTATTAGATAGTAAAATTAGATAATAAAATAAATGAAATTATAAAAATATATGATAAACAGGGTGTCTAGTGACAGGGAAAACCGGGAAACCTGGAGAAGTCAGGGAATTTTAAGATTCTGGAAAATTCAGGGAAAAGTCGGGGAAAATTTTAAAAAATCGGGATAATATTTATTTTAATTAGAAACAAAACTAGTGGCCATTGCTCTCGAATATTTGGTATTGTAAGCCAGCGGGCTGGTTTAGGGGCAGGGCAGTCAGGAAATAACACTTCTTTATTTAGATGCCCATTATTTATTTGATAAGCCCATTGCTATGACTTCAGGACTTACGTCAATAAATATTAAATGTGTCGAGTTGCTACAACTGGGAAGTTTTAGCCTGGACCGTGACCTTGGGGTGCGCAGTGGTTCTGTTATCATTTGGACGGGTGGGAATAACAGATAACTCAGTCTGTTTCTGAAAACACAGAACGCTGTGTAAACATTCGTAGCCAGCTATTTGTCTAGACTCGTGATAGTATGTGTTTTATTTGATGGTGATTATTTTTACACTGTTTATTTCAACATGGAAGGCTCCGGTTTTCATTGCTGTAGCGGGCAATCGCGTCATTCAGATGTCGTCATTACCTCCCCTCCTTCCTTAGGATAAATATAATCTGAAAGATGAAGTGACCGAAGCAGAGATTATAATGTGCGTGAATTTAGTAATGCAACACTCCTTTGCGCAATGCAGAAGGTAGTGTGTGCTTCTTTCCAAGGATGTTCCCTGATAGCACCATTGCACAGAACATGAGATTGCGGAAAGATAAAATTTCCTATAGTGTTGTATTAGGTTTATCAAATTTTATATAAGACCTGTTACTGACATCATTAAATTCAAATTCTAACTATGTAATTGGCTTTGATGAAAGTTTAAACAAAATATCACAAAGAACCCAAATGGATTTTAGTGTTAGGTATTGAGATGCAGAGACGGATGAAGTGAAAGCTCGATATTTTGGCTCTGTGTTCTTACAGACACAAAAGCAAAAGAGTTACTCAATTTGTTCTTAAAAGGTGTTCAAAGTCTGGATTTATCCAAGATCCTTCAGATATCAATGGATGGACCCAATGTAAACTGGGCTTTCTATAGACATCTAAAAGAGGGAAAGTCAGGGAAAACTAAGGGAATTTCATCAAGCTATTTTACTAGACACCCTGATAAAAATGGTTATTGGGTTCGCTATGTAGATGATGGAATGTATATATCAAAGAATAATAATATAAATTTAACAAATATTTTGTATAAAATAAATAAAATTAATAATAAAATCAAATTTACTTATGAAATTGAAACAAATAAAATAAATTTTCTAGATTTAACAATAATAAGAAAAAAATGATAAATTTGAATATATGATATACCGTAAACCAACTTTAACAAACCAAATTATACCAAATAATTCTAATCATCCATATAACCAAAAAATGGCTGCCTTACATAACTTATTATATAGAATGCATAAAATGCCCATGAATGAAGAAAATAAAATAAGAGAAAAAAATATAATTTATTAAAATACATTAGAAAACTGTTATAAAAAGAAAACTGTTGACAAACTTAATTATAATATTTTTAATAAACAAAATAATAATTTAATTTGCAATAGTAATAATAATACAATATGGACTTCATTTTTATTTATAGGCCATGAAATAAAAAATATCACCAAATTATTTAAAAATACAAATATCAAAATTGCATACAAAACTAATAACAAAATAATAAACATAATAAATAACAATTATAATATAATTAATATGGATGAAAAAGGTGGTGTTTATAAATTAGAATGCGAAAACTTTAATAAAGCTTATATAGGTCAAACCAAGAAAAAATTAAAAGAAAGATATAAAGAACATTTGAATGCCTATATTAATCCAGAAATATATAAATCAAATTTTTCAAATCATTGTATTAATAATAAGCACCAATTTCCAAATATTGGAAATATGAAACTTATAAAAGAAATTAATAAGGGATTAAGAATGAATATATATGAAGCATTCGAAATATATAAATACAATAATAATAACAAATTAACAAAAGAACAAATACAACTACATTCTAAATTTGATACTATATTCAATGTCTATAATTTTACAGCAACAAAATAATTTAGCAACAATTCTATTTCTAATTTAACATATGTTTTAGGCCTATAGCTTACATTATTGTAATTTTCATTCCTGATGTTGGTACTGTTTACCAACGAAAAGCTTTGGATATAAATTAATAAATATTCTTGTATTTGAATAACCTATGTTGTTTTAATAAAAAAACAAGAATACTTTTAATGAATATATTTATTCAAAGCTTTTCGCCGATAAAATAGTACCAGCATCTTCAGGAAAATAATTAGCTAATCCTAAATAATTATCTAAAGATTAGATAGATTAGATAATTATTTTCCTGAAGATGCTGGTACTAATTTATCGGCGAAAAGCTTTGAATAAATATAATCATTTAAAGTATTCTTGTTTTTGAAATATTTTTGATTTATTAACTATATTACAAGAACACATATCACCATATTTAATATGTATATATATATATATATATATATATATATTTGTGTGTGTATCGAAATGTAAGAAAATGTTGGAGAATGTACGCAATGTGCTAAATAGCAGTTAATTTGACTACGGTCATTTAGTGCTTGTTATGTTTACATAACTCATATTCCATTTACTGAAGACCTAATTATAAATGAGGTTTACATTCAAATTGAAAGCGGTTTTGTTTTGTTGAAAATAGAAATGTTACTGAGTCAAAGGAAGAAATGTTTCATTATTAGGAAGATATTTGTTAATCTTACCAAAGTAGTATATCCCATTGTGATGAGAGAATATACGTCCCAGGTGTGCGAGCGCACAAGTGTATCATCCGACAAGTAATTAAAAGCTTTCGAGACTGTATAAACAGTTCGCATATGCAACTAATTTCTTTCTAATTGCGTTTCTCGTGCATAATTGTTTGCCTGGCGATAAAGTTCGCTATGTAATGCCTTCAACTTTATTTTTTAACTTACAATATAAGTTAAAGTTAAAACTCAGTTTTCAATTTCTTCTATTATCTCACAGTCGCCTTTATGTATATCTTGTACACATTTTCAATCGTCCAATTAAGTTCAAATACATTTTTTTTAACCCATAGTGGGTGGCAATTGATGTTAATACAGTTTGTTTGTAAATATATACTAAATTATTTAAATAAAAAAATCTCAGGTCGCATTCGAACAGAAGAACTATATGCTCCTAAACCAGTACTTTGCACTGAGTCAACTTTCCCATGGCTATAAATCATTTACGTAAAGATATATATGAAATTATAAGAGAAAGATTCCTGAAATAGTGAAGCATTACAAGTGGTGGATAGAATGAAAAGTTATAGACCACCATCAGCTTAATAAATTAGAAGCGAAAAAAAGAATGCGAATAGATAACAAGAAACAAAAGCAATAGTACAAAACCTGTATAGATAGGAGAATACAAATATACTGTATAGAGAGGTATATTTACTTTAAATTTTTTAAACTTTGTAATATTACTACTTTATTGTTAGATTAATTGATTGAGAAAAAGGAATGATTTGGAAGTAATGAAAACCATTTGAATACGAAACTCAAATTCTAGATAAAATATGATGGTTTTATGTACCTCACCCATATTATGCATGTACATATTATGTGCTAACATACATCCTATGAAGAAACATATCTTACAAGATCTCATAACATATATTATACCTCTGTAAGATCTCATTAGATTCACACTTTACTGTTGCCCTCTTTATAGGGTATATAGAAAGTACCACCTCTGCCTAACTAGACCTTAGTACGCAGCCAAAGTAATAGCAGAAATAATTAGCGCACTTTGACGGTTTCAAAATCTCTTATGTTGAAACGCAAAGGTCAAGGGATCCACAAGGACACCTACAATAGTGAGGCCTATATCCGACCTATATTCTCTACCTATTTTTACAGCTATTTATTTTTTCATTCTCATGAGGGTAGTATTAGCCATACTGGCTACAACTGTCTAACTAGATTAACCTCTCTTGACTCTCATTGACATAACAATCCCCTGTCCTTTAGTCCCCCCCCCCCAGTAATTATTCTTTGTAAAATTCGCGTCGTTTCCTGAGAACTATCCAGAAATAAAATCAACTTCAAATAGTTTTCAATCCGTCATTTATAAACCAGAATATTTTTTTTATAGATTTATCTCATTAATAATATCTTTCTTTCTTTCCCTCTTCTCTGTATCTCACTTTCTCTCTCTCTCTCTCTCTCTCTCTCTACACACACACACACACACACACACACACACACACACACACACACACACACACACACACACACACACACACACACACACTTGCGCCCGCGCGCTCACACTCACACATAAACATAAACACACACACACACACACACAAATTTGTATGAAGAAGGATTTGTACAAAAATAAGTGGAAAACCACGTTACACCATAACACTGGAGGTAACCGCCAAACTATTAGTAACACTGGAAATCTGTACATCTTCCGTTAATACTTATTTATAAACGATAAATATAACAAATTTATTAATTATATGTTTTTAAAGCGGAGATACTAAAATGTAATTTGCTTACTGATACATGTCTTAAAAAAGTTTTACTTTTTAGAATAATGTTTTTTAACAAAACCTGTTAATACTACATCGAAGGTTTTCATTCGTCTATGTACTTGCTTCAATTTATACAATAGAGAGTTTTTTTTAATATACATTTGAATATTTCCAACAACTCGTATGCCGTTGATAAAACGTTACATACAAAATGACACAAAGTATTTCTTTCAATCATAGTAATTTCGTTAAATTTTAAGTTGTTTTAATATACATTTGAACATTTTCAACAACTCGTATGCCGTTGATAAAACGTTACATACAAAATGACACAAAGTATTTCTTTCAATCATAGTAATTTCGTTAAATTTTAAGTTGTTTTAATATACATTTGAACATTTTCAACAACTCGTATGCCGTTGATAAAACGTTACATACAAAATGACACAAAGTATTTCTTTCAATCATAGTAATTTCGTTAAATTTTAAGTTGTTTTAATATACATTTGAACATTTTCAACAACTCGTATGCCGTTGATAAAACGTTACATACAAAATGACACAAAGTATTTCTTTCAATCATAGTAATTTCGTTAAATTTTAAGTTGTTTTAATATACATTTGAACATTTCCAACAACTCGTATGCCGTTGATAAAACGTTACATACAAAATGACACAAAGTATTTCTTTCAATCATAGTAATTTCGTTAAATTTTAAGTTGTTTTAATATACATTTGAACATTTCCAACAACTCGTATGTCGTTGATAAAACGTCACATACAAAATGACACAAAGTATTTCTTTCAATCATAGTAATTTCGTTAAATTTTAAGTTGTTTTAATATACATTTGAACATTTTCAACAACTCGTATGCCGTTGATAAAACGTTACATACAAAATGACACAAAGTATTTCTTTCAATCATAGTAATTTCGTTAAATTTTAAGTTGTTTTAATATACATTTGAACATTTTCAACAACTCGTATGCCGTTGATAAAACGTTACATACAAAATGACACAAAGTATTTCTTTCAATCATAGTAATTTCGTTAAATTTTAAGTTGTTTTAATATACATTTGAACATTTCCAACAACTCGTATGCCGTTGATAAAACGTTACATACAAAATGACACAAAGTATTTCTTTCAATCATAGTAATTTCGTTAAATTTTAAGTTGTTTTAATATACATTTGAACATTTTCAACAACTCGTATGCCGTTGATAAAACGTTACATACAAAATGACACAAAGTATTTCTTTCAATCATAGTAATTTCGTTAAATTTTAAGTTGTTTTAATATACATTTGAACATTTTCAACAACTCGTATGCCGTTGATAAAACGTTACATACAAAATGACACAAAGTATTTCTTTCAATCATAGTAATTTCGTTAAATTTTAAGTTGTTTTAATATACATTTGAACATTTTCAACAACTCGTATGCCGTTGATAAAACGTTACATACAAAATGACACAAAGTATTTCTTTCAATCATAGTAATTTCGTTAAATTTTAAGTTGTTTTAATATACATTTGAACATTTTCAACAACTCGTATGCCGTTGATAAAACGTTACATACAAAATGACACAAAGTATTTCTTTCAATAATTTCGTCAAATTTTAAGTTGTTTTAACATACATTTGAACATTTTCAACAACTCGTATGCCGTTGATAAAACGTTACATACAAAATGACACAAAGTATTTCTTTCAATCATAGTAATTTCGTTAAATTTTAAGTTGTTTTAATATACATTTGAACATTTTCAACAACTCGTATGCCGTTGATAAAACGTTACATACAAAATGACACAAAGTATTTCTTTCAATCATAGTAATTTCGTTAAATTTTAAGTTGTTTTAATATACATATGAACATTTTCAACAACTTGTATGCCATTGATAAAACGTTACATACAAAATGACACAAAGTATTTCTTTCAATCATAGTAATTTCGTCAAATTTTAAGTTGTTTTAATATACATTTGAACATTTTCAACAACTCGTATGCCGTTGATAAAACGTTACATACAAAATGACACAAAGTATTTCTTTCAATCATAGTAATTTCGTTAAATTTTAAGTTGTTTTAATATACATTTGAACATTTTCAACAACTCGTATGCCGTTGATAAAACGTTACATACAAAATGACACAAAGTATTTCTTTCAATCATAGTAATTTCGTTAAATTTTAAGTTGTTTTAATATACATTTGAACATTTCCAACAACTCGTATGCCGTTGATAAAACGTTACATACAAAATGACACAAAGTATTTCTTTCAATCATAGTAATTTCGTTAAATTTTAAGTTGTTTTAATATACATTTGAACATTTCCAACAACTCGTATGTCGTTGATAAAACGTCACATACAAAATGACACAAAGTATTTCTTTCAATCATAGTAATTTCGTTAAATTTTAAGTTGTTTTAATATACATTTGAACATTTTCAACAACTCGTATGCCGTTGATAAAACGTTACATACAAAATGACACAAAGTATTTCTTTCAATCATAGTAATTTCGTTAAATTTTAAGTTGTTTTAATATACATTTGAACATTTTCAACAACTCGTATGCCGTTGATAAAACGTTACATACAAAATGACACAAAGTATTTCTTTCAATCATAGTAATTTCGTTAAATTTTAAGTTGTTTTAATATACATTTGAACATTTCCAACAACTCGTATGCCGTTGATAAAACGTTACATACAAAATGACACAAAGTATTTCTTTCAATCATAGTAATTTCGTTAAATTTTAAGTTGTTTTAATATACATTTGAACATTTTCAACAACTCGTATGCCGTTGATAAAACGTTACATACAAAATGACACAAAGTATTTCTTTCAATCATAGTAATTTCGTTAAATTTTAAGTTGTTTTAATATACATTTGAACATTTTCAACAACTCGTATGCCGTTGATAAAACGTTACATACAAAATGACACAAAGTATTTCTTTCAATCATAGTAATTTCGTTAAATTTTAAGTTGTTTTAATATACATTTGAACATTTTCAACAACTCGTATGCCGTTGATAAAACGTTACATACAAAATGACACAAAGTATTTCTTTCAATAATTTCGTCAAATTTTAAGTTGTTTTAATATACATTTGAACATTTTCAACAACTCGTATGCCGTTGATAAAACGTTACATACAAAATGACACAAAGTATTTCTTTCAATAATTTCGTCAAATTTTAAGTTGTTTTAATATACATTTGAACATTTTCAACAACTCGTATGCCGTTGATAAAACGTTACATACAAAATGACACAAAGTATTTCTTTCAATCATAGTAATTTCGTTAAATTTTAAGTTGTTTTAATATACATTTGAACATTTTCAACAACTCGTATGCCGTTGATAAAACGTTACATACAAAATGACACAAAGTATTTCTTTCAATCATAGTAATTTCGTTAAATTTTAAGTTGTTTTAATATACATATGAACATTTTCAACAACTTGTATGCCATTGATAAAACGTTACATACAAAATGACACAAAGTATTTCTTTCAATCATAGTAATTTCGTCAAATTTTAAGTTGTTTTAATATACATTTGAACATTTTCAACATCTCGTATGCCGTTGATAAAACGTTACATACAAAATGACACAAAGTATTTCATTCAATTATAGTAATTTCGTGTAAATTTACTTTAACAGATTAAAACAGTAAATTTTAAAACATAGTAAGTTGTTGATCGTTATAAATAGATTCCTTAGTATTATTAAAAAATTGGGTTTGTTGCAAATAATGTGTTTTTTTAACCCAATAATGTGTTTTAAATGTAATTTTTTTTTTAACAAGAATGTGAAACAAAATAATTAATATGGAAAATTTTTAGGTCGTTAATGCTAACGTTTTCATTATATCATGTTTAAAAATCAATTTGAAATATAACGTTTGGTTTAAAAAATAATTATATCACTACTCATATGATTACCTAATAACTTGAAAACCTTCTTGTCGGGTGAAATAATGAAGAAAATCGTTTTACTAATCTTGTGTGTTAGAAAATATTCTCAATTATTGTTTGTAAAATGCAAGTTCATGTAATTGATAAAGTTCATTATGTACATTTTTCAAACATGTTTTTAATAGAATACACAAATATTTGATAGTAAAACATCATGTTAGGATGATTCGGTTAATGTGATAGGAAATGATTGAAAAGATAATTAAAATAAACCATACCCCTTTTGCGGGGTTCTGAAGTAAAAATTATTAACAGATATTTTTATGAGGCCTATGCACCGTGGGACCTAATTTCCAATGGAGCATATCATTTGTTTGAACATTATTATTTTATGCGTTTAGTAAAAATATATAATTAGGGTGACATTTATTGAGTTATTAGTGGGTCTACAAAAAAGAAATATATTTTAAGTATGGTTTTCTTTGGTGTTATTCAAGGTGTAGGCCTAATAGTCTAAAATTTCTCTTGTGGTTTTAATGTGGTCAGCTAATAGTCTCTCGGCTACGATGAATGAGATAGGATTGTGAAACAATTAGTGATATGAATTCTCCACGATACAGATTATATGGGGGGGGGGGTATTTTTCTCTCACATGTTCAGGGTAACGTAACTGTATCTGTATTGGTGACAGTTACCAATAACAGTTTTCCCGGTACGGCACTTGTAAGGAAAATATAGTGAAGATAGAGTTAGGTAGTAAAAGGGTATGGTTCCAGGTGCTGAAAGGAAAGGAAAATTAAGATGCTTCTTGGGCATAATCGCATACGTGATAGGTCATGTGAGGGCTCACTTTCAACCGGGGTACAAATGTCATTGGTATTTACCCATTTATTGGGTAAAGTGAATTGTCTAAGTGAACTGTAGTAAATTACCGTTTTGTTCCACATTACCATCATAGGTCTATTCATTAAATAATTTGTAAGATTTTCTAGTACAACCCGTCAGTATTGGAAGCAATTAAATACATTTGTAGGTTTGCCTAGTTTAACCTATCAGAATAGGTAACAATTAAATACATATGCAGGTTGTCCTAGCATAAGCTAACAAGTATAGATAATAATTAAATACATATGTAAGTTTGACTAGTTGAACTTATCATTGTAGGTAACAAAGACATATGCAGGTTGCCCTAGCATAAGCTAACAGAATATATAATAATTAAATACGTTTGTAAATTTGCCTAGTTTAATCTATTAGTATGGCTAATAATTAAATATACTTTGTTTCCTAGTGTAACCTATCATTTAGGTAACATTTAAATATATTCGTAAATTGGTCTAGTTTAACCTATCAGTATAAGTAACAATTACATCCTTTTGTAACAATAATTGTCTGTATTTATAAAATAAGTATAATATATTAGTAATAGCCAGTTTGAAAATGATAAGGCTGAGTATCAATCCATTTATAATAAATTTAATGTTACTAATAAAAGAAATTAATCTTACCTAATCGAAAAAAATAATTAATACTAACGATTTTTTCAAACATAATTTTCGATAAAAAATAACATTTTATTTGCTTGATTTTGAAATTATTTTTGTGTACTAAAAAAATTTGTAAAGAGAGGTACAAATCTGTTACAAAATTGTTCACTTTTTAAAATAAAAGTAACAAATAAAGCAACCTAATTTAAAAAGATGGCATTATGCTTATATAAATAGTAATTTAGTACATCGATTCCACAGAGTGGATATGCTAAACAAACAAAACAACACAAGCACACAGTGCGCAAGTGTGTTTTGCGTGATGCAATCATTTTAAATGGCGCAATTTGTAAATGAAAAGTTGAACACATTTGTATCACTATTGTAGCAATCAGAAACTTTAATGACGTACAAACAGATCATTATTATAGATGACATCTAATATTTTTGTAAACCTTTAATAATAAACTGTTCAAAGCACGAAATCATCATATTTTCATCATTGGGAAAAAAATAATTAAATTATTTTTGTTGAAATAAAGAAACTATCTCTTAGCTTTAATTTCAATCAAACCTTTATTTGCCCAGAGTCTTATCAATCTTTACAAGCCTAGTAGATGTGCAACGTTTAAGACATGTTGAATATATATTTGTCAAATGTTGACATGCGGTCAAATTATTTATATAATTTAAAAGATAGTAAAAACATTGGTTCTGCCACTCGGGGGAGTCCCCACGAAAATGATAACAAAATAGAGTTAATAGTTCTGCAAAGTTGTCAACAAAAATATGAATTTATACATTTTTTTTTCAATTTTTACATCTTTATTTAAGGAATGTATTTAATAAAGACTAATATTTACTGCAGTTAATAATAAAATTATGTGGGTAACAATAAACCTTTATTACTGTATATGTTTACGGAATAATTTTTGTTAAAAAAATTCCATTCAAATCAGTTTTTAAAAAAGTACAAGCCTAAAAAGGTTTACCTTTATAAAATAGGATTAAAACACCAAAGTTACTATTATCGTTATATTAAATTATTTCTATTGAGATTTATTAAAATTTAAATAAATCAATATATCCTATTAATTAACTGGTCAAAACGATTTAATAATGATCTTCGTATAAACGGCTGTTTTACTATGTAACATGTAAGGCAAAATCAGCTGTTGCATGATATCATATGTTATCGTTTAGAAAATGTGTGCCGTCAGGTATATTGCCATGATTTGTTCACTGCGTATAAAGAAGTTATCACTTCAAAAAAGAATAAACAGTTAAAACTTTTCATCATGTATAGCACGCCTTTTTAATGCAAATTTGTGTTGTGCTCTGTATTGTTCTTTGTGCTGTAAGGAAGTTGTATCTTTAGCTGGGGTCTAAAAAGAGTAACAGGACTTTAAGTTTATAGTTTTTGATAAAGGGAACATGTGACGAAGTGCCTTATTACGTTGGCGGACCCATCCGTGAAGCTATGGCCTGAGAGCTATTGCGGTAGTAATGAAGATACGTCCTTGTAGAGAAACAACGTGGACTAAATAAACTAGTATAATGCTCCATTATTATAGAAAGGAATATTGTGGATGGCGTGTGTATCATAACCTAAAAACTATCTCTCTACGTAGGCAAAGATAAATACCAATTTTTACACAAGTATTTTACTTTACACAACATTTATACAAGAAAAGAACAAGTATTTTCTTAGTATTTGTGCGTTGTGCATTGCTTACCCGTTTGGAAACTACGAATAACGTTGCTCAGATGTTCTAAAGTGTCAGCATTACTGAATTTTATACGCAATGTGTATTTACATATTATTTATAAGTTCCACGTTTTATCATGACCCAGTATTATTGCCTTGTTCTATGGTCGTATGGTCAAAATTTCACCGCCACATCCAGAAGTTAGTAACAAAAATTTCAGTTTATGTAAAGCTATTCAATTTTTGTAAATAACAATACAGGGACTTAATAAAAAAAATAGAACTAATTAAAATAGTAAAATAAATTAGTTTTTGCTATGGTGTGGATTAATCTAGTTCAGTTTTTCCACATGTAATTTAACATGTATAACTTTATTGATAGAACTAGTCACAGTTTAATTTACAAACGAGTAAATTACAAAGAGTACCTACACATAATTCTAGTTCCATTACGTCAGACAAACACCTGTGTACGTATTAACGCAAGTGTGACTATACATGTAAATGTGTAAAAATGGTTATTGGAACAATTAAAAAGCAATAAGCTAAATACTGCCTTTTTTCTCATTTACTAGGATAGCTACTTAATTAAGAGAATTTGTTTATTAAAAATCTTCAGTGAACTGAATTTAAATACATTTACTTATATTTATTCTAGAAATTTTATAATTTACTACTAAGCATTTATTGCAAGTAAGAACAAGTTATAATTGTTTAATATAATTATTCCTTTGAAAAGGCACTTTCTATACAATTTAAATTTCACTAAATTAAGTTCTGTAAAATATATCTTTTTAAGGAGACCTTTGTGAATCAGTATAAAAGAACAGGTGATACGTTGTGATATTAATAATCACAGATTCGCCTTGAGAACCTGTACTGTTGTAAAAAACGTAATACAATTTATAAATATTTATATTTAACTTTAATTTTAGATGTAAATTGAGAAAGGAAGCTAAATAAACGTTTTTCAAGTAATTTTTAAGGAAACGCTTTTGGAAACAATGTGTGTTTGTAAATATTGTTGGTAATGTTATTAAGTATTGTCTAGAACGTAATTCATGATATTGGTATTAGATCCTTGATTTAAAATAAATACACAAATTTTTACTTCTCTTTAAAATAATTAAAGAGTTGGGTAATATCCCTTTGAATTGAATTTCCTCTGTTTAGAGTTAAAATAAGAAATCAGAAGAATCAGAAAGAACAAACAATTAATGGAAATAGTGTACAGAACGGTATATTCAATACAAATTATTTTTTACTGTAACTATTCAACTATTTTTTTGATTATTAGTCTTCTGTAAATCTTGAAGTATTTTATTGTTCAAAACACAATTATTTAATTTGTATAATTTAACTGCTGAAATCTGACTTCAACAACGCCTATTAGTTGAAAGACGAATGTCTGCCGACTGTGTAGGGGCAGGTCAGGCAAATAGCAAAGCATGTTTTTAAGTGAAAGAACCTCACAAATATAACACATCTAATAATATACGGAAAAGTGAGCAGACAAAATAAAAATTATCTGTGCATAAATATAAAGTCAGTCTTTAGAAAAATACATGTAAACAACTTTTCCATTATTCTCATAATTTCCAAGTAATGTTAGCCATATAAAGCTTCCAGCGTGGTTTAATGACTATAATAGGTTTATAATAAAGAGGGTAAATAATTTCTAAAATTTGAAACTCCTTGTTATATAACCCGTTTAGAACATATAAGTACAGTAAATATTTACTTCCTAATAGTAACCTTTGATTTAATGCTATTTAAAATGATGACTTCATAAAGTACAAAATAACAAGGCTATCATCCTTATTAAAAAATATGTAGGAAGACAGATTTAAAATTAATTTCTTTCAAACAGATATATTAAAGGCCTCAAAACCATTTTGAACTCGGCAACGATTTTCAACAACAATAATTAATCCTAAAGCACCCGTTATAAAGGACTACATACTTTTCAGTTATGAAATTAGGAATTCAATAATAAAATATTAAGATTTAATAGTATTTAACTATTATGTCTTTATAAGAGAAATAAAACAGAAGTGAGTTTTGGAACATAACGTAACAAAGACAAATAAAATATTTAATTATGGATAGTTACACTATATATATACCTGGAGTGAATATCGATTAACCTATGTCTCTTTCGGGCGAATTGCATGATAATACGTGCTTATGCGTAAAAGACGATTTGCACTCCATGAACTTGTGTAACTTCAATACATTTAATCAACTTTGTTAGCTAAGTAACCCAATACATTGAATACACAATCTGTGTTCAAAGGATATTATAATTCCTAACTACTTGTTAGTTAATACGGAGTTCTACCTTCAGGCCATATTTCCTTTAGGCCACATTGACAATAGGCTATATTTTACAAATTTAGCTGTGTTAAAATTTGTTTAATATTTTGTAATAGTAATTATATTAATTTCGATATTGCCTCTGTGTTCATTAAATTATATTTCCAACCATTTATTATGAAATATATGGTAGTGATATAAATTAGTTACTAATATGATGAATTCTAAAATCAAATTACTATAACCAATCATCGTTTCAGGATGTAACTACATTAATAATACCTATATTGTACATTCTGTTACTTTTTCTGTTTGTTTTGTAACTATACTGGAGTTCCACTCACTGGTGATTTTGAGCTGGTTATCAAAATTAGTGTTTGTTCTGTATAAGATTATATATATATATATATATATATATATATATATATATATATATACATATATATATATATATATATATATATATATATATATATATATATATATATATATATATTAGTGTTTGTTCTGTATAAGATTATATATATATATATATATATATATATATATATATATATATATATATATTAGTGTTTGTTCTGTATAAGATTTAATATATATATATATATATATATATATATATATATATATATATATATATATATTAAATATGGTGATATGTTTTCTTGTAATATAGTTAATAAATTTAAAATATTTCAAAAACAAGAATACTTTTAATGAATATATTTATTCAAAGCTTTTCGCCGATAAAAGAGTACCAGCATCTTCAGGAAAATAATTATCTAATAAAATTATATATATATATATATATATATATATATATATATATATATATATATATATATATATATATATATATATATATATATATATGTGTGTGTGTGTCTGTTTATGAGATTATTTGATTAATATCCCATATTGTTGGGACCTCATTGACCAGTTCCTGCAAAGCTTCCTTGACTACGTCCTCCAAAACCTCTTTGACAATTCCTTCCAACGCCTCCTTGATTACATTATCCGAAACTACCTTGACCACTCCCACTAAAGCTTTCTTTATTACTTCTTCGAAAGCCTCCTTGAACACTACCTAAAAAGCATCCTTGACCAATTACTCCAAACTGTCTTTGAATACCTCCTCTAAAAGCTTATTGACCACTACCTCCAGCAGCTCCTTGACCACTACCTCCAAAGCCTTCGTAACCACTTCTTCCAAACCTTCCTTGATTACCTCCTTCAAAGTCACCTTGACCGCTTCCTCCAAATCCTCCTTGACCACTATCCCCAAACCCTCCTTCATTAGCTCCTCCAAAGCTTTCTTGACCACTTTCTCCGGACCCTTCTTGACCACTCCCACCAAAGCCTCGTTATTCTATCCTCCAACGCCTCCTTGACTACCTCCATCTAACTCTCCTTGAGACCCACCTCCACTTCCTCCTAGATTAGCCCCACCAAAGCTTGATAGACTACTTTCTCCAAAACCTCCTTGCCCGCCTGGACTGCCTTCACCTTGATTCCCTTGATTACTTTTTGAACCTTGCTCTACAGCATCTTCTACTATTAAGAATGCAAGGCATACTACAGCTACCTGTTTTCACACAACAAAACACAGTATAATAATTGTATAAATATACAACAATCACATAATCAATATAACTAACCATACACTCAAGACAACAATATGGGATTATAATCAAATAATCTCATAAACGGACACACACACACACACACACACACACACACACACACACACACACACACACATATATATATATATATATATATATATATATATATATATATATATATATATATTCCTTTCTATAGACTTATGATTACATGTTAACCAAACAACTTGCAACGCAAATTTAATTCCTTTCTTTCTTTAAGTGTAAATGCCTACAACAAATATATTAAAAGTGTACAAGCTAAACGTTCCTCGAAAATCAAATCTCGTAACTGAATTATTCCACTAAATAATAATAAGTAATTCTTCTAAACAATACAATAAGTAATATTAGGTTTGATAACATATAACAGAATTACCTTCATAATAAAAGGTAAACCAGTATTATTTAAGACTTTCAAGGATTTGTTAGTTATTAATTATTATTTAGATTTTATATCTACTTAAACTTAGAAAATGCCTAATAGTACTCAAACGTACTTATTGCGTTTGAGGAAATACTTTTGGTAAAAAACAGAATAATTCTGGTTTATCACAGTTCAGTTGATCTTCAAATACTCTTTTATTTTAATTTAAATGTAAATAACCTTATCGGAATTTGGAGTTGAGGCTTTGCTTGAAACGCGTCAGCAAGTAAATCCTTACGTATTCACTTTGTTAAGTATTATTTAATTAAAGTAAAATTCTTAGTTACTTCTAATATTTTAAATATTTAAATGTTACTAGTATTTTAACTAAGTTAGCTTAAAAAAATGTGAGGATACCTTTGTTTGAACTCCTGCAAAACTAAAAAGTTCCACAGAAGTAAGAACTGAGAAATTAAAATTAGGGAGATAATACGAACATCACTGCAACATAAGTCTTCACATCATAGTAATCTGTCTAGAAGTAAAAGGACTTTCCAAAACCTTTCCGTTGTTAACTAAAACTAATCAAATTTCATGATATTTTAAAAATTTGTATACAACATATTTGTTGCAAAATATTGTATAATTCTAGTTAGAATATAAACATTAGTTTTTAAAACTCAATTTATACTATTCTACTCTCAGAACAACTGTGAGAATACCTTTTATTCAGAGTTTTACTCTACTGTTTTTAACACATATATCAACTTTAACCAATATAAGTTGACCGTCTTGAAAAAGACCAAATACTCCCTATGTTAATATTTTTGAGTGCGGTAGGAGGGGTAAAGCAGTCTGAGGCAAGAGACCTATCAAGGCGGCCTTTACTTTCTTTATCCTATTTAGTGATATAGACAATCTTACAAGAAACGAAGGATTATATCAAAGATAAACACGAGAATCATGATTTTTAATATTTTCCTGTAGCACAAATTCTATTGATAACGCGTACTAATGAGTATCTAATGTACACTTACTTCTCCTTATGTTAACGTACGCCTCCTAATGCTCAATTACCTCTCCCAATGTCCATTCACTTCGCCCAATATCCACTTAGTCCTCCTAATCGTCACTTACTCATACAGTTTACTTACTCATCCTAATGTGCAATAACTCTTCCTAATGTTCACTTACTTCTCCATATATCACTCACTCCTCCAAATGTTCACATACTCATCCTTATGTACACTTACTCTTCCTAATGTTCACTTACTCATCCTAATGTACAATCACTCATGTCCACTTACTGCTCCCAGTGTTCACTTACTCCTCCTATTGATCACTAAGTCATCCTAATGTGCAATAACTCTTCTTAATGTTCACTTACTTTTCCATATATCACTCACTCCTCCAAATGTTCACATACTCATCCTTATGTACACTTACTCTTCCTAATGTTCACTTACTCATCCTAATGTACAATCACTCATGTCCACTTACTGCTCCCAGTGTTCACTTACTCCTCCTATTGATCACTAAGTCATCCTAATGTGCAATAACTCTTCCTAATGTTCACTTACTTCTCCATATATCACTCACTCCTCCAAATGTTCACGTACTCAACCTTATGTAAACTTACTCTTCCTAATGTTCACTTACTCATCCTAATGTACAATCATTCATGTCCACTTTCTGCTCCCAGTGTTCACTTACTCCTCCTCATGTCCCTTCACTCCTTCCAATGTCCACTAACTCCTCCTATTGTTCGCTAAGTCATCCTAATGTGCAATAACTCGTTCTAATGTTCACTTACTCTTCCATATATCTCACTCCTCTCAATGTTCAGATACTTAACCTTATGTACATATACTCCTCCTAATATTCACTTACTCTAAATAATGTTCACTTACTCATCCTAATGTGCAATACCTCGTCCTAATGTTCACCTACTCATCCTAATGTACAATCACTCATGTCCACTTTCTTCTTCCAATGTTTACACTTACTCTTAATGCTCACATTCTCATTCCAATTTACTTTCACTACTCCTAATGTTCATTTACTCTACCTATACTTCCCTTACTTCTCCCGATGCTCACTTCCTCCTCATGTTCACTCGCTTCTCCAATGTTCACTTACTCCTACCTACGAGTCATTAAAAAACAAATATATATATTTAATACTATTATCTTCAAGCCTTACACAGTTTTGTTACGCTATTTATCTTGAAAGGAAATATATATTCCTCTCCCTTTAATGGCAATCCTGCTGTAATTTACTATCGCAATACTCTTTAATTCTTACATTAATCCAATGTCATATACTAGTATCATATACCATATCATATTCTGTTTACATCGTCAGACTTCGGCGGTTCTTCAAACGTGTCGACTATAGTGAATAACAAAATGCTATAGTGGGAGAAAACCCCTACAACCTACTTATTAAATTAAACTAGAGTAGGAGCTACATATTTTGAAATAATTTGCAAAACCTCGGCAGTAAACACCTGCTTACTCAATATAAACGCGGAAGGAAATGGATTTAATGGCACAATTACTGTAACAAAAGGAACAACAAGGCGATCGTTTGCTCTGTATGACTCATTAAATCCGCTTTACTACTTTGTCATTATGAATAATTCTTAAAAATCTTCAATGAAAGAAATTGTACGTAGTTTTAACATTTTATGACACGATTCATAATGAGGATGAAGCCCGATAGAGAGAAAACAAATAAAGAAATTTGAACGTTGAAAATATTCTTTAAACAAAATATTATACGTGTAAGAACTAAATTTAGTATCTGTTAAAATAAGCCAACTCAGATAATACCGGAAATGGTAAGTTTACCGGTATATAAAGTGCAGGATTCCATGGTACAGACATTCAAAGTCCCTTATCATGAGAACTTTAACTATTGTAAGTAGCATTTAAATTAGAAGAATAAATTTATAATATGGTTTCAGGCTTGGACTGAATTTCATTCAATTCATAATTTAGAGGGTAAATTTCACAAATTACTTTTAATGTTAGTTTAATTTTCGTATATGTTAAATAACTGTTAGTAAACTTGTAATAAAAAAAAGAAACTGTTTTACAGATTAGATAGAAATTCACTACCAATAATTGTTTTATTTTTGGAGAGAAATTGCTTTAATATACATACCCTAATTTATGTATTAATTGTTTTCTGTGTAGGATAAATTTGTATTCTAGGTTAAAGATTTCTGTCTGCACTTTCGGTGCAAATTTTGTCGGATGCTTCACTACTTACTGACAGACACACTCACACACACACACACACACACACACGCACACACACACACACACACACACACACACACCCACTCACTCACAAACACACACACATAAACACACACACACATATACATTCATACAATCATGCGTGTGTGTGTGTGTGTGTGTGTGTATGTTTGGGATATATCGCTTTTTGGAAAGAAATTGAATATAATACATTTACCCTAATTTATTTAATAATTATTTTCTGTGTAGGGTAAATTTGTGCTTTAGTATATATTTTCTGTCTCCATTTTCGATGCAAATTTTGTCATTCTATCTGTACTGCTACAGTACCTACTGATATATATATATATATATATATATATATATATATATATATATATATATATATATATATATATATATATATATACATAAAATACGTTTTCTTGTTTAATAATTTAAATCAACATGAGTTATTCAAATACAAGAAGATTTATTAATTTATATTCAAAGCTTTTCGTTGGTAAACAGTACCTACATCATCAGGAATGAAAGTTACAATAATGTAAGCTATAGGCCTCATATTCAAAGCTTTTCGTTGGTAAACAGTACCAACATCATCAGGAATGATAATTACAATAATGTAAGCTATATGCCTATAGCTTACATTATTGTAATTTTCATTCCTGATGATGTTGGTACTGTTTACCAACTAAAAGCTTTGAATATAAATTAATAAATATTCTTGTATTTGATTAACCTATGTTGTTAAGAAAAAAAAAAAAAAAAAAAAAAAAAAAAAAAAAAAAAAAAAATATATATATATATATATATATATATATATATATATATACTCATACATACATGTGTGTGTGTGTGTGTGTGTGCGCGCGCGTGTGTCGGTAATTGAATGATTGTAAAATTGAAATTGTAGATCTTCGTAGATGACGAGCACAACTTAAATTCAAAAAATCATCCAGACCCATACCGACCCCAAATTATTATTTTATAAAAATAATTTTATTTTATTAATTATAATTATTTAAGTGGTTTTAGGGATTATAAAAACATTTAAAAATTTAATGAATGTTGTTTTCAATGTAAATTATTTAAACATCAGGAAAATTTACAATTAAAATAAAATGAATGGTGTAATTGTAAGGTAAAGCTAGGAGAGTCTGTGCGCAATTCGAAATATGTTAGTTATGAAGTATACGCGAAATGAATATATGAACTATTTGAAGGTTTAATAACAATGCACATTTGTTTATGCACACTCTCCTTTATAGCATTTTTATCCTATATCTAAGGGGGTAAAAAACAGAATACAAAAAAATGATAAGAGTTTGATTGAATAAATAGACAAATATGTTCAATTCTAGATGAATTTTACAAATAGTTTAATTTTTACTATATTTTGTTTGGTTACTTGTCACATAGGTATTCGCGGCAGTGGCCTGTCTTACAACCGTCGTAGTTAATGATGTTGCAGCTCAAAGATCAAGTTCTAACCAAGTCGGCAATGGAACAGGTTCACGAGGAAGCACTGGAGGACGTTTTAGCGGAAGCAGTCAAGGCATGTTTGGAGTTAGTATTCAAGGAGGTTTTGGAGGAACTATTCAAGGAGGTATTGGTGGAAGCAGTCAAGGAGGTTTTGGAGGCAATATTCAAGGACTACTTGGTGGCGGAACAGGAGGAGGTTTTGGAGGAAGTAGTCAAGGAGGTATTTTTGGAAGTAGTCAAGGCGGTTTTGGAGAAAATAATCAAGGACGATTTGGTGGTGAAACACAAGGGGGTATTGAAGGAAATAGTCAAGAAGGATTTAATGGAGGAAGTCAAGGAGGACAAGGAGCTAGTCAAGGAGGAATAGGAGGTTTTAGTGGTAAAATTCAAGGAGGTAGCCAAGAAGGACAAGGAGCTACTCAAAGAGGACAAGGAATTACTCAAGTAGGTCGAGGAGGATTTGGAGTTAGTAGTCAACAAGGATTTGATGGGGGACGACAAGTAGGACAAGAATCTAGTCAAGGAGGACCAGGAGGTTACGGAGGAAGTAGTCAAACAAAAAAAGGGACTAGTCAAGGAGGACAAGGAGCTAATCAAGAAGGATTCGGAGGAAGTAGTCAAGGACAATTTGGAGGAAAAAATCAAGGAGGAGGAGCTAGCCAAGGAGGTAGTAAAGAAGAACAGGGAGGTTTCGGAAGTAGTAGTCAATTAGGTTTCGGAGGAAATAGCCAAGGAGGATTAGGTGGGGAAAGTCAGGGAGGACAAGAGGCTAATCAAGTAGGTACTAAAGGAAGAGAAGGAGGTTTCGGAGGAATTAGTCAAGGAGGACAAGCAACTAGTGAAGGAGGCAGTCAAGGAGGGCAAGGCGCTAGTCAGGGAGGCTTCGGAGGAAGTAGTCAAGGAGGTTTTAGAGGAAATAGCCAAGGAGGATTGGGTGGTGGATCTCGAGATAGAGAAGGTAGTCAAGGAGGAATAGGAAGTTTTAATGGTAACAGTCAAGAAGGTCAAAGAGGTAGTCAAGAAGGACAAGGCGCTACTCAAAGAGGACAAGGAGCTAATCAAGTAGGTCGAGCAGGATTTGGAGGAAGTAGTCAACAAGGATTTGATGGGGGAAGTCAAGTAGGACAAGAAGGTAGTCAAGGAGGACCAGGAGGTTACGGAGGAAATAGTCAAAGAAAAGAAGGTACTAGTCAGGGAGGACAAGGAGCTAATCAGGAAGGATTCGGAGGAAGTAATCAAGGACGATTTGGAGGAAATAGTCAAGGAGGTAGTCAAGGAGGACAAGAAGCTGTTCAAGGAGGACAAGGAGCTTTTGGAGAAATTATTCCAGGTGTATTAGGTGGTGGAAGTCAAGGAGGACAAGGAGCTTCTCAAGGTGGAGAAGGAGCTAGTCAAGAAAGTAGTAAAGAAGAACAAGGCGGTTTCGGAAGAAGTAGTCAAGGAGGTTTCGCAGGAAATAGCCAAAGAGGATTTGGTGGGGAAAGTCAGGGAGGGCAAGAGGCTAATCAAGTAGGTAATAATGGAAGAGAAGGAGGTTTCGGAGGAATTAGTCAAGGAGGACAAGCAACTAGTGAAGGAGGCAGTCAAGGAGGACAAGGAGCTAGTCAGGCAGGTTTCGGAGGAAGTAGTAAAGGAGATTTTGTAAGAAGTAGTCAAGGAGATTATAGAGGAAATAGTCAAGGAGGATTGAATGATGGATCTCGAGATAGAGAAGAAGGTAGTCAAGGAGGTCAAGAAGCTAGTCAAAAAGGACAAGAAGCTATTCAAGGAGGACAAGGAGCTTTTGGAGGAAGTAGTCCAGGATCATTAGGTGGTGGAAGTCAAGGAGGACAAGAAGATAGTCAAAGAGGTAGTATAGAAGGACAAAGAGGTTTCAGAGGAAGCAGTCAAGGAGAGCAAAAGACTAGTGAAGGAGGCAGTCAAAGAGGACAAGGAGCTAGTCAGGAAGGTTTCATAGAAAGTAGTCAAGGAGGTTTTAGAGGAAATAGTCAAGGAGGACAAGATGCTGTTCAAGGAGGACAAGGAGCTTTTGGAGAAATTATTCCAGAAGTATTAGGTGGTGGAAGTCAAGGAGGACAAGGAGCACAAGAAGATAGTCAAGGAGGTAGTGAAGGAGGGCAAAAAGGTTTCGGAGGAAGTAGTCAATTAAGTTTTGGAGGAATTAGTCGAGAAGGATTAGGTGGTGGAACTCGAGGGGGAGAAGGAGGTAGTCGAATAGGTCAAGGAGGTTATGGAGGAAGTAGTCAAGGAAGAGTTGGTGCTGGAAGTCAAGGAGGTAAAGTAAGCAGTCAAGGAGGACAGGGCAGGTTCGGAGGAACTATTCAAGGAGGAATAGGTGGATTGGGAAAATTTAGTTTTACAGGACCAGTGGACATTGGACGATATAATTTTACAGGAACTGGTTTTGGAGGATTTAATCTTTCAAGACCAGGAGGCTTTGGAGGGTTTAATTTTACAGGATCGAAAAGTTTTGAAGGATTCAATAAGCCAGGAGATTTTAAAGGAGGAAGCGAAGTATGAAAAAGCGGCTTTGGTGGTAGAAATGAACGAGAACAAGGTTGCTTGAGAGGATTTAAGTAAACAATATATTCAGATTTTTTTAAGGACAAACGTAGGTAGTACATTTTCGAGAAATTTTCCGTGATTGTAATCCAACTATAAGTGTGGAAAAATAATTATTTAAAATATTCATTAATTGTAAATATTTTCTTAAACTCAAATGAATTTTTTTTAAATAAACATACTTTAAACACCGATTTTTGTAATTAGATTATTTCTCCTCAAAATTGTTCAATAATGTCTAATAATAGTTAGGGATAAAATATTTTTTATTTCGTAAATAATCCTGAAAAACAAATATAGAGGACACAAATAATGTTGTAAACTGCATAATTATATACTTGAAAATTCTTTAAACCTGAAAAATTTGATCAAAAAAAATGTATTCGAAATATATACACCACTTGTTTTGAAGAAACACGTGGCAAAAATTAAATTGACTTTAATAATGTTCTTATTATAATTAATAAGTGTTATTGTTAATTGGTTTTAGAAATTATAAGCAATAAGAATATGTTCGTCAAACGTTTTTATTTAAATGTTAGTATTAGTTTTATTTGGTTTTAACGGATTTGTTTTTTGCTATGTAAAAGATTGAGAAAGTTGATAAAACTTTTCTTTTTTTTAAAACTTAAATATTTTTTATATTTCTTATAGAAGTATTAACTTAAAACTTGGTAATTTCGCAATGAAAAAATCGTAATTATTTGTGGGATAATATTTAGAGGTAAGTTTAGTGTAAAATCCGACCATTAAGTATGTAACATCACTGTCCATTATCCTCAGTAGGTATCTTTATATAAAAACCACACAACCCAGAGTTCTGGTCATAGGTGATGAATTTGTGTGCCCGTCTCTATAGTCCCGCTAATAATCCTTGGCATGAGGGACGACAATTATCTAGTTAAGGGAAACAAATAAGTGTCAATCTTGGTTGCAGTAAAGAGGCTTGGGTATGATTCTCCTGGAGATATGCAAGTTAACATTCTTGCATTCATTAAAAATTGCTTGAAGAACAGGTATTTATCCGTACGTCTAGGTTGTACCTACATGTTCTAATCGCTACGAATTAGAGAATGGTTTACCCCAGGGTGGCGTTTCAAGTGTGAAACTGTTTGCCATTGCAATTAACAGTGTCACTTCAAACGTACAGTCTACGGTCCACTGTTCTTTTCTAGGAGACGATTTTTTTTATATATGTGGGTGCTAGAAGTATTGTAACAGTTCCCGTCAATTAGTTATTTATAGATTGCAAGACTAAACAAAATATGGGGGTTTGAAGTTTTTCGCTTCGAAGACCTAGGCCACAGAATTTATTCGTCGCAGGAAACACCAGGAGCCTATCGTTTATCTAGATTAATGTGGTTTTACACCGCGGTTAATGTGAGATATTTGGGTCATTTACACGATGAAAGACTCTCATGGAACCCAATTGTGTGTGATTTGAGGACTCGTTGCAGTAAGATATAGGATATGTTGAGAGTTCTTAGTAAACAGTTTCAGAAGGCTGTAAAACTGTCAGCATTCGTGTGAGAAGCACTGGATGGTTATTCCAAGTCATCCTCATAATAGTAACAACATGATGGAGTGGTACCAATTGTGGAGCAGACAGAACCTGTTTGCTCCGATTCTATCGCGCCGTCGTAAGATCACGCATAGATTACGGTTGGATAGCTTATTTGTCTGCTCGACCGACAGTTCTGAAATATTTGGATTCGGCACATCACAGAATAGCCACTGGTGGGTTTAGATCAAGTTCAATCTGGTAAAACTTAATTTGCTTAATTACCTTTAAATTAGTTTTAGTTATTTAAAATTACAACTTAGTTTTACCTATTGAATTTTTTTTCGTATGGTTTTAGTTATTTAATTTAAAAATTAGTTTCAAATACTTTATTTAATTAGTATTTATATTTACATTTAGACTTAGATATTAGGAGTAGTTTAGGTTAAAATAAGTTTTGCCTTTAGGTTATATTTAATTACCCTACCTTTCTATAGCTACACTTTCAGGTTTCTAAATAGTTAACAATTATATAAAATTTAACATCCCATGTATTTATTCCTCTGACGTTTAATTATTACACATTATACCAAATTACATTATTTCTATGCAGTGACAAAGATTGATTGCTTAGTTAATATACCAATTACTAAAAGGTGGACTCTTGAGGTTTTAGATTGTTTAATACAATAAAGTTAATAATTACAGTTGTAACACTCTCAAGTAATTGGGTATCACATATAAAACAATTTATATTTTTAATTTTTACTTAATAATAAGACCAAGCCGACATAAAAGAAAATTTTGGTTTTCTATCTGAACACTTGGTAATGTAACGTAGGGAGTAAGGCGCTCCTAGCGGGCAAGTCATGTAAACTATCGTACGACGTTGTCAATTAAGTGAATCGGGGGAGATCACGCCATATTACGTCACATGGGGTGACTTCAGGAACCACTAAAATACGAATATAAGAAGGGGGTGTTGCACGCGTCAAACATATTAATAAAGGTTTGAAAATGAATGTTGTGTAAAACCTATATATCTACAAATATAAATTAATTAACATTCTCATTAAAGAACAGTCCCAACTTATATCTAAACACAACATAATTTTTGATGTTTTTGATAGAATTTAAGATTTTATTAAACAGATAGTTTGTTACTTACTTCTTACTTCTTATTACGAGCTTCCAAGGTTGGCCTCGATGGCTCGATGTCTCCTATACACACACTCTGCCAATGGCCAGAAACAACTTTCTTTCAAGATTCTGTCCAGGGTACATTCCCGTCCTAGATGTTTTATCAAGGGACTCCTTGTTGCTGCTGTTACAAGTCACTTCAAAAGTATGTGCTCCAATGTTTCCTCTTCTTGCTTGCACACTCCACAGATAGACTTACTTACTTACTTACTAGCCAACGCCCACTCTTGGCTGTCCAGCCATTTGGCGGCACACTGACCAGTATAATCGAGAGATCCTTGTGGCCTCTGTCTCATCTGTGGGACTGTGGTCCAGCGACGAGCAAGTGCGAAGGTGTTCAGCTGTCATGGTGCCGCTTCCACATAGGGTGCATTCGGGTGATGGGACAGCATGTATCTTGTGAAGGTGCGCAGCCAGATAGTCATGTCCGGTCGTCAAGCGGAAGAGAGCCACACTCTCGTGTCGTGGCAGTCGACCGTCAATGGGACCGTCCGTTATTAGGGTAGCCCAGCTTTTGTTTCGGGAGGCTTCGGTTCTAGCAGATACAGTGCTTCTCTGTAATACGCTGTTTATCCGGGCCTTCATTGTAGTGAGGGTAATAGATTGGCACGGCTGTGGTAGTGCCGCTCCCTGCTTGGCCAGTTGGTCTGCTTTTTCATTGCCTTGAATGTTTACGTGGCTTGGGATCCACTGCAGGTGAATTTGCCATCCCCTATTCTGCAAAGTCTCTAGCTTTTGGCGACAGTCCATGGTTCTGTTACAGTCTGTCACTCTATTACTAGATACACCGAGAATTGCTGCTTTTGAGTCAATTAAAAAGACTGCCTGGGCGGGTGGTTCTATTTTCTCGAGTTCTGTGACAGCCGCTAAGATAGCTGCCACTTCGCCATCATAGTTGCATTGGTTACTTCCAACAGCGACAGATCCCTCAAATAAGGTACAATGAAACCCTGCTCCCGTGTGTCCAGTTTGTGGCAAGGATGAGCCGTCTGTATAAACATGTAACCATTCCGTCTGGTGGGTAGTCGCTGTTGATGGTTGCTATCGCACCTGTCCTCAGCTCCTCTGGATGGTAATTTATTTTTGCTTCAGTGATTCCGGGTAGAGTCATCTTAACCGCAGGTAGGTGATGGAAAACTCGGTATGGGTTTGTCGATGGGGCTATATTCCCTGGTTCTATATTGTATTTTTTATATAGTTCTTTATAGACAACAATGGTTTTTTTTTGTGTTTTGAGCCTACTTGTAGCTTCCCTGTAGTTTCCCCATCTACTGTGGTATATTTTTCTACATCGTTCCCAAAAACAGAGACTGAGTTTGTCTCGTCTAACATGGATAGGCTCTATCTGCAGTTGTGCTTCCATGGCAGCTATTGGGGTTGATTTAGGGGCGCCCGTTATTACCCGCAGTGCTCAATTCTGAACTTTATCCAGTTTTCGAGAAGTTACGCCTGCCGTGGTGATGGTTGCTTCCGAACCGTACTCCAGGATAGGCCTCACGTAGGTTCTGTATTTGGTGGCCAGAACATCTTGGCTCGCTCCCCATGAAGTTGCCGTGAGACGCTTCAATATCCTAGCTCTTTTTGTGCCTCTGTTGGCGCACTCTTCTATATGTGCCCGCCATGTCATTTTGATGTCTATTGTCATTCCTAGATACTCTGTGACGCCACTCTCACAAAGCTCGCTTCCCTCGCAGTGCAACTTTATCTCCACGCGTTTTGTGGATAATGTGAATAGTTGGTACAGCGTCTTACTCTTATTTATTTGCATTGAATTTGCTTCGGTCCACGACATCAACTTAGCGATAGCTTGGTTGGCTGCTTCTTCCAGCGATTTCATATTGGACCCAGTGACCCAAAATATTAGGTTGTCTGCATACAACAATGCTTCCACTCCGGGGACAGTCTTGACTGCCTTTATGACGTCATTTATCATAAGGTTGAAAAGATTACAGCTCAGAACCGCTCCCTGTGGTAGGCCCTGTTTTTGTAAACGGTACCTGGATGTTACTCCGTCATAACGGACCCGAAATCGTCGTTGTGATAGAAAGGAGTTGATCCATTTGAAGAGGTGGCCAGTAATTCCACTCTTCACAACTTTGTGCGTTAGCAGTTCTCTCCAGACCACATCATATGCGTTTTTCAGGTCTATCAGCACTGCTAATGTGGACATTTTCCGCTGAAAACCGTCCTTGACACATTGCGTGAAATATACCACTTGGTCCATTGTGCTTCTCTTAGATCTGAAGCCTGCTTGGGCGTCATCGATGGTGTTATGAAAATCGAAGAACTCATTTAGACGTCCCGTAACCAGTCGCTCAGTTATTTTGCTGCAGGTGCTCGTAAGGGCGATTGGGCGGTAGCTTGCTGTATCATTGGAAGGTTTGCTTTTCTTCTGTATGGGGATGATTTCTCCCTTCCTCCACTGATGTGGGACGTGGCTCGTCCAGGATAGGTTTATGATGTCCAAACGGACTTGTTTTGCTTTTTTACCTATGTTTAGGAGCAGTTCCGGGAGGATTTCGTCAGTCCCAGCACCCCTCCTCGATTTGGTGAGGGAGAAGGCTCTGTCCAATTCCGCTAAGGAAAATTTCTCGTAGCAGATCCGTTGGTCTCTTAGTATGGCATGATATTAGCGGTCCTTTTGAGAGTTCTTTGTATGCACTTCTAGGTTTGTTTACTCTGCTGATCTTTGAGTAATGCTTGTACAGAAGGTTGGCAATATCCTTGGCGCCCGTGTATTCCTTGTTTCCTTGTTGGAAGGGTTCTTGTCCTTTCGGGATGGCGTCGTTGTTTAGACGTGAGATAAAACGGTGAGCTTTTCGACCGTCCTTTCTGTAATCCAAGGTGGTAAGGAAGTTGCGAAAACTATTCCTTTTTGCCTCCTTGATCTCTCTATGGAGGTGAGCTTGCGATTTCCTCAGATCGATGCAGTCTGATAGGTGTTTCGATTGCTCTGCTTTTCTTCTTGCATTGTTTCTGGCTGTCCTTAAAGCAGTAAGTTTCTTGTTCCAGAAACCTTTGTATGTTTTAACCTGCCCTCTAGGTATTGATAAGGACGCACATTTAAGTATCGCTTTATTCATGCTGTCCACCGCTGTTTCCAGTGATTTCCAGTTTATATCCTTCAGTAATGCCTCGTCAGTTAGGTTGCGGTATTTAAGCAAGTTTGCTTTCTTAAAATTCCTCCTAGGGAGCCTAGGCATAACCTTGCCATTCTTATCCATGGCTGTTCGGATGAGTTTCGACCTATGGCCGCAGCCCGCAGCATCATCGAGTAGCTTTACCTTAGTTTTTTGGGCTATATGTGGGTCTACGAGGACTAGGTCTGGTCGGCTGTTACTACCAGAAAAAGCAAGGAAGGTAGGTGGCGTCTCTACAACATCCAGTAAGTTATCATCAATTAAATGTTTCACTTTTTCTCCGGCACGATTTCTTACACCGTAGCCCCATCTTGTGGAGGTGCTGTTGAAATCTCCGACAATGATACTGTTTGGTTGCAATGTTGTCTCTATCAAAAGTGTGGGTAGGACGTTACCAGGTGGGTTGTACAAATTCACAATGCTATACTGCTCGACGTTTTTCCACACTCTAATCAGGACTATTTCAGATTTGTCAGCTTCCTGCATCTCATATTTTGCTCGTAGGTTTGATTTTATTCCTACTATGATTCCAGATGCGACCTGTCGAGATCGCCTTAATGTGTAGTTTACATAGTTTGCAGTGTTGTAGCATTCCATGTGTTCTGTCGCTGCTCCGGCTTCTACTATAAAGTAAATATCCACGTCGTGCTTAACAACGCTTCGTTTGTATTCTAAAAATTTAATACTGTTGAGACCTCCAGCATTCCAGTATAAGATGCGAAGGCTCGTGTCGAGGTCCTGAGTAGGACCGTTTGCCGTTGCTGATGGCATTTGTGTAAGGTTCTCTTTTTATAGTCAGCGCACTTTAGGCGAACCTTGTGTTGATCGTTCAGTCTAGAGCAGGGGGCACCGCGTGCAGGCGATCAACATCACCCCCCCCCCCCACAGATAGAGTCGTTAGTAATATGAAACCTTTTCAAATATGTATTGGTGACAATGTGTCCCATACGAGCTCGTGCCGCAAAAGATGCCACTGAACGTGATAATGACTTGAAGATCTTTAGATCATTAGGTTGTTTTTGTAATGAATAATATTCGCGCCCAGTATTGCATTCTCTCCATTTCTTTCTCCAACAGATGTGAGATTCTTTATCAACTGCCTCTTTGCAATTAGTTAAGGAGTAACAACTTTCAGGAGATGGAAACAAGTTGCAAGACTCCTTGGCAGATCTGTCAGCTTCCTCATTCTCAGGAACACCACAATGACTGGGGATCCATTGAAATACAATATTTTTCTGTTCTAAGTTTTTTTAACAATTTAGTTATTTCAGATGTTCGAAAATGGTAGTCTGTAGTGTGCTGTACTTGAAGGGCTTGAAGGGCCGACCTGGAATCGGTGAGAATGCAGATGTTCTGTGCAACCATAGTATTGCTAAAAACCAAAGCAGCATTTAAGGCCATCAATTCAGCATTCATGCTTGAAGAGGAATCGCAGGGCACATAGTAATCCTCGTTTAATTCTGGACAATGAAAAGCTGCACCTCCCCTATGGTTCTCTTTATCAACGGAACCATCTGTGTAGATTTTTACAAAGTTGTTATATGTGGTGTTTATCAATTCCATAGCGACAGATTTTAGTAGGTGAGGTGAATCTTCTTTTGTGAGTGAACCAGGAATTTCAAGATTGGTTTTTATTGGGATTCGAAGCCAGGGTTGTTGTTCCAAAACAACTGGAATTTTTCCTGATTCCATTGTGTTTAATGATTCGCAGGGTTTGTTATGATGGTGGAACAGTGACTGTCGGATGTTAGTTATCAATGCAATGTTAGAAAGAGTGTTAAGCGAAATTGCTTTCATCTGAAAATGTTTCTTCCACATTCTGTTTTTTATATATAAGTCAAAGGGCATGACTGACAGTTCAATTTCCATAGACTGTATACTTGTGGTTTTTGGACAACCCAAACAAATCCTCAGAGATGAGTTCTGTAATATTTGTAATTTTCGAATATGAGTTTCAGCTGTTCCACCCCAAACTTCACAACAATACATGATTTTTGATCTTACAAAGGACAAATAAAAATTCCTTAATATATATGTATCTGCTCCCCATGCCCTGCTGGCTATAACTTTCAACGCTTTTATTCTATTTGCACATTTGGGTTATGCCGCAGTACGTTTCCATTTAAGTTTATAACTGGTTTATAGTTTGTGTGCAAGTATCGCCTGGAGAAGAAGCATACTTCAGTTTTTGATATTGAAATGGTTAGTCCCCATTTTTCAGACCACTCAGAGATTTTGTTAAGTGCCTTTTCCAGTTGGTGAGTAGAAGCAGTTGGGTCTTTATCAGTGGCCCAGATAGTGACATCATCTGCAAAAATAGCCATGCCGATGCCTGGAAGGTCTATATTCCCTGAATTTTGCATCATTATGTTAAAAAGAGTAGGACTAATGACTGACCCCTGTGGTATTCCGTTTAGAGTACATTCTTCTTCAGAGTAGGTATCATTGATCTTAGTTTTAATTTTCCTATCCTTAAGGAAGTCTACAATGTATTTCAATATCCTCCCTTTTAAACCGATTTCCATACACTGCGAAATAATAGATATGCGTGAGACCTTATCAAAGGCTGCTTCGAAATCGATGAACACCGCTGATGTACACATCTTGTTTGAGAATCCGGTATATATACTTTCTGTAAAGTTTAGTAAAGCATCACAGGTGCTTCGTTTAGGTCTGAACCCGAAAAGACATGAACCCAGCAGATCATAATTTTCAAGCCTCCAAGTTAAGCGGTTATTAACCAGTCTCTCCAAAAGTTTACCGAGTCATGATGTCAAGGCTATAGGCCTGTAAGAAGAAGCAAGTTCAGGAGATTTTCCTGGTTTTACAAGTGGAATAATTATAGCCTGTTTCCATTTTTGTGGTATGTTACCTGTCTCCCAGATTTGTGTATAATTGCATCTTATTTCTTCCATAAATGACTCAGAACAATGCTGTAACATTAAATTATGAATGTTATCTTCTCCTGGCGTAGATGACTTCAATTGTGCTACTGCAGCCTTCATTTCAGTTTCTGTGAAAGGTTTATCACAGATATCTGTTTGGGAAATTGCTTCATTCAAAGTTGTAGGAAAGCTCTTTTTCTCATTCTTCAGATGAGTCGGCCAATTTTCTTCAATACCTGACTTTTTGACATATAATTTGTTGAATACATTAGCAATGTCATTATCATTAGTAGTTATGATCCCATCCGGATTTGTGATCTGATAGATTTTATTATCAGGTTTTCCCTGAATTGCTTTAAATCTTTTCCATACAGCTGAGCAAGGTGTGTTTGAGTTGATGCTACCTATGAAGTCATGCCAAGAGGTCCTTTTAGCCTCTTTTATAGCTCTCTTACATTTAGCCGATGCCTGGTTGTATTTGCTTCTATTTTCGGGTGTTCTAAATTTCTTCCACATTTTTCTGGGTTTTTGTCTTTCTAATCTAAGGAGGGATATTCTCTTATTCCACCAAATGTTACTAGGCTTTTGTTTATTTTTATTTACCTTAATGCTAGGGATACTTTCCGAGGCAGCAATGATTAGTTTCTGTACAGTGTTTTCTGTATTACTTTCTGTGCAGTTTACTGTGTTATTAGTAAGATGTCTAAATAGGGGCCAATTTGCATCTTTTATTTTATGTTGCGTAGTAATAATTCTATGTGCATTAACATTTTCCTCTTTACTGTCGATATTAAAATATACTGGGAAGTGGTCACTAATTAGATCTTTACCCACATACCAATTACTGATTATGTCTAACAGATCTGGAGAAGACAGGGTAAGGTCCAAAGTACTCAATGATCCTGTACTTGGTGACTGGTATGTTGGTTCCTTGTTTTTGTTTACAAGTACCAAATTGGAGTTCACAATCCATTCGCAAAACAGATAGTTTGTTTAATGTCAAACAAATAATTTAAAGGGATAAAGTTATCAGTAGTTTATGTACATATTGCAATCAAATAGAGTAATGTTTGAATAGTTTTATAAATCATGATAGTAGACTTTGAGAATGCTGGAACTGTACACCAGCGAAAAGCTTCAGCAAATTTGTAAATGTTGAATGAAATATACATCTCGATTATGAAAAACTTTGAAGTTATTAAATAATTATAATAAATCAAGAAAAAATAATCATCTTTATTATAATATATATATATATATATATATATATATATATATATATATATATATATATATATATATATACGATCGTATCAGTCTGTCAGAGAAGGAAGGGGTTTGATGGCCCCCGAGGATATGCAGCGTCTGTCGCTGACGATGGCCGCGGGAAGGAATATGTGAACAGGATTCACTGGCAAAAGTTTCTGGATGTAGGAAGGGCATCTGCAAGGTAGGGCGTTTTTTGGGGTGTTGCGGTAATAAATATTTTATTCTGGGGGACTTCGTTTATTTTAAACGTTTGGACTGGCTGACTGAGTCTTTTATTTTTAAAATGTGGCTGACAAACATTACAAATTAAAAAAAATTGTTTGTGTGTGTCAATTCATGTATGTAGTAATAGTCTTTGTGGGACATAAGATAGTGTAAATATGTATAATAAAACTTAGAGCTAGAATACATTAACAAAGATATGATTAAGACTAAAACTTAAAAACTAGTAGCCTATACTGAGAGACAAGAGGTAGACGGCTGGGAGAGAAAGTGCGATTTGCAGAGGTGTTATAGAGGATCGTGAAGGACTTTGGGACGAGGATGGAAAAAAGAGGTTGAGGGTCCAACTGAGTTTGCCACATTCCTAAGGTGTGGGTAATTCTAGCTTTCGGCGCTACCGATGAGCTCCGCTGAGAATTATCTGGCAAAACAGCAGCGATGGGGAGCGAAGGGAGTGTTGGATGGTGTCATTGGACAGGAACCAAGGATAGTTGGAGTGGAGTATGAGGTAACAGGATTGGAAGGACTTAAGAGATTTCTGAGACGTGTTGCAGCCAAGAGGCCCCCCAGACAGGAGCTGTATATAGGTGAGGACGGGTTGAAGGAGCATTTGGTACATGTGGTGTTTGATTTTGAGAGGGATATTACTTCTTCTGCAGAGGAGAGAGTAAGTTTATAGTTTAGTACGTATAGCTCTATCCTTAGTAAGATCCGAGGACGCTTGAAAGGAAATGGATAGGCGCTTATCTAGGATGACGCCAAGGTATTTAACAGAAGACCTTCAGGATATGGGCCTCCCGTCAAGAGCGATGGCTCCGGTTTGCGGTCATAACTTTCTGGTGAAGCAGATGGGTTCTGATTTTTCAGTTTCTTGACCTCCGTTCTCCACTTCTGGAACTACAGTGTCAGGGAGTCCAGTTGCGTCTGGATGGTTTTTGTGGTTTTGGGTATGCTCCAGGAGCTTGACATGAAGAGGGAAAGGGGGACGTTTAGAAGTAGGGGAATTTCGTTGGTGTAGATGAGATAGAGAGGTGGGCTTAGGACGGAACCCTGCGGAACACCTGCAGAGATAGGACGGAAGGTGGAGATGCAATTTCCGTCATACATGGTAAAGTTTCTGTTAGACAGGTAGGAGTGGAAGAGGAAGCCGGTGTGTTTAGGAGAATTGTGTCTCCACCAATGACTGGTGGTCAAATTGTAGAGGAGACCAGGATGCCAGTCTCGGTTGAAGGTCTTGCTGACAACAATGACGACTGCTGTTGTGGATTGCTTCTTGTTGAACCCGTCCACTATCATGTTCGTCTCTCGTAGCAGTTGTTGTGTGGTGGAATGACCTCTTTTGAATCCGAATTGCTTCGGGTGAATGACACCATCTATAATGGGAAATATGCGGGCGTAGAGGAGGATTTCAAAGATTTTGGATAAGGTGGGTAGGAGGGAGATTGGTCTGTAGGTTTCAGAAGGTTTAGAGGTTTACGAGGTTTTGGATGGAGGATGAATTTTGGCGATTTCCAACAGGTGGGAAAGAAATGTAGAAGAGTGTCGGAGTTGAAGATGTCTTGGATGTAGGACGTGCGAATGGGAGAGGATTTTTTAAATGCAGTGGATATGATGGTGTCTAAACATGGAGCTATTTTGGACCGTAGCTTCTTGACTTCTCCAGTAAGATCAAGGCGCGTGAAATGATATCCCTCCGTCTCAGGAGTCTGGCTGAAGTATACCCCCAGGTTCACGTGAAGAAAGGCAGTGAACGCGACATTGCCGATCCCATGGTGCAGCGAGAACTGTGCTTCCAAAGAGTCAGCAAGACCTCGGCATTGTTTGCATCAGAGAACACTAGGCCTGTGGTGTCTTGGATTAGGTGACTGCGTCTCTATTCGCCAAGGATCTGATCAGTGGTTATCCACACTGAGTCGTCCGTGACATCTAAGGAATCTAAATAGGTCTCCGAAGATCTAGTGTTCTTCCATGAGCGACGCAGACTGCGGTTCTTCGCGATTTCGATCAATATGTGATTTGGAGACGAAGATCTATTGGGAGTCGACTGTACAAGGGAGGAATTCTTGGATATGGCGGTCAAGAAGACTATTTGGACTTAAAGGGTCAGAGTGTCCAGGTCGTCGACGCAGACTGCGGTTCTTCGCGATTTCGATCAATATGTGATTTGGAGACGAAGATCTATTGGGAGTCGACTGTACAAGGGAGGAATTCTTGGATATGGCGGTCAAGAAGACTATTTGGACTTAAAGGGTCAGAGTGTCCAGGTCGTCGACCGTGGAAATAGGTGAAGGATTTTGAGGCATTAGCCGGGCAACATACTCATAGAATGCTCTCCAGTTAATCCGCCTCGAGGGTGAAAAAGGCGCAAGGATGTAGGGAGGCAGAGATCGTGATTAGGATGGTATGGTGATCGGAGTTGAGGGCACTGACGGAGAACACAGAGCAAGGGAGAGGGAAGATTTTGGTGTCAAGGACATCAGGCAGTTGGGCGCTGTTGTTCGGGATGTAAGTTGGTTCGGATGGACCCAGGATAGATATAGATGGATCAGAAGCGGAATGTTGGAAAATGATTATACCTGAGGGTTTGGTGGTTCTACTGTTCCAAGCAGGTCACCAGCCATTAGGATAGGGTTTGGAGAGGAGAGAAAGAGGGCTAGGTAGGTGAGGTTTAGGTTTACAATAAAATATGTATTGTTATGTATTAAGTACTGGTGATGATGTTTACACCTAGGATATTTAGGAAATTTACAGATCCCAGGAACGTAATAAAATTATTTTCACGGCGGCTCAAAACTGGTCAAAGGTACTGGATGTAGATTTTTGTGTCCGGACGCACCTACAGATACGGATTACCTTCAGGTTGCAGTTTTGTTAGAGCGAAAATCTTTCCTATTCCTAAAGAAATAACTGTAGTTCAATCTAGATATCCTTACTTTTGTATTCCGATTCTAAAAGTACTCTTCATGATGTGTGCTCTTTTTCAGGATGTATTCTCTATGAACTCTTTAGTTAAGGACATGTTCAATCTTGAATTAAAAACTGAGGAAGGGGCGAAGTTCACGACAAGTATGATACCATCCAAACTATGTGTCTTGGCATCTGATTATTTATTTTTGCAAAACACTTATCATGAACTCTCAAAAAACTAAGAACTGCTACAAAACTAATAGTTTTCACATAATTATAAAGTCATACAGATCTAAGAACTTAATTCCTAAATAAATAAGGACTTTAAAGACTTATGCGATCCCACATAATTAAGAACTCCAAAAAGAACTATCAATTCCCAGAAAAATAACAACTCTCACATATCTTTGATCTCCCACAGGTCTAAGGACTCTCACAAAGCTAGAACTCCCATAAAAGTAGCAACTGTTACACAACTAATAGCTTTCACACATAAATCATGTCCTACATGTTCTCACAGATATAAGGAATTCCCTCAAAAAAGTATGGAGATCTAAATACGTCAAAAAACCTTCTTAGCATTTAAGGTATTTAAAACATCCAAACCTACGTTAAAAACAATCCAAACAAATTAAATTTCTTGCTATATTTAAAAAGAAACAAAGATTGTTTATCAAAACTTAGATATGTGAATTGACTTTTATTATATTCCTAGAACCACGTTATACAAACTGTATACTCACTGCTTTGCTAACGTTCTTAACGTATTTACCCATTATATAAACTCCTTAAGGTCCTACCTGATCGATATTAATTGCCAATCTCTTAAAGTACCTTACCAAAGTGTGTATTATTTTTAAATAAATAAAACCTCTAAACCACAAATAACCTTTATTCAAACCTTATGTACATTTCGATTGCTTAGCAATCATCTTCAGAGGTATTTAAAAAATACAACTAACTTTAAACAACATAATACAACAAATATATAGGCATAAACCTGTAACTACTTCGCCACGCCCCTTAAATTTAAAAAAACTAGTACGACCAATCACGTTGCAGTAAATTCCCCCTCTACAACTTGGTCCGGTCTTCCAACTCTCGTGGTGAAGAGTTACATTTACAACCATATCAATTTTACTAAAAAACAAAAATATTATTTATTAACAAAGTTATAACTATCTCCTAATTAATGAATATAACTGAGATTTAGGGATAGGCCCTTTATCACAATTTAATAAATTATTTTCGTCATATTTGTGAATGTACAAACCTTCAAAACTATTCAAAAGACCTTTTGAATTAACAGTTTTCAATAATTTTAGATCATTTAATTCTAAAGTGTGTTTAGTGTTTAGAATATGTTCTGCAACACTAGATTTTTCAGGTCTTTGAAATTTTATATGGCTAATATGTTCATTAAATCTGGTTAATATTTTCCTTTTTGTTTGGCCAATATAAATTTTACTACATGAATTACAATTTATTTTATAAATCCCAGATTTATCTATCATCTTTATTTTATCTTTAGGGTTACCTAATACATTTTTTAAGCTATTTAAGCTTTTGTAAGCTACTTTTAAATTTACCTGTTTAAAAACTTTTTCTAGACCTTTTGTTAAATCCATATCGAATGGTAGGCTAATGAATTGATTTTTAATATTTTCTTTTTGTGTTATTAAGGTCGTAGAATCGTTTCTAAACTTTTTTAATTTTTGTTTCCTTAATATATTATCTATTATTTTAGGATCATATCCATTGAATTTAGCGATTTCTTTAATTTTGGCCAACTCACATTTAAATCTATTTTTATGCAATGGAATAGTAATTAATCTATTAACCATAGTATTAAAAGCTGCTAATTTATGGGATTTGCAATGGTTAGAATCTACCGGGATATATCTATCATTATTTTGTTTCCTATATATATCAAATTCAATTTTATTATTATTTCTAATACATAATACGTCAAGAAACGGTAAACATTTATTATGCTCTATTTCAAAAGTAAATTTAATGTTTTTTTGTTCATTGTTAATTAATGATAAAAAATGTTCTACGTTAAACTCTTTGGTATTAAAAATTGCGAAAACATCATCTACATATCTAATCCATACTCTAGGAAGGATTTTGACAAAAGATAAGTTGGTGAGTCAATCTCTGAAACTATCGGTCTCATCAAATTATCTTCTTTGTGTATCTTTGGGAGGCAATATAACCTAGCTATAACTGCATTTGAAACATTAAATTTATAAATTTCATTTTTTGAAATAACTAAATTACAACTTCTAATAATATTTACCGTTTCTCTCACAAATTTGTTTATTGGATTCTTTTTTAATTTCATGAACATTTCTTCTTTTAACAAATTATTAACTCGATTAACATAATCTTCTTTATTTAAAATTACAATAGTATTTCCCTTATCCGCTTTTAAAAAATAACAATTACAATTTCCTAAACTTTTGATCACTTCTAATTCTTGACTATTTCTGGTTCCATTCTTCTTTAATTTTATATTTTCAGCAATCTTCGTCTTGCAAACTTTCCTGACGTAGTTTTTATCTGTTTCGTTTAAAAACCTTATACCATTCTCAATATTACCTATTAGCTCCTCAATACCTTTCCCATTATTATTACGGAATTAAAATTTCAATCCTTTATTTAATATTTCCATTTCCGATTTGGTAAATTTTATATTTGTTTCATTTTTGACCAAAATATTATTATTATTTTGGTTATTAGGTTTATCTGATGTAATTCTCATCAACATGCTTAATTTCTTTTCTAATTTTTCAACTTTTTTCAAATGTTTATGTTCATTAACTACATAAACTTGTTTACAAAATGTGTCCCAATCTTCTTTATTTTCTTTTGCTAACTTTAAATGTAAATTATATAACTCTAATTCCACTGTATTTAATTTACCATAAAGGTATTTTATTTCTAAACTTAGCCATTTCTCCTTAGCAAATTGTAAAACTTTCTCTGTTCTATAATTTTTAACTTTTATATTAATTCCTTCAATAAATTTAGGAGTTAAGCTCTTCTATTATTAGAATTACTTTTTCATTTGAATTATTTTTCATTTAACAATGTATTTTACCAACAAAAAGATGGTACAGCTATGGGGAATAGTTTATCACCTTTCATAGCCGAACTTTTTATGAATAATTTTGAAAAGGAATTAAGAAACAAACTCCCTTATTTTCCTAGAGTATGGATTAGATATGTAGATGATGTGTTCGCAACTTTTAATACCAAAGAGTTTAACGTAGAACATTTTTTATCATTAATTAACAATGAACATAAAAACATTAAATTTACTTTTGAAATAGAGTATAATAAATGTTTACCGTTTCTTGACGTATTATGTATTAGAAATAATAATAAAATTAAATTTGATATATATATAGGAAACATACAAATAATGATAGATATATCCCGGTAGATTCTAACCATTGCAAATCCCATAAATTAGCAGCTTTTAATACTATGGTTAATAGATTAATTACTATTCCATTGCATAAAAATAGATTTAAATGTGAGTTGGCCAAAATTAAAGAAATCGCTAAATTCAATGGATATGATCCTAAAATAATAGATAATATATTAAGGAAACAAAAATTAAAAAAGTTTAGAAACGATTCTACGACCTTAATAACACAAAAAGAAAATATTAAAAATCAATTCATTAGCCTACCATTCGATATGGATTTAACAAAAGGTCTAGAAAAAGTTTTTAAACAGGTAAATTTAAAAGTAGCTTACAAAAGCTTAAATAGCTTAAAAAATGTATTAGGTAACCCTAAAGATAAAATAAAGATGATAGATAAATCTGGGATTTATAAAATAAATTGTAATTCATGTAGTAAAATTTATATTGGCCAAACAAAAAGGAAAATATTAACCAGATTTAATGAACATATTAGCCATATAAAATTTCAAAGACCTGAAAAATCTAGTGTTGCAGAACATATTCTAAACACTAAACACACTTTAGAATTAAATGATCTAAAATTATTGAAAACTGTTAATTCAAAAGGTCTTTTGAATAGTTTTGAAGGTTTGTACATTCACAAATATGACGAAAATAATTTATTAAATTGTGATAAAGGGCCTATCCCTAAATCTCAGTTATATTCATTAATTAGGAGATAGTTATAACTTTGTTAATAAATAATATTTTTGTTTTTTAGTAAAATTGATATGGTTGTAAATGTAACTCTTCACCACGAGAGTTGGAAGACCGGACCAAGTTGTAGAGGGGGAATTTACTGCAACATGATTGGTCGTACTAGTTTTTTAAATTTAAGGGGCGTGGCGAAGTAGTTACAGGTTTATGCCTATATATTTGTTGTATTATTTTTTTTTAAAGTTAGTTGTATTTTTTAAATACCTCTGAAGATGATTGCTGAGCAATCGAAATGTACATAAGGTTTGAATAAATGTTATTTGTGGTTTAGAGGTTTTATTTATTTAAAAATAAACATTACGCCAAAGTGGCTTCATACAGTTATAAAAGTGTGTATTGTTAAATAAATCTAATTCCGGTAACCCAACCTGTCCGAGTTAGCTAAGCTTTATATCTCGAGCCATAACTGTCACAATTCTTATAAAGTGCAAAGGTTTTTTATTCCTTTACCTGCTTATCAGTCATAGGAGGCTATCCCTCTCGCGTTCATCACAGTCTTATTTTCTATTAGCACAAGAAAAATATTTATTTACCAAAGTAATCACCCGGCTGCACTGACCTTAATTTTAATTGAACCTTAGAGATGAGACAGTGGTAAATGGATATTGTAACAAAAAAGTAAATTAAACTCAGCTTAACACTAATTGCATTACCATAAACTGGGAAACTCCACAAATAAAACACCTGCCTTCACATTAATTTGACAACATAAACGCGGAAGTAATTGCATTTAATGCCATTGTTATTGTAACAAAAGAAACAATTAGTTAACCGTTTGCTTAGTCTGAGTCTTTATATTAGCGTTACTCCTTAGCTTTCATGATGATTCCTTTAAAATCACTAAACCATAATTTACATAGTTTTTATTCTTTTTATAATTTATATGTAAACAGCCAATGTGAAAACAAATGAAACTTGTTTGTGGTAAATATAATTTTAAAAAAGGAAATCTTCTACGTTTATGTAAAGAAGCACGAAAATTAGTACCTGTTAATAATATAAATACATACAGACAAACCCGGAAATGATAGGTTTACCTGTATATAAAGTGAAGTCTCTAGAGGTACAGGCATTCAAAGGCATTCATCATGAGGACCTTAACCATTGTAAGTAGCTGGTGAACTAGGGAGTATAATATTGGGAGGAATTAGGTAATATTATTACTATTATGAAAGAGTTATGATATTAATTTATATTTATTAATAATTCATATCACTTGTAATTTCGTTGCAATAACTTTTTTGTTTCTGGAATTGTTTTGATAATAATGTTCTATGTAATGAATTATGTAAACAAAATAATTATTTTTGTTTATCAATTATTCACCAATTCTAGTGAAAAACATATGTCCTAGACAAATAAACCAATAGTCATTTGCCACCATAGTGAAACCGAAAGGACAAGTGCATTAGAGGTAATCATTTTAATGTTCTTTAAGAACAAAACTATATAATGATGATATAATCCATTCATTACACAATTATTTTGTGTACTAGGACGAACAGTCTAGTTTTTTGCCTATTAAGGATATATGAAAATATATATTGTATGAATAATCATATAATTGGGGCTTACACAAAAACTAACAGTGAAAAACGCTGAAAATACAATGAATTTATTTAACAATAATAACTTGAAAATCAATAGCGTGTCCTAGCAAGTTTTTCCGAGGGAAATTAGTAGAAATATGACTTACATTTCAAACGATTTTACAATTAGATTTAGGAAGAAGTACGAATTGTACCGTTAACTTCCGGAAGACAAACATGATGTTGTGGTAATGAAAAAAAAACAATTTGTTTTTCTCTTATTGGTTATTTAAAGGTTATGTTTAAATAACGTTTTAGAATGAAATTTCTCACATACTCAGAAACGTTTCTTATTTTTTGCTTTATGCTGTTATATTTTCCATTGTATAGGGCATTGTCAATAAGTTAAAAGTTATGTTTAATGAAAGTTATTCATTGGCTAACACGTTAACGGTAAATGTATTTGTCTAGTATAACGATTTGCTAATGCATTCTTTTTTATTTATCAAATACTTTGTTTTATTGGGACCTGTAAATTTAACATTGAAAGTACACATTTAAATTTATAAATATAATGAATTACAAAATTTAAATACAAAAGTTGTAAAGATATATTTAGTTATAGGAGATTATGTACGTTGTATACTGCACAAGTGTTATTACTTTTCGATTGGTCGTTGGGATAAGCAATAAATGAGTAAAGCAAATTGAACTATGAAAGACAGTTATGAGGATACGCTACGTTCTTATTGACTTACATATTTTCAAGCTTATGAATTATAATAGGAACTGTGCTCGCTTTGTGGACTCGACACACGCACGTGTTGACGTTGGTAAAAGAAACAAAACCGCCAATACTGGTTTATAATTTTAACAATAAATTTTATTTCGCCATCAAAAGCATCACAATTAAGAATAATATTATTATTATTTAATTTCAGTTGTGTTACTTGAAAGTGGTGTAGTCGTAATAAAAAGCTCTATGAGGTTCGTCATTCCATACCTGAATTTACACACGCACGCTTGTGCCCATCCGGGCATAGAATATACATAGGTTTTTGCTCTTGTTCAATAATTGTATATTACTTACTAGAAAAATTACCTACCAGTAAAAAATTTTCTTGTTGTATAATACCTAAATATTTCAATATTATTTAAAATTTAACTAAGCATATTTCTAATTATAATAAAGTGTTTTGGCTACATGATGATATCTGAACGTTTAATGAATTATCATATCAAGGAGCCCACTACGCACAAAATCAGTATTGAAGTCCTTATTATAGAGAAACGTCTACCACGTTCGTAAACCAAAAATGAAAATATATACATTTATATACATAAAATTTAACTTTAAAATTATGAAATGCATGATACTGTTACTTATGCTCCTAGATTTTATTGAACATTGTTTTAAAATTAGTAAATTGAATAATGTATTTGCATATTATTAACATTATTTAATCTGTGTATTTATAAAACAGGTTGCCGTGGCTGTAGCCTGCCTTGCATTCCTAATAGTTGAAGATGCTGTAGCTCAAGGTTCAAAACCCAATCAAGATGGAGAAAATAGTCAAGGAGGAAAAGGTAGCTTCGGAGGAAATAGTCAAGCAGGTTTTGGTGGAAGTGGTCAAGGAGGACAAAGTGGATTTGAACTAGGCAGTCAAGGGGAACAAGGTTTTGGAGGAGGCAGTCAAAGTGGACAGGCGGGAAGAGGAGGAATTGCTCAAAGTGGACAAGGAGGCTTCGGAGGAAACAGTGAAGGAGGCTTTGGAGGTAGCAGTCAAAGTGGCAAGGAAAGAAAAGGTGAAAATAGCCAGAGTGGCCAAGGAGGCTTTGGCGGAAATAATCAAGGGGGGTTTGGAGGAAATAGTCAAAGTAGCAAGGGAGGAAGAGGAGAACGTAATCAAGGTGGAAAAGGACACTTCGGGGGAAACAGTCAAGGAGGGTTCGGAGGAGGTAGTCAAAGTAGTCAGGGAGGAAGTTCTCAAGGTGGACAAGGAGGCTTTGGAGGAAGTAGTCGAGGAGGTCGTCAAGGAGGGCAAAGCAGCTTTGGAGCAGGTAGTCAAGGAGGACAAAGTGGTTTTGGAGGAGGCAGTCAAGGAGGACAAGGTGGTTTTGGAGGAGGTAGTCAAGGAGGACAAAGTGGCTTTGGAGGAGCTAGTAAAGGCGGACAAAGTGGCTTTGGAGGAGACAGTCAAGGAGGTCAAAGTGGTTTTGGAGGAGGTAGTCAAGGAGAACAAAGTGGCTTTGGAGGAGACAGTCAAGGAGGACAAAAAGGCTTTGGAGGAGGTAGTCAAGGAGGACAAAGTGGCTTTGGAGGGGCTAGTCAAGGAGGACAAAGTGGATTTGGAGGAAGTATTCAAGGAGGACAAAGTGGTTTTGGAGGAGGTAGTCAAGGAGGACAAAGTGGCTTTGGAGGTGGTAGTCAAGGAGGACAAAGTGGCTTTGGAGGGGCTAGTCAAGGAGGACAAAGTGGATTTGGAGGAGATAGTCAAAGAGGACAAAGTGGATTTGGAGGAAGTAGTCAAGAAGGACAAAACAGCTTTGGAGGTAATAGTGAAGGAAAAGAAAGCTCTAAATGAACGAGTGAAGAGTATTGTGGATATTAAAGTGTCACTTCACTTTGTAGAGTTATTCCTTGTTATTAACTGTACTATTTCATTGGCATCGACAATTTATTTCACCATTTTCAGTTGTATGCCTACACAAAACCTTTGCAAACAATAAAGAAATTTTACAATTCGTATTTCGTGGGATAGTTATTTAATTAATTTTAAAAATATGTTTTAAATGTTGTCTTAAAATATGTTGAAGTAAGGTAAACAAAATGCCCGAATGTTTATATGAACCTTAAAATATTTTCTAATAATCGTCCGGAATAATTATTATTTTTACAGATATTAGGACTACATTAAATTATCTTGTGCTCAATTTCATTGATAATAAAGTTTTGGCATTAGTAATTTTATTTTTGAAACCTTAAAGAACCTTGTAGCAGGCACAAAAATATAATGTGAATAAAATGCGTTTAAGTCAAGCGTCACGGAGAAGAAGACTAAGATCGGTTTATCCCTACCTGAGGGTCCGGCCCTTGGATAAGGCCAACCGAGAGTGGATAAAAGTCCGGTTACACCACATAGACCGAAATAATCCTGTCTAGGCCTTACAGTAAAGTCGTAAGATTTACATACTGGTACTTTTCACAACACTCTCCCGCATGGAAAACACACACACACACACACACACACACACACACAAACAAACAAACAAACACACACTGTTCAAACGCTTTAATGGTTCCTTAACCACACTGCTCCTTAACTCATGGTTAGGCAAATGATTCGTTCTCGGGATATGGTTTGCTAAGTATCTGTAAAACCGGATTGGATATTCCACGTTATTAATCGTCAATTAAGAGAAGATGAACGTATTAGCTTTGGCTTGGCGCCTACAGTGAAAAACAATTTTGTCTTCGTGAAGGACTACGTATTAAGAGCTTATTTTTTGTAAAAACATCTGTACATTACTTTACGTTACACCATTAAGTTCTTAGAACCGTGATTTTTGTAAGAACGTTTTTATTATTTACTTTTTGCCAAAGATTCACCGCATTACAATTCCACAGTTGCACATTCGGTAAACTTTCTCAAATGAAGTTATAATAGTATTTCTTATACAGCCTGTTTATATTCATATTCGGCAAAGTACCGCACTTAGAAGTACTCCCCTTAACCACTTTAATGCTCTCCGTACATAGGCTTTAAATTGCTGGCACTACTTTTGCATTATCAAATCTTCAATTAGTGGCATCTCTTACGTTCAAATTCAAATACTTTAAATAAAGTGATCTCTAATTTAAAAACAAGTATTTTGAAAAAATATTTAAATAGCAAAATTCCAAACAATTCTTACTATGCCAATGTTTGAGCCAATTACTTCCATATTTGAACAAACTATATTTACTTTCTCATATACATTTAAAGTGAAACGTTGTTGTGAATCAATCCGTTCTAATATAATTAATAATGTTAATATCTCCTACTTAATCTTTACGTATGGACTGGTCGCACCTACTAAGAAGGGTTTTGCGTACCTCGCGTTATCCCAGCCAAACATATACACTACTAACAACACTCACTTCAGTTACACCATCTCTCTCTTTACACGGAAAAGAATAACAATACAATCTTTACATATTAACACTCACGTCTTCTAGTGATTTTTGGTTGGGTAGAACCGTGGAGAGTCGGGAGTGCTAAAATTACCAGAGCTTGACAAATGTGGTCCAGGATGCTAGTGTGAGCTTGCTTTGCCGAGATGTAAGCGTGGTTGCTGATCTCCTGCCTGCTTCGGCACTTGGTCAGAGAGTGTCCGCGGTGCACAGTAGTCGAAGCCTGACCAGAGTATTAAGAGTGCTCGACTGACACCCATCCAGTTGAGCTAAGGAGGAAAACTATAGGCTCCAGAGCTCTAGAGGTTGGAAATGGACTTTATGTCCAATGGAGCTAGGAAATGCCCCATTCAAGACGACGTAAGATGCTACATATCTCTTACATTTTTGGTCTTCGAAGGAAACATAAACGTCCATTCAATGTACTGTGTAATAACCCGTACGAAAAATATTATAATGCGCTGATAATGAATAGCTTTGATTTTGAACTTCCTACTATGTTTGAACGATCGATGTGCTATCTGCTTCCATGGGTTATAAAAACGCCTTCGATTTTTCATTTTTTCCAGTTATATCAAAACAATACTCCTGATGTGTACCACCAGGGGTTTTTGTCAATTTACATATTTCACCAATATAATGAAATTACTTTCAATGTAGGGTCTAAACTGGACAATGTCCTTGGGTGTGTATATTATGCGTCGGGACGGGCAGATTGCCTAAGTTTGTTGTGTTGTCATTACCGGAAACACAAAAGCTAATAAAGCGCCAAAGATTGCTACTAGTATAGTGTCAGCTGAATCACGTGTCATTACTTGTAATTTTGTATGTTTTGCAAAGTAAGCATTACTTGCTGCCTGGAATGAGGAAGGGCCATTTGTGCAATGCAATGAGTCGAGGAAAGTTAAGGATATCGTACGTCGATGGAGATCTTCTATTAGTTCACAACGTAGCGAGGAAATGGATGTTACACGCCTCCTTCGCGTTGGCCACTTGTCTCTAAATCATTGTTATCTATATTGCGTTTAGTTATGTGGAAATACCGTTAAAATCGGTCATATACTGGTCAATTGAAGCGGTTTGAAACATGTTCGTGACACTTAATATACAAGAAAGTTCAAAGGTGGTGTCGAGAGACGATGCCGCTGCCTTTGATCATTTAATTGCTTTCCTTTGCTACCTAAAATTGTAATTTAAAATTTGTTAACTGTACTGCTCAATATTATATAATGCTCAAAGTTTTCAAGTTCGTTCCTTAGTTCTACATAACATTGATCTATTCTCATTATTGTTCAAACCTCCGCGAGGGTGTAACGGATACACTACTTCTTATAGTTTTATAAATTAGTTTAACTTCAAATTTACGATCCTGTATACGTCAATTACACAGACAGGGTGCAACACACACCCTTCTATGTTCCAGATTCTTTCCCATCATAAACGTTAATACCGAAAATTATTTGATAATTTTAGACAAAAACTAAATACCCGTAAATTTGTTTTCAATATATCATATATTCTCCCATTTTGTTCAGTATTATTTCTTCTCTCGTTAACAAAAATGTTTTGCTTTGTCGAAAACAATAAATATTTTACTATACCGAAAGTAACGTGGCCAATCATTTTTCTTGGATTTATTATTTTATTATTATATGTATATTAAATAACACACACACACACACACACACACACACACACACACACACACACACACACACACACACACTGCAACGGACCTTCACCCAGCTCGCTCACCGCCAAACAAACTCGACCTGCCTTAAACCTGTCGACATTTGCCTAACTCGTAACTGCAAAAGATGTAACTAAATCCCATTTAAAAATACACCCGGGGGATCTTGTCTATTAAAATTATTAAAAGTCATGGTAAGGTCAGTGATCTGTCATATGGTGTTAATATGGGTTAGCTGAAAACACATAGAAAAATATCACAAAGTAAAAACACCTTACCATGCTTTGTAGACCTCTTTCCTCCATGCTCCTGCTCTCGTGAGATCCGTGCAAGATAAAATCTTACCATATCCTCCTTAAGGAGGTCCTGTGTATTATATGGTAAAATCTGCCAGTGAGTATCAACTCCTGGACTTTAAAATAAAACCAACTAGTGTTGTGGCCAGCTCAAAATTGATTCTGTTATTTAATTTATTTCTTTGGGGGGGGGGGGGGGTGGCTTTACTCGATTATTTTTAGGTTCACTGTGATCCTTTATTATTTATACTTTAGTAAAATAAATGACTCTAATAGGCTTGCTGATACTTTCATTGATTTTTCATAGGCTTTAAAAGCTTTCATTGATAATGTACTAGCTGGGAAAACATTAATTTTATTATTCAGCACACAGGATTGATTTAATAAATTTTGCTCTATCAATTGTTTGACATATGAATTTAATAAAAATTGAAATGGATAGATTGAACAAAATGAGTATATTCCTTTAACATAATAATTTCTTGAATTCTTATATATACCATAACATAAATTAAATTCCCCTTAATACATAAAATACATTTACATTTATCGCAGGGAGGTTGAATGAGCCTATATCAATTCTATACACAAATTTAATTTAGGGCTGATTTTGTGCCAGCAGTTATATGACATTTTATCAATTTATATATGAAAGTATTTGAAAATAAAATTGTTACTAAAACTATTTATCAAAGGCATAAATATATTTACCAGTTTTTGAACATATACATTTACCTTAAAATTCTAATAAACTGATTCCTGATTTAATTAATCTTTTATGAAATACAAACAATTTATAAATGATTTTATGTTACTAATTTCTGGGTCCGAAATTATTCAGATGTTATACAAGTTAACATTCATAATATTTCATCTCAGTTTATTGGCGCACTGGTTGTAACAATTTTACTGCATTGTCATAAATATTACTGATTCAATTAATTTATAAATATATGACAATTTCTACTCATCTTTGTGCTTGTGCTTTACTAGATTTATCTTTTCAAACATTAAAACAGTTATCACTTCCAAATTTATCTATCATTTAACATTTTCACATAAATTTTAATAAATTGAATACTTTAATAAATTTCATATTTTAATTTATTTGACAAGGAAATAAAGCCATTATTTATCTTTTTTAACATTTGAACATTCTTTTAAAACTTTAGAAATTTTCAAAAATAAATCTTATTTAAATATTTAAAATTGTATAGAAATCATGACTTGCCCAACTCGCACTTTCCTGGGTCCATCCTTTAGGTCCTAGGTGATGATTTCCTTGCTTCCAGACTGATGGCTCTTCTCGTCTGAAAATATGTTCGTCCAGGCTGCGGGAACAGGCGAATTTGGCGAAGCCATCGTCTTGACATCGAAATTTAACCGGGATTCTGCATATTCGATGGCTAGCTTTCACTAGACATTAGCTTAAGACATACTACAACAATTTTCCGCACTACGCGGCCTCGATTGAAAAACTTAGAGTTCCATTATGATGTTTTTTAAGTTTAATAAAAACTGCGACCTTTCTGGTCTGTGGCCTACATGCGAGAGTGGGCTTAACGCCCAACGAAAGCAATCGTTGCCTTCCCCCACTACTTGATTTTCCTGTACAGTTTTGATTTTCAGCGTATTTCTTGTCTTTAACTGATTATTTTAAAATCTGTAGCAACTTGATTTTTGTCGTAGCACACAAAGCACTCGCGATGTCATGATTTGTGTACATTACAATTCATTTTTAAACTTATCCAACTAACAATTGACCTTAATGGCTTAGCAAATTTAATTAAAATTATTTTATAAAAATTGATATTTTTTCATTTTTTTGTTTAATTGTTACGGGACCAATTTTTCCCGTTACAACGCACACACACACACACACACACACAAACACAAACACACACACACACACACACACACACACACACACACATATATATATATAATAAATATTCCAAGAAAATATATATAAAATTTATATATATATATATATATATATATATATATATATATATATATATATATATATATATATATATATATATATTAGTCACTTAGTCAGAACTGTAAGTTAAGTAGTTCTGAGAAAAGCAGTGTCAAATGCAAAAAATGGAATGAAAAACCCATTGTTTCATCTTTAGGCAACAGTAACTCTGTTATTTCACTAAGAAACAGATCATAATCTTCAATTAAACATGTATAAAGTTTTATTCTCGACAAAACGGTGTAAATAAAGAACACAGAAATGAATGTGATTTGATGTTTGAATAAATGAATTTTAATTCATAGCAAGCACAACACACCTTTTTAATTTGACTAACAATATCTTTGTTAGTTACCAATTAAACAAATTAAATTTTACTAAGAAGTTGTAAATTTCAATTCTTTCATAAGAAATTATTTCATAGAGTAGATGGATTTTAGTATTTAGTGCATTCAGTGTCCGCCGGCATACTGTACGGATTGATTTATTCTGATTTAAAAACACCGGAAATTTTTATTTCAAATTTTCTCAATACAATAAGCAGCAGTTCAACAATAATGAGATTTGAATTGTAGAATTCGAATAATTTTGAGAGGTAACAACTGAGTCCATGCGTATATAAAAAAAACATTTTCAGCCGGAAGACAATGACTATAGCTTGGGGTACTGCATTTGGTTCAACACTCATCGTCGACTCTCTAAGTATATTTTATTTACAGATTCAGAGTTACAGTTCATTCGTGATGGTATCAATAATTTACCAAACCGACATTCATGGGCAGAAGTAAACCCTCATGCACCAATTAAACGTAACTTTCAATACCGTTTTAGCAATAACGTATGGTGGGTTATTATTTATGGTGCATAAAAGTTTTGACATGCTTACCGTCTCTTCAAAGAGAAATAACGACATTGCTTGAAGATGTTCCTGTTGCAATGCGACAGCAGCTGTACTACCAACATGATGGGGCATCCCCATATTTTTCAAATATTCTTTACACGTATCAACAGTTTCTAAATAAATCGCATTGGTCCTATAAATTGGCTACCCTAAGAGCATACGCCGTTGGATTTTGCACATGGGGATGGTTGAAGGAAAAGTTTACGAGGTCTAAGTGTTTAACGTAGCTAAAGGAAAGCCCATTTGAACTACGGAAAGAAAAAAGAATCACCTTTGAACGAGCAGAAAAATGCATTGACGTCCGCGGAGACACTGTTGACAATTTTCTATAATATGGTTGAATAAGTTTAGAATAATGTTTTTAGATTTTACCTTGTGTTATGAATAAAACTCTATTTAATAATGAAACATATATTCGCTTTCAAGTTTCAGGGAGGCCTCTTTTTACATGGCGTGCTGAAACATGGCGTACATCCCGGCGAAATCTTTCGCTAGCTGTAACTCCGTAACAAAGGATTTCCGAATCGATCTTTATATAAAATATGTTCATACTTTTTACACGTGGAATTTGCTTACAAAGTTTCTGCATATCCTCGTAAATCAGACATAAATATGTGTGTGTGTGTGTGTGTATGTGCGCGCGCTTGTGTGTGTGTTTGTGTGTGTGTGTGTATTTATGTGCGTGTGTGTGTGTTTAAGTGTGTGTATGTATATGTATAAATATATATATATATATATATATATATATATTTATATAATGAATAGTTACTATCTGGAGTACATTCGTTCATTCTGCAGTCCATAAGTTCGCAGTTCCGACGTTTCGCTAGAATCTCATCCAGCATTGACGAGGTGAACCCAACAACAGTAGAAGAGCGAGTCTACGTGGTTTCACCTCGTCAATGCTGGATGAGATTCTAACGAAATGTTGGAACTGCGATTTTATGGACTGCAGAATGAATGCATGTACTCCAGATAGTAACTATTCATCATATTTTTCCATCCGTGAAGGAATACGTATCAGCATATATATACAATAATATATAAAATATATACTGTTTTAAAATGTCAGTGATAGTTCTACGTGGCCTAGTTCTCAAGTTGACATTTTTCGGCACTTAGAAATGTTTCACTTCACTCTCGTTTGTCATATTTAGTTAGTTATTACAGTTTCATGCTATTATAGTTTTTAATTTGTCTTAATAATACTTATTCAAAATTTTACTGACTTCTTGACTCTTTACAACGTTTACTTATACCATAAATAAAAACCTTATTATTTTAATATTAAAATAGTTATTTAAAAAATAGGAAATTATTAATTTCCCAATTTGGACGGCCTTCCAGACCGTTACAACTTGTGTGTGTGAGTGTGAGTAGGTCTAGATGCTATGGTGTAGGTGTAAGTGGGTTCGTCTTTCTGTGTTGGTTGTTGTTAGTGTGTGGATAGTTGTGTAAAGGTTTAGGTGTCAAGGTTTGTTTGTGTGTGTGTGTGTGTGTGTGTGTGTGTGTGTGTGTGTGTGTGTGTGTGTGTGTGTGTGTGTGTGTAGGTGTTGTTGGGTGGGTTTTACAAGTAGCTGTGTGCGTGAATAGCTGTTTGTGTGTGTGTATTTATCTGCGTTCGTGTGTTTGTGTGTGTGTGTATTTATGTGCGTTTGCGTGTGTTTATGTGGTTGTGTGTGTGTGTGTGTGTGTGTGTGTGTGTGTGTGTGTGTGTATGTATG